>CM060964.1:250794696-251539696 GCA_030765045.1 Tenodera sinensis | reverse complement strand
AGGGCTTTAGTAGTATGAGCAGTTAATGTAAAAATTAACCACTTTGGCCACTGCAGTTACTTTGTCAACATGTCGATATAAAACTACTTCTCTCATATTTACCTATATACTTGCATTTAAAATCCTGAGGGCAGGATAACATGAAATATGAATATACTTTAGATTACGTCCTTCAAGAATTTTGTTAAGAGTCCAACTCAGGAGACGTGCATGAGGGCTTACGGAATCTGCCGAAGTTGCTGTGTAATTGCAGCACTGCCAACATCGCTAGGTGTCCAATTTGTTGCCAACAAATTGTGGAAGTAAAAATTTGCTTATGAAGGGCAGCAGAAAAATAAATTACGGGTGCCGCATTGGACAGCGCTGATGTAATAGCATTCCTGCAAAGATGTCATATGAAGACTTTAATGCATATACAGGTCGTGACATCTGCTGGATCCAGTAATGGAATTTGAGAAAAAAATTTCATGTAACTGTGAGCTGCACAGCTCCAAACAGAAAAGTTGCAGAAATAGCAAATGTCATGCTTAAAGTTAGGTATCCTCCAACAATGTAAGGGGAGGAGCGTTACTGACTTATTCCAATTTAAAACTACACATATTGGAGCATTTGTTTTTCTCATGAAAACGAGGTCAAGAATTTCAATTAAATATTTAATACGTCTCCATGGGAATTGAAAACGGTTTGAATGCTCATTCCGGACTGAATACTGCATGGAAACGTGGATTCAGATCACACTGAATCCTTGGGGCCGATCCTCTCAGAAGTGGGATCAGGTCAAAATATTGTTGCATGGAAACACGGCTTCTAATATTAATTCAAGATGTAAAAAACAGATTAGCCGACCCCTTTCAGGAACTAATCGACGACAGACACGCGAGTGCATTTGTATTTAGTGTGTTGGCAAGAAAAACTAGTGTGGTTGAAGGAGTATCTGCTTCTGACCGCCAGCGCATGTGCAGTAAGTACCTTTGGACTTAGATTTTCTACGTTAAAATGTTGGGGGACATAATCTAAAGAGGAGTCTAAAATATTTGCAGAACAACAAACCTATAAATAAATCAACAAAATTGCTGATTGCTATAAATGCCTGGAGTTATAAGGCATTTTTCTAGTATTTGACCCATTCCACGATTACATGTTACATTTACACAAGTTTAAATCCATAAAAAAAACAAATAAATCTAGGAACAGAAGTAACTTGTGCATCAACGGTTACCCTTTTACTTGCTATTTATCACCTTGGTGTTGATTTTGCATGTAGTCCATGAGGTTATGCCTTATTCTATTCGAAAGGTGTGTTAATGCAAATGGACCTCATTCTGTCATAACAATATTACTTTAGGTTTCTGTAAAGTATGCTACTTAACTCCATAACTTTATTTTCTTCATAGTAGAGTGTGTACTTTAAATTTAAATGAATGACTTGTCATGTATAACATCTCTTTTTCAAAGTATAAATTTATCCTTTGGTTACATGTTGCACTTTCAGTTACATGTGTTACACTGCAAAATAATTTAACGCTAGTGTTTTAATTGACCAGCTCTGATCATGTATGTACTTGTGGAACAGTTTTAGGAAAACTAATAACTGTGGCCTTAGATTCTTACTTTTATTAGCTCAAATTTCTATTTTACTAATTCAAACTTATAGAAGAATTTGTAACACATTTATACATTGAATAACTGTAAATACTGCACATAATAAATACTTTTGAGTATAAAAATATCAATCTTAAATAGACTAAAAGATACAATAATATATTGCTTTTTATGGCTTTTCAGAAATAGGGTTGCTTGTGGGGCCTCAAAATGAGGAGTATTGTTGCAAACCGTATTATGTCCAAAAAACAGAATTTTACAGGAGAGGCCAGAAATTAATTATAGCTTAAGTACTGGAGGTATTCCAAACTTAAAAGTTACAAAACTTACCTTTATGTAACCCAGATTGAATAGTGTAACAAACAAAATATTTTTTCAAAATTAAGCCATCAAAATTGGAGATTTGTATGGGATTTAATGCAGATTGTCAACACCATCAACAGATTTGTAAATGTAAAAGCAATAATGTTGAACTAGAAAGCTTTATACTGTGCCTTATTTTGGACTCCTGGTGGGCTGCTTGGCAGGATGTAACTGCGTGCGCACAGTGCTTCTAACCGTTCCCGGCTCCTGCTGTTCTTCTTCTACTCTGTACATCATTGCATGTACGACTGTTGCTAGCATGAGTTCGTGTTTTGTTCTTGTGGTTAAAGTGTTATAGTCATATTATAATGCCAAGAAGTGAGTTTACTTTAGCATGCCGCATATTCATGTATTATCCATGTGCGAATGGGGTCTTGTGGACAAGTGACATGGCTATTTATATGCCAAGAAGTGAGTTTACTTTAGCATGCCGCATATTCATGTATTATCCATGTGCGAATGGAGTCTTGTGGACAAGTGACATGGCTATTTATAGACAGATTCCCTGGCATCCATGCACCTCACTGAGAGACAGTTCATAGTCTTGTAAACCGATTTGAGAAACAGATTCTGTCCTTGATAAGAAACCCAAAGTGACTCACCGTGTTCTGATAGAGGAGAAATTTGATAAGATGGGACAAAAGTTAGAACATAGCCCAAGAAAATCTCTGAGTAGGTTATCACAGGAAATGGGAGTTTCACATTCAATGAGAAACTGAAGCTATTAACAGTGAAGCAATACAAATATAACAAATACCTATTTAGAGACCATAAGCTTCGCTTATCTTAGGATGTGCTTGCAAGTTCTTGAAATTAAATGTTCAGTTTCAAGAACTTGCAGCAAATATTAAGGTGAGCTTATAATTTCTAAATATTTGTTATAGTTGTCGGGAGTTTCACAATTCTCAGCTTGGAAAGCCACTAAACTTTTAAAATTAAAACCATATTAGATAACCATAGCTCAGAAACTGCAACCATGTGATACTGTGAGTAGAGTAAATTTCTGCATTTGGGTGCGGTGTAAAGTTAATGATGGCTCGATGGACCCAAAGTTATTTTTTTTCACAGGCAAAGCATGGTTTTCTTTAAATTGCCATGCATCAACACAGAACAATAGACACATGAAATGCCATTGCACAGAAAATTGGTGTTTGGTGTGCTCTGAAAGCATACTTAGTTGTAGGGCCTATACTCTTTAAGGATACAATTAATGGACAGAGGTACAGGGATACAATAATCAAACCTTTCCTGGAATATTTGTGTGACATTGAATGTACACAGGCATATTTTCAACAAGACTGCTACAGCATATACAGCTGATCTGTCGTTGAAATTAACTGAGGAAATGTTTGAAGATATGGTCATCAGTAAAGGACAATGGCCACCGCAATCCTCAGACCTTACGGTATGCAACTTTTATTTATGAGGGAACTTAAAAAGTAAAGTGTATCAGAACAACCTGCATATGTTGGAAAAACTGGAAGATGTCAGAAGAGAAATTACTGCAATTTCAGAAGTGTTAATGGAAATTTTCTTAAAAGGTGTGAGATGTGTGGCAGCACAAGGACGTCATTTTCAACGCTTTCTGTGATAAAGGTATGTGGTCATTGTATGCATGCAAATCTATGCGCTTGAATTGCCTGCACACTATGTGCTTGAGTTCAGGGTCTGTGAATATTCAACTCGGCCAGCAGTAGGGGGCCATGTAGCAGCCGATCAGGAGCGAGAAGTAAGGCACGATATAATGGTGACTATTATACAAGAGGTGTACAAAAACATTTGCTTATATTCCAGTACCTATTAAGGTTTATAACTTTAGCTCAACATTGTACACAATAGCACAAACATTTTTTTATGCAGATTGATACATTCAGTGTGGGCACCATGTATAGCTCGACAGATGTCGAAACAATACTCCACTTCTTGCCACATCTTGATTAGCATGTCAGGTGCTATGGCCTCTTCAAGCTTTCATTTTGTAAATAATGTCCTTAATAAATCCCCATGGTCTGAAACCCAGTGGCGTCAGATTGGGAGAACGAGGAGGCTAGGCAGTGGGATCACTGTTTCCAATCCAATGCTCAGAAAAAGTCTCATGGAGAAATGTAGTAATACCCCTATGGGACAACTTCCTGCTGGAAAATGACGGGAGACATCTGTGGAACTGCATAGTTCTGCGATATGTTGAGATAGGTGTGCCCCCTTTACTGTGCACTTCATAAAAGTGGAATGATCGCACCATGTTTATGCAATCCCAACCACAGAGTAATTTTCGGTGTGTCCCTTTCATACTCAATCACTTGTGGATTCTCACTTCCCATACGCGACAGTTATGTTGGATAACTGTTCCATAGACGTGAAAGGTAGAGTCATCACTGAACAGCATTGCATTGAGATAGTGGTGTACCTATACAATTCAACATTTCAGCAGTAAAATCATTGTCTGTGATGATCCTCTGGCTTAATGCTACTCAAAAGTTGGAGTTTGTAAGCATGCAACCAGAGACATTTGTGAACTGTCGAACAAGGGACTGCTAGTTCCCTACTAACTCATTGAATGGATTTACATAGGCTTCTAGCAAATCCTTCATGCACATGTTCCACAGTTTCTTCATTCACATGCTGGGATGTTTTCCAGCATTTGAAATCAAACTTTCCATTTCTTGAAGAGTTCTGTCCCACTCATAAATAGATTTACGTGGGGAGGGTCCACATTCTGTTCTCTTCTTCCATGCTGCTGAACACAAGTTAGTGATTTTAACTATGCTAACCGTAGCACACCCTTCATCATTCGTTATGGCATCCACATGTTGACTGTTTGGATGTACGCCTGACTGCTTCACATTAAACATTTGTGCACATGCGTGCCATACGAATTCAGCGTTGTCCATGAAATGGTGATGATCAAATCTTTGAATGTGTTTCTACCGAGTGAGCATTTAACCAACAGCATAATATGTATAGTTCTTTCATTATAAGCATTTGTTTTTGTATACCTCTAGCACAGACACCCTGTATAAACTTACTCAAACATATATTTTTACTTTTCCCTAGTTCCTCTAAAGTATAAAATGCATTTTCTGTTAAATATTTCTTTATTGGCTTTAGAGCTAGTTCAGTATTTTTTTAACTTTTATTTCTTCAGGTAACTGATTATAAAGTTATTTTCCCATGTTTTTTACATAGCATCTGCTTATTGTGCTTTTAATTGCAGGTCTAAAATAATCATCATTGTTTCTTAAGTTATACATTGTGTATACTAAATTTTTGGCTCTTCATTTTCTTGTAGAATGTTTTACAATCTTATAAATATATATGCACGGAACAGTCAATATAATAAATTGTTTAAACATTAATGTGCCTGTATATCTATTTGCTTTTCCTATTAAACTAATCGCTTTTTCCTGCAATTTAAAAATATTTTTAACTTCCCTTGCTGTAGTATTTCCCCACAAGATTATCCCATATTTTATGTATAAGTATATAAAAGCATATTATACCTGTTTGTGTATCATCGTTCATGGTTTTCTTCACCTATCTCATTAAGCTCCTAAAAGTTTGTGTACTGAATATCTGGTATGTTTTCTCCATCAGTTTCCAATTTTATGCTATATAAATTGCAGCTTTTTAATTCAAATATCATTCAAACTGTCTTTTGGGCGTTTAATATCATGTCTAAATTTAAATAGTATTGTTCTATTGTTTTCTAAACTTATTTGCTTTCAGTTCAATGTTCACTGCTGATTTACCTGTAATTACTGTCGTTACTTCATCCACATATTCAATTGCTATATTTCCATTTCTTTGTACTAATTGAAAAATATTGTTGATGTATGCTAAAAACAAAACTGGACCTAATTTTGAACCTTGCAGTACTCATTGCCTAATCATTTTGAAGTTTGATTTAGGTTTTTTAGTTCTGTGCTTCGTTTTCAACACATTGCATGAGATTCTCCACTTTTGGGCCAATCCACGAACCCCATAATTTTCTAATTTATTTATCAGTATATCAATATTAATGTATCTAGTCAAATGCTTCTGATAAGTCCATAACAATAGCTATTGCCATCTCCTGTTTTTTTTTAATGCTTCAACTATATAGTTATTTACTGCTCCGATGATTGATTTCTTCTTTTGGAATCCAAACTGGTATTCTGATATGTTCAATTTAGAAAAATAGTTTTGCAATTGGTTTAAAAAAAAATCTGATGTGTTGCACTCACATGACTTTCTCTACTCTTATGCTAACCATTCGTACAAACTCTTATTCCTATCTTCGTGTTAGTTGAGATAAACATTTGGAGTAATTATCTTATTGCTTGTTTTCTTGCACGTGCAATGGGAATATGGGAATACAGTAGGCTTTGGGCGATAGTCAAATCTTTTAAAGTTTTGAGATCCTGTTCTCTGCACACGTAACACACACAAAAAAAAATGAACAACGATGTTGCATTTCACCAAAATTTTAAGTTTTCCAAAATTGCCTTAAATAACAAGGAATATCTCCGAAATGATTCACTCTACAAAAAAATTTATTTGGACATAAATTGTGTGTTTTAGCAAGAACTACATTTTTTTTTACAGTAAAATTTTGTCTATCTCTTACAATTTACGAGTTATTCAAGTCATCCAGTATAAACAGGACTACATAGGTTATAGCCAGAAAATTCAAGATATACATTTCATTTGTCATAAAAATATCTTAAACATGTCATTTTAATCAAAATTGTTAGAGCCATTTTCAAGAAAATCAAAATTTTCCATGTAAAGGGTAGTTTAGGGTGGGGCTATTTTCTTCAAAATCTTCGTGTCGCATCCTTGAAAGACATTAAACTTAAATACCAACTTTGGTTTTTAACCGACTTTTCGTTTTTGAGTTATGCTGTCCACAAACTGACACGCATACTCACTCACACGGACCCTTTTCTAAAAATGCTTTTTTTGGATACAGGGGGTCTCAAAACATGTTGCCGGTGAAATCTCGACGTCATTTTTGGGTGGAATACAATACTTCCTTCTACTTACAGTAGAGAAATGAATACACCTTCCATTACTTTGGAAGGGGTGAACAGTTTTGAGGTATCATCTGCCAATTATTTAGGTTCCATTATTTGCCTCACAGTGTATTTTCCATATTTTAGATACTTTTTTGAATTACTTGCTTCATTTCACAAATTCCTTCACATTTTTTGAAGAAATTAGTCATTGATTTGAAGTCGTGCGCATTCCAACTGTGAATGTGAAGAGATCCTACTAATCTATGAATTGCACTGTATTCTTCAGATCTTATAATCTCAGAATATTTTCAGTTTTTTCTTTACAATTATTCCACAAACCATGTCCGCTGGAAATAAGCAGTTCCCTCTCGTATAGTGTTATCTCTTTTTAGAGCTCAAAACATGCTTTTAACCCTCTGTTTATCAGAAAATGTGTATAATGTTACTTACCAGCTGGGCCTCTCAGGCCATCTTGTTTAAATCAATATACCGTATTTTATCGCGTAATTCCCTCCCTTTT
Organism: Tenodera sinensis; assembly: GCA_030765045.1. NCBI lineage: Eukaryota > Metazoa > Arthropoda > Insecta > Mantodea > Mantidae > Tenodera > Tenodera sinensis. The sequence goes on along the minus strand of CM060964.1, from coordinate 251,532,214 downwards.
TTTCTTGAAAAATTTGCTTGAAAACACTGGGGAGGGAATTATGTGAGCGGTGCTTCTAGGAATTCAGAAAGGAAGGGAAACCATGTAGTATTATGTAAAAGTTGTATAGGTATATACAGTAATTTGTGAATGAACTGAATACATACTACGGTTTCATTGGGCCTAAAATGTTTTGTTTCATTGTGTCTTTTCTCTGACTATGCTGCGGTCTCACTTTCATTACTATCATCACTATTTTCATTTATATATGGCTCAGATAATACATCTTCATGTTCACTATTCCACAACATGTCAGAATCATTAATGGCACAAGAAATACCATTTTTTTTTAAAACTCTTCTTAATAATATGACAACTTGTAACAAACTGACTTAGAAACATGTCTGCAACTTCACATTTCAATTTTACAATACGTTGTGACAATGGCAATACGAGTATTTTTGTGGCAAGCACTGCATCTATTGTTGTCCGTGACAGGCACCGCTGCGTCGATTGTTGTCCATTATCAAGTCATTTGAAGGCTGCTCCAATAAGAACGAACCAGGAGAGGGAATTATGCGATGTTTAAAAATTATTTACCTATTAGTGATGAAAAATGATAGGGGAGGGAAATATACGAGGGGGGGGGGGCCTTATGCGATAAAATATGGTAAATTGACACTATTTTTGTGATTTATGATGTTAATCACCTTTGAGGTAGAAATACTTTATAATAATTCTATTTTCTTAAAGTTTACATTTTACGAAACACAATTTATACTTTTACTGATAGCTTTTTAATTATTTTTAAAGATATATGTAGTTTATTCCTGTTCTGTGCCATATGATTTTACAGTCCAATTCTTATTGTGAGTTTGCAGCGTCCACAGACAATAGCAGAATGTTCTGAGCATACAGGTTTGGTCCACGTGTCATTTGACTTTTTCTATCTTTCTTCTCTACACAATATGTGCATCTTCTCTTCTTAGTTGTAGGCTCTGCTGCCCTTCTTGGATCTGGTGCTACTAATGGTGTCACTGACTTCTTAATTCCTGCTAGCTGCTTTCCCAAATTGATGATAAAAGTCCAACGTCTCATTTTATTATTGGTGGCTAGCTTCATCCAAATAATGTATGCATTCATTTCTCTTACATCAGTCATATTGAAGAACACTACCAATGGCCAGTGCCTTGTTTTTCTTTACACACTCTTAGCACTGCGTCATCTGGTCCATGGTGTCAACACCACCTTTCATGGCACTGTATGTCATTATAACGTCAGGCTTCTTTGCTTCTGATGGTAATACTGCTGGTTGGTCATGAAGAGAGCTAAGTATAGTAACAACTTTGTTCTTGTTAGGAACATAAGAGGCTATCATCATATTTGGTTGAAAACCAAATAGTGTAGAGTGTGATTCACGTCCTTTAGACATGATAAATTCGGCAGGCAGTTCACCTTTGTTTTTTTGGATAGTACCGACTAATGTCAGATCTTTTGATAACAAATAAAGAGCTAAATCATGAGATGTAAAAAAATTATCACAGGTGATATTACGTCCAGATTTTTCTAGTTCGATCACCAGGATTTTCACATTCTCTCCAAGTCGCACGGCTCTGGTTTCTTGCTCCTTCCCCAAATACATCTTCATCTTCCAGCAGTAGCTTGTTGTGCTATCACAAATTGCCCAGAACTTGATTCCATATCTACCAGATTTTGATGGCATGTATTGCCGAAATGGACAGCAACCTCGAAGTGTGACTAGCTGTTTATCCACAGTCATGCACCATCCTGGAATGTAGGCTTCCCACATTTCAAAAACTTCTGTAATTGGTTCCAATTTGTCATTTGACCTGTGTTCACGTTGGGCTGCTGCATTGTCAAAGTGCAACACTCTCAGAATAGCATGGAAGCGGTTGCGAGACATAATTTCGCTGAACAATGGTTGGCCATTCTCGACACTCCAAAGTTGACTGGTATCTTCATTTTTTGACTTGTAAACACTAGTAAGGATCAAAACGCCAAGAAACTTTTTCATTTCTTGCAAATCTATATCCATCCAATCCTCGTAAACCATTCAACCTTCCTTTTTACACAGGGTTGCCAACTCGTACGATAATTATGGGGGTGTATGATAATTTTAATGTTTGTACAATGGTTGCCAACCCGTACCATAATTATGGAGGCATACAATAATTTTAATGTTTGTACAGTGGTTGCCAATCCGTACGATAATTATGGGGGTGTACGATAATTTGAATGTATGATGGTTCGATATCGGCGAAATATCATTTTCACTGGTTTGCCCCACCAACGAAATTAAACTAATTACATATAGCTACACCACTTTTGCCCTCATGGCCTGTCTCCACCCCATAGCAACCATTTCCAACTCTACTAAGCCTGCTATCCTTTATCCTCTTATTGCCAGTGTGCCCAGGTCTGATAATCTCAATGAACAAGGCACTGTTCAGAAAATTGATGATCAATGGAGAAAACTCGGAATACGTGATATTCTGAGTGAAATAAAGAATATGCCTGAATCTGGCAGTTTTTGTTAAACACTTGTCACCTTGGTGGGAATACTGATTTCAAAGAACTAGCGGCCTTTGCATTATCAGTGGTTTCCTTGCCCCACAGAAGCGCTTCTTGTGAAAGTTTTTTTCTAAACTGGGTTTAATAAAAACCAAAGTTAGAAACAGATTGGCACTAGATACGGTAAATGAACTCAACTTATGTTGTATAAGCTTATGAAAGAACGTGGTAGATCTCAAAATCTGCGAGTCACCGAAATGCTAAGGTTTATCTCAACAACAAATTTGTACAATGCTGCAACGGTTGAGGAAGATGAACTTTCAGTTGAATAGTGCGAGAAACATAAGTGCTAAAGTTGTAATATTTGTTGAGGTCATCGATCTTGTAAGTGGATATAGCAAACATCAGTACTCTTATATTTTCATAAGTATTATACTGATATTTTTATTGTTGTAGCATTTGGTTTATGATGTACGATAATTTTGAATCCAAATCTATTATTTTCAGTGGCTGGTACGATAATTTTACTTTTAAATGTTGGCAACCCTGTTTTTACTCCATATACACACTTTCTCAATAAGGGATACATGAAAGAACAACGTAAAACAAGATTGTTCATCATCACCATTTCTGATGACTTTGTAGGTCCCTGGTCTTCTTTCAACACATTATTTTTGCTCCGCCTACCAGAAATTCCAGCCTGAGGCATGGTACCCCATATTTCATTCCCATTACAAGAAAACAGTAAGTCACACTCAACAGATTTTGCCCCAAATTGCTGCTGTTCTTCACAAAGGTGTTCTTCATCATGATCATCTTTGTGTTATTCTAAATTTTCAACGTCTACCTCATTATCATCATTACTGGAAAATTCAAATTCACTAGGTATGTTTTCGGAATTGGACGACTCCTCCAAAAATTTCCTCATCTGACAGTCACCTTTTCCTTAACATTTCAGTTTGTAGAACACAAAAGTATCAATTGTGAAACAAGGCACCAAAATAAATGTGTGCTTATCACAAGGAGGACTGATGAACACTGAAGCAATAACAATGCGAGTCAACAGTAGCAAATGATGTAACACACATGTGCACGTGTCATATTGTTCTATTAGCTATTATGAACAGCTGGCTTGGAACTGTGCGGGCTTGTGAGGCCTGCACGGGAGGAAACATTAGCCAGCTCTTTAACATAAAACTATAGATAAGTTTTTATAATTCTTTTACACAGTTATGACGAACAACACAAATTAGGAAAAGTCCTAAAATATAGTTGAAATAAAATGTATAGGTACTAGTGCAGAAGATGATAAAAATCACAGAGAGGTCCCTGAGGCCCGGTGGTAGTTAGAGGGTTAAGAAGGTAATGTACAAGTATGAGCGCCATGCTTGTTTTGGCCCCAACACCCATTTGCAAAAGGCTCCATCCTGAGAAAAAGGATAGACATAATATGGTTTGCAATAACACATGGTCTTTGCATGCCAATTACACAGGGACAAAATATGATTTCATGCAGAGTTTACAGTACCCACATTCACGTAAAACTTGATTTTGTCATGAAGTGGACATAATACAGTTTGCAATATACTGCTCAGATCTACTGAGGCTCCGTATTTCACCTTTGGAGAAGGCAGGATCTACAGTACTTGTGGAAGTTTTACATCTGAAACATCCCTTTCATGGTACACTATGGAGTAATGCTATTGGCTGCGAAGCAATTTAAATAATCTGCATTATGACACAAACAAAACCAAAAGAATCATGTAGAAAATTATTCCACGATCTGAAAATATTAACTCTGCCGTCACAATACCTATATGAATTAAATATATACATACAAATTTTGAAACTCTGTACAACTTACAGATTTGTCACTGTCATGGAATTAGAACAACCAAAAACCTGAAACCGCTTGTGCACAGACTGACATATGAAAATAATCCACTATATAATAGATGGGGGAATTGACTCGGTGAGTCACTTCCCCTACATTGTACTTTTAATCCCCTCCACTGCCTCATAGTGATTAGCTACCAGGCCACGCCTCCCGCTATTGTCTGTCTACCTCAAGGAACCGGTTAGACCTTCAAATTGTATCAGTAAGTGGAGAGGGTAAATACTTATGGCATCACTGTCATCCCTCTTCCCCATGCCTGCGCTATATACTGGAATAGATGTATATAATAAATTACCCAGCAATAATTAGAGCAATCTAGGACCTCAAATGTTTTAAGAAAATATTAAGAAATCTGTTAATGGACAAGGCCTACTATTCAGTAGCTGAATATATGAATGATGAGCTTGAACTTGAATTCTCATAATACTTTTGTCATTTGTAACTTGCTAGTATCTTAGTATTCTCATTGTATATATTAACTGTAAATTATACTCTTTCTCTATGTAAATATTGTTAAACTCTTTTTTAACAAGTCACTGGGTTACAGAGCTTTTCTCATTGATTGTAAGCATATGTGACAATAAATCATATTAATCTTAATCTTAGCAATGAAAGTCTTAGTTTTCCCTTTATCATACATTCTTAAATGCATTTCTTTAACATTTAAATCTTCATCAACACTTGATTGGGTCATGGCTGCATAGCAATACTTCATGTTTTGTTTGTTTGGTATTTTTAAACTGGCAAACTCAACCAATACAAATGCACCATTTTTAAATTGTAAGTGGTTTGCTTATCACGCTGTTGCTCCAATACTTCTGAGCTTGACTCTTCACTGCTGGACTCACCCTGAACTTACACATTGTCACTGCCAGAATCTAAGATTAGTCAACTCTGAATTCAAAAAAATTATTGCAAAATATTACTATGAAAAATCAAAGAATAAAAGATGGGAACTACCAAACATTCAAACAGTGATTCCTGAGTATCCTCGAAAAACAGCAGTTGCAACCTTCAGGTTGATTACAGGACATGATTGTCTGGCAAAACATTTAAACAGAATTGGGTATATTCTTCACCACTCTGTCCTCTATGTGATCTGCAAGAGGAAATGGATCGAGACCACCTTCAAATATGCCCGGCCACTTCTAATGCCCCATCCATCAGTGAAAAATATTGGAGAGCAAGAGGATTAATGACTTCATTGTCAGAAATCCAGCATTAGCTAACAACAACTGCCAGAATCTGAATGCAAATCTCTTGAACAAATTAGAAGTCTTTTTGTTGATTCATTTGCATGGGAGTCACGAGGGGGGGTGGGGGGGGGGGGGCTGCGGCCTCCCCTTGGAAGCTAATGCACTCAATGTGCAATCAGTTATTGACTGTTAGTCTATTATTTTAATCTTGATGTAAAGAAAAATTTATATTTAGCACAAATTAATATGGTTATAAAGAACAAATACTTTAACTTGACAGCAAAATAATGGATTAATATTGTTTCATTGCAAACTTCCAATATGTTGCCCCCCCCCCCCCCCCCCCCTGGAAAAGGATCTGCTAACACCCATGTTCATTTGTACAGCCAACAGGGATGCTATTCTCTGACAAACCTTTGAAGTAATGCTTAGAGTGCACTCCTTGTATTCGTTGCACTTTCTGCCACCTAGCAGACAGTGCCTGTTTGCTCTCACAATCTTTGCTGGTCAAATGAAGACCTTTAATATTAGTGCTAAGTTTATTACTGGACTTGCAGAAATCATCTGCTGATTTTATGATGATTCTTAAGTATCTAACTACATTCCAGATTAAATCTTTAATCAATCCTCTGGATAGGACCTGTGTTCAAGAGTTGAAATGCATCATTGAGGAGTTCCCTTACCACTGCATTTTTTTCCTTGGGCTCTGTGGCATTGCATTCTTCACTCTAACTACTTTACTCAACAACTGATGAGATTTGTAGCTTCCATATTTATGAAGAGAGGTCATTTTGCTTATGTGCTCTCTTTTTCTCAAATTTGTTTACAACTAATCTATAGGTACAGTGTTAAAGTTTGAATATTGTATCCCAATATTATACAAATATTCATTAAGGAAATGCAATAAACTACTAGGTGTTGTCATCCTCCATGGTCGGGTAACATGCTGGCCTCTGGTTCTGAGGTTGCAGGTTCAAACCTGGCAGAGGGCAGTGGATTTTTTCAGGCGTAAAAGTCCTTAGCATGGCTTCCTTTGGAAGGGAAGTAAAGCTGGTGGCTTTACAAATGTAAATGAACTGCTTGCCTGATAGAGAGGTCTTGGAGCAAAATTAGGCTTAGCAAAATCATGCCCACCATAGGATTTGATGTTGAGAACCATAGCAGTTAAAGAGCATCCATAAATGAATACTTGATTTCAGTTACCAAGGTGTTTAATATATGCCTTAGGATTGACCTTTTTAGTTGCCCCAACAAATAAAAAATTATATTGAGGTTATGCAAAACATGTTGAATATGTTTTATTATTCTTGAAATAAAATGTAAGTGCAGATATAAGTCAATAATTAATGCTGATCAGAAGTGCATTATTGGAAATAACCTCGTTTATGAGTGATCTTGTTAGGCTGTAACAATATGTTACATACGAGGGTGATCCCAAATCTGAGGTCTCCAAAGCGCTGGGGTTGCAGGCAAACTGTTTGTGTGGATGTTGGCCACACTGCTTCTTTCCTTCCCCCCTTCACTCTATACAGACACCACTACACATCCTCTGGGGCTCTCAGTCTTGGCTTAGCAGCCAGTTATAATGGAGCTCCCGGTAGCAACTACCGCCAGGTGCAAAGTTTGCGCAGTTTTTTGGCTTTTGAATGGAAAAGGGGTTAAACCAATTGGAATTCATCGACAGTTGGTGGAAGTGTATGGAAAGTCTTTTATGGATGTAAAAAATATGTGCAAATGGTGTAGAGAGTTTGCAGATGGTTGCACGGAAATTCACGACGAGGAAAGAAGTGGGAGACCGTCAATTCCTGACGAAACGAATGCAAAGGTTGAACAAATCGTGCTTCAAGATCGGCGCATCACTCTCAATGAGCTCTGCATTGTTGTTCCTGAAATTTCTTGAAGCACCATTCACAGGACTTTGACTGAAGAGTTGAAATTTCGGAAGGTGTGTGCATGATTGGTCCCAAGAATGCTGACAGATCACAAAAGGCAATGCGCTGAAAGTTCCCTCCAATTTCTTCATCGCTATGCTGACGAAAAGGACAGCCTTTTGGATTTAATAGTCACAAGTGATGAAACTTGGGCTTTCCACTTCACATCCGAGACAAAACAGCAATCTCATGAGTGGCAGCATTCCGGTTCACCCAAGCCGCAAAAGTTCAAAAGAACGCAGTCTGCCGGTAAAGTCATGGTAACTGTGTTTTGGGATCAAAAGGGGATATTGTTGGTTGACTTTATGGATCCTGGGACAACAATCAATGCCGACAGGTATTGTCAAACATTAAGAAAACTCAGACGGGCAATTCAAAACCGAAGAAGAGGAATGTTGAGCAGCCTTCTCCGTGATAACACTCTCCTCCAAACTGCCCGCAAACTGTGGATCTCCTGCATTAGTTTGTATGAGATATCTTCACCCACCCACTCTACAGTCCGGACTTAGCACCCAGTGACTACCACTTGTTTCCCAAATTGAAAGAACACTTGGCTGGAAGGCGCTTTAGTGAAGATGAGGTGAAAGATGAGGCCTAATGCTTCTTCAAGAGCATGGCAGTGGACTGGTATAACATGGGCATACAAAAACTGTCACAGCGTTTACAAAAATGCATTGATTGAAATGCCGATTATGTGGAAAAATAGAAAAATGTTCAAGCTTAAAATATATGAACCATTTGTTGTTAATAAACAGTTATTTAAATTTTAAAAAAATTGGAGACCTTAGTTTTGGGATTACCCTCGTATGTTACAAATTCTAATAAGGTGTAATCAGATAGAAAAAAATCTGATGTGTTGCACTCACATGACTTTCTCTGCTCTTGTACTAATTATTCTTAAAAACTCTTATTCTTGTATCTTCTTAATGTTGTTGTTGTTTTCTAGTGCCTTGCATCTGGCAATGAAGCCATTAGCATTCGTGCTTTCCAATACTTTTGAACATGGCTTTCATGTAACTGTTTTCTTAACGGGCACCAGTTTTACAATGTGGCAGTTACATCACCAGACTTAAACCCCCATTTTGCAAGGGGGACCACACCTATCGTTGGTCAACGGGTCCATCGGACCTAGCCGGGAGGACTAAATAGATGATATTTAGATCCACCGACCTTCCCCTCATGTGCCTCTGAGGGACGCTGTTGTGCTGTGATAGGCCAGCACATATGTAAATGACATTTCCTCCATTTTAGATGAAACAGTTATACCGCTGTGATTCGGTCCCCAGAGCCTCATCTGTTAAAAGCAGGGTGCACCACGGGCAGGATGAGGATGGGAATTGGGTAGGAGAGGCTATAGGAGGCGCATCACTACCCCTTACTACCCCTTACTACCTTAATGTTGGTCGAGATAAACATTTGCAGAAAATATCTAATTTTCTTGTAGGTGTAAGGGGAACGTGGGGATATGATACGCTTTGAGTGATAGTCAAATCTTTTAAAGCTGGTCACTATATGGAGGCTTTGAGATTTCATTCTCTTTCCACGTTGAACAGATAAAAAATAACCTTCTATTTGAGAAAAGTATAAGTATTGCACAACCCGCATAAATAACAAGGAATATATCCAAAATGGTTCGCCCCACAAAAAAAAATTAATTTGGACATAAATTGTGTGTTTTAATGAGATCTACATTTTTTGTACATTAAGATTTGGTCCATCTCTTACGGTTTACCAGTTATGCAAAGCTCATCAAGAGTAACTGGGACTACCTGGGCTATAGGCAAGCCCACCAGGCAACTGAACAGCCTATTACGCTCTGCTAAAGACCCCCGGGACCCCTTGTCATCAGCCGGTGTTTACCGTATTCCCTGTTCCTGCGGATCGGTTTACATCGGAACTACTCAACGCAGTATCAACACAAGACTCACCGAACATAAAAGAAGCTGCCGCCTGGCCCAAACAGATAAGTCCGCAGTTGCCCAACACGCCATTGAAGCGGAGGGAGAACACATAATTAAGTTCCAGGACACAAACATCCTTTCATCCACAACACACTACCATGCCCGGTTACAGCGCGAAGCCATTGAAATATATAAACATCCCAACAATTTCAACAAGAAAGAAGAAGTTTTGAAACTAAACAGCAACTGGTATCCTGTCATTGAAGGCAAGAAACGACATAAAACAGCAGAAACTGAAGTGATCCAATCAGGAGGCAACACCTTGAGCGAAGCCCGCCCCCTCCCACCGGCCGTGCGCCGCCCGAGCCAATCAGCGGAGGCCACTAGAAGGATAAATACCGCAGCTCTGACAGTCCACACCTCAGACGCTACGCTAACTTCTCCGAGGAGATTACGACCGCGCCACTGAAGATGTCCGCCGCAGATGTGGACGAAACGTCTGGGTTCTTCAACTCCAGCAGACCACGGCATAACAGCCCGGAAATAACTCCTAGTTATAGGCAGAAAATTAAAAATATGCATTTCATTTGCCATAAAAATATATTTAACATACGGCATTTTAATCAAAATTGTTAGAGCCATTTTTGAGAAAATAAAAATGTTCAAAAAAGTTTCCATGCAAAGGGTAATTTGGGGTGGAGGAATTTTCTTCAAAATTGTGCCACATCCTGAAAGATTTTAAACTTAAATACAAATTTTGGCTTTTAACCAACCTGTGTTTTTTGACTTATGTTGTTCACACACACACACACACACACACACACACACACACACACACACACACACACACACACACACACACACACACACACACACACACACACCTTTTCCTAAAAGTGCTTTTTTTTTTTTTTTTTTGGATTCTGGGCACCTCAAAACTATATTTCTGATGAAATCTCAACATTAAATTTCTGGATGGAGAAGAATATATATACATAGTAGAAGTAAAAATATTTGTAGCAGATCCATTGTTATTTGCTAAGTGAATGCATACTTTCTCTTACTTTTACAAAGGTATTTATTGTTATCAGCAATTCATATGCAATAAAATAAATTATTCCATGTTTTTTGTTAGATATGTTACAGAGAAGAATAGTATCACAATATGAATATTACATGTAACTGGACTGGTTAAAAGCTGAGTTTTACACAATGTGTGATACAGGTCTTCATTAACTACTTTTAATACAGTAGAAAAAATTTGAGCTGGTTTTTAATGAACAGGGTTGACAACTTAAATGTTTTTTAACTCCTCCAAGGAGTTTAGTCACTGTTTATACTTTGACCACAGATTTCACTGAAATGGTCAAATAAAATTATTAATTTTAACAGTCTGAGGGAAAAAAAAAAATATATATATATATGTCAACATTTTAGCAGTAAAATAAGTATTATATGCTGAGATTGAAAAATTAACGTTGCAGCTCACTTTAACATGGAATGGCCCATTTGCAAATGAAATACATCATAGCCTAAACAGTAGTGTAGCTAAAGCCCAATGATCACCAACTACTCTTAATTATCTCAGGATTCTTTGCACATTCCCTGGAATCCATAAAGTAAGTCTTTCCCACCTCCATACTGTACTGCAGTGCGGTCCAACTTTATATGCTTGGGAACACTTAGCTCATGCCTAAAGGAGATCAGGTGCCACTACAAGCACCATTATGGCAAGTATGCTTCTTTTGAGAGGAAAAAGGGAAAGCACTGGTTAGGGAAGTAATGAATACAGCTTTAGGTGTACAAAAACATACTTTATGGGTGTGTACTAGGATGATGTTCAGAAGAAAATAGTTTTATCTTGAAATTTGAGTTATCAGAAATCATTGGAGTAAAAATTTGCCTTTGAAGGGCACTGGAGAAATACATCATGGGTGCCGTGTTGGATAGCGCCGCTATATTGGATTACCATATGCGAACCTTTACCCAAATGCAGTTGATTTTAGTGTTCCATTTAACAACTCATGTCAGCAGAGACATTGAACGAACTTACTGAAGTGATGCTTATATGAACATGGGGTAGTTGAGTTTAAGTTATCCACATTTCTACAGTGAAGATAAGAGAAAATCCTGGAAAAAAAGGTTATCATAATTGACAAGTTATCTTTAGCCCTCCATGTTGGAAAGCAGACAAACTATCCTCCTCATGTAGCTGAAATAATATTTTGAGACAGCAGCTGTTTTCAAATGGATATCAAAGAGCCTTTGTGCTCAATAAATCACAAAACAATTTTAAAATATATCAACATACATCAATAACTAGATAACAGTTTTGAACATATGGTTGTAAAGAAATTGCTGAAAAAGGAAAGCTACCTCTGTGAGGCTGGGTTTATTTAAAATTGAGAGGTCAGTTATTGCATTTACTGTCAGTGGTATATGTAGGAGAGACAATTATTAAAAAGGAAACCACTGAAACAAAATTGAATTGGAAAAATGTGCTAACAGACGTCTAAATTGCTATTTACTCATATTTCTAAATAAATGGCAACAGGCAGGTGGAATATTTTGATAATCCTTAATCTGTTGCATTCAATTAGTTTCAGGGAAGCTATTTGTTTTCATATTTGCTACACAATGTGTTTATGAAAAATTGTGATTCGTGTATTAATTTGTAGGCTATATTGATTTCACTTTCCCCAGTCCGCTCAAGGCCTTGTTTTCCCACTTTGCAGTCATCTACGCACTCCATTCAGTATGCATAGAAATTGTTTTTTCACAGTGACTGTTTAGTTTCAGTATGGAATTTTCATTCCATTTATAAACATTGCAATTTCACAGAAGATGCCAGAAATATCCACTGTTATCTTCATAACATGGTTGCCTAGCTTTTTCATGTATCATGCATTTTAGTGCATTAAAAGTATTAAATATTATGGTTATGAGAAGCAGTAAGATAATTATTCCATTGCCCAATGCCCATTTCACAAATTATTTTACTACATATGTTGCTCTTCCTCACATTTCTAAATTAGTTTTATATTTATATATAAAATTTGGAGTTTATTACTCTAACGTCACTTTCTACACCAAAACCTACTGGAATATGTTTCAGAGACTGTTGTCTCTATCAGCCTTGATTCACTTGGTTTTTATACCTCTTACATAGGCACTTAAATGTAAGGGATTGGAGTGCTATGATCATTAAGGCAAGACTAAACAGACTGTCCATTCATTCAGAGCCAAACGTGAGTTTGAATCCCAGAGACTGCAGTCAAATGTAAAGGATGGAGAGGAGCACGTAAAATAACTGGTGTAATGGCACGTGTGGATGGTGACGGGTACATTTGACTGCAGGTGCATGGATTTTGCTTTTTCTTCTAAAAACAAAAAGGACTAAAATAGTATTGAAATAAATTAACATATTTAGGATATAAAATAGCTACAAATACTCCTATTTTTTGTTAAAGACCAGTCTGTGCATATGAGCTCAGGCCCATTTTATACTGTACTTCTATACATGTCCATATCAGGAAAGAGGTAATACTGGGTAATAGGCTTTTGTAAGGGAGATTTCCAGAAAAGATGAAACACACAATTGTTAAGCCTCTTTACAAAAAAGGGAACAAAAGCCTGACTTCTGATTATAGGCCCATCTTGCTCTTGACAGCATTTTCTAAAGTAATAGAGAAAGCTGTATATAATTGGGTAATAAAATATGTGGAGTTAAACAACATTCTGTCATCATCACTGTTCAGATTTAGAAACAAATATCAGCAGAAAATGCGACATACGTGGTAACTTCCGAATTAGTAACAGCCTTGGATAAAAAAGAACTACCATTAGGTATATGTTCTGATTTAACTAAGGCATTTGATGGCATGAATCACAATCACTTGTTGCATAAGTTAAAATTTTATGGTTTCAATAAGATCTCTAAAATTGGTTCAAATCTTACCTAACAAACAAGTCCCAGAAAATCAGGATAAATGGTATGATTCTGAACCAGGTGTTGTAACTAAAGGTGTCCCACAGGGTTCTATACTCAGGCCTATATTATGTTTAATATTTATAAATGATTCTCCATCTTAGCAAAGAGTCAATAGCTGTGCTCTTTGCAGATGATACTAGTGTGCTTATATCTGGAAAGTCACATGACCAGTTAAGAGATTCTTTCAATAAAGTATTTGAGTGGCTCAACATTTGGTTTGAAGTAAATAAGCTCTCATTAAATTACGATATAAGACTTTGTTTATGAAGATGAGTTGGAATTTGGAACACTAAACATAGTGAAGGGCACCTATATATGTTTTGAGGACGACTTGTTCCCATTATCAGCATTTGTGGCATTGGGCTGTCATTCCTGTAGGCCCTTATCTAATACTCAAAAGATACTTACTTTTGCTGGTGAATACACATATTCTGTCAGGAGCTATCTTACAGATAATTATAACTTTACAACAAACCTGGCTGTGCATGACCACAGTATAAGGAATGTAGGTGATTTGCATAGACTAGCAAATAAAGCAAATCTTGGTGAATGTCAGTGGCAGCTCGTGACTTGTCGCAGTGGATGTGCAGTCTCTCCACCTTTACTCCCTTTCTTTCTCTAACTCACACCACGCAATTCTAATTCTAAATTCATATGGGCAATTGAGCTCTTCTGTTTTGTTATTTTTTGTTTTAAATGACCAATATCACAAAAACTATTATTTGTCCAGACACCATTTCTCTCATTCACAAACAATAAGCACGGAAAACAGCTTCTCTTATAAGAATAAACTTCTCTTATAAGAATAAACCCAAAAGATTTATCTCCTTTAGTTTCGCCATGTTATTCATTTCCATACTTTCATAGATTCAAATTTCCCATTATGTGCAGACACAACTGCATGCAACTTACTGCCTGAACTAAGAAACAGTAATGAACACTGTAACAAAATATCTACTCCAAACTGAAGTATTGGACTTAGTAAATTACGATATGAAGAGTAATTATATACATTTATAATCGCTTAATAAGACTAGATGTAATTGTGTTTATAACATTAATATAATATAGAAGATGGCTACGTTATATTTAGAATCGTCACGTTGGCTGCCTTGTAGGTTCTGCTAAACAACAGGAGGGAAATGCTCGTAGGAAGGAAAACAGAGGGACTTGTACGAGAACGTAGTGTGCTTGCGTGGTAAGAATCACCTACATTGGCCTTGTCGATTATGCTGCCTTAACTCGCCGTACTCTTAAATGCAAGCTTTGCACCACTCCCTACATACCCCTCGCCTAAAAGCTACCTTTGCCAATCGCAAAATCAGGTTTATGCGCCTAAGCTTGTTGACGTTGACTGAATGAGCTGACATTTGGTAAAGAGGGCGCAGGAAAATTAAACGAGCAAGTTCATATACGTACAAGAAAGTTGGACATTCGACTTTCTCATATGCATGTCTATACACATTCGCATGTGGAAAAAATTAGTGGGTGTGCAGTTGCGAGATGCGATCACTCAGGAACTGCCACTGGTGAATGTTGACAGAATAATTGTTACCTGCTGGTGTAGTCTAGTGAAACAACTCCCTGTCTTGCTTGCCACAAGTACTTGGTAGATATTGTGCATTTCTGGTTTCCTCTGCTTCAAGTCACACACACACTCAGTGTGAGATTAGATCGTGAAGTGACTGTGTATATTTACACGTGCTCATACTACAGTATGGTTGTATATTCACAATGCAAGCATGTGTGTGTTTGAAAAACATTTTTCAGAAATAAGAATTTGTGTGAAAAAACTGGATGAAAATTTATGCTATAATTTCTTGACGGACCACGTCTGTGTAGAAATACAATATTGCACCTAGTGGATTGGTTTAACAAAACAGGTTCTGTAAATAACAAGAAAGGCCAAGGAATCTGTCTTACTGAGGAAAACCTTGAAGAAATTTGTGGTGCTTTGGAATGTAGTTCTAGAAAATCTTTGAGGTGTTTAGGACAGCACACAGGAATTTTGAGAGCATCAGCTCACAGAGCAATGAAATTACGCTACTTAATTTCAGCATCTCACCAAGTACAGCGTACAGATTATAACAAACACCTATGATTCTGTAACTGGATGTTAGCCAAAGTCAATAGTGAGGAAATTGATCCCAAGAAAATTTTCTTTTCCAATGAGGTATGGTTTCATCTACACGTGCTATGTAATAAAAGGTACTGGTCATCACATTAACCAGACGTTTACAAGGCCTCATTTGCGTGATGAAACAAATAGTAGTGCAGTATGTCATTAGTGCTAAAGGAATTATTGGTCTTTTTCTTCTTTTCTTTTCTTTTTTTTTTTTTTTTTCTTTTTTTTTTTTTTTTTATGAACTAAACATATGAGGAACATGTAATGGCATATTTTCAGCAGAACAACACCACAACCTTTACAGTTTGTCCAGATTGTCGTGACACTCCCCCACACCTGAAGCATAGATGTGCAATAGCAGAGAGATGCCTACTTGCCTAATAGAAGAGGTGGGGATTAGTATCTCACTAGCTCTCACTGTGATAACTACACAATAATTGTTTACGATACATAAACGTACACCTCTGAGTATGTGACTACCTGAGTTCTGACATCACTCACTTGTTCTCCACCAATCCAGTCACTTCTCCTTAATTTTTCCTCTCTTGTGCATACAAAGTGTCACCACGATCTGGACAAACTTTACTGCTAATGAACCATGAGGAGATGGCGTCATATATATGGCTAAAGACTTATAAGCAAGGGTTTGTGGCCTCCTCAGTTTCCAGATCTAATGTGTTGCGACCTTTATTTCTGGGAATCACTGAAAAATAGTGTATACCACTAACCCTCATACCTTGAGGAACTTAAACAAAACATTGTAACACAAGTTAGTACCATTAGAAGAACTGATTTGTGTGAATGATAATTTCATAAGATGTGAAACATATATAAGAGAAGATGGTCAGCACTCACAGCATCTTCTATAAGGGTGTGTAATGCCGTTATTTAATGGCTTGTGTCCAATCTGTACCAAGCACTTGCGGCACATGAGACTGGGAGTTGTCACACCAGTCCCACAGACGTAACAGTTACTCCATCATGGTTCACTGGGATTCATTGTAGCCTAAAACTGTTCCAAAAAGAATGTTATGTAATATAAATTTATAATAGCCTTCTGTTATTCCTAAAACTATTAGGCAATCCTGATCAACGTAAGATCAAGAACGATTTAAAATCATTGTTATACACTTTCCATATTCTAAGAGGAATTCTTGATATCTTGTTCAGAGGGAAATAAGCAATACATAGGGCAGATTGCATGTAATGGTGATCTACACTTATTTATTATTGCTGACCTACCGTAATGCATATGCAAAGTTTACTCTTGAAATTGTGGTATTTTAATTTTTTTTCTTACATAATATAAGATGGAAGAAAGAAAAAAGTGCATTCTCAGTGGCAGGTATATGAATATATACTTGAATGATATCTTGGACCTACGGATGTCATTATTAGAGAATTGACAATGATTAATGAGCACTTAAGAGCCCTGGGTCCAAAGAGCTCATAGGTGCCTGATTTGTCTTTACAGGAAATCCTAGAAAAAAGCTAATTCTGAGAACTTGTACCAATTGATACTCGAACTTAAGCCCTCCAGGTTACAGTGCAGACTTAATAGCTGTTTTATGGTGTGCCAAATCACAATTATGCAGCTGCTGTTTGCTGTATGTTACACCAAACAGTATAGCCAGGCCCGAATTTAGGACCTCTGACGCCCCTGGGCAAAAAAATATTTGCTGCCCCCCCCCCCCCCCCCCCCCAACTTGCAATACATATATTATAGTTTGGATACTTATGAGTGGCAAACACCATAAGTGAGTTTATTAAAATTTAAGTAGAAACATCTTAATAGAAAGAACTTGCACAAAAAAGGCATCACCCCATATTAGATGTCAAAACATGCTGTTTCAATAACAAGAGGCTTCTTCCTTGCCTTGCCATTTGCAAACAGGTTTATGAGTTCGTTATAGTCCATTTTCACTGTTAAGTCCAATTCAGTTGCAAGAACACCAATATAACTAAGACAATCCTTCACTTGTGATGTTCTTAAATAATTATTTATACGTCTTAGAGCAGAAAATGATGTCTCAGTTGAGCAGTTGAACGCAGGAGTACTCAAGTATATTTGTAGAGCTATGTTTAAGTTTGGGTAAACACTCTTTAGACAGTTACCTTTTAACATCTTGCACAGCTGTGTAAGAGAGTGCGACACATTTTCATTCTTTTCTATGTAGCTTTTGAAGTGTAAGCATTCAAGTACAAATGCTGAATCTTGAAGATCCGAACTGTAGACTTTCTGAAGACTGGATGAAGCTTCTTGAATTTCAAGTGGACTAAGCATCTTCAGATTTGTCAAAAACATAAATGCTTCACTGAATTCCTTGTAGGAAGAAACTCTGTTGTTCAGTTCTTCAATCAATTTATCCAGAATCAAAAGGAAAGACATCTATAAGTCATCTGAATCATCATTTCCTTCAGAGTCTGAATCAGATTCATCAAAGAATCTTTTCTTTTTCTTAATGCGTTTCTTATCCTGGTCAATTGTAGTAATGTTACAAAGACATTCAAATTTCTTCTGTCCTAGATTCTTGAAAACTTCATATCCCATTTTCATTTCTTCCAAGAAACCAACCAAAGAACTACACAAATTACAAACACTGGCTACATCCATGTCTGCTGTTTGTAACTGCTTACTTACAACATTGAACCTTTCAAGAATGAAATTCCAAACTACAGTCATAAAAGATATCTCAAGACTACACAACTTCTTCATTATGCCTTTAGCTTCAGATTTCACCAAAGACTTCTCACTTTCATTCCCTATTATTCACAACAGTGCTCTAACAATTGCTTTGCCATCTTTGTTCAAGCTTCTGCAAGCTTCTTCTCTAGCAGACCATCGGGTTATGCAGAGTTCTCTTTACTGAAAAATGTGCTTAAGTGATTCCATCAATGACTAGAAGCACTGAAAAAATTAAATATTTCTTGCAAAATGTCAAAAAATAAGTTGCTTGGTGACATCTCGCTGCACTTGAACCCACCTAATTCAGAGTGTGAGCTGAACAAGGAATATAGAAAGCTTAAGGAGAGAGAGTTCTGATTCTAGCTTGCAAGCCTGAATAAATACCTGACATATTTGATGCATTGTCATAACTGTCCTCTGCAGTTACTTATGTCCAATCCATGTCTCTCAAGACAGTTTATCAGTGCATTTGACAGATCCTGGTCACCATGTCCTGGATTTGGCACAAATTCAACAAACCGCTCTTCAGCCAGCCCCTCTTTGTTGACATAACGCAAGACAAAACTTAATTGGTCATTATGTGCAATATCAGGGCTGGAGTCAACAATTATAGAGTAGTATTTTGCCACAGTAACTTGTGCCACTATTTCTTCGACAACTCTCTTCCCCATGATTTTGATTATATGCTCATATATAGCAAAAGGCAGATATGAAGTTTCTCCACTTCCAGAATCCTTATATAGTGACACGTGGCTAGCAAGAAATGGATCAAATTCGACAATAAGTTCCATGTACATTAAAAAGTTACCATTATGAACACTTCCAAGAATTTCATCATTGCCACGGAAAGGCAGTCCTCGAGAGGAAAGTTTCTTCACAACAGCAACAACCCTTTGTAAGACATTACGCCAGTACTGAACTTCATTTTCAACTTCTGAGAATAATTTTCCATCCATCCTTGTCAAAATAGAACATCTGTTTTTTAAATTAAGAACACAGTCTCGGTGCCTTGAACTGTTTTCATGGGTTGCAATTAGCTCTGGATGTTTCCAGTTTCAGAAACCACGAGGTCCTGCCAAATCTGATGTTCCTCCAAAAAGAGTACATGGTGCACAAAATAATGTTCCCTGACTTTCAGAATATACTAAGTAATCTCTCTTAATAATTTCATTGTTAGCCAGCTTTCTCTGAAAAAATGCACTAGTGCAACGTCTTGTGGCACCATTTGTAAACTGATATTTCGACTTAGAAAAGTCACCTTCTTTATTTTGTTTTACCCCGTACATTGCAATATAGTCACGTGGTTTATCAGTTTTTTCCCAAAGAAAAGGATCAGCACTAATTGTAAAGGGTACGTCAGCAACGATGGAAGTTCCGCCTTCACTTTTGTTTGATAGAAGTTTTGTTTCATCTTTAGATTTATTTGGGGTACTTGTTTCCCCACAGTCTTCAACAGCTTCACTTTTCGAGGGCGTTTCTTCTTCACATGAACTCCTTGGGGTCGATTTTATAAACACATCAAGGCCTGGAACTTTTTATCTTTCGCCAATGAACGATACTGAGCCCCACTAAGTCTCTTTCTTCCTGTCATTTTATTCAATGAAAATCGACACTGAAACTGAGAAAACGAAAGAAAATATGATAAACAATTGAAAAACTTAACAGATTCAAACATAACCTACTACTTCATTATGCCGGAATGCTGGCTCATTAAATATAAAAGAATTCAATATAATTACAATAATAATAATTACTGTTCATTACCTCAGCTAACAATATATAGAAAATTACTGTTAATGAATAACAACACACACTTCCTGATCTTACAATTTTTTGCGTGTGTTAATCAATTCTCACTATTGGAATGCGTTTCGCTTTGTCTCTGTTATGTGCGCATAGCGTGCAAACTAATCAGCATGGCCAACATGCGTCGATTAATATTCCTCTGCAAGCGGCAAATTTAAATGAACTTGATGTTTCATTTTTTTTTGTTTCTTTTTTTGTTTTTTTTTGTTTGTTTTTTTTTTTTTTTTTTGTTTTTGCAGCTTTCCAATAATTTTGCCGCCCTGGGCAGTTGCCCGGTTTGCCCTTACGTAAATACGGCCCTGAGTATAGCCCTTTTTGAGTATAATTTCAGTAGCAAAATGAAAATGCTTCATAATCTTAAATTTCTTACCTAGTCAACTCTCATAAGGGAAGGTCATATGTTGTCGCACAAATTATATTCATACATAGTGCAGTTATAAGTGCAACAAAATATACATACATTATAAAAATTTCCATGGACCTTTATCACAGGAGATATCAGTTGTCAAGGTTACGATAAGAATATGGTTAGTATGAATGATTTATGAAACAGATTATTTGAGACAAATGATATAATATGAAACACTATAATAGTGTTTACTTACTTGACTTCACTGTCAGATGCAAAACATATGCAAATCAGCAATAACGGCATGGTCAATGCATAGACAGTTCTCACGGTGTGCACAGTTGATGAAAGAAGATTGGTGGAGAGTTCTCATGGAAACACTTCCATTAATCCTTCTTCAAAGCGGTACTCCAAGGGTGTCTGAAATATATCTGGAAAGTCTTTGGTGTAGCTGCATTGAAAAAATGTTTGATTAATTTGGAGAAACTTGCTGCCAAGAACTGGAAATACACAAACAGAAGGCATAAGAAGTGATCTCTATGCCATATACATATAATGTCATTATCTGAAGATACCATGATTGTATCTGTGATAAATTTCACAATATTTTTGTATGGACAGAAAAAGAAAATAACAGGAGGTTGCACAATGCCTGTGCACTTTGCGGGAATCAGCCTCTTGATGAATTCAGCACCTTCAGAAACTAGAGCTGTGTAGTTTGTCATCCTTGTTGGCTGTCCAGGAGTCAATCAAAAGAAATGCTTTAGTTTTTTCTTGTACATCTGGCTACATCACTTGTAGCTTGATATCTAAATGGAGGGCTTTAGTACATAGAGAGGGGAAATCTGTAACTGCCTCACCTATTCCTCCCTCTCCTGACATTACAGTTGCAGCATAGCAGCTGAAACTTTACAAAACAGTTGTCTGTCTACTCAGTATCAAAACAAAAATAGTTTAGTTCTATTCTTCGTAATAACTACCATGACCTTCCCTTGTTGGATCTTAGATAATGATAAAGAATTCCCAATGATTAGCTTGCTTAGGACTGCATATTTTGTAACTAGAAGGATAAAATTCTATATAGTGTCCAGTATAGGTTTGGTAATTTCAGGTGAAGTATCAGATTCAGAAGGAAGTGACTCCGATAGTTCTGCTCTCAGTCAGGAAGAGTTTAATGATGGCTATGATGAAAACCTTATGGGAGATGAAGAGGACCAGGCACGTCTGGCTCAGATGACAGAAAAGGAGAGAGAACAGGAAATTTTCAAACGAATAGAACAACGAGAAGTAATGAAAACTAGGTAAGCATGTGCCATATAGTAGCACAAAATAGAATGTAATTTAATTAACACAAGATATTCATTGATTTACATAGAAGGTCCCAATGAGCAAATTGCTTTACATAGAATAAATTGAGTAGTTACACAAGCATAGGATAGAAAGGACATTTTTTAGTGCAGACATATTTCCTTGACATACAATATTAGCAGCTCTGGAGTGCAGTTTTTGGTAATATTACTATTTGAATTCCTTATACAGCACTGGTTTCAACAAATTAGGTAAAAGTGTATAGAATTGAATAACATACTGAAAACTATGTAGTTATATATAGAGTGAACAAAAAGTATGGAATATTAGCCATACCTTTAATGGATCAATAAAGTTAAGTGCTGACTCTTTTTATTCTCATAGAAGATAGTAGCCCTCCAGATACCATAAGGGACAAGACCTTAGTGAGCTTTGGTGGGGGGGGGGGGGGGTGAATCAGAATTTTAAATGAAACTGTGGTATAAATTCTAGATAGTCTCATAGTCCTTAATAAATAAACTTTTGTTTACAACATTCTTTTCTAAAAGGAATACTTGATCCTTTATAGGATATAGAAATGTTATAACTCACTTAATAACCCACAAAAAGAAACATTGGAGTGATGCACAAGAATAACTTTCTCACAACTGTTGGTTTCAAAACTGCCTGTTCATTTTTAGTGTACTATTATATCAATTCTCACAATCACAAGTGTTAAAAGTGAGCAACTTTTACTGCCAGTGTCCCAGCATGTTACTGTCTAATGCTTTGTGCATGTGCCAGTGGCGGCTCGCAGTCAAAATTTTAGGGTAGGCAAAGTGTAACAACAACATCAACAACAATAATAATAATAATAATAATATAATAATAATAATAATAATAATAATAATAATAATAATAATAATAATAAACCCCGTTTATCCGAAATATAGGGGGCGAAGTCATTGCGGATAACGCAAACAATATATTGTTTGGTTGTTTAATAAGAGCAGAGTGAATGAGTGTGACTTACGGACGAATTACCGCCAAAACTAAAATCACGAGTGTCGGCAGACTTTTTTCCAGGGGGGGGGGGGGGGCACATGTTGGAAATTTGCAATCATATAATATTAAATCATTATTTTACTGTCAAAATGTATAGTATTTGTTGCAGATAACCGTATTATTTTGTGCTAAACAAAAATTGTTCTTTACATCAAAATTAAAATAATAGTTTAAAAGTCAGTCACTGACTGCACATTAAGTTCACCAACTTCCAAGGGGGGCCGTGGCCCCCCTTGCCCCCGTTTCGCGATGCCCATGACTAAAATAGATTAAGAAATTGAAAAATTGTCTGACTGCAGCTTTGTGTTAAATAGCTAAAACACTCCTCTTTTCATTGTCAGTGCGCCGCGAAAGCGAAATTTGTAATAGTTCACTAATTAAGTCGGTCATACTGGTATTACACAGAGATAACGACAGATTCAGATCTCTGAGATCTTCGTTCGTGGAGTATGGCTGTTTGGAAAATGTCGCATAAATTCGGATTTGGGCCGGCAAGTGTTAGGACTGCTGGCAGACGCGTCTACGCATGCTCGGAGTGCATATACAGACCGAATGTTTCCTTATCGCTGTTCAAGGGCCTCGTACTGAGGAAATGGGGCCGGGCAGGCAGAGGTTAAGCTAGCCTGCTCTCCACTACCCAGGTTCCATGCGTATCATTTCTGCCGCGTGTTTCAAACACGCAGCGCAGTTTTGATGAATCGGAATTGAGATTAAAGGATTTGACCATGCGCTGGTCATTATAGCCGAGAAAACTTTTCTTGAACTGCAATTTAGGGGAAAATGACAGTTCAAATGATAAAATGCAGAATCATAGTTAAACATTATTTGTTGATGTATTACGATAGGGTAGGCAATGCCTACCCTGCCTACCCTGAGGAGCCGCGCCTGGCATGTGCTTGGAGTTTCTTGGAAAGAGAGTTACAGATTAAGAGCACTTTCATCATTCAGAGCAGAGTTTGGTGTTCTACATTTTTTCTTGTTTTTCGCGGTTTCTGGTTCATTGAACTTTTTTACAATTTTTGACACTGTGGTCTGTGTTAGGTTTCTGTCTGGATTCACCTGGTTAAATGATACACCTCTTATTGAGTTCTCTTTCTATAACCATGATGATGATGATGATAGTGCTACAGGCCATGTAGGCCCTTGGCCTCCTTAACCACCTTCCATTCTATTTGGTCTTCAGCTTTTCTTCTCCAGCCTTTGATTCCCAACTTTCTCAAGTCATCTTCCACATCTTCTACCCATCTTTTCCTGGCTCGTCCTCTTCTCCTTCTTTCATCAAGCTTCCCTATGAATATCTTCTTAACTACAGTAGTTTCTGGCATTCTCTGCACATAGCCAATCCACCTTATTCTTCCTTGTTTGATTTTCACTACTATATCTGGTTGTCCAAATAGGCACTGCAACTCCATGTTAGTCCGCATTCTCCATCTGTCCAAGTCCCTTATCTCTCCAAATATCTTCCTCAAAATCTTCCTTTCCCACTGTAATAACCACTGTTCTTCTCTGGTTGTCAACACCCAACTTTCGGATCCATACATTATTATTGGTCTAGTACAATTATATATATTTTAATTTTAGTATTCCTATTAATGTTCCTTGATTTAAACATATTCTGCAAGGCGTAAAATCATATTACCACTTGCTAACCTTTCCTGAATTTCCACTGGTGTTTTATTATCTACTGTTATTATAGATCCCAAGTATTTAAATGTTTCAACTCTTTGATATTCCTTCTCATGTAATTTAACTGTAAGTTTTCTTCTTACACCCCCATCATCTCCCATCTTCGTATATTTGCTTTACTAGTGTTCACTACCAATCCTATATCCTGTGCTTTCTCTTCAAACACTTCATAACTTTCCTCAAGAGTTCTTATATTCCTTGTGAGAATTGCTACATTGTCAGCATAGGCCACTATTTGCACTGATCTGGAAAGTATGGTTCTTCCAGGATTTGTGGGTAATTGTCGGATTACTTTTTCCAGTACTAAATTAAACAGTAGTATGGATAGCACATCTCCTTGTCTCAACCCCTTCTCTGCAATAAACATGCCTGATAAATTCTGTTCCATTCTTACTCTACATCTTGTCAATTCCAGTCATTTTTGTCAATCTCACCAGTTTCAGTGGGATTGCGAACTCTCTCATCTGATAAATTTTAGCTATGTCCAGGGTATCATACTCCTGTTTGAATCTACATACAGCTGATGAAGCTGCCTGTCATACTCATAGAACTTTTCCAGTATTTGTCACAATATAAATATCTGATCTAATGTAGAGCATTGTTTCCTAAATCCTGCTTGGTAATCCCCAACTATCCATTCCAACCATCACTCCAGTCGTGTGGCAGGTATCTTGCCAAATACCTTGTAAGTTCCATCTCTTTCTTTAATCATATCCAGCCATAATTAAAATTTATATTCTTTGCATTTCATCAAGATTTTTCATGATTGGTAATAGTCTACACAAATAAAGACTAGGTTTGTTTTTGGTAGCCATATTCATGACCTCCTGTTAACAATTAATTTTCACCATAAAGTACTACTGGTACACCTTAATTGGAGCTCACAGATGGCATTATTGTGGTGCGGTTTTTAAATATTATAATGATGCGTTGTTGAGCTTTCGACTCTTTTATAATATCGGGTCATGGTACAGGGTGAATAATCGTAGACTCGGGATGAAGTCTTTATGTAATATTTTATTCGCACCTTTTTCACGATATTTTAAACACGTGTCACAATAACAAACACTTTTCATTTGTGGATCGACTTTCTTAGCATTTCCGCTATATATCGTCAGTCAATATTTCATCTTTGCCGTCTTCTACCGCGCACATATTAAAAGACGCCTTGCTTTGGTGGATGCTGCTTGCTAAGAGACTGATTGAATTTGCCGCATTTTTAGTTATGCATGTGTATTCATCCGCATATATGTATATTTTATAGCGTCTTCTATGATATCTTCCGTATATTTCCAAGTCCTCAAAATGTTGAGAAAGCAATCTCAATCTAACTTCCCAGCAATTTTGGTATTACGTTTAAAATAATCCTTAAAGTTATATACATTAAATCGAAACATAATAATCAACAATTGTGATACTAATAAACAATATTTCCAACAGTTGAACAATGAAGCAACCCAAACAAAATCAATTACAAACAAAAAATAAGTCAAATTCATAATATTTTTTGTGTATTTTGGGGACAAACCATCTATTCTGTCAATTGTTGAACATTGCAACAGGACTTTTCATGTCTTTTACACAGTTGTACTTAAAATGAAGTGAAATCATAGAATGCCATAAGTTGTAGTTTCCACAATTGTATTTTCCAGCTTAGCCAATGGCTGAAGCACAAGGCTAAACACATGGTTCCTTCATTACTATTTACAGGAGTTTCTGGTGTCAGTATTGGATATGCTGCAGGCATTTAGTACTTAAAATTACTGTTTGAGTTGATGAAACACAAAAGTAAAGTGGTGTGATAATGCAAGAGAATAGCCACAATGGTAATGTGATGATAAAGTGAAATGCACAAATGGTAACACTAGAGTATGGTCAATAATGCTCAGCTGTTACTTTAACAAAGTGCAGCCTTCTTGACTCCGATCGCTTGTAGTATTAATTTGCAGGGCTCAGGATAAAGTGTGTAAGTAGTACTTTACCACTTAATCTTCTTTGCACAAGGTTAAAAAAAGGTCAGTGTTATTCTTGTGCATTATTCCTGGTTAATTTATGCAGGAATGCAAGAAAACTGTCATAAATAGTTATTTCCTTCTTTAGTTAATGGACCAATAAGTTATTGACATCTGTAAACTATTGGTCGTTGCAAGTACATTATAGGATCCATTAAGTATTATCTTCTTAAACGAGACAAGCAGCAAAACAACTGAGCTGATGTAGTTGGCATATGTAATTATCTTGTCAGACATATGATGTAGCTGCTACTAACAACTGACGCCACATGTCCAAGATTGTTCTTATGTTTTTGTTGATAAAGTCTCCCGTATTTTCTGCAAGCCAAAATGGAGAACAAAATGAATAGAACTAAAATTTTTTTTGAAAGGGACAGCATATTATTGTCGGCATTAATTTCAGAAAATAAGAATAGTACACGACGGGGTGTCAAAAAATAACCGAATTATTTTTTTACATTTTGAAGCGTCCGCCCATGAGATGGGTGTTGGTAGTACAAGAGAGGTCTGACCTTGAGTGATGAAATGGCATACACGTCATTGGCCGGGGGTGCTCAGTTGGAGGGTAGCAGGAGAAGTGTGAGGCTATTTACTGTACCCAACATGGACCTCAAGTTGCAGCAGCGCGCATTAATTAGATTTTGCGTTCCTGTCAAAACTGCATCACAAACATTGGCAATGTTGTAGCAAGCCTACAAAGAGCAAGCAATGGGTAAAACTCTAGTGTTTAAATGGTATAAGCGATTTCAGGAGGGTAAAAATGACCTTGAGGATGCTCCACGTCCCGGAAGACCGTCAACTTGGAAAACAGACATCAACGTCAAGACCGTTGATGTCTTGTTACGATCATGTGGTGCATAAGCAATGTACTGTTACTGCGAATTACTATTGTGAGGTACTGAAGGGGCCATTAAGGAGGAAACTTGCAACAAAGCGACCAAATCTTGCTCAAACGGGATGGATCCTTCATCAGGATAATGCTCCTGCTCATTGTGCCATCAAGGCTCGAGAAACAATCACTGAATTAGGCATTCAGGTGATGCCACATCCACCTTATTCACTGGACCTAGCCCTGTGTGACTTCCACCTATATCCTGCAGTAGAAAAAGAGCTTTGGGGTCATCATTTTCAGAGTGATCGAGAGCTAAACAATAACATTTCAGGTGTACTCAACAAACTATCAAAAAGGGGCTTCAGGGAGTGTTTTGAACATTGAACTGAACTCTGGAATCGTTGTATTGTTTCCAAGGGAGAATACTTTGAAGGTGTGTAATGGAATTTGAATAAAGGTGAGCAGCATTTTCCAGTAAAAAAAAATTCCGGTTATTTTTTGACACCCCCTCGTAAGATGAAGTCATGGAGACTGTTACATACAAATTGAACGAAGAATGTTCGCAATGTGTAACTCCGGCCTTAGAATGCAGACTGTTTGAACTTTAATAGAAAGGTAACCTGTCGTGTTCCTGAACATTTTGCTTTCCACCGAGCTTTGAATTTTCATTTAATTGTAGTTTATAACGTCAATAACATTAGGGAAATTACTAATATAATACAGAGAGATCCAAAAACATTGGAACCACTGCACAGTGTTTTTCTACTGTGCACATCATAACGCAGCTGCTGTACACATGGTTGACTTGTTTTTCTCTGCTCTGAAAATGCAGTATTGAAGTGACGCACTATTGTGTGGTTGAGTTATTGCTAGTGTGCTTTGTTATTTTGCCCTTTACTTAGTCACAAAGTGTCTTATGGCCCAGCATTTGTTTTCTACTGCACAGCATGTATTTATTTATGATTCATATGTGTTAACTCAGCTCGCCAAGTGAAAGTACGATTTGCAGAAAGGTTTCCAGGTGATCTGCAATTTCTATCTCTGGGGTAACTTAAAGCATAAAGTGGACAAGACAAATCCACACACCCTGGAAAAATTAAAACAAAATATCCATCAGGAAATTGCCAGCATTTCTCAGCATTCAACTATGGCGAGTGATTGATAGTTTTCTAAAGAGGTGCCAAAACTGTATGAATAGTGACGGTCACCAGTTTCAGTGTCTTCTTTAATAACATTGGTAAGTAAGGCCTTTAAAAGTAGTTTTAAAAATGTCGTATGGTTTCATCTTCACTTCTATGACAACGGCAGTTGGCCACGAGTGCCAAGGATGTATACAGGCAAAACACAGCACAGCCGGTTCCGAGTCTTTTGGATCACCCCTTAGAAACTTTTCTTCACAGTTTTTAAATAATTGCCTTGACCTTGAGGCACATTTATGTATTGTACTCTAATTTTTGCAATGCTGAGGCTCATGCATCTTATTATTTGTCCTACATTTTTAACCTCTTGAGCGATGGCCATTTAAAATGTCCGCAAGCCGAGAACTGCTACCCAATATCCAGCGCAGGGCATTTAAAGTGCTTTGTATATACACAGCTGCATTTTGTGTAAATATTAAGTTATTTTAATGAAAGAAAAACTGGTATAAAACTCGTTATATGCAGTATAAATGTACGTCATCAGCAAAGTTGAGTTGTATTTACAAAACGTGGAAATGGCACTATTTTGTTTAACTATGGTGAAAAGTCAACTTTGCTCTGTTGAACGCATCTAATATAAGTTCTCTGAAGGAAACAGTAGCTGACCCATTGTATGTGTGGCTTATGCGTCAGCATACTGTGTATTAAAGCACTACTGTATGCGTGGTCTCTTGAGTCATCAGAATAGATCAACATTGCAAATTTTGCTTATGCGAGTTTCGCAACTTAGTAGACTCCGTTTCTTTCTTTGTTGAACTACATACATATACTTTCCTGCTTGTAGCTGAAGGGAGAAGTGGTATAAAAAGATATTTTTGCACCAACTGGATATAACCATATACAATTGTTTGGTAATTTGGAGATCTCTAAACCCACACCGGACAATGACCTACCTTGACTTCCGACTATCTATATCTCGCAGCCTAATTGAACAATACCACGTTGGGGGTTGAAAATCCAAAACCCCTGCACCCCTCAGACTTCAAGGAAAACATTATCCTAAAAGGATACCACCAACAGCAAAGAAGTCCCGCCCATCTCGAAAGTGTTTCTTGTGCCGCAAGAAGGGATTCGCGAATGTGGAAATGTACCCTTGTGTGTTTATCCCTGTTTTGAGGTTCAAATCACAGCAGAACGAACATATTAAGGTAAGCCAGTAAAGTATATAGACTTTACTAAAATGTTTCATAAAGGGAAAATTAAAATAAGTTGAGTTAGATAAGGGATAAATAAGGGTTAAATGCTTAAACGCACAGGACGTGTATACACGCCCATATCGCTCATCCGTCATTTTAAATGGACATGATTTCACGCCCATATTGCTGAAGAGGTTAAACATGAATAAGATCTATCACATTCTGAAAGGCTCCTGTTGCATAATAATGAAGGGTAATCCACAAAAGGTTAGTGTTCTGTGTAGTCAACAACTGATTTTGTGTTATGGTTTTTAAGTGTGCTTAAAAACGACAGCTCTATGTCAGAGATTTATTGGCATGTAAAAGAACTGCGGGGCAAAATTCCGAATACCGGCGACGCTGATGTGATCCTTGCAATTGACAGCGTCGTTAAACAACAAAATAAAAAAAAAAACAGTTGTTCTCATTGAAAGATTGGCTGTATGAGCGGTTGCAGAGACTTGTTGAAAAAAAAAAGGCAAAATCACACTCCCTGTTGGTTAATTCTCTAAAAAAAAAAAGGAGGGGGTGGGGAGCAAAATTGTATTCACATATGTACGGGTGTCAACTGCTGACTCAAAAAAAAATTGGGTCTATAACTCTTTCTCTACTAATGTTGCATCATACACAAATTTTTTTGTCATGAAGAGATATTTCATGAACAATATTAGGTTCCTCAGACCTCCAATAATATTTATTTTGTGTACACACATCCATGAAGATGGAACCAAGTGTTGTCCATGAAAAATATTAAATGTGGGTCAATTTCGCCATTGTATACACTGTTGAGAGTCCACTCGCAAAATGTGTGCCTAATTACAGGATCACCTAGATGAGTGTGTACCACAGTTATTTTATATGGTTTTAACTTCAGTAATTTAGTAGCTCTTTGCAAAGAGCCATAAGAAATGCCTGCCTGTTGTGAAAGTCGCCTAAGCAATTTTTGGGGGGAATTCTCCAAACAGTGACTGATGTTGTCTAATGTTTCTTTGGTAAGAATCATACACAGGCTTTTAGATTTCTGAGCCTGAACTCTTCCTGTGACCTGAAATTTATTGTAAAGTTTATGTATTGTTGTACAGCCTGGAACTTTTACACCTGAAAATCTTTGTGCAAATCTCACTTTCACTTGGCGAGCTGAGTTAACACATATGAATCATAAATAAATACATGCTGTGCAGTAGAAAACAAATGCTGAGTCATAAGACACTTTGTGACTAAGTAAAGGACAAAATAATAAAGCACACTAGTAATAACTCAACCATACGATATCAGCGCCAGCTCTATACTGCACTTTCAGATCAGAGAAGAACAAGTCAACCGCATGACCTTGTGTGCATCAGCTGCTGTTATTGTGTTTCCGTGTGCGCAGTGGAAAAACACAGTGCAGCAGTTCTTACGTTTTTGGGTTTCTCTGTATATGTAGTTATAGATGTACATATATACCTGAAATAAAGCAGTAACAATGTCTAAATGGCATATTGGGGTCAACGATCAACATTGTAAAGCAGAAGATCTGTGGTTCAAATCCCGGCTAAGGTATTGAATTTTTCAGTCCTGATTGTACCTCTCAAACCGAACCTGTATTGGTGATTTCACATCATCTGCCCATGTGGATTTTCATCTCCCGAAACATGCATGTTGTACAAGTTTAATATGCTGTTTCTAGTAAAAGTGCATTCTTTTGTGATTAGCACCAAGCTCAGGAATTGTGGTGGAGTATACGTTGTTTCAAATACCACTGCACAAACAGTATTCGTCGTGGGTAGTGCTCCTGTAGTGCCTGGCACTTTGTGCATATGGTATGGAAGGAGCTGCTGGTCATGGACAATATGCTACACGGCACTTTTACATGTGCGCAGCACCTGTATATTTGTGGATGGGACCTCTTTGAACGTTATCAGCACGTCCTCCTCAAACTGCTCTTCGAGCTGAGCATGGATGACCTGCGTGACACGTAGCAGAGGACAAACCGCAGAATGGGGATAATATTCATCAGTAACAAGCACAAAGTGATACTACTTTACTGTACAATAGACACACTTCAGGCAGAAAATGCCTAAGTGAAACTTTTTGGCTTCTCTTAGTTGTCGCTTGATGGCTGTGAACATGGAAATATGTGCAGTATATCTGTTTGGAAAACATTCCGCATACAATCTTGCAGCAGCTCTCCAATTGCTATCCACTTTGATGTATGCAAGCACCATGTCAGCCATATCCACAGCTGTGTACGGGTACATGTTGCACTTCTGTTAACGTTACTGCACAGGAAGACCAAAAGTAATGCACTAGGAAGTGCACCAAGGACTGTGTGGAGGAATGTAGTGCATGCACAAGAATGTTACTAGACTCAGGTCGTTCATCCGAAGTACACAGGTGGCTAAAGGGTTGCGTGCCTTCCATATCAAGACACAAAATGAATCAGAACAAATTGCCACAACTGTTTGTTCTCAGACTTCAATGTTCTCCAGCACCCAAATCGTGCATTTCCAAACAAGGGTTCCTTCTTGGAAACTGATCAGTTTGCCATCCTGCACAGCATACTAAGCATTGTTAGTGTTTTTTGAGGCATTCTGTATATATTTACATATACGCTAGCAGACCCGACAGATGTCCTGTTCAAATGTTGTACTCCAAAAATTATAAAAATAAACTACAAATTGTTTGAACTGTTTTGATGAAAAGATGTGTAACAAAGTTATTTTTAGAATACCAGATGCCACCATGCATCAGTTATCGCAACTCGACCTATCAATTGTGTGTGATTGTATCTGTATACTATAAACTTAAATTTGTCGAGTACAAACTTAAAACTGTTTTAAATAATAGCAAGAAAGAAAAAACTCAAATAGTTTTCATTAGGGGTATATTTTATAAGTATTCAAATATATTTTTAATACTAGTACAGTAAAACCTGCCTTCAATGGACCCATCCCTGTTAAGTGTAAATCTGTCTAAAACAAATATTTTATGGTCCCATAAACTTAGCGTTGAAAAACACGCTGAATTCCCTTTATTAAACAGAAACTGTCTTACGCGGACAACGGAAATCATAGTAGCCTTTTAACGAAAAATTTCCAGGTTCACAATGTAGTGTTTAGAAAATTTTAATGCACAATACTACAGCAATGACGATGCTTTCAATTGCAGTACCATGGAATATGTCAACATAGGCAGTGATGTGCAAACTGAAACAGACACAGTTGATATAGATGTCTTAATTTGTAAAATCTGATAGAAGAAGAGAAGGCAGAGAGGAATATGTCCCTTAGTTGGAAGAAGAGTGTAGGCTAAAGACTTACTGGGATGCTGTCAAAAGTGTAAAGGAACGGCAACAATTTGCCTTATGGATATTTTTGGTGTGATTTCTCAGGCGAAAGTGTATGTGGAAGTCGAGCTAAGCAGCAGTGGGTCCAGAAAGCTCTCCTTCACTACTGGAAAAAATAAGTGAATTGTGTATACAGCTATTTTTCGTTCATTATGTTTTGGTGTGCATTACATATATGTATTGCAGCAGAAATATCTAAATACACACAATAGAATAACATATGCACATGTTTTACTTCATACTATCCATTTATGTATGTTAATGAGCTAATTTTCTTAATAGCCAAGGTCTATCGTTGTTAAATGGAAATCTGTCTTTAGTGGAAATGTTCGAGAGTCCCGTTCGATTCCACTGAAGACATGCTTTAGTTTATTAACAGGAATAAACATTTTTTTTATCTTAATGCTAATCTATGAACAATAATTTTAGTTAACCCTTTCATGCCTGAATTATTTTGCTACTTATGCTGTTCTTCCTCTAATTTGAAACCGGTTTAGATTAGGCGGTCTGGGACACCTTCAGCCTACTGGCTTGAATAGCCATGATCGTTGATTATAATTTTTTGCAGCCAAAATACCTCGCTCACGTTCCCACTCATTATTAGTGTAATTAGCTTGTAAATTTGGCCTTCTCTTACTGACCAAATAAATAAAACAATCATAATTGGGGATTTCAATCCCCATTCCAAAAGGTGGGGTTATGAAAAAGTGGATTCTACAGGAAAAATAGTGGAAGTTTTGAATACCACAACCTTTGAACTGATTTATAATAAAGAAGATCCCACAACCTTCATACATTACTCTAGAGCAGGCAGTAACCCAGACCTCTTGTTAGCTACAACAGATATTGTTCCAAAGATTAAAATACAAGTTCTAGAGGACCTAAGTTCTGGTCACAGAGCAGTAATTGCTGGTATAAAACTAGATAATGCAAATGTTATGTCAGTCAACATCATATGAATCTGTATTGGAACTTCAAAAAAGCAGATTGGAATAAATATAAAACTGAACTGGAAAATAAATTTAAAGAACAAACTCATTGCATGACCAACCAGAACATATGAACAAAAATTTCTGTAAAGCCATCCTAGAAACTGCAAAAAAATATTCCTTGTGGAAGATTAAAAAATGTTTAAACTCTTTTGGAATCCCGAGTTAGAAGAACTGAAAAAGCAAAGGGATATAGCTAGAAATACAGCTGAACAAACAAAAAAACATGGGATACACAAATATGACAAAGGAATGTGCCTCATTAAAAAAATAAATTAATACAGCTAGAAAGAATCACTTTAATAATTTCTTAGAAAAAATGGATTTTAGGACAGATGGTAACAAAGCCCACAAGTTCATAAAAATGTAAAGGACAGGGAAGAAAAAGAATAGCACACCTATCATACACAATAAAATATTAACAAATGATGCAGTCATAGTTGAAACATTCAATAAATATTATGCTAAGTCATATAAAGTAACAAGAAATAATCAAAAGGAACGTAAACAATTTGAGAATGATTTAAGACAAGCAAGAGAATGTAATCCTAACACTCAACACAAAATCTTTTTTCAAAATTTTAATATGCAAGAACTGAACATTGGAATTAATAATCTAAAAAACAAAAAGTCTCCTGAACCAGATCACATACATCCAGAGTTCATAAAAAACCTTGGAAAAACAGCAAAACAACTACTAAAACTCTACAATCTATCCTGGAACACTACTGTACCTGCCGAATGGCAAAAAGCAATAACTGTCCCACTCTTGAAAAAAGATAAAACAGCATCAGAAATAAATTATAGACCAGTAGCTCTTACTATCATAATAGCAAAAGTAATGGAAAGAGTGGTTTCAAATAGGTTAAATTGGTTTCTAGAATCAGAACATTTAATTTCCCCATGTCAAGCTGGATTCAGAGAGCTCCACTCTACAAATGAACAAGTCTTACTTTTCAGTCAAGAAATCAAAGACTCCTTCAATAGAAAAGAAGATAATGTATCAGATTTTATTGATTTCCAAAATCCATATGATTCCATATGCAGAACAAAACTACTAAAGAAAGTAAAAAAAATAGGGATACAAGGTCCAATGTTTTCATGGCTATGCCATTTCCCAACACAATGCTTTATTGCTACCAGATAGGGAAGGAATATATTGAAATATAAACAAGTACACCATGGCTTACCATGGAGGCACAGTGCTCAGCACAACACTTTTTAACATACTTATTAATGATCTGCCACAAGAAATACAAGAGTCGGGTGTGAAGTGTGCTCTATTTGCTGATGACTCAGTAATCTGGACTTCAAAACCAAAAAAACAGAAGTACAGAACTAGAAAAAACCATGCAACAATCCGTAACCAACCTACAAAAGTGAACCAAAGAAAATTTAATCACTGTTAATACAACAAAATCAAACTACGAAATCTTTTTGCTAAGAAAAAAAACACTAAAAATAAAACTAAATCTTGAGGGTCAACTATTACCAGAAACAAAGGAAGCAAAGTACTTGGGAGTTATATTTGTTACCAAACTTACATGGACCAAACAAATAGAAAATATAATACAAAGAGCAAAAAGGTGCCTTCCACTGTTAAACCGTCTAACAGGAATGAAGTGGGGATGTTCCAGAGCAACTCTTAACACAACATACAATGTATATATAAAGCCATTATTTACTTACTGCTGCGAAGTTCTTGTAACAGCAAATACAAAAAAAATTCAAATCTTTCAAAACCAAAGTCTGAGACTAATTACAGATGCTATCAAAACCACACCAATACCAGCTATGGAAATACTAACCAACCAATACCCCATTGAATGTGAAATAGAAAAAACAGCTCTTATTCAACACAAAAAGTTGATAAGACTCCTATTCAATACATGGAACAAGAGAAATTTTACATGTACACTAAAGACTCAGGAGAGCTTTCTTTCCAAAATTCAAGACATCAAGAAGAATGTATACCTTCCTAATTAAAAGGAAAACTTCATATATAAAGTCATTCCGACACAAACATTAAACATCACATATTTTTACACCTGACAGAAGAAATTATGAAAAGTGATACTCCAACTAGTGTTCTAAAATTATTGGCATTAGAGACAATCCATACTAGATTTCCGGAACATGAATGGCTCCATATTTTTACTGATGGATCATTGATATCAAACCGAGATGGAGCAGGGGCTGGAGTCAAGTGTCACCTCTTTTCCTATTACAAACTTCGGTGGCAAAATTGAAGCAATTCGAATGGCCTTACAAAATCTTTTGTATAGAATTTCACATTTTCATCAAGCAGTTATCCTCTCAGATTCCAGGACAGCAATTATAGCAATTACTTCCAAGTTGTCACCGAAAAACCAAACAATTTTATTATAGAATATTGGAAAATCCTTACCTATCTAACAGCACTTCAAAAACACGTATTCTTCCGATGGATACCAACTCACTGTGGACTGAGTAGTAATGACAAAACTGATTTTCTTGCAGAAAAGGGTACCAGCATTGTACAGAAGTCTATAGTTAATCTACCATTTTATGCAGCTAAAAGATTAGTCAACTCTGAATTTAAAAAAATTGTTGCAAAATATTACTATGAAAAATCAAAAAATAAAAGATGGGAATTACCAAACATTCCTGAGTATCCTCAAAAAACGGAAGTTGCAACATTCAGGCTGATTACTGGACATGATTGTCTGGCAAAACATTTAAACAGAATTGGGATATATTCTTCACCACTCTGTCCTCTATGTGATCTGCAAGAGGAAATGAACTGAGACCACCTTCAAATATGCCCAGCCATTTACAGTGCCCCATTCATCAGTAAAAAATATTGGAGAGCAAGAGTATTAATGACTTCATTGTCAGAAATCCAGCACAAGCTAACAACAACACCTTGTAAATTTGGAAATATAATTTCAAGCATAACATTGGTATACACCGTTTACAAAAATTGTCTGGAAGTTGAATCGCATTTTAATGCAATTTAAATTTTCCTTTACCAATGTTGAGCAATTGTTCAGTGATTGCCAATGCCAATGGATCATATTGAACGTGAAGACTTATATTCATGGTAAGGCACAATTTACTGACAATTTGCCATAGGTATGATTCTTTCAAACATGTGCTAATTTCGTCCGCATATGTAGCACACGGACTGACCAGCAATGTCTATCTGAAATTACCGGACAGCAGCAGTAGAGCACCACCGAAAAACCTGGTATTATTATTGAGATCCTTCAGTGTTTTATCGAGAGCATTCAAGTGAATGCTTATGGCCCATAGTGCATTCATCCCAGATAATAATTTTGAATTTTCTCAAAATTTCAGACTTGCCTGAATACTTCTTTGTGACACATTGCATCTGGAATTCTGTGAATGTTCAATGGCAACTTGAGTGTTGAATGCGCAGTCTGCCCACCATCAAGCAAGATCACTGCAATGCCTGATGAAACAATTGCCAATGTAATATGATTGTGATCTAATATGTGCAAGTATCAGTGAGATGAATGTTTTGCCACTGCCACCTTATGCATTAAAAAAAAAAAAAAGAAAGAAAGAATCACCTTGTGCTGCAATTGACAAATTAATTTGATCATATATATTCTTTTGTTCAGCAGTGAGCAATTGCTCAAACTATTTTTGGCGTTGAACATCGTTATTAATGATTTATGCTGTTGGTGATGGCATGCTGAAATGAATGAGTGCCATATTCGAAATGAGAGTACAAATATTGTCAATCTTTATTAATGCCTTGTTATATATTTCTGGCGATGCACAATCCTAGAAGTCGTCATTGCTCATGCACTGTGGCAGGAAGATGGCCATGTTTGTTGCAGTTACGTGATTATTAGACCCTGGATTTTTATGTAATTACATATTTTAAATCCTGCATAATATTTCAATGAGAAGTAAAAATGTTGACGAATTACGTCATTTGGGACCCGCTTACAAATTTTTGTTTTACATATTTTGCATGTTTCTACATATTTTAACGATATTATATAAAACGTACATATTTTCTGGGTTTTGTTACGATTTTATTATTTTTTAAAAAATATTGTCACATTATAAGCTACTGTTTTCACAAGTTTTGCTGAAAGCAACAAAAATCAATCTGCGAATTAGGATGCAAGTTAAATTAAGAATGCGATAATAACCGCCTCGCCTTGTTCTGATTGTTGTCCGTTTATATCAAAGCAGGTGCCGCTCGACAATGTTGACCTCTAGTGTTACGTTTCTCATAGTGCTTTGGGCATTTACAAGAACTGGAGAAATTGATTATTACCTTGTTACAGTAGTTGGCATCTTGTAATATAATAGCTGCAAGGAAACAAAGTGAGCCGCAGGACAACATAGCAAGGCGATAATACTGCAGTTAGTTTCTTGCAAGTCTTAGTAAAATGGCACCAGTTGTGTCCTCGCTATCCTGCAAATTGAATTCATGGGTGAAATTAGATAGCGCCTTTACAACTGACGGAAAAGTAATAGTCCATCAAACATGCGGTAAAAGAATTGGCTGTTCCGTGAAATCTCAATTGGAACAACAAATCAAAAGTGCTCTTCACATACACAACAAACACCTAGTCTTCTAGAAAGCAAGTTTTGTTGACAAAAATGCTACAGGAACTGTACGGAAATGATTTTTAAAGACTTGTGCAGTGCAATGGTTGCAGCTAATATTCTGTGGCATAAACTTCAGTTTCCTCAATTTCGTTCCTTTCTAGAAAAATATTGCAAGAAAGTTATTCCTGACGAATCTACTCTGAGGAGAAAGTATCTTCATGTGCGTTATGGAGAAGCAGTTGCTCATATACCGAATGAAATTGAGACCCCTTTATTTGGTTTACCGTCGATGAAACTGCACATGACATGGGTCGGTACATAGCAAATTTAGTAGTAGGAAAACTAGATTCTGAAAGTCGAGCAAAACTATTTCTAATCTGTTGCAAGGTGTTAGAACAAACAAATCATTCTACAACTGCAAGATTCGTAAATGATGGGATGAAGATTCTGTGGCCAGAGGGTGTGTGTGAGGAAAAGGTTTTAATTATGTATTCAGATGTTGCAGCGTACATGATTAAAGCTGCTACTGCCCTTAAGGTTTTCTACCCGAATGTACCTGCTTGGCCCACGCATTGCAACGTGTTGCTGAAGTAGTAAGAAGTAATTTTACCTGTGTGAATAAGTTGATATCAGCAGCAAAAAAGGACTTCGTGAAAGCACCTCATAAAATTCAGTGCTATAAAAATCATCCCCAACATGTCCCTTTGCCTCCTGAGCCAGTACTTACAAGATGAGGTACGTGGTTAGAAGCTATGAACTTCTATTGTGAGCATTTTGAAGGAGATCAGTCAGTGGTGAACATGTTCTCTTCAGAAGTAGCCATTTCCATACGTATATCTCAGGACATCTTTGAAGATCCGAAAGTGGCAAGCTCCTGTGCTTACATCAAAAGTAACTTCAGCTGGTTGCCTAGCACCATCAAGACATCAGGTTCCCTTCTTTATGAATTTATGGATTTAATGGAATGTGCATCACAGAAGCATAGTGTAGTTGCAGGAAGGAAGGTAGGCGAAAAATTCAAAGCTGTGCTAAACAGGAATCCAAGGTACTCTACACTTGTGTCCGTGTCTGAAGTGCTAAATGGTGACAGTGTCGATTTACCAAAACATTTCTCTGCAAATCAGATTACTATGCTAAAATATGCTCCTGTTACTTCGTGTGACATGGAGAGAAGCTTCTCTGCTTATAAGAACATTTTATCCGTTAGGAGACAAACAATGACCCCTGAAAATATGGAAAAGATATGGTTATTCACTGCATGTTGAAAGACGCAACAGACTTAAAATGAAAATGCCTGGTTGTTCATTGTATGTCAAGAGATAGAAAACTGAAAATGCGTCCTCATGATAAAATTTAATAATTTTGAATTGATTGTTTCACTCATTGATAAATCGGTTCAGTATTTCAACATTGCTTTACCGTCTAAAATTTAAGTGAAATAACTATGTGAAATGAGTAAGTTTAACAAAACATAATGCAAAACACATTTTTTATTTCGTGATTGCCTACCTGAAAATAAATTTTAGGTAAATTCTGCATAAAAAAAAAAACATTTTCCGTATAATTAATTCTATATTTAGTAAAGTTAAACTCATTGTAATTAATTTATGTACTTACAGACCCATCAAATTACAAAATTCAGGGTAATTTGCAGTCTGCATTTAGATTTGAGGTGGTAATCTTAGTATTTATATTATTACATAATTTTACATATTTCATTACATATTTTGATGTTTTTTGTTACATAAATATGTACATATTTCGCACCTTGATATTACATAAAAATCCGGGCTTTAGTGATTATATTACTGTATAAGAGAATGTAATACAAAGGCTCTGTCACAATTTGCACAATGTATATTTTTTAATTGCAATTTAAAATCTTACTTCAATAACTTACAATAATATATGAAATTTGTAGGTTAAACTTAATTGTGATAGAATGCACATTTATACATAATTGGAATTCATAGAAAATCATAAAATACTCACTTCCATACTGCACCTTACACGCTTGTACAATGTGTGGTTTAATTACACTTTAACATCTTACATCAATAAATATTAGTATATTATATTTGTAGGTCAAGCTGATTGTTATAGGTTATAGATAATTGGAATTCATGAAAATGCATGTGGAATACTCACTTCAATAATGCAACTTACACATTTGCACAATGTATATTTGTTAATTACGTTTTTAATTATACTTGTTCTCAATAAGCACGTACTTTCAGTGTAATATTAATGCTCAGCTGTGACAAAAATTTCCTAGAATCCGATTGCAGCACCAAATACTGTAAATTCTAAAATGCTATCAGAGCGCTTCTTGACGGATCCAATTGTGAAGCTAAACCATCCAAAGATCAACAATGCATAAATTAATTAATTAAAAAGAACATGTTCTATTGGGTCATATTGTGAATCTAAACCATTCTCGAATCACCTTTATCACACACACAAAATGTCATAAAAATCAGTCCAGCTGTTTAGTAACAGTTCAGTCACATACACACGAACAGAAGAAATATATACATATCTTTTTTTTTATTTACATATATATGAAAAATTAAGAGGAAACCATGTGATGAAAGGAATAATGGGGCCATCTGCAACTGTTCAGTGGTTCAAGATTCAACCTATAGTTTAAAGATTCTTTTAACAATTCAATAACTTTGTAGAATGATCTTGCAACTCATTTCAGAGGCAAATGAACACTTAGCACTAATGAAACCTGTAAATGCATTCTTGCAACACACCATAAGTGTGTTAAATAAAATTTCAATATTCTATAAATTTTCAAGTTTTTAAGAGGTGGAATCAGGACTGAAAAATTCAATGCCATAGCCGGGATTTGAACCACGGATCTTCCACTTATCGAGCAGCTGCTTTAACCACTAAGCTACCGTGGCCAACTCGCTAGTACTACATTAAATTCCCCAGCTGATACGTACTTTTTCCCAGTTAGACCACAAGGGAATCTCACATCAGAGATAAATACCCCGAGGGCGACTTGCAATTGTAAGTACTTTGTCCTGGGTTTAAGTAACCTTTAGACGGTAATTATTATTTATTTATGCCAACAAGCTTACTGCTGGTGTTTTTAAACACACAAGCCATGTGTGGGCAATGTGTAAGAGGTGGAATCAGGACTGAAAAATTCAATGCCATAGCCGGTATTTGAACCACGGATCTTCCGTGCTATGGCATTAAATTTTTCAGTTCTGATTCCACCTCTTAAACATTGCCCACACATGGCTTGTGTGTTTAAAATCACCAGCAGTAAGCTTGTTGGCATAAATAAATAATAATTACCATCTAAAGGTTACTTAAACCTGGGACATAAAGTACTTGTAAGTTGCCCTTGCGGTATTTATCCCAGATGTGAGATTACCTTGTGGTCTAATTGGGAAAAAGTACGAATCAGCTGGAGAATTTAATGTCGTCCTAGCAAATTGACCATAGTAGCTTAGTAGTTAAAGCAGCCGCTCGATAAGTGGAAGATCCGTGGTTCAAATCCCGGCTATGGCATTGAATTTTTCAGTCCTGATTCCACCTCTTAAACATTGCCCACACACGACTTGTGTGTTTAAAAACACCAGCAGTAAGATTGTTGGCATAAATAAATCTCAAGTTTTCATCTGAGAAAAAAAATGTTTTGAATAAAAGTTTCTTAATTTATTGAGATGATTCATTTAATTATAACATAATATATCCAAATTGTTGAGTATTACATACCCAGTTTATAGCTTGTCTATAATCAATATCTACAGTAACGCTGAAGTTCTACATCATATTATTGATTTATTTTAGTAAGTTTAAAGCCACTAACCATGTAGATCATATCAGTAGGGTTACAGTCCTGTGTACACTTTAAAATAGCAGTTGTTTATGTTTAAAAAAAAACTTACAGAAAACACATCTATAATGATATTTGAAGAGTACGGGGAAAGAAGGGGCTCATTGCAATTTTTGTCAAAATCAAGATATTAACATCTGCTGTCAATGGTACTTTAAGTTATGTTCAGGTTGTGAAAAAAGGGGCTCGCTCAAGAGCAGTTGATAAAAGAAGAAAGACTTACAGCGAAAGGAGCTGTGACAGTTTTCATGGAAAGGAGCAGTTCATTACTCTTCTTTTTAATGTAATTTTTATTTTGTTATTTTATTTCTCATGTATGTTCCACATGCATCGCATTTTGCCCATTTGTATGCAACTCAATGTTTTTCTGTGGATATTTTTGTGTGAATATGTGATTTTGTTTTCAGTTGTTTAGTGTTCACTCATTAAAGTGAATTCTTCAAAATTGAAAGCCATTATGTAACCTAAAACAAAGAAATGAAAATTGTATGGTAGGCTATCTGCAACGAATAAAAGACAATCAGTGAAATGGGTGATAACTGTATGCAACAATGCTTTCACTTAGTGCCAGTAGAAACAAAATGCAGTATTTTAAAACTATTCAATCTTCTGAAATCATATAATAATCAGAATACCTACCTTTGTGGTTTGATTTGTGTCATGCCAGTAAACAGACCTACAAAAAGAAGTGGTGTTGTACATCATGGTGTATCCTGTACAAGATTTGAGAACCAGTTCAAGAAGATGGCAGGGAAATTGTAAGAGAATTTGATGCATGCCATCCAGATCTTACGTCTATTCATGGAATAAAAAGGAAGAAAATAGAATATCTGGTGAAAAGCTAG
The DNA here is from genome assembly GCA_030765045.1 of Tenodera sinensis. Classification (NCBI taxonomy): domain Eukaryota; kingdom Metazoa; phylum Arthropoda; class Insecta; order Mantodea; family Mantidae; genus Tenodera; species Tenodera sinensis. The sequence continues at coordinate 251,488,969 of CM060964.1, read as the reverse complement.
CTCCAGGCATGGAAAACTAGGCAATCATCCCCATAAACTTAGTGTGGAGTGAGCGAAGGTGTTTAAGGGCCTGTCAACAACATGGTCATTTGGGCCACTGAGGGTAGAGAGCATAAGCAATATTTGTCAGCATATAAATTCATTCCAGTGACATCAAAGTCACTACCTTACAGAACTCCTCAAAACTGCATCTGCCTGAGGAGCAGAGCATTAAAAAAATGTTTGAAATGTTTAAAATATCGAAAACCAAGTAAGCTATGAGAACTGCAGAGATATTTTCTGGAGATTTTAATATTGCATTTGTTTTTCCAAGGACTGACACCTGCTGTGAATGCAATGAATACATAACCAAGCAGAAAAGTTTAGGAGCAGAGAAGAACCTGAATTCTAGCCAAGAAGAATTAAAGACTCGATAATGAAATAAAGAAACTGATAATTGATACAGTCTGCAAGAAAAAGAGCTAAGGCATTTTGCACAGGGGAAAGAAATTCTAATTAGAAATCCAAACTAACAATGGAATTTGAGGCAAGTCAATTGCTAACATCTCCACTAATGAAGTTTACTAAAAGAGACAGCTTTTAATGTTCATGTTATGTCCAGTTCTAAAAGTGTCTTATGTGTGTATCCTGAACTTGATGGAAAGAAGGGAAGTCTTTGTGTTTGTTTCTTATTGCATTACTTAGTTTGCAGCAATAGAACTTCAATTTCTTTTGTTTTGTTTGTTTCATTTACAACATGGTGAATGTTGAAAAGAAATCAGAGTCAATCACCATCACATTTCCTGTAAGAGGTCATTCTTATCTTGAAAATGATAAAGAATGTGGTACTGGTAAACTAAGAAGCAAAGGCAATAATCTCTAAGGACTGGATTTCAGTTGTTGGAAATGCCCATCAGAATCCCACACTCTTCACCGTTATAGAAGTTGATCATAATATGTTTAGAGGCTACAAAATTAATGGACAAGAAGTAGATGAAGGAATCACCATTTCCATCTTGGCGTATAAAAGAGATGAACATTCAAAGAGGATATTTGTTGAGCTTCAGGACCATGTGTGTTGGAGTCTGGCAATCGGTTTCTATAACATCAAGACAAAGCAAAGGGGCAGGGCTTCCTCCACTCTAGCTGTTGGGCAAATTGATCTGCCAGAGTATATATAAGAAGGTAAATTTGACATTTTTCATTTCTCTAAAACAAAATTTTTAAATGTCCCCACACTTAGTTACCATAACAGTAATTTTGTAATTTCTTTGTAGAAACTCAATCCATATCTGCAGAGAAGTCTAAGGACCTACAATAGCTAATGAAGTGTAGTGGACATAAAAGGAAAAGAATACTTTTCAAACCTTCTGCATAACTGGAAAATAGTTTCTTTCATGGTCTGAATAAATGCAGACTTGTGTGACCAACTAGTATGTTATGAGTGGTTGGGATGAAATGTTTTATTATTTTGAACAACTTCATAACCTCAGTAAGTGACTAATTTTTTGTTTGAATGACAAAGAGCATTAAAAAGACGTTAAGCATATTAGGATTTTTAGTTTATGTAGATCAATATGTCATATAATGACAATGTTAACATGTTTAGAGTAATATTATTTTCACAAAATATTGTAAATGTGCCTAACTAATCTGTTCAGCTTTGCTAAATTCAGAAAATAGGAAAATAACAATTCCATGCAATGAGCCCCTTTTTCCCCACAAAAAGTGTAGTTATGTGTTATTTCTTCTTCCATCAAAGTGATTATTTTTACCACAGAAAACAGACTACCAACATTACTTTTTTGGTTTCTGACATGGGCTGCATCTTGTTGGCTTTTTTAAGAAATTAACTATTAAATTAATAATTGTGTGCATTTTTACCAAGAACCCATAGTTGAGTAAGAGTAGGCTGTACATAGAAATAAATGTTTTAAATGTTTCTCTTGAAAAATTTGTGAAATATTGATTAGCTCCTTTTTCCTAGTAACCTTCATTTAGGGTGTTCAAAATCTAAGCAAATTTCTTGTATCATTTTTATGCATTGAAGTAAAAAAAAACTAATCAGCTTGAACAATGTCTTACACTTCAGGTGACACAGAAAGAACTGGGCTTAAAATAAAAGTGTACTATTAAACAACGTAATTAAATGAAATAATCCTCATTGTTCCTGTTAATAGAGTTTCTATTTGAAATAGTTCAAATAAGGTATTATATAATATTCATATGTTTAACTGTAGTGTTTGACGCTACTGAATGTTGGTAATATTACACCATCACTTTCCAAAAGTAAAGGAAGAATACGCTGAAAGATAGAATCAGAACTGAAACATTCAACGCCATAGCTGAGATTTGAACTGCTGATCTGCTCTACCCGTGGCTCCTCTTAACTACTGAGCTACCATGGCAACATGACAATATGATATTAAATTCCCCAATTGACTTGCAATTTCCTGGTAGACCACAAGCGAATCTCAAATTCAAGACCACATACTTAGTGCTTAAGTTACCGGCTGTAAGGTTTTTGTTATCCATTTATAAGGCCTTATAAATGGGAAGAATACATTATTAGGGGAGAGTAGGGTAATGGCGAATGCTTAAGCTTAGTATTGCTATACTGTGAATATTCTGTACTTAATGTGAAGTACAATTTACTTAAAATATATATAGTATATTTATATTGCAATCTGTAATTTTAATTTTGTTTACTGTAGCCTTAAATAATTTTAAAAAATTATATTTTCAAAACAAAGTAATGTTCGCCATTGCCCACCCTCAAGGGGCAATGGCGAATGCCTATTTGTATTTTCTCACAGTTCATGAAATTCCAAAGGAACCATCATTTTAATAAAAATAATATAATTATACGATGTTTTATTTATACACCATGTTAAAAATGCTTAAAATACAGAAAAGAAACCTATGTATTATAGGCCCATTGTTTATAAAAAATATGTTGATGCTTTTGTCACCAGAATTAACTTGATTGCAATTGCAGCACTATGATTCGTATTAGAGTATATAAACGAAGAACTACTGAAATTAGATAAATGGAATGTCGTCTTATGCACAATCATCACAAACATACACAGAAGCTTTCATTTCTCAAATACTACAACCTGCGTGAGTCCAGTTTGAGCATTTAGAGCACTTGTACCAGAGCTCATTATCCTTTCCAAACTCTCCACACAAAGAGCAAATGTCATTATTTTCAACTACATGCGGCACACCAAATTCATCGTAATCATCATCTGTGTCTTGGCACAATTTATCAGTATCTCTTTCTTCTTCCTCTTCTGAACTCAAGTCAAGCCTTCTTTTTGCTCTTTGTCCAGCTGTCTTCTTGGTATTTTCAAAAGCTCTCTCTGATGACTGTTTTCTTTCTTGCTCTTCTTATTTGCCTCTTTTCTTTCAAGCCTCTCTTTCATAGGCATAGATGTAAGCTTCTCACTGTGTCGCTTCCTATGGCCACCTTTTCGTAGTCTTGATTGCTCAGGTGGTCCACATTTAATTCTATCATGCAAGCTTGTTAACGGAATACGGAAATTGCAAGATACTTCTCTCATTGAACTCCCATTTTTATGGCCTGCAGGGCAGAATCCAAATCTTTCGCAGACCATTTTGCTTTATTGGTCTTTTGTTGACGATTTCTCCCCATTGAATCTAGAAATACACAAAAAAAAAAAAAAAAAAAACTACCATATAACAGTCTGTCAGTAAGGAAATGTCGAACAGTAGGTGGGCAATCACAAACACTGTTCTCCATTGCCCACAGTGACATTATAGAAATATCGTGTTAAATGATCACAAAAAAATTATTATTAAAATAATCTATGTTTATACACATAATGCAGAAGGATGTCTTTTAAGAATACATGCATTATAAATTGAAGAAACTGACGTATGTGATACATACCTTCGAGTTGGTTTGGAGGCACATTATAACAAAATCGCTGGTAATGATAAACACGACCTCACATGGATAATACTTTCTTCAAAATGGTTGTTCTTGCTCCAAGAGAATTGCGAGATGGTAGCACTACTCAAGAAAACTCTAGTTGTAACAGAAAATGTTGAAAGTAGGTGTTCGGCATTGCCCACCTGTTTGCCATTGGCCCACTCTCCCTTACATTATATGTAACTTTAAAATAATATTAATAATGAAGACCATCAATAATAAAATAAAATATGTTTATTATTACTTGTCTATATGTACAAGTGGAAACTAACAAGGAAATTTTACAGATAGAGCTTATGCACAAACTTACATTAGTTAGAGATGCCACAGCACAAGCTTGCCATTTTACATGATGTGCAGAAGTGAGAAAACTGTCCATATACCATTACGCTCATTGCTGGGCTACATTGTGCTCCTGCAGGGCTCAGTTTCGAACATCACCTTGAGTAGTGCAAGTCATGGGGAGTGAGTATAGAGCAGACAGAATCTGTTGTTTTGTGTCAATGTTTTGTGGTTTCATGGGTGAAGTTTTATTTATTGAAGTGGAATGAACTGTAAAGGTAACATTCTTCCCTAAAAGAACATAAAAAATGAAGTAGGAGCCTCTAAATATGTAAAGGACATTCAAAAGAAGGTAGCTGAAGCAACTGGTGTGTTCGAAAAATCTGTGCAAAATATGGCGAAGCAGGGCAGCAGGTTGAAAGCATCAAATTGTGTTCATTAGTTACACCAGGAAAGAAACAGCCAAAGTGTGAATTTGACGATTTTGGTGTGTGTTAAGGCTCGCCATTCACATTGATGACCAAGGGCCTTTAAACCTCCATCTCCCACCATTCACAATTTCCATAAAAAAATGGTGAGGGTCCAACTGGAAAAGCTCCACAGAAAGCTGGTTCAATATATTCAATTCAAGGGTTTTATAACGATGCTGAGTAAGATAGCACAAAGTTTAGATTTTTTATGTAGAAAAAAGGAAATTTCTGGAAAGTACTACTGGAGAGAAATAGCATTAGGCTGCTACAGTAATATATACAGGGCAATAGACGTTTTTAAAACAGAAAAGGGTCCATTGTCTATACTGATTTGACATAAGTACACAGTTCACATACTAAAACAAATTCTTGGAGTGATGGCTCTCTTGAGTGATTAGAATTCACCCGTTTCAAAGGTTCAAAATTAGTAGTGGTACCTGCTGATTCCAAAGAAGGGTTTATTTCAAATGCCCTACTAACTTTCAGATCCACTCAGCTAACCGGGGATTACCATTCAGAAATGAATTTCAGAAACTATGAAAAATGGCTGCAAGAAAAACTCATGCCAACTCGGTACTTGTGACTGAGAACACATTATTTCACTATGTCCAATGTGAACCTGCACCTACATCATCCTTGAAGTGGATAATGCAGGCGTGGTTAACCAAAAAAGCATTCCATATATCACTGAGGTTCTACAAATGGCAGTGACAGCTATGATGACTGCTGTTCATTCCAAACCAGTTCCCTCTGATGCAAACAAGAGCACATATTTCTGCTTGTCATGAACCTAAGCACACTCTTATAAGTACTTCATTAATAAATGTATTGTATCATAAATGATTGTGGTAGAAAATGTATAAAACTGCACATTTTGTTGCAATTATGATATGAACTCATTGCTAAAGGTAATGGGTGTGTACTAACTGTTAGGATATTACAAAATATAATCTTGTTAATGCCATCTGCTTTTCCCCATATCCTGAGAGTATCTTGCTTGTTAATGACCAACTGTATGCATGACTGCCTTTGCCTTGTATTTACGAGAAATGCAGCAGTGAATTCCCCAAGGTGTTATCTGAGAACCAAATAAACATTTTGCATAATACAGCAAATATGATAAGCAAACAGTCAATTCATAATATGCTAGCACACATATGCTAGTCTCAGGTCAAATCTTGTGCTTTAATCAGTTGGTATTTGAATTCTCATGGGAGAGGAAGGTACATATAGTGTTAATACCAGCTGTTCAAACCGTAAAGCAGGGGAGGAATTGTTAAAAAGTGTCAAAAAATAAATAATACATAATGTGAACAAATATTGATAAATATTTAGCAACTAATTTCACTGAATTTTGGTAATTGTGAATTATTTCCTATTCTAGACCAGTTTTGCAAGTTAATTACTCGCATCATCAGATCGTTGTCATTATGGGCACTAGATTACACATTTTTTCCTATCGTAAAAAAAAAAAAACAAATTTGTTGACAGAATCAATCAGTGGTATTTCAAAATTCATTAGGCAATCCTTATGCTTCAAAATGATCATCTTTTCCCAAACCATTAAAGTCAACAACTAATAATTTAAGAAACTTTCACTTGAGAAGAATATATTTTATCTATCTTTTTGATATGAACAAGAATGCATCCCAGCAAATTTCAATATGTTATATTTCCAACAGTTTCTTTTATATGTTCACTGAGTAATTATATTTTATTATGTGAGCAAAACTCTCAGAAAATATACTTATTTGTTATGGCATCTTTCTTTTAAGAAATCCTAACATGTACGTCTATTAATAGTGAAAAATAAACTCACAGCATGTTTGAGAGGTAGAACTGCAACTTAAAAATTCAATGCCGCAACTGGGATTTGAACCACAGACCTTCCGCTTACCGGGGGACTGCTCTAACCACTGAGCTATTGTGACGAACTGCCAGAATGGCATTAAATTCTCAAACCAGTGGCATAAATAAATAATAATTACCATCTGAAGGTTATTTAATCCTGGGATATAAAGTACTTACAATAGTAAGACACCATTGGGGTAATTTGTCTCTGATGTGAGATTGCCTTTGTGGTTTACCAGGAGAAATACGAACTGGTTTGAGAATTTAATGCCATTCTGGCAGTTTGTCACAATAGCTCAGTGGTTAGAGCAGCCCCCCGGTAAGCGGAAGGTCTGTGGTTTAAATCCCAGTTGTGGCATTGAATTTTTAAGTTCCAGTTCTACCTCTCAAACTTTGCCCACACACGGCTTGTGTGTTTAAAAACACCAACAGTAAGTTTGTTGGCATAAATAAATAATAATTACCATCTGAAGGTTATTTAATCCTGGGATATAAAGTACTTATAGTAAGTCACCATTGGGGTAATTTGTCTCTGATGTGAGACTACCTTTGTGGTTTACCGGGAGAAATACGAACTGGTTTGAGAATTTAATGCTATTCTGGCAGTTTGTCACAATAGCTCAGTGGTAGAGCAGCCACCCGGTAGGTAAGCGGAAGGTCTGTGGTTCAAATCCCAGTTGTGGCATTGAATTTTTAAGTTCCAGTTCTACCTCTCAAACTTTGCCCACACACGGCTTGTGTGTTTAAAAACACCAACAGTAAGTTTGTTGGCATAAATAAATAATTCACAGCATGTTGTTTGAAAAACTGAATCTGTTATTCCTAAAGCAACCACTCTCTGATCACCAGAAGAAGGTAAGAGGATACTTGAAGTGTTAATCTGCTCACATAGTTAATTTGTTGACCACGAAATTGTGTGTCAGTCATCCATGCAGCCAGATCTATAATTGTGTGTAACTTTATTAGATATTACACACTTATCTGACAATATTGATTCTAGCCTGCATAGACATGATTGTTTATGGTAGAAAGTGTTTATGTAGAACATTCCTCCAGCTTACCATCTTCTGGTGGTCAGACACTTAAGTTTGACGAAGTGCCAAATGATGTGTTAATTCCAGTGGCATAGCCTGACTTATCAGACTCAGGTATGAATCCCACCGAATATTGCAAAATTTGTTGAAATATGACCCAACTTAAACAGAATTGTTCTTCGGAATTTTCATCTTTTATCATTGAAAGAAATGTTTGATAATACTGTGAGCATGACGCAAAAGAGAATCTACTTTTCTGCAAAAACTTACATCTGTAAATCAAGTGGATCTCTCTTCAACATTTCCATCATTTATGTAATGAATGGTAGAGAATTGTTCTTCAGTATTAATATCAGGAGTTTCATCTAATATTAAACAAAAAAGGCATCAGAAATTTATAATTCCATGTCATGACGACACTCACACTTGAAATCAAGTCATTCCAGGGTTGCCAATGCTTTAAAGTAAAATTATCGTACCAGGCACTCAAAATTATAGATTTGAATTCAAAATTATCGTACATCATAAACCAAATGCTACAACAATACACACTGGCAACAAGAGGAGGCTTAGTAGAATATGAAATGGTTGCCTTACAGGGGGGGAGACAGGCTATGATTGCAAAAGTGGTGTCACTATTTGTAATTAATTTTATTTGCTGGTGTGACAAACAAGTGAAAATGATATTTCGTCAATATGGAAATTATTGTACACCCCCATAATTATCGTACGGGTTGACAACCATGAGTACACACATTCAAATTATTGTATGCCCCCATAATTATTGCACGGGTTGGCAACCCTGAGGCATTCTGAATATCAGATGAAGTTGCAGGAAAAACAGTAAATTGTTTAAGCGCTCTTTCAGAGAGGCATCATATATTGCTAATTCATTTAAATATTTAGTATAATTACCTCTGTTTGAATATCCTTAATTCTCGTGACCATGAAAAGCAAGTGCCTGTTTTCCTAGAAAACATACAGCCTGTACAAAAGAGAAAGTAAAGTTCAACTGAGAGCTTATACTGATTATTCAATGAAAGTTCTATTCCTGGATTTATCCCAAACATTTACTGTTTTTTGCATGTTACGTGATTACAAGAATAGTTGTTTTTTTGGATACCTTAGAAATGTTTAAATCTTCATAACCACTGGAATTCCAAACTCATTTTTCTTTCGGAAAAAAGGAGATCAGCAAGACATTTTTTTCAAGTATTGTGAGACAGTGCAGATTCACTTTCATAAACTTTGATGTTGAAATGCCTTATACATTTTTTGTTTGTTGTAATACTGAGTGGAGGGTTTTGGATGATCTGCTTTAGTTACATATTGCGTTTCAGAGAAATGTTAGTGTTTGAAAGCTTCTTATGTTGAGTTCATTGATCACACAAGTTTATTTTGATATTTGTTGCAATAGCGGCATGGAAACAAAGTTTTGTTTACTGTGATAGCTCTGATTCCTTTCGTGACCTCTTGGAGGTAAGTGCCTGTGTACACTCCTTCATCCCAGGATCTGCGTAAATCTTAACCTACATTTTGCTTTAATAGTGAACAACTAAGTGTCCAAATCATGCTCAAATGTGCACAATTGAACACGCATACAAGAAGCAAAACAAATTGCAAATTAGTCTCTATTCAGGACTATAAGTGCAATAATGCTAGCGCAATTCTTAACAGGAGATGTGCAATAACACAGTAGATCCCTGGATTGAGCACACAAAACTGGATTCTTACAGCTGATGACAGATGCCTTTGATCCAAACTTTGTTTTGGAAGTTACTACTGCAGTGTGGCATGAATTCAAATCCTAATGTTTACAAAAGCTTGGTTTTTAATGACATTAAAACAATTATGTACCAAAAAATTATAATGGATGCCAATTTGGCAATCAGTTTGAGGAAAATTACAGGGTATTAATACATGTGTCACATCCATTGACACTACGCCCCTGGTTTATTCGTTGTTAATGAATTGGATTATCTAAAAAGGTTGCCCTTTGTGAATTTAAGAATAGTTGGCAATTTATATGAAATTACTTTTAATTTCAAATTGGTTTATTGAAATGTCTATTAGGTCATACATGCCATTCATTAGCCTCTTACACTGTAGCATGGTATTTCAAATGTCGAAGAGCTGTCATCACTTTACTACCTGGCAAAGCAACCAGGCATATTGACCTTGGTTGTCGAGAGCTGTGATCACTTATGCTGTTTACTAGAACAGCGAAATACTACTAAATTGGTGTACAGTCAGTAATGCAATACAAATGAATGAACTCTCACACCTGCCGATATGAAGTGTTCCACCAATATTACCAATAATGTAGAAACCAACAGCTTCACTTATCTAAGTACAATCACTGACATGTTTCAATAGGTTACCTGCCATTCTCAAAGCAGCTGACCTTGGCCAACCTTGCTATGAACCGTTACATACGAGCAATGATGTCATGTGTGATGACGTCATTACCCACCTCTGATCCCAAAACAGGTTTACTACAGAATCAATAGGCGGTATTTCGAAATACATAACTTAGTCCCTATTTTTCAAAATGAATATTCTTTCCCAAATCATTGAATCAATGTATTTATTTAATTGTTTTAATAATTTAACCTTGGATTTATTTCATGATTAATTGACCAAAAATGATATGCCACAGTTGAGAGAGTGATGTAGGTTTAAGGGTGCTCAACTACATGGTCACCAGCACCCTTAAAAACAGTTTATGGCAAAGGCCAAATATACACTTTAATATAAAGTAAAATTACTGGTAAAAAATAAATATACATAAATATACAAAACAGACAGGCAGAAGCCAGAACTGAAACAAAGTAATAAATATACCAAAAGAGTATAAAAATGAGATATCTAAAGTTTTAAATTCTCAAGCTAATGTTAAGCTCTGCTAAAAACTTAAAAACCTTTCGACCGCTTGCTTATCATCTGCCAGGACCTCTGCAAGTCTGGCAGGCAGTTGCAGGGAGTCTTGAAGGTGTGCTAAGGAAAACCACTCTAGCAGCATGTGATGGACTGACAAAAGGTTGTTGCACAGCGGACAAAGAGGAGCAGGGTCCTGTTTAAAAAGGTAGCTGTGTGAAAAATTGCAGTGAACAATACACAACCGAGCCAAGTTAACCTCCTTACGACGAGATATGCAAGAGGAAGTTACCCAGTTTATTGGAAGTTCTTTCACTTCTCTAAGCTTATTACCGTAGAGAGCTTATCACTCTTTGTGCCAGCACGACAGCACTGCACTTCAAGCCTAAAGTCTTCTGAAGTAATATGAGAGATGGTAATACTGCATTTTGTGGTTGCCGCCTTTGCTGCCAAATCTGCCATTTCATTACCAGGCAAACCTACATGACCAGGAATCCATGCACACACCACGTTAACGCTAGAAGCGTGTAAAACATGGAGGGCATCCTGGGTATGTTGTACAATAGGATGGGAGTTGTACAGTACACGAAGGCTCTGAAGTGCACTAAGAGAATCGTTCAAAACCAGGCAGTCACCTAATTTACGACGGTGCACACATAAAATGGCTCGGTATATTGCATACAGTTCTACAGTGTAAACAGAAGTGCTATTATGAAAACCGAATGTATATGGCTGAGTTCCATAAACTTAAGCACATCTAACACCGCTAGTGCTCTTTGATGCATCGGTGTAAATGAAACAATGGTCAGTGTAACTTTTACAAAAATTCTAAAAAATAAGTGCAGTTGCTAGAGACAGGTATCATGGACTTCTGATGTATGGTCACCCCAAGATCTACATGACACATGCCAGGTAACCAAGAGGGGTGGAGCTTCTCGCCCTTAGGAAACTTGCTAGACATTTGAATACCAAGCTTCCTTAGAAGCTCCTGGAAATGAAAACCTGCTGGCTTAGGACTAAGGGTGATTTTCCTATATTGTTCTCTTAGCGTGGTGGTGAAAAATGAAGAGCACGTTGGGTGCTTAGGCATACACCTGAACACACAGCCATAATTAGCTAAGAGAATCTCACACCGATATTACAGAGGAGGTTCTGCAGATTTGGCATAAAGCCTCACAGCTGGACTTGTTGGAAAAGCTCCTATTGTTATGTGTGTGCCTCTATTATGGACCACGTCTAATCTTTTCAGCACGGATGGTAATGCTGAGGAATAAATGATACACCGGTAGTCTAGTTTGGACTGGATACATTTGCAGCAAATTTGTCTGATCCGCTCCCCACGATTTGCCTATTAGTACCTGCAAGATATTCAGGGAACAGTCACATTGTGCTCATAGCTGTGCTATATGTGATGACCAACTAAGCTTCCTATCCAAGATCAACCCCAGGAAACGCGTATCATCTGTGAAGGGAAGTGAATCTGGACCGCAATGGAGTGAAGGGGGTAATCGTCTCCTGCGGCGCCAGAAATTAATGCAGATTGACTTCTCAGTTGAGAAATGGAAGCCAATCTTGAAGGTTGTTTAAACATTACTGCAGGCGCCGTTGTAAGAATGCCATGCACTGAGAAGTATAATAGACGGCAAAGTTATCCACGAATAGGCATGATGAAACTCCAGGTGGAACACATTTCCAGATGGAGTTAATTGCAAACAGCATGACACTTAATACCGAACCCTGTGGTACCCCATTCTCCTGAACAAAAGAATTAGAAAAAACTGAGCCGACCCTTACTCGGTCCATAAATTCCTGTATGAACAGTGGTAGGCGTCCACCTATGTTCCACATATACAGGGGTCATAGAATCCCTGCTTGCCAACATGTGTCACAAGCCTTCTAAAAGTCAAAGAATATGCCAACGGTGTGACAGTTTTTAAATCCATTCATTATCTATATCGATATAAGGTGGCCTACAGTTGAATGGTGTCATCAAAATCCATACTGGATGTTAGTAGATTGTGAGCTTCTAATCACCATACCAACCATCCATTGAACATGTGTTCCATCACATTGCAAATGCAACTGGTGAGGGAAATAAAATGATAGCTAGAGGGAAGATGACGATCCTTTACAACTTTCAAAATGAGTACAACAGTGGCCTCCTGTTGCAGTTGTCCGGAACTGCACTGTCAACCCAAACACGATTATAGACCTCAAGCAGGAATGCCTTTCCTTCAAGAGAGAGCTGTTGTAACATTTATATGTCATTACTGTCTGGTCCTGGTGCTGATAGTTGCAAGTATGAAAGAGAATGTTCTAACTCTGCCATGGTAAAAAGGCAATTGTAATCTTCTACGTTTCTAGAACGAAACGCAGAGCCTTGAAATTCCACCTGAGTCTTAATTGGAAGGAACTCAGGCGAGTAGTTATCTGAGCTAGACACTTGAGCGAAAGTACTCCAAAGGTGTTGGCCGCATCAAATGAATGAACAGCAGCTCCTGTAGCTGTTTTTAGTCCCGCAATGGATATATAGGTTAATTTACCAACTACGTACCTTAACTTATTCCATACAACTGAGGAAGGTGTATGTCGGTTAACTGAGGCTACAAATTTGCTCCATGATGTCTTTTTGCTATCCTTTGACTTGTCTGGCCTGATGTGCAGTTTCTTGTATTGGATTAGAGTTACTGTCAGGAACGAAGGCAGTTGCACAGTGGATAAATATCCAATGACATCACAGTCGTGTGTTTTCTAGCCAACCAGATGCAGTCTGTTTCAGAGCGTGTGTGTAAAGAGTATCTGTACAGTTTTACAGTGAAATTGAGTAATTCCGAGCAATGAGTCCACTCCGTTGTGTGATAGTAAGTTCATTAACAGTTCCAAAGATGGCAGAAGACAAAAAGCGTTACGTTATTCACAGTCAAGCCAGGGAAATGGTGTATAATGTGTACAAATACTTCCTGAGCAAGATTGAAGTAGTAGGAAGCAGTGTTGCCGATTGCTGCAGGGAAACAGCTGAGGCCTGTCAGGTGGGTCTGCACACTGTAGAAAGAATTGTAAGTGAAGCAAAAGCTTGTGTTCATTCATGAGGAAGTGTTAAATTTAATGAAGAATAAGGTAAGATGATAATTATGTTTTAGAATAGTGATGTGAGGTTTAACAAAGGAATGTGTTGTTTCAGTTCCCGCCAACTGCTATGTGCTTGTGAATACCTTTGCCCCTCCCTCTTTTGCCTCTCAAGAAACTTCGCAACACAGCACTTCCCCTCTTTCCCCTTCAGGCGCTTTGTCTGCCAATGTTCCTGACGGCTACTATAGGTTATCCAATGTAGGGTGATGTTGAAAAGCCCTAAGAGCACACCTTCAAGCACGAGTGGCATTCCGACATTAGCCCTTTGCGGTCGACGTCCTGGGAAGAAATTTCCGTAGCCAGGACGGACCTTTAAATTTGCTGCTAGAGCTACGCAAATGGGAGCAAAACTTCATGTAAAAGTGGCCTATGTTACTGTACTTACCTACACTGCAGATGATTATCAAACGTAGCTGAGCTAAACGGAGAATTGTTGATGCACTGGAACAGTTTGTGCTGCTTACACTGTCCAGTAATATGGAGATTGTTTAATTGTTTTAAGTTTGTAAACACTTTAGACCGAGATAAAGTATCCATGTCATAAAAAACACATAGCAATGAAAAAGTGTTCGGCCATAAATAGTAATGCATATAAAATGTAAACGGACACACGACCACTATGTACACATTTACACATCACACATTTCTCATTATGACAGAACAATTACTTTTTATAATTGACAAGCGTGTCATAGCGCTCGAAACATTCACCGATGCACATGGCCGATTTATTTGCACACATGTTGCAGTAGAAATACGTTTCTTTTCTCGCTTCCTTGACTCTTCGGTTGTTGCAGACAATACAGTCTTTGTGTTTTCTTCCCTCAAAATGGTATATAAAATGTGGTGCATTGTTTAGCCTTTCCTCTCTCTCAGCCGTACCGGGGTGTGACCTTGGTCTTGGGTTGCTTATGCCGTTCACCAGACTCGACAAGTGACCTTCTGTATTTTACATGTGACACGGGATGGGTGCTTTCCTGGGAATTTGTAACCTTGTACAAAATGTACGAGTTTATTATCCCAAAAACCCTTTCATTTCTACTACAGACACATCAGCCCAAGTTTTCCAAATAGAGCGTGGGGACAATTGTAACGCGGCAATTTTTTCTCTCGCGTATCTATTTGTTTCCTTGGCAATTTGAGATATTAGCTCATCAGTAAAAAATAAACTAAAGTATTCAATTGGCTCAGCATCAAAGGCAAGCTTCAGTTTTGGACCTACATTCTTGGAAAAGGTATATTCTTTAGGTTTCTGGTCAATTTTGCCTATCATGTATCAGCACACAGAACATTCGCAGCACTTATGTCGCTTTTACTCTCACTTACGGACTCCTCAGCACCGGACAGCTCCACATCTTTCTCCTCTTCAAATTCATTGTCCACATCGTCATCACTCTCTGCATCCAACTCAGATTGAATCATTAACCTTGATTCTTCCACATCTTCATCGCACAACACATCAAACTTTCGTTTTCTATTCCCAGAAGGACTTGGTTTATACTCGCTCGAAGCCATTGCAAAATACTGTGCAACCCAGACAGAAACATTTCCTCTGTATGTTGAAATAGATAAAATAATTTCCGAACAGATGGCAGTATAGGCTGGGTAAAGCTTCCATGAACACTATTATGCCTGTAACATGCTACCAGAAGCGTTACTTCTTGCAACTAAGACGAGAAAACGTGAAGTGCTTTGCTGTCAACATACGACCATACATACGGGCATTACTGTCGTGTCGATCATATATCGACATACGACTGCAAAGGGTTAATCTGTCCACCAAGGGACAGGAAATCGACAGGGGTGGGAATTCGACTGCAGAATAGATTGCTCACCAGCAGAAAGTAGCCTCTTGGTGAAATGCTGTGCCAGATCATTTGCTGAGTCATGCTCATTGTAAGTAAACAAGGCCAACTGGGTGTGAAGGTTCCAGTTGGCATGGTCCAAATGCCATCTAGGCAATTGGGTGGAACATGTATCTTGCGGTAAAAGACTAATAAAACATCCAGACCCTTTTGAATTGTAAATGGGCTCACCGATATAAAATTCTTACCTTCCTCAGTTCTAGCTATTACTAAGTAGGGAGGACCACTCGACTCTGCTAGTTCCTTTCCAGTAACCTTCTGCACTTAATTAGGTGTTTTGGAATGTACCATGGCGATGATATCCTTTACGATTGCAGATGTCTCCGATGGCATGCTCATTTCCTGGGCACCATAGGTGAGAGTTCTGGCCTGGACCTAGCTCGCTCTAGGGTCATACCTCCCAGTGTATAGACAGAGGGACCCAATCACCTTCGGGGGTGTATCAGCTCATGCAATGGCCCCTCCCTGGGACTGACCTTTATCAGCAGATACACAAATCCAACATGATAATCAGGTGCTGGGAATTACACGGTTACCCAGCCACCCCTGCATCACCCACACCACCCACACCACCTACAACCTGTGTGATAGGTATCCATCAGACTAATGTTCAGGGAGGTATAAGGTGGGAGGTCAAACACGAAAGTGGACCAAAGTTAATTGGGCGTGTAGCATATGCCCTCTCACCCCTTAGAAGAATCCGATCGAGATTATGCCTCGGGACCCTGGGTGTGCCAAACCCATACCTACCATAGTAGGCCCCTGAGTGGTCTGCCATAGCTGATTTTTCTATCTGTTAGTATAAATGTTCCTTTATTCTGGTTTCTAGATGACATTTTGTGCCAATGTAAGCCTTGTCACAATCCAGACAGGCAACTTGATAAATGTGAGACTTTTTATAATTTGAAATTTTGTCCTTTTTAGAAAAATTAAGCAAATTTTTTTATATTTATTTCGAGGAGCCAAGGTTATATACCTTGTTCTTCAAAAATTTTTGTAAATTTTTTATTAGCCCAAGGGTGGTAGGTAAACTCTTTAAATTTTTTTTAAAAGTGGAAGCCAATTGGGACATACGGATAAATCGTCTGTGGCAGAGCACGCCTTATTATTCGGCCATGATGTCAACCTTAAAGAAACCCGAGACCTGTCTTCTACAGTTAACTACTATGCCCGACTACAAAGGGAAGCCATAGAAATCTACAAACACAAAGACAACTTCAACCGCAAGGAAGAAATACTATGTGTACATAAAGCATGGATACCGGTCTTAGATAAACTTTCAGACACACACAACAGTTATAATAAAACCCCACCTACAACTAGCCAATCACTGCCGTTGCCAGCGCAACAATGCCCCACCCACCCCCACCCATATAAATAACGGTAACGGTTGTTAACGGTCTTTACTTCCAGTACTTCTCTGCTTCCACATTCAAACACTCACCAGTGCAGGCGGAGGATCGTGTTACCCTGATGATGCCAAGCACAGTACTTGGCGAAACGTTGGTATCTACCATGCCTTCTAGACCACGGCCTACGAGCCCGGAAGAACTAAACATTTCTAATAGTATGTGTTGAGTTTCTATGAATGCCAAAATTCAGTTTATTTTTATGTCTCATGATCTTTAAGTCCAGAAATGGAAGACAACCATTGTTTTCAATTTCTAAAGTGAATTTTATGGCTTTATCTTGTAAATTCAAAAGCTTTAAAGCATCATTGATAAGTGTCTCAGGCACAATAGCAAAAATGTCATTCACATATCTACACAAGGTTTTAAAAAATTAAAGGGAATGCTTTAGTGATGTGTACTTGGAAAAAGTTCATGAAAAGATTAGCAAGAAATGGTGATGGTGGACTACCCATAGGTAAGCCAAAGGTTTGTTGAAAGAAATTGCCATTAAACCTGAAAAAATTTTGATCCAAACAAAGATTTATAAGCTTAACAAAATCATTTACTAATTCTTCATTTAATTCAATAGAATGTAGCCACTTTTGCAAAAATATCAAAAGTTTTGCTCTAGGGATGCTAGGGAATAAGGTAGTTACATCAGAATAAACAAATTTATGTTTAGCAGACAATACCTAGTTGTTGATGTTTTCTACGAGCTCAACAGAATTTTTGATACTTAAACTTTCATATTGTTCAGAAGTACTGAATTTTCTCTTCAACCATTTAGCTAAGTTGTAAGTAGGTGAATTTACACAATTTATAATGGGCCTCATTTTGTTCCCTGGTTTATGAATTTTTGGAAGTGCATACATTCTGGGTAAAACTGGGTTACTGAATTTTAAAATATGTTTTTCTTTATCAGATATAGTTTTCATGTCATTAAGAGCTTTATCAAAACTTGTAATGCATGATTTTAATGGGTCATTATTCTTATGTAATCCTCACCTTGAAGTAAAAGTTCTACTCTGATAATATAATCAGATTCATGTAAAATAACACTACTACTCCCTTTGTCCCAAATTATGGTATAGATGTCACTCAATTATGAAGTCCCAAAATATGGTATAGGTTACACATTTTCAATGTATAACACTAATTTATTACATTCCAAAAAGTTACATTATGTTATATTTTACAATATTTATACTTTTACAGCATAATTGAAGAGTGGACAGGAAATTGTATCAGTGCCAACATTATTAAAACATTAAAAACAAAAACGCTGTGATTTTTGTGAACAAACTTTTGCTTAACTTCTGCCTACAATTTATTATTTATGTCTATCTGTTAAATACAGTCATTTATTAAACATTAAGCCAAATATTACTTCATACCCCTACGTTCTTTTGGCATTTGTTACCTTTACCCTGTCCATTTACACTTTTTAAGTTACCAGCATCACATGGCTAAGGCTGATTGTGCCATCTGTATAACATCTTGTTTACACTGAAGAAATTCAAGTAATGATCCTGAACTTGTTTGTTTTCCCAAATGTGGAAGCTGGTATGCATTGCTTCCTTGTGTCATCATGCAGCATTCCATACATTGCTGCAAAGAGAGGAAAACATCGTTAATTTTGTTCCTGGGAAGGCTGTTGAGTGCGTCGACAATGCAGTCAATTCTTGTGGTGGTCTTGAACTTTTCTGATGCTGCAAAGATTGGATTGCATTGAAAAAACCAAGGTCCAAAACATTTAAATCTGGGCTGTTGGGTGTGTTCGCCGCTTGAAGACAATATTCCATCATTTTTTCTTGCTGCTGCAAGGATTTCAGGATCTTGGTCAGAACAATGTGGTTTTATGTTGTCCTGCTGAATTGTGCTCATTGTCTTCTTCCAACACGCAAGAAACTTGTTGGATAGCTGGAATGATGTTTTGGATAAGCATATCTTGAGTTTCATTTTGCGTCACAGATGTCTTAGGGCTGATGACAGGAGATTCACGTGGTCAGTTTGCAGTTTCTTTTTGCCTCGATGATATCAATGAATGGCCAAATGCCTATTCGTCCATTAAACCATTGCTGTTTGTATGAATCCCACCTAGGTCTTGCAACTGCTGCCGTAAACATGATCTTGAGTATGAATCATTTGCTTTTGTATTGATGATATGGAGGCTCCTTGTTAAGCAGGAGATAATATTTCTGCTGTACTTTTGAGAAATAAAACCATTTCTCATCCATATACACATAATCGTACATAGCGCTGAATTTACCATTATTCTGCACCATGGACAAACAGAATTGCAAACTTTCACATTTGTTTTCATCTGTTAGAAAAGGCTTCAGTGTGGATGAAACTCGTTTGATTGTTTTGCCTTCTTTGAAATATCAAAAGAGGGTTAATTTAGGCACTTCAATAGCACGCGCCAAAGACTGAATTATTCCACGTTTGTGTAAAGGAGTGTCCTTTATTTTACTCAATTGCACAGAATAATCTTGGCGTCTACGACCACAGTTTCCTTTCTTTCTAGGATTAACATTAGCATATAACTTGCGTTGATCATACTACTCCTTAGCTTGTTGCCAAATACGGGAAACAGTCAATGGTGTTACTTGAAACTAATCTGCAGCTCTCTTAATAACACCCCTCTGCAAAGTTCCACCTTTCTTGTATTGAAGTAGAAATTGCAAAATAGCATTATGGCACTCACCTGTCAATTGTTTATTTGTGGTTCTTGTGACATTTGGCTTGGTTAATAACTCCTTGTCCTTAGCCTAAACATCACTGCTGGTGGCCAACTGATTCTCACTCATATAATGCTAGGTAAATGGGGTATGATTCTGTTCACTACAACACGTGACAGCGTGTCCGCACAGTGAAAGTCTGTTACCATACTGCACATCAGGTGTATATAGAACAGATAATAGTTGCACATGCGCCATAATCCCACACTTTGAACTTTTATCAATACCATAATTTGGGATGGAGGGAGTAATTCTTTTATCAGCTTTAGTATTTAGTATTTAGGAGTTACATTTGATACCAAACTTACATGGACCAAACAAATAGAAAATGTAATACGAAGAGCAGAGAGGTGCCTTTCACTGTTAAAACGTCTAACAGGAATGAAGTGGGGATGTTCCAGAACAACTCTTAACACAACATACAATGTATATATAAAGCCATTATTTACTTACTGCAGCGAAGTTCTTGTAACAGCAAACACAAAAAAAATTCAAATCTTTCAAAACCAAAGTCTGAGACTAATTACAGGTGCTATCAAAACCACACCAATAGCAGCTATGGAAATACTAACCAACCAATACCCCATTGAATATGAAATAGAAAATGTGGCTCTTATTCAACACGAAAAGTTGATAAGACTCCTATTCAATACATGGCACAAGAGAAATTTTACACATACACTAAAGACTCAGGAGAGCTTTCTTTCCAAAATTCAAGACATAAAGAAGAATTTATACCTTCCTAATTCAAAGGAAAACTTCATATCTAAAGTCAATCCGACACAAACATTAGACATCACATATTATTTACACCTGACAGAAGAAGTTAAGAAAAGTGATACTCCAACTAGTGTTCTAAAATTATTGGCATTAGAGACAATCCATACTAGATTTCCAGAACACGAATGGCTCCATATTTATACTGATGGATCATTGATATCAAACCAAGATGGAGCAGGTGCTGGAGCCACATGTCACCTCTTTTCCTATTACAAATCTTTAAGTTATGGAACTACAAACTTTGATGGAGAAATTGAAGCAATTCGAATGGCCTTACAAAATCTTTTGTACAGAATTTCAAATTTTCATCAAGCAGTTATTCTCTCAGATTCCAGGGCAGCAATTATAGCAATTACTTCCAAGTTGTCACCAAAGAACCAAACAATTATAGAATGTTGGAAAATCCTTACCCATCTAAGAGCACTTCAGAAACACAGTGTCTTCCAATGGATACCAGCTCACTGTGGACTGAGTGGTAATGAGAAAGCTGATTTTCTTGCAAAAAAGGGTACCAGTGGTGTACAAAAATCTATAGTTAATCTACCATTTTATGCAGCTAAAAGATTAGTCAACTCTGAATTCAAAAAAATTATTGCAAAATATTACTATGAAAAATCAAAGAATAAAAGATGGGAACTACCAAATATTCAAACAGTAATTCCTGAGTATCCTCGAAAAACAGCAGTTGCAACCTTCAGGTTGATTACAGGACATGATTGTCTGGCAAAACATTTAAACAGAATTGGGATATATTCTTCACCACTCTGTCCTCTATGTGATCTGCAAGAGGAACTGGATCGAGACCACCTTCAAATATGCCCGGCCACTTCTAGTGCCCCATCCATCAGTGAAAAATATTGGAGAGCAAGAGGATTAATGACTTCATTGTCAGAAATCCAGCATTAGCTAACATCATCTTTTTGCTTCAATGATCGTATGACCTGATTATTATGATTCCCATTAGGGTGATATTTGCTCAAATCATGCAAGAGATTACTGCATTTCATTTTAATCAAAGATTTATCAGTTTCATCTAAATCTAGACTGGCAATTTCGATATCAGCCACATGATCCTCTAGTTTTGAAAAATTTACTTATGTTCATGTTTAGATAAGTGAACCTGTTAATAGCTTCAGGTGTGTATACTAAATATGAGATGTTGCTGTTCTGAAGACATAATTGCAACTGAACAGAGTGTACATACACTGTCTTGCCGTGTATGTGAAATAAGCTAGCATAAACAACTCAGCAGTTTCAAATTCTTTTTGATATGCCTCATGGTTTTGTCACCTAGTACATAAGTGTAACATTTTTATAATGCTGCTTCACAAACAGTTGTTAGGTAATGCTGGATTTCTGTCAATGAAGTCATTAATCCTCATGCTCTCCAATATTTTTCACTGATGAAAAAACAGTAACATATATTAAACAAACTAAAGAGTCATTCCACGTCAAATCGAACAAAATATGGCAAAAAATGACCGTGATCTCTCAGATTTTCTTGAAATTTTTTTTTGGGTGTTTTGGAACAAAATATATATGACCCGTGTTTCTTCGTTTTGTATAAAAAAATTTATTTTGGCAGATATTAATTTTTGAAATGTCCCAAAAATCGCGCGCTCCTCACTCTTCGATCAATCATACCTCCGATTGTAATGAAGCAAATTACTTGATCTTTGGCTCAAATTAAAGATAAATTACAGTATTTCGTGAGGTATTTATTAGAAAATTTTATTAATTATTATTAATATTATATTTTATACGATTAAAGTTTTCAAGTTAGATAATAACATAAACTCTACTATTTAAAAATCTGTAAAAAAAACTAAAAATACAATGAAGTTTATTCAATGTTCTCAGAAAAAATCAGAATGGAATCTCTAATAGTTCAGTTGTAATTAACTTTGCAAATCAGTGCAGCGGAGTCGCGTGGCAGCGGTGCGGCTACCGTGACCTCTCACAATTATTGCCACCTTCCATTACGGCAACAGTCCACTGCTTAAGGTTCCATGAACGTTACAACAGTACAGTAAGGATAACACTGCTAGCTGACACTATTATATGTATACTATTATCATCTTCAAAATGTTTTTAAAATATCCATTTTAAACTAATGTTTCCATACAACACATAGCTTTACCTCCTTGTTCGAAAGAAAATTGTTTCACTAAAGCTTCAGTTTTTGACAAAGGAATGAAGGAGTGTAATTTTAAAGCACAGCTGGACCCATCGTTCTTGGCCCCTGACCTTGACTGGAAGTCCTGTTGGCGAATCCATAGCTTTTGCCTCTTTTATCAGATCATATTGTAAATTCTGCAAATGAAACCATGCACATGGGGAGGGAGGGGGAAGGTAGTGATGTCTGCATGATCTGAGACAGTCTTGCTAATTCAAAGGTGCTTTTTAGTGCAGTGTGCAGTTGAAGACATAGATCTTTGCGATAAAGAGTGAATATAGTGAATTTGTGAGACATTGATCACAGCGTAAATTAATTATGCCACCTGTACATTCTAAATTAGGGACCAAAACATTACACAGTCAGAGTAATTTCAAATGTATGGACGTACATGAAGGAAGAAGCTAAAAGCAAAGAACTGTTTACATCAGATTTTTTTAAAAAAATTCAAAAGTTCAAAAGCCAGTTCAGATGCCACAGGAGTATTAGAAAGAAGGTACATTCTGGAGACATTTTTCTGCATAGACTGTACTGCTTTAATAATAAGAAGTCATGTGAGTAGCATAGCTGACGCGGCAATTCGCAGGCTGTCTGCAGTCACCTGGCTTGTTACTCGTCCGTGTGCGCTTGCAGGCCTCCAGAAAAAAAATTGTAGCAAATGCACTAATGCAAGCTCCATAGTTTTCAACATCTTATTTTATAGATAAAATGTCAGGGAATACGTGTGTATTTTTTTTAGATTTTTAAGACATCGATTTAAATTCTATTTTTGGTTTTAAAAAATATACCATCAAAAAAACAGTCCAAAATTTATGTGTAATAATGATTGATCGAAAGTTGTTAAAAGTGTTATATTTAACCTTTCCAGTGCCCCAAACGCCAACTCTCAACTCTATATGAACTTAGAGTAACAAGTGATTTTATATTACGGTGCGTGCAGAAATTGCTTAGTTTCTAATAGCCATAACTAAGCAAGTAATTTAAAAATACGGAATAAAAAAATACGGGTCTCCTTATTTGATGCCCATTATTCATAAAAAAATTTTGAACCTCCTACGAAAAAGTCGTGTTTTACGGGTGTTTGATTTGACGTGGATTGACCCTATAATGAAAATGAGCATTCTGTGAGAACTTGAAGTAAATCACATCATAAACAAAATTAATGAATCAATAAGCTAATAAGGTTAATATTAGGTGAGGGCTCTGATATATAATTATTGCCACAGAAGATAAAGAGCGTCACAAAACCTTAAGCATTCTTCATCATATTTATTTTAGCTGTTTTAGTCATCTCATTTTAATGTTTTAACTGTGAAGCTTCACGAATAGTGAATTTCTGTGCATTTATCTCCCATTATGGCGCAGTCTGGTTATATTTGGCGATATTCCATCTGTTAGGTTGCATTAGTACTGCCAATTGTTTCTAAAATATAACCATGGTAAAGCTATGGTCATACTTGGTGTTATGGCATCCATTATATTGCCATATAAGCCCTTGTTTTTGAACTCTTTGCAGAGAAGCCAACCAATAGATTTTAAAGCAAGATTCTATTTAGACGCCGTATTAATTAATAAATCTGTGGACGTCACTGTATTGCACGTGTGTGCATGGTTTTGTCTTAAATTGTTTTGGAGCATTATATGTAGTCATAGTTACTGTTGTTATTTTTGTGTTCACAACACAGTAGTACATTAAATATATATAAGGATATTTTGCATTTGAAAGTGATTTTATCCAAAAGTGTTATTGCAGAACAAGGATTTGCTGAAGACGAATAAATTCATCAGTGTTGCGTGGTAACGATGTTCAAGCATTATTATTGTTTGAAAGCATGTTACTTTAACCCTGTGATATTTGAGGTTAGAAATAATGCTTTTATTATGTAGATAGGCAGTACTGCATTTTGGTTTAATGTCCGCTACAGTTTAGTGTAATGTTGACCATATTGAAATCTTGGAAACTGCCAATAAGCTGTTTCCCCTATAGAGCAGGCAACCTCAACTTGAAAAATGGGCATTGGGCATGATCAGCATGTTCTGTGCTGGCAAGCAGATGTGGTGTATGTTACAGTTGTTTCTGCGAATGTAGGAGTGTCAGATGCGTGTAACTAGTGAGCAATGTTGGCTTGTGTATTATAGAAACAGCAACTTCTCAAAGTGTTGGTACTTCATCTATCCCTCGTCCATTATCCCCATATACTTTACTCTCCGTTTGGGGAAGAAAGGTGTCTGTTTATAGACACGGTGTAGTGAAATGTTTAGGTTGCGACAAGGTTGTTCAAAGAATTAAAAAATATAACTCATAACACCACTACACTACTCAGCAGTGAGTATTATGGTTATAAAGGAATGAAAGAGAAACTCAAAAACACTATAACTGCTGCAAGTGAATTTCAGCTGGAACTTATTAGCCTGCAATATGATCAGAAAATGAAGTCCTTTCTTTAGAAAACTAGCTTGACTAGTTTTTACTTAAAATTTCTCAGTCCAAATTTCCATGATTACACAGACATGCTGCTCACACATTAAGCATGTTTGGTTCTATTTACCTCTGTGAGTAGTTGTTTTCCATTAATGAAACCTGTAAACCTGGTCACAGAAGCCAACTATCTGACAATTTAAAATGTAGTCTTGGGCTTTGTACAACAAAGATAATTACTCCAAATACTGCAAAGATAATGAGAGGGAAAGGGATACAAAAAGCTTGATGACTGGATCACGATTAAATACAATTGTAAATGGTAGAATGATAGATGAGACTGAAAAACTCAATGCCATAGTCGGGATTTGAACCATGGATCTTAGGGCTATGGCGTGTGAATTTTTCAGTCTCACCCTACCCCTTTGTTACCTTGTCCTACACAGGCTAGTGTGGAAGAACAATTAATTGCCAACGATAGTAAATATTGAATATAATATTATCTTGTAAGTGGCAGAAGAGTTACGAAATGGAATGTTCATTTGCTAATTAGCAATATGAAATATTACATCTGTTTCACCTTGTATACATAGTCAATACTATTAATTAAAAGTGCAAGCCTTGTGATATTGCAAATCATACAACTGTGCCACCACTGTCTGTTGCACCTGTGTTGACCTTTCATTCTAGCCACTTCCAGCCATCCAGGGATTGGGCTGAAGAGTATGACAACACAGTGCATTGAGTTGAGGCTCCCTACACTAGTGTTTCCTAAGAGATGAATAAGCCTTGTTGATATGTTGGGAGTCGGAGTATTGAATAAGCAGCAGAAAGGAACAGACGTGTTTGGTGTAAGCTCCGGAAGTGAGAGGTAGAGGGATGCAAGTAGCGATGGGAGTGGATCTGGCAATGTATGGGGCATGGATTGGACTCTATAGGCAGGCAAAACTTAAAAAAAGGAGCCCTGGAGGTGGTATGGAGATAAGCTATGCACTAGCAGTGAGTGTCATTATGATACTTTTGATGATAGGAGGAGTGGAATTGAACCCGGGACCAGACAACATCCATGTATTGTCGGAAAAGCTCACGGAAAAATTATGATCAATGGTCAGAATGGAGCAACGGATAAGCGATAGCTTGAACAAGGTGGCCAGGGAAATAAAAGAGGACGTGAGAGAAGAAATTCAAGAAATAAGAAGAGAGGTGAATTCAGTCAAATTTGAAATGGGAAGATTGGACGAGAGGAGGCGAAAGTTTAATTTGATCTTCATAGGGATACAAGAGAGGAGAGGAGTTTGGCCAGCAGAAGAGGTTAAACAAGTTCTTATCCGAAATCTTGGAATGGAGATGAAAGGGTGGGAGATAGTGGATGCATACCGAGTAGGAAGGAATATCGGAAAAAGACAGATTGTGGCTTAGTTCGCAACATCACGGCTAATCTATGAGATTTTGGGGAAAGCGAAGATGCTGAAAGGCTCTGACATCTATATTAACAAGGATTTGATGCCAGCTCAAAGGGAGATAAGGAGAAATTTAATATGAAAAATGATGGAAGCGAGAGCAGACGGAAAACAAGCTTATATCAGAAATTTACAACTTTGGGTAGAAGGAACAAATGTAACCGCTGAAGGGAAAATGGTGAGTAAATATGAAAAATGGAAAAAGAGGAATAAGGAGCATAAAGTAATACGAGAATGTATCTATTTAGGAGTAAAACAACATGGGAGTGGGGGGTGGGAAAAACAAAAGAAATTAGCTCTAACAAAGGGGAAAGGAGCTATGTCAGCAATAAGAAGTTGAAAGTACAGAGTACCGAATATTGGGGTCAAATGGTTGGAAAAAATTTATAATATGGTGGTGGAACCAAAAATGCTCTATGGTATAGAAATATGGGGACTGAATGAGGGGGAGGAAACCATAGATACAGTTCATAGGATGTTTTGCAGGGAAGTGTTGGGTCTTCCAAGTGCGGTGGCAAGAGAAGTAGCGCAGATGGAGATGGGAATGGTGTCGAGGAACGGTATGATTATAGAAAGAGCTCTGAAATTTTGGTATAAGATTTTGAATTTGGATAAAAATAATTTGTTAAGGCAGTGTGTTGAATACCAGAAAAGAGTCTTAGGGAATCTGGATGGATGAGTAGTATTTGAAAGAACCTAGAAGTAAATGGGATGGGGGACTACTGGAGGAGAGGGGAGAGTAATCATAACAAATTCTGGAAAATAATAAGAGGTTTGAAGACGTAGAAATCCAAAAACTGTTCGGTGGTATAATGGAAAAAAGGTCCCTGTTAGATTACAAATCAATGAAGGAAACATGGGATGGGGAAACATGTTGATAAGGTAAACAAAGAACAAAGGGAGGCAATAGCATGGCTAAGAACTGGTGTTTGGAGGTTGAAAGGACTAAGAAAGAGTATCCCTCAGAGTCAGTGTCCTATGTGCGGGGGAAAGGTAGATCTGGAGCACATAGTGTTTGAGTGCCAAGGAACGGGCGTATGGAGGAAAGAATTTCTGGGGCAGAAATGGGAGAACGGAGATAGGATAACAGCATTTAAGAGGATTTTTAGAAAGGAGGCAAGGAACTTGGGTCAGTGTTTAAGTAGAGTTAAGAAAAATTGGAATTGGTCTGTACAAAGAGAACAGAATTAAAAATGTTGTGTTAGTTATGTGTTAAATAGCTATAGAGAAGCAAAATGTATGTATAAGAAATTATGCTGGGTGGATATGACAGGCCAAGAGCCTGGGCTGAATGTCTTTCATATTCAAATATGTATTAATTTAAAGTAAAAAATAAAAATTGTTGGGAGTCTGACCCGAAATCAGGCTCTTCTATTGCTGAAGTTGCTGATTCTTCATATTACTCTCAGAGATCAAGCTTTTCATCACTGTAGTTACTAATTCTACAAATTCCACTCACAGATGTTCTCGAAAGCACTTCGGGCCATACTGACCTAGTTGTTGATGGGCCCTTAAACACCACTCACTCACTCACTCACTCACTCACTCACTCACTCACTCACTCACTCACTCACTCACTCACTCACTCACTCACTCACTCACTCACTCACTCACTCACTCACTCACTCACTCACTCATTCGTTCATTCACTCGAAAGCACAGTGCTAACCTTACAACATTCTATAACTTGGTGTCACTCAGAGATTGTTTATTTGAATCAACATTATGTTCAAATGAAAGATGTATTTACATAGCAAATTCAAGGGGACAAGGGAAAAGTGAATTAAAGAATAATTCAAATAAATATTCAAATTATGCAGGTTTCACCGAATTAGATTCCTCATGGTATGGTGCATGTTAGAATATGTGGGGCAAGAGTTGTATTTATTTCATTTGACACTTCACCTTTTAAATAAGTAAATTGTAATTGGCATATGTACACTTTTTTTAAGGGAAAATATGGTATTTTTCTTTTTTGTTCTGCTTATGGCATATCATTACCATACAGCAAATGTTCCTTGTTTTTGCTGTTTCAGTTAGTGTGCCCTAATCTCCTTGGAGGTGATGCATAATGAATGTCAGTTGTCACCACATTAGTGAAAACTATGACAATACAACTTATCAATTACAGATTGTGTGGTCTTCTTTACTATTATTGTGATCCTCAGATTCTCTACATTTTCTATCTTTCTATCTTTTCTGTGAGGTCTTGTGGTTTACATAGGAAAAATATGAGTCAGTTGGAGAATTTATTGTCTGGCTGGCAGGTTGCCATGGTAGCTCAGTGGTTACAGCAACCAGACGAAGATTGGAAGATCTGTGGTTCAAATTCTGGCTATAGCATTGAATTTTTCAGTCTGATTCTACCTTTCAAAACTTGTGCTAAGCACGGCTAGTGTGAAAGAACTGTTAATTACCATTGATTGACCTATAGTTGGTTAAACTATGAAGCCCGGGACTTAAACTACTTACAGCATTGTAAGAGGACATTAAGATATGTTATCTCATATGAATTTGAGATCTCCTTGTGGTTCACCGGGAAAAATGCAAATCATTTGGAGAACTTAGTGTAGGTCTGGGTGACTCAGTTGGTTAGATGCTGGCCTACTGATTCCAAGGTTGCAGGTTCAAATCTGGCCCAGACCAATGGTTTTTAAGTGTGCTTAAAAATGACAGCTCCATGTCAGTCGATTTACTGGCATGTAAAAGAACTCCTGCGGCACGAAATTTCAGCCCACCGGCAATGCTGATGTGATCCTTACAATTGACCGCATTGTTAAACAGCAAAATAATTTCTTTTGACATGCTGGCAGGTTGTAGCTTCGTGATTAGAGAAACTGTACAGAGACTGGAAGATCCATCGTCCAAATCCCAGCTATGTCATTGAATGTAAAAGTGAATTGACACAAATTTTGCTGTAATTCAATCTCTGCTTATATTTCTGATGGAAGCCAGGAATTCTATGGAGTAAATAAAAAATGAGTTCACTAATTTCATTTGTAGAAAATCATGCAGAGAATTTTATGATAGTGCTGTTTGTGATGATGCTTTGTTAAATATAACTAGAAATAGCAGTAAATATGTAAAATTGATTTCAATTCAATTGTACAAATATATGCTTAACTTACAAATATATTCTGTAAAGATTATGTATTACAAGCTTTCCACAAGTAATGTAGTTTATTTGATTTTAAATTAAAAAAAAACTATAATCCTAAATGGAACTGTTATCTTCAATCATTACTTTAATTTCTAAGCGTGCTGTACAATGTAATAAGTTCTCTGTTTTGAAATTGAAAACCTGACTACCTTAATTGTATACAATTAAATTATTCACTCAGAAAATTAGCTACCAGTTTTTAACTTACAAATATATACACAAGTTTGGTCAGAGTTTAGTTATAAGAACATCTTATCTGGAATGTTTCTTTTACTATACACTTAATTATTTAGGTCTTGCTGTATCACAGTTTAAACTGAATTTCAAAATGTTCATTTTTGTAATAGGTTTGAAATTGAGAAGAAGCTCCGCCTTGCCAAAAAGCAGGAGATGAAGAAAAAGCGGGACCAGGAAAAGAAAAAAGAGGAGAAAATGGATGCAAAAGAAAGAAGCAAGGAACGCAAGAAAACTGTGGAAGAGAATAGAGGAAAAGTAGATAAGAAAGCTGCTGCCATGAATATGTTAAAGGCACGAAGAGAAGAAAAACGTGAGAGAGGTTGGTATTTCAGTTCTAATGTTGTAACTGCATAATTTTACTGCCACTGGTACAGCTTAATAAGTTGGCAGTGCTTTAAACTTACATTCTTGGATTATAAAGTTTCTCATAGCTTGCAACATAAAATTTTGTGTTAAATTTTGTGTGGTTTTATATCATATTATGCTTAATTTACAAGATAAGGGTTCTTTTGAATTTATTTTTGATAGTGTTTTGCAGTAAATGTTTGGAGAAAAACTACAGTTGTTACACCAGTATTAAATGGAGAAGGCTTCCTGCTTGAAAGATGTCCAGTAGAGAGAACAAAATTTAGTAAAGGTTTCTGTGGGAACTTCAGATGGTTACGTGTTAATTCGTCTTATACTTTCTGTTGTAGAAGTGTTTTCATTGTAAGAATATGAAAAAACAAACCTATGCTTCCTCATGGATCATTAAGAATGTTGAACTTTTAAAGGACTGTTGGAGTCCATGGGCAGCAGAAGACCCCCTGTGGATCTTCTCCAGAAGTCTGTCTCATCTGCTACTGGTAACTAATTACAAGCGTTCCATTGAGTTCATATGCATAAGTTCCAATAAAAGTTCTAGAGTTGTCTTCCCTGTCTTGAACACTGCAATAGTTCCAGGGTTAGCATGCTTGCTTTACACCTCCTAGTCCTATATTTCATGCAGGTTTTGATATCTTACACAACTAAAGTTTCATCAGAGATTTTTACTTATTAAAGCAGTATTTGGATTTCAGCTCACATGCACGTAAATGTTTTTAATCTCATTAATAGCTTCAAAAGATATACCTCCTATCCCTAGAAGAAAAACTTCTAACAAAGTTCCATTTTCATGAACTTCTTGCATTAGAAACAACAGAATGTCCTTGTGTATATGCTTGTGCGGTGCATTCTCTGTTGAAGAGCTGCTGAAGAATGCAGCAAGAGGTATGCTTTTATATAATAACAGCACCTGTGTGACTGATTAGTGCTTGATTCCTTGTGTTTAACTAACAAGGAGAAATTGTCAGACTGATACTCTGGATCATGTCAGCAGACTTTTGCCTCAAAGTACATAGAAGGTACTGAGATGTTTGTCTTAGCATGCTCTCCATAGCCCTTGCTTTAGCAAAAAATAATAAAATACACATGGTGAGTCTTCTTATCCTGCAGATGGAGAAGTTATGCAGTCCCTGCATTTTACAGTCTATGCCATAAACACTGTCCGCTGCATCGTGTGTATCAATTTTGACCAAAATGACTGCTTTCAGCACTGCGTAAAGTAGCTTGCTCTTGTAGCGCAACAGTGTGAGTGTTGGCCTTCAGTGTTGAAGGTCCCGGGTTCAAATACTGTCACTTGAAGGTACCTTTTATGTTTAGTAAATTTAATGAGACCTGATAGTTTGGCATGGAACTGTTGTTTCAGTTAATTAGTTTATGTGAATTTCAACTAAACACAAATTGTTACTTGTTAGAATATGCTTTAACCTCTTGAGCGATGGCCATTTAAATGTCCGCGAGCCAAGAACTGCTAGCATTTAAATTGTGAAATGGGCTTCGTATATACACAGCTGTATTTTGTGTAAATATTAAGTTATTTTAATGAAACAAAAACTGGTATAAAACTCGTTATTTGCAGTATAAATGTACGTCATCAGCAAAGTTGAGTTGTATTTACAAAACGTTGAAATGGCACAATTTTGTTTCACTGTGGTGAAAAGTCAACTTTGCTCTGTCGAACGCATCTAATATAAGTTCTCGGAAAGATACAGTAAAGAAACACCCATTGTATGTGTGGCTTATGCGTCAGCATACTGTGTAATGCATGTGTGGTCTCTTGAGTCATCAGAATAGATCAACATTACAACTTTTGCTTACGCGAGTTTCGTAACTGAGTAGAGTCCGTGTCTTTCTTTGTTGAAATACATACGTATTCTTTCCTGCTTGTAGCTGAAGGGAGAAGTGGTATAAAAAGGTGTTTTTGCACCAACTGGATATAACCATATACAATTGTTTGGGGATTTGGACAGCTCTCTAAACCCACACAGGACAATGACCGACCTTGACTACCGACTATAAATAACTCGCAGCCTAATTGAACAATACCACGTTGGGGGTTGAAAATCCAAAACCCCTGCACCCCTCAGACTTCAAGGAAAACATTATCCTAAAAGGATACCACCAACAGCAAAGAAGTCCCGCCCATGTAGAAAGTGTTTCGTGTGCCGCAAGAAGGGAATTCGCGAATGTGGAGATGTACATACCCTTGTGTGTTTATCCCTGTTTTAGGTAAATCACTGCAGAACGAACATATTAAGGTAAGCCAGTAAAGTATATAGACCTTACTAAAATGTTTCATAAAGGGAAAATTATAAGTTGAGTTGGATAAGGGATAAATAAGGGTTAAATGCTTAAACGCACAGGACGCCCATATCGCTCATCCGCCATTTTAAATGGACGTGATTTCACGTCGATATCCCTCAAGAGGTTAATGAACACATAAGTAAATGCACAATAACATAACTTAGACATAAGGCACCATTACATAATGTTTTACTATTTAAAGCTATTCTTTCATACAAAGAAGCACAATAAATTGTTCTGAGAGTTTACAAAATGCAGTACGTACATACATACAAACTAGATGATGTTTGCAAGCCCATATTATGATCGTGCCTCCATTGACTCTGCTGCATTTCCCTGTGTATTAACAGCATGTCCATTTACACTATATGAAAATAGAGTGCAGGAACAGCTAGAACTTAATATTTATAGACAAATCCACGTGCAAATGCATTTGGAATCAACACATGATTTACTAGAACATTCTCAAAACATAAACAAAAATGAATAAAAACTGCATTTGTTTACAGGCGTGATTGAACTTTTGACATTCACTATGACTTTCCAGCAGGTTAACCATTGTGCTACTAGAGCACGTTAACAACAAGCACCACCATAACCCTAATCAGCAGGCTGTTGATTGTGGTGTCAGCACCTGCATTTCGCATCGTCTGTAAAATGCAGGGTTGCTTAGTTACCAATCTGTAGGATGAGAAGACTCTCTTGGTATAAAATATTTGAATCTTTTGGCTCTATACAATCAGTTATCTCTTAAGAATTTCTTAGAAGAAAATGTATTACTTAAACTGTAAAACAAATCAAGAACTCATAAATTAAGTTGTCTGAATTGCAACAAAATAATATGTTGCAAAATCTAAGAGCATCAGTGCAAAATTATTAGTTTTGAACCCCTACCATTAGAAAGAACTGTGCATAAAATTCCATCTAGACCAGAGGCGGCCAAGTATCAGATGCTAATGTGCTACAGCACAATGTAAAAATTGCATCAATATTCTCTTTGAGTGCAAGTTGTTATACAAACAGAACATGAAACATATTTTGTAGCGCAGTCTCCGAAATAACACGTACTGCCACAGCTTGAAAGTATAGTATAAAGTGCTGAATGGACAGCTCCTATGATCTCACTCAGAGAGAAGGCAGGTTACTGTGAAATTTCAGTTGTGCTTGCTCGGTTGGGCTTTGCTCTTCGCCAGCTGTGAGTATGCTACAATTCACTTAGCCACTCTGAGTTGAGCATTGGTTTTAGGCTGTTGTGATATGCAGTGGATTTTTTTTTTTAAGTCTGCACATTGTGTTGTGCAAGCAACATGACAAATTCTGTACATGATCAATGAGTATTAAAGTGACCCTTTTTAAGTAGATCTTTGGAGGAGCAAGTGAGAATTAAAGAGCTAGATGGACCTCTTAAGTTTAAATCTAATATAAAGGCTATAGGTAGCAGGAAAAAAAGGGAGTATAAGAGGAATTTTAGTAGTAAAGTGTATACAAACAAACGGATCTGCGGGTATGATGCTTGGAATGCACCTTTTTCCTTTCCAAGTAATTTGGAAACAGTGATGCATAGGTTAGAAGGGTAGTAATAAATTTCAGGCATATATTAATGTAAACGTATAAACAGCCACTTGATCTTAGTGTGTTAAGTAATGCTAATATCGCAACAATATTATGTTGTACCTATCATGACAGGATGGTGAAACATAATCAGCAGATAGGCGTAAAAAATATTTACTTTGTTGAATTATTGATTGTATCAAATTTTGTGGTGCATTTGAGCTGAGAGGGCATGACAAGACAAACATATGAAAGATCCAGTTGTCTCTTCTGTTTTTGGTAGATTTAGTTTCTGATATAGACAGCGCAGTGGAAGAACATGTAGCAGGTGATCAGGTTATTAGGGGATATCAAACTCCATCCAAAATGAACTGTTGGATTGTATGTTGAAAACTTTGAAGGTATGTCAGAAAAAATAAATATTGTAGCACATCGGCACATTTTTGCATAAGCCGCCACTGATCTAGACCCTGACAATATTGCAGCTTTGTTTTATGAATGTTGGAAAAAATAAAATTGAAACACATTGGTGCAGTTTTGCACCAGCTGCCACCGATCTAGACACTGACACTATTGCAACTGTGTTTTACGAGTGCTTCCCAGAACTTAGTAAAGATGTGTGCTTGAAAATTACAGCATGACTGTTGAAATTTGACACTCTAATACAGAAAAGTTTATGGTATTTTAAAACTAATTCCATTGTCAAGATTCAAACCTTAGACTTCAGCATTGCACACAATTGCTTTTGCTTAACTGTCATGTCACATTCAGTTCAGAAAAATTGCAATGTTTTAGAGGACCTTATTCACTCAATGGTTTTAATATCACTTTTTTGTCACTTTGGTGACAAATACTTGGAATAGTAAGATTTTAGCAAAGATAGCAAGATTTAAGTTACTTGGGATAATTCAGATTTTGTAGCTGGTAATGGGAGACAGCTTTTAATTTGATTGTAGCAAATTTGAACAGAACCTATTTGCAGACTTTTGTACTTCTGTTTCTATAAACAAATCTCTACCTAAACAGTAGAACCTTAAATCCAACTTTTGGAGCGAGCTAGTAAAAAGAATTATAGTTATAGGAAAACTGTGGTTATAAAAATTGAAAATATGGAAAATCTTTTACAAAAATAAAAAGAGCCAGTATATAAGTAAACACTATATTTTGCATCAGTTTTACATGTTTATTACTTTTTTTGAAGAAAGTTGGTAATAGACATTTGCTCTTAACTGCTTTCCTTTATGTGTGAATGAAACAAAAAATGTCCAGGTTCAACATATTTTGTTGCTCAATACCATCCATCACTGCTATGTACATGGATAATCACCACACAGTTTCATATGCTCCCAGAGCTTTGATAAACACATCAGATTTTATGCTGTTGCACCATCTTCCCCTCTTCCCAACTCCTCTCCTTGTTGCACACTTACTGCTTCTCCCACCTCATCACGTACTTCGTCAACAATTTGTACTTAACATGTGACAATCTCACATAGTTAACTGATGGCACTGGCAATTCTGGCCCATTCTTCACATCACCTATTGTAACCATCCTCCTCCTGCTAAGTAGCATCAGACAATGCAGCTGGTTGTGTGATATAGCTCCATAGGTGAAGCAGTTCATGATGCTGGTAACAGATACCTCCTGCTAATTGTAAATGACAAAATATGTCGTTTAGAAAAGCCTTATCTTGATTTCCACCTGTTTGTAAGCATGGGTAGGTACACTGTCCTTCGAACAGCTGCTTCCAGTAGTGCATCTTTAAACCCTTCAAGTCATATGGCAAGCTGTACTTGCATAGGTTAGTAGTGGCATTTAAGTCGCATTATGAGCACAGCTTGCAAGTATTCAGTGACACATTAAAACATATATTTGTACAGGATGCAGCAGGAACAATGAGCAGGTTTGATTAATAACTGTTTTGAATCTGGCGAGTATTTTGCGGTGAATATGTATCAGGGATGTAGAATCAGCCTTGAAAATGAGAGATTGCCAGTTTGTATGCTCTTCCTGATGCATTAGTCATGGATCACTGGACATAAAAGGGGGATGTTTGTGCCATACATCAGAACAGTTCTGTCACAGAAACCCAAAGGGTATTTCAACAGGAACTCAGCGCAACACGTCGTCTAAAGATACAAGTAATTGTTGAGTGCAACAATGGAGTCAAGAAGGTAGTGTGACAAACAAATCATTGCATGGGTGACTGCATTCTGTATGCACAGAACAAAACCTTTGCAAATACAGGCATCCATCCAATGGATTAGATTAGATTAGATTGCGTTCTGTAGGTTCAATGATGGCCAGTCAGACCTTGAACATAGAACATGTCAAAAGCATTTACAATTAAATGCATAAAAAACATGCAAAACATGTATAGGTTTCATGTTTTGCTGTTAAAGTACGAGATGAAGATAATACTTCTAGTGCATTGACACCTACATAGTTATTATACATGTACAAAATCATGTTACTTGGCTTTTACAGACTGTGTCATTGCTTCAATGTTTACATTTTTGCTTGTATGAAAAAGCAGTCCAAATTTTAGCTAAGTAATACATTCCAACATGTTACACATGTACATTTAGCTTATTAGTAAACAATATTCTTACTCATGTGTTAAGTGTGTCAAATTTAAGATAAGCGACCTCAAAATATTAACTGTGCACATTAATCATAGCATACCTATTTTAATTCTTACATAGTATGTAATGTACAGAGTAGACAACATTTCAATTATGTTCATATATACAGAATATCTATTTACATCCTTACTTTTACATAAAGCGTGTCCAACATGATTGTTCAAATATACATTTTCAAAATATCAACAAACATATTAACACTGTTACTTAATATTGGAACTTATATTGTAATCAATTAGTTGGCTTTTTGTAGCCTGCACGTCATTATTGTATTTTCAGCTACCCTTGTTATACTTAATTCCCTAATTGGTGCCTATCGAACAATACAACTGATCTGACATTAGGCTGATTATTGATTTAAATATTCCTCTACAGAATAAAATGACTTATCACAGAGATACTCTTTGAGGGAAGCTTTAAAAAATCTGAAATTGCTAACATTTTCCTTTAGATTACTGGGGAGAGCATTAAATATTTTAATTGTTTCACAATAAACACCTTTCTGGAAGCAAGAGAGTTTGGCATTGGGACGATGTATATTTCTTTTTTGCCTAGTGTTAAACGTATGAATTTCCATGTTAGTTGTAAAGCAATTCTGGTTATTAGCATAAAATTTTAAAATAGATAGTATATATACGCAAGGTAAGGTTAATATACCCAGTTTCCGAAATAGATCTCTACATGACTGCCTTCAATGGGTGTTGCATATTATTCGTATAACCTTCTTTTGTATTAGGAATATGTTCTTACTATACACTGAATTTCCCCAGGACATTATTCCATATTCCATAATGGAGTTAAAATAAGCGAAATAAACTAACTTCAGTGTGTCAATCGTGTGGAAGTTAAACCAGAGATCGGATGGCATAACATGCTGCATTAAGCTTAGGTGTAATGTAATTAATATGTGACTTCCAATCCAGGTGGTTGTCTACTTGGAGACCTAGAAATTTTACCTCATTAGGTTGTTCCAGTAAAATATCATTGATTCCTATTTCTATATGGGTATGTGGTGAACGATTAGTTATGAATTTAATGAATTTTGTTTTTTCAAGGTTTACTGACAGTTTGTTTGCTTTAAACCAATTTGACATGCAGTTTAGTACATAATTTAATTTGATAAGGCACTCACTTAAATTTTTGCTTTTCACGAGGACACTGGTATCATCTGCAAATAGATAGATACTAGCAACGTTATTTATGTATAGTGGGAGGTCACTTATGTAGATTAAAAATAATAGAGGCCCCAATATTCATCCCTGGGGAACGCCATGTTTAATTGATTTCCAATCCGATGTGTTGTTATACTGGTTGGGATTGCTGATTTCGACCCTTTGTTTTCTTCCTTTTAAGTATGATATAAACCAATTTAGATTTTCATTTTTTATCCTATAGAACTGTAGTTTTCCTATCAAAATTTCATGGTTTACACAATCAAATGCTTTTGCTAGATCACAAAAAATGCCACCCACATGCATACTATCATTTAACGCTGTCAACACTTCATGAGAGAGTTTGTAGATTGCATTATTGGTTGATATTCGTTTTCTAAATCCAAACTGCTCTCGGACAAACAGATTATTAATTTCCATATGATTATACAGTCTGTTAAACATTACTTTCTCAAATGCTTTCGAGAATATTGGTAAGAGGGATATTGGTCTGTAATTTGAGACATCATTTTGTTTGCCTTTTTTGAAAAGGGGTTTGACAGTTGAGTATTTCATTCTGTCAGGAAATATTCCAGTCTTTAGTGATTCATTACATAAATAACTGAGAGGAATGCTTATTTCATGTGAACATGCTTTTAGCATTTTGCTTGTTACTTCATCATATCCAGACGAGTTTTTAGACTTAAGGGAATTTATTACACTGTTAATTTCAAATGCAGTTGTCATATCCATGTTAAATTTAGGGATTTCATCAGTTAATGAGGTTCTTAAAAAGTTTAGGGACGATTCCTTGTTTCCAAATTTGATGTTTAATTTGTCTGTTACATTCAGAAAGAAATTGTTAAAAGTATCTGCTACCATCTGAGGATCACTAATTACTAGATTATCAGTGTTCAGTATTATTGGGGGGGGGTTTCTTGGGCGCACCTTCCTGTTTCTCTCTTTATTATATTCCAAATTGTTTTTATTTTATTTCCAGAATTACATATCTGTTTTTTATCATGCAATATTTTAGCGGCTTTTATTGTTTCTTTGAGGATTTTGCAATATCTTTTATAGTAAATTTCTAAATTTTGGTTGCTATATTTTATTTCCTGATATAATTCTTTTTTCCGCCTACATGAAGTTTTAATACCTGATGTAATCCAGGGGTTATTTTGCTTGCGATTATGTACTTTAGTATATTTAATTGGGAAGCATGCTTCAAAATTAATTTTGAACAGCTGCAAAAATTTATTAAACTTGTTGTTTAGTCCCTCCGTTACATAAATTTCATTTCAAGATTCTTGTTTTAGTGCTTGCTTAAAACTTTTTATGTTACTTTCATCTATTATTCTGGATCTTTTATGCTTGTATTTTGATTTTAACTTTAGATTTATTTCTTTCAAGTGTAATATTTGTGCCTCGTGATCTGATAGGCCATTTGCGAATGGTACAATGGTGTGTGATTTTATTCTATCTATACTTATAAACATATTATCTATTGCTGTGGATGAAGTATTTTGTATTCTTGTGGGAAAGTTTACCGTGTGGGACATGTTATATGTTGCAAATATAGAACTGACTTGATCCCTCCAAGAATTAGGAGTTAAGTAGTCAATGTTTATATCACCGCATATAATTAATTCTCTTTTAGGTTTAAAAAGAAGCTTTAGGGAACCTTCTAATTGCTTTTTGAACACCTCATAGTTACCTAATGGTGACCGATATAAAGCTATAATTATTAAATTTACTTCATTTATATTTAACTGAACTGCGCACATCTCTATGTCCTGTTCAATGCAAAACTTAGAAACATTTATAACCTTATAAGGGACATCATCTCTTACAAATATGCAAACCCCACCTTTTTGTAAGTTTTGTCTTGAAAACGTCGTCCCCAAAGAGTACCCATGTAATGAAATCGGTAAGAATTCCTGTTGTGTTAAATGATGTTCAGATAGACATATTACATGTGGCCGTAGTTTTTCAGAAGTAAGGCTAAGGGAAAGTTCATCTGTCTTGTTTCTTAAACCTCTTATGTTTTGGTGAAATATACAAAAAGAGTTTTTAGTATTATTTGAATTTTGTACATTAATATTGTTTATGGTTATCCCTTTATGTACATCTTTTTTCATTATATTGTTTTTATGGTTATATTTGGGGACCTTATCTAACCTAAAAACGGCCCATAACGCCTGACAACAGGAATTCTGTCCCTAATTCTATTGGCAATTAGCTGCGAAAGCTGCTTTTTGCCTCCAGAGTTAAGGTGCAGACCATGAGATGTGTAACCATCTCTGCCTATCCCTTTAGCATCTATCATTTCAATGTGGGAAGTGATAGGACTCTACAGGGCACTTTCAAGTCGCAGATTCATATCCCTCACCCTCCAATGAAACTGCGGCTTGTCATGCCTCTGAAGAAGTCCAACAAATTCCACATTGGTATGGCTACTGGTCTTACTGATGTCATATAGATCCTTCTCAATAAAAAAGAATGGAGTTCATGCCAGTCTGCAAGAAAGCATGCCATTGCTTTATGCATTTGGAGTCAAGGAGTGAGGTGAATATTCAAAAAATGGAAAGTGTTCTCCAATCTACAAGAACTGTACTTTAAAATAATGTAATATAAATGATTACAGTGGAAACCCTATTTACACTTCTATCAGGGATACTTAAAAATGGTGTCAAGTCAAGGAAAGTGTAAAATCAAGGAAAAGTAATGTGATTGCATACAGAAAATTCTGAGGTGAATGCAACAACAAAAATGATGAATATCACTTTTAATAACCAGTTCTTTCCAACGATGAACTTAAATATGTACTGTCATGAAATTTCAATTAATGCTTTTATGAAAAAACTGTTACACAGACCCATTTTCAGTTAATAAAAAACTGAATTTCTCTAAGCTAAAAGCTGTTTTATGAATATATTGTAACAAATGAAGAAAACACCAGTTACTGCTATTCACACTTTATTGCCTTTTAGTCAGTTAGCGTAGTGCTAACGTTACACTTCGATTACTTTTGTACAAGCTCAGAGCAACAGAACAACTGCCGAATCACAAATAAGAACTGTCAGACTCAACTGCTAGTCGGTACGACTCCTCAACGCTTCGTATACGTCTTTTTTTCCTCCTGCCCGGTGCTTGGCAGCGACTTATATAGGTCCTTAGACAGAGGGAAAGTTCTGGAGGTAGAATATTCGGGAGTGCCTGTGGCGGAACGGTCCAGAAACCGCACCGCCATGTAATAGCTATTGTCTCGTACGCTCCTATTGTTGTCGGCGGCCTGTGGCGGAACGGTCCAGAAACCGCACTGCCATGTAATAGCTATTGTCTCGTACGCTCCTATTGTTGTCGGCGGCAGGCCGTTAGGCCAGGCAGGCGACTGGCTGGGTCCCCCCTCCCCAGTGTAGGCAATCAGATGCGGCGGGCGCGGTGACACTGCTCCCTCCTCAGAGCTGGTCGTCCCGACCAGCACTATCACTGCGGCATCTCCCTTGCGCACCGGTGGACTAACCCATCGAACCTCTTCTCCAGGAGGCACGATCCTAGGTATCGCTGTTGGATAGTGTCCCTTGGTCCGGGTAGGACGATGTATGCCATCCTGCTTCGAAATTCTGCAACAGTACCGCCGTTCTTGACGGTCCCTCGTCCAGTTGCCCTTCTTCCTGGTGTGTTGACGGGCCATCCTGCGTACTTGGAAACGGTTCACTGAGTACCATGTCCGCCGACCTCTCTGGCGCACCTTCGCAGCCACCTTGCTTCCGATGGGTCCGGCAACAACCCCCGCCACATCCGCGCGAGTCACGTCCACCGCTGCACTCGTGTTCACTCGTGCTCGGCACGGCCTCTCCTGTATCCTGCCGTCCACGATGATGTCCGCCATTCTTCCGTTCACGGCACTATGCGTCAGGTGATTGGATGGCTCCGACGGTCCCCCCATGTCCCACGCCAAGTCGGTTCTCGCGTATTGCTCGTTTGCTTGTGCGCTTCCCTGCTGATCGTCCTCCACGTCATATCCTGGTTGGTTACGTACCCGACACATTCTTCCAGGGGATCCTCGACGACATCCCTGAACTGCCCCTTTGTCTTCCCCGAGACGTACACTTTCGTTATCTGAAACGGGCGCAACTGTCGCCTCGGCCACTAGGTGCTCCCTCCCCGGGTCCGCGCTATTCCGTCTGCCCCTGGCATCCAGTACTTTGACGCTCTCGCCAACTCTTACTACCAGGGCGCCAAGACGTTCCCCGTCGTCCTCCACGACGTCCACATGCTGGCAGAGGTCTTCCACCTTTTCGCCGAGTTCTTCCACGTCTTCCGTCACGCCAATCAGTTCGCCGAGTTGTTCCACGTCTTCCCTCACATCAACCAGTTCGCCTAGTACTTTCGCGCCTTCCGTCACGACGACGAGTCCCCCGTCAATCTTCGCCGATAGCTCGCTCCGTCTTCATCTTGGACATTTCTGTCTTCATTTTGGCGAATAATTCTTTCATCATTGCCATCATCCTGGTTTCCGAATCTCCCTCCATCTTGGTTCTAACGTTGCAACTTCTGACGACGATGTAATGAAACTAGAAGCAATTCGACGAATCCCACTTCTGACACCAGTGTAACAAATGAAGAAAACACCAGTTAC
Source organism: Tenodera sinensis (assembly GCA_030765045.1). Lineage (NCBI taxonomy): Eukaryota > Metazoa > Arthropoda > Insecta > Mantodea > Mantidae > Tenodera > Tenodera sinensis. The sequence continues at coordinate 251,446,506 of CM060964.1, read as the reverse complement.
TGCTATTCACACTTTATTGCTTTTTAGTCAGTTAGCGTAGTGCTAACGTTACACTTCGATTACTTTTGTACAAGCTCAGAGCAACAGAACAACTGCCGAATCACAAATAAGAACTGTCAGACTCAACTGCTAGTCGGCACGACTCCTCAACGCTTCGTATACGTCTTTTTTTCCTCCTGCCCGGTGCTTGGCAGCGACTTATATAGGTCCTTAGACAGAGGGAAAGTTCTGGAGGTAGAATATTCGGGAGTGCCTGTGGCGGAACGGTCCAGAAACCACACCGCCATGTAATAGCTATTGTCTCGTACGCTCCTATTGTTGTCGGCGGCCTGTGGCGGAACGGTCCAGAAACCGCACTGCCATGTAATAGCTATTGTTGTCGGCGGCAGGTCGTTAGGCCAGGCAGGCGACCGGCTGGGTCCCCCCTCCCCAGTGTAGGCAATCAGATGCGGCGGGCGCGGTGACAATATGTAGTTTTATGTAAACAAACATTCAGGGGGAAAAAAAACTTAAAAAGAATGCAGCAATAATGTAATAGCTGTTAACATTACTTTTTAATAACCAAGAGAAGCCATTGTCACATAATTTATTTAAAATATTATAAAATTGCATATCAACTCTGTCCTTATGCTACAGCTCAAGTGCATACATTAAATGTGCAATAGTCTGTTCTAATGTTCACTGTGTTCATCCTTACTTTTTAAGCTATCCCAACAAATATGTGTTTTTTTGTCCTTATGGTCTGTACTATTAATTTTCCATTTTTTTAATTTAAAAGGTAAGTTAATTAATAACACTGAACAACACTTACAAAATATTTTTCCGGGACGCATTTCGAAGGTTAACTTTCCTCCATTATCAACCGGACAATAACTGGGTTTCCATGATGTTTCATGGTGCGGATGGTGATGCTTCTTCTGATGTTTCTTCTGGTAACGGTTCAATGAACTTACTGAAAATGTCCCTCTGAGGAATGTCGAAATTAAATACTCGGTTTCTATTTTTTAAAATAAAGATTTGTTCCCTTGTGGACAGTTCTTGTTTTCCGGTTATGTGTTTGAGTAGTTTCGGTTCTAGCTTTATGTCATGATTTTTTGTCCAAAAGTGAAATGCAACTGCTGATTTTTCTAATTGTTTACTCTTAATGTTTCTAACGTGTTCCTTGGATCTAATTTCTAAATTTCTTTTGGTTTTTCCTATGTATATTTCATTACAATCACTGCATTCAATTTGGTATATGCCAGATTGAATCACTGAATCACTGAATGCAGTGATTGTAATGAAATATACATGGGAAAAACCAAAAGAAATTTAGAAATTAGATCCAAGGAACACATTAGGAGTAAACAATTAGAAAAATCAGCAGTTGCATTTCACTTTTGGACAAAAAATCATGACATAAAGCTAGAACCGAAACTTCTCAAACACATAACCGGAAAACAAGAACTGTCCACATGGGAACAAATCTTTATTTTAAAAAATAGAAACCGAGTATTTGATTTCGACATTCCTCAGAGGGACATTTTCAGTAAGTTCATTGAACCGTTACCAGAAGAAACATCAGAAGAAGCATCACCATCCGCGCCATGAAACACCATGGAAAGTTAACCTTCGAAATGCGTCCCGGAAAAATATTTTGTAAGTGTTGTTCAGTGTTATTAATTAACTAACCTTTTAAATTAAATTAATTACAATAACACTGTTTTCAAACTTCTATGAAAGGAAGATTCTATTTTTTTATTTTACTTTTGTTCATAGTAAGCACTTTATCATTAAAGCTGAACTTTTGGAAATATGCTCTTGTATTTTGCAAGTTTTGTAGAGCATCTATGAATTTAATATTCTGTACATTTACCTCATAGCACATATCTCGATCTACTTTGTCGTCTTCTTCCATGACTGACATTGGTTATCATTAAGCACTTTGTCAATGCTTTGTTCTTCACAAATGTTCCTGTGATTATCACAAGTGATATAACCATCAAATTCCACCCAGTAGCTTCTCTTGATGTGTAAGAGCAAAAAATTTGAATTTATTGACCATTAAGCTGTTTTACAACCAAGCATTAGGTCTCGTCAAGCATACAGATAGTTTGTCATCACAATTACAATGTTCAAACTTTATAAACTATTTACATTATTTGCAATATTGCTACTTTTATTGTAAATTTACACTATGAGCCTAACAGTTAGGAGTTCAACATATTTGTTTACACTGTCACACACCCATACACACCCACATTTACAATATATTAATTGATTTCTTTGACAAACATCAAAATACTCAACTGATTACAAACCTTTGTCATTACATCATTACTTCCTTCTGGGATAGGAAATCCATCTTTGTTGAAGCAGTTCTGTATCGTTGCAGGACTAATACTTTGCCAGGCCCTTGAAATGTGATGCATAGCAGAAATGATGCTGAGACTTAACTTGGAAGCATCTGGTACAAGTCTTCCATGTGTCAAAGCAACTGCTTTCCTTATCACCTGCTATCTGTAATGGCACTTGAATGCTCTGATCGCTCCCCGGTCCAATGGATGCAGCTTGCTGGTGCAGTTTGGAGGAAAGAAAACTTCTTGAACATTCTTTAGAGCATTTGTATGTTTAGGATGTGCTGCACACTGGTCTATAAAGAGAAGGATTCGTCTGTCCTCAGCACCCATTTGACTATCCAGCTGGAGCAGGTAATCCTCAAATATTGCTGTTGTGACCAGAAGTTTGTGTTGGCCTTGTATTTGGTTGGCAACGTTTTAACTCCCTTAAGCATCATGGCTTTTTAAATTTCCCAATAACTGTGTAGGTAATTTATCAGGGCCATGTGCATTGCGAGTGAACATTACAGTCACCTGCTGCTTGGATTTTGTACCACCACAACACAGTTCACCTTTTTAGGACAGGCTTTTGTTTGGAACAGATTAAAAAACACTGTCAGTTTCATCTGTATTGTAGATATCCTTCAGGTGATCGCCTTCCATGAGCTGCTGAAGTTCACCTTTCCATTTGGCAGCAGTGTTAGATTCGACACTAGCACTTTCCCCAGAAAGAGACTTGTAAACCAAATTATGTCGTTTCTTAAAACAATCAATCCAATCATTCAGTGCTTTGAAATTATAAATCCCAAGTTTAACAGCAATGTAGAGGGCTTTCTCCTTCAAATGCATGATGTTGGTGGAAGCGTTTGCTGTGTGGGCTTGTTTGAAAGTACTAATTAGTTTGGAAAACAAATGCTGTTGGTGTGACAAGAGCAAATAGGAAGGAAATACTGCCTGACATTGGTCATGATAAACTGAAATGTGGCAAGTATGAAACATGTCTGCAAAGAATGTGCTGTCTTGTGAAGTGGAAGGATAAAGAAGAGATGTACTATGAAACACAAAGCTGCTGACATTACATCAATAGGCAAGCAGGGCAGACATTTAGAAGGTAAAGAAACCAAAGTGTGTCAATGAGTACTAGAAGGGGATGAAAAGTGTTCATTTGCAGGATCAGATGACAGCTTTGTTTCCTACAAGGTGATGCACAGCTACTAGACATGTGCATATCCAGTTGTTTCATTATGTTTCGCAAGATGACCAGTAAGATGGACTTCAGAACCAATGTTGTTCATCATGTGCTTCAAAGACCAACAGGGCCTGAATTCACCGCTAAGCAGTGTTCACCTGGGGATGCCCAGTGAAACTGCAAGCTACAACATGTACATTCCACCCATAGAGAAGACAAAAAAAATTAACAAAAGGATCTTTTTGATTGTACATGTGGGAAAAGAAGTGAAAGTGCTAAAGTGTACTGTCAGCCTTCTTTTGGATGTTTCTAGAAATATCACACCTAGCAATCATATTAGGCCATCAAAATTGTTGAATCAATTTCATGGCCTACCTTTGTGATGTGGGGGTAGGCTTGGCCATCTCACATTCAATAGGTCCTGAGTTCGAATCGTGGTGAGGGTGAGTTACCTGGATAAGGTTTTTTCTGAGGTTTTCCCTTATCCTGAGGGGTGAATATCAGGTAACTCTTAAGCTCTATGGACACTGGGCTCATTTGAGCATCTTTTACCTATTTCATTTATTGTGTCCTAAATGCTTAAAAGAAACCACTAAACCCCAGCACAACAGCCCATGAAGGGCCAAGGCTTGCGACCCAGCCACTGCGTCCCCCACCTCTGCCCACTACAGGCATCATTGGTGGGGTGCAGCACTGGAGAGTGGGATGTGAGCAGCGCCCCGAGCCCTCACAGCCAGTTATGCTGCCTTCTCGACGTGGGGTCGCTACTTCTCCATCAAGTAGCTCCTCAATTGGTCCCCCTGAGTCCACCCCATGCCATACCTCCCAGCAGGGGGATAAATCCCCATGCTGGTACTGGGAATTGAACCCGGGTCCTCCGTGCCAGAGGAAAGCACGCTACCAACTGCACTGCGGAGGTCATCCCTAAATGCTTAAGGGGGGAAGTAACTCAAAAGTCATCAAGCTATTTAAAACATTGCCATTAGCTCATTATGAAAGATATCTTTTTGAAATTTTGCACACATATTATATATAAAATGCAGCATGTAAAAAAAATTAATGGTGAATTTTTCTTATACAGGTTGGGCAATACACTAAAATTAAAAAATAAAAGTGTGATTAGAAATTATATTCCTTTTTCTCTGAAATTTGTGAAGCAATTCATTTGAATTTTTTATTGAATTACTATTACCTATTGGTAACCTTTGGCCTCTAAAGGTTTTTGTGTGGGATAAATACTTACTAAAATAAAAATTAATTACACTTTTAAACTTCTTTATATATATATATATAATATACATTTGTGGCATTATCTCAGCGTACAGAGCTAGCATAAACCTGGTTCTAGTATTGTATCCCATTTAACTTATTTTTAGAGGACAAGCTTCAATATCACTGGTAGACAAGATTTGTTTCACAAGAAATCTGAATAGTGAAGCTAGTGCATTTTTTCATCCTGAATTCAGATATGTAGTCAGAATTTTCCCATCAGGCATAGTTTTTCTGTGAAAGCTACTTTTCAAAATATGATTTTAGCGTTTTCTTTGACCTGTCATAGGAACCTTTACCTCATATGTAGCTATTTTACTCAAGCCGTATTTATTGAAATTATTTGTAATATCACGCTGAAGCACCACAAAACAAGACTGTGCAGGTTCATTCATGTTTAGACATGCTCAGACCTGTCTGGCATTGTGATGTGTCAGTATTGAGCTGACTGTGACATTGTTCACTGGTGAAATATTTCCTTCCTTTCTGTTTAGAAGTGTATTGTGTATGTTGTGCATGTTGTATTTCAGTACTTAATGTTTCCATCATGCCAAGAAAGTGTGTAAATCATGCAGATATTTGTGGTGAGCTGACCTTCAAGTCTCAGAGGTGAAATATGACCCCACTTGTAAAGAAGTGTTATCATCTTTACTTTGGCTGTCAAGTTGGTGATTTTGATAAGAGCTGGGCCCCAAATACATGGTGTGTTTCGTGTGTTAGACTGCTGACTGGGTGGAAAAATGGTACACATCATATGCCATTTGCAATTCCCATGATTTGGAGGGAACCGAAGGATCATTCAACTGACTGTTATTTTTATTTGACAAATATTAAAGGAATCACATCTAAAACAAAATATACAGTTAAGTTTCCGAATTTGCAATCTGCATTGAGACCTGTCTTACACAGTGAAGAGTTCCCCGTACCAGTATTTGTAGATACAACCTTAAGTGATAACTCTGATTCTGACCTAACTGAAACTCAAAATGATTCAGATGAAAATAAAAATGATCTTACATATGAAGCCAGTAGCTGTTCATCAGAACCATACTTTCCCAGTCAGCAAGACCTTAATGACCTGATTCGGGATTTAAATCTGTCTAAACTGCAAGCTGAAGTTTTAACTTCCAGACTCAAAGGGTGGAATTTACTCCAAAAAGATGTAAGAATAAGTAGTTATCGTAGCCGCCATAGTGTTTTCAAAGAATACTTCTCTGAAGAATATGGTGTTGTGTTTTTTAATAATATTTGTTCACTTATGGAAACTCTTGGGCATCAACACCAACCAGATGAGTGGCGATTGTTCATAGACTCCTCTAAAGTAAGTTTGAAGGCTGTGCTGCTACATATTGGCAATGAACTTCCATCAATACCAGTAGCGCATGCCGCTATGAAAGAGACATGTCAAAATATGAAACTAATTTTAGAGAAAATACAATATGGAAAATATGAATGGAACATCTGTGGTGATTTAAAGGTCATTGCTTTATTGCTTGCTTTGCAACTTGGGTTCACCAAATTTTGCTGTTTTTTGTGCGAGTGGGACAGCAGAGATAAGAAGTCTCACTACGTTAGAAAGTCATGGCCAAAACGTGAATCTCTTCTCCCTGGCCAGAAAAATGTGGCATGTGTCCCTTTAGTGAATCCTGAAAAAATATTTTTACCTCCATTGCATATTAAGTTAGGAGTTATGAAAAATTTCGTCAAAGCTATGGATAAACTTTCTGATGGATTCTTGTACTTGAAATCGAAATTCCCCAAAGTCAGTGATGCTAAATTGAAAGAAGGAGTTTTTTATAGGACCACAAATCCGATCATTAATGGCTGATGAACATTTCGAGGGACTGTTAAATCCACTGGAGAGAGCAGCCTGGCAGTCTTTCAAAAGTTTATGTTGCAATTTTCTTGGAAACCATAAAGCAGAAAACTATCGTGACATAGTGGCTGATCTTCTGCATTCTTATAAAGCTATGGGATGCAACATGTCTTTAAAAATTCACTTCTTGGACTCTCACTTGGACTTCTTCCCCGAAAACCTTGGAGCTGTCAGCGATGAACACGGTGAGCGTTTTCATCAGCAAATTTCTACGATAGAGAAGAGGCACCAAGGCAAGTGGAGTTCCAATATGCTGGCTGACTACTGTTGGACTAAAATGAGAGACGTTCCAGATGCAAAATATACCCAAAAATCACTATCTACCACTTTCTAGGTAAGTCAGAATCAGTAGTTATAATTTTGAGTTAGATAGCTAGTTACGGATTTTTTAAGAATATTATAAAAATTCAAATGAATATCACACAAAACTCCTGCCCAATGCGGACAAACTGTAATTATATTTGAATTCAGCACGACAAATACTTTTAGAATCTGTTATTTTAATTCTTGTGAAAGAGAAAAAGTTAATTTTTGTAGACCAGTGTATTGAGTTATAAAGACTTCATAAAAGTTTCATATCTCTAATGCTCATAAAAAGAAACACATACGAGGTCTATTCAAAAAGTATCGTGAATTTCTCATTTTTGCAGGCTACGTATATTCCATTTTCTATTGTTTTGTGCCGTTAAGTTGGCACTCTTGTCCCTCACTTATGTTGACAAGCTCAGCCATTTTGAATGTTCAGTTAATTGTTGACAGCTATTTTGCTTGGACGTGTTTTGGCTCATCTTCAATTTTTGCCTATTCCAAAAAATAAAACAATGTGTCAAATTTTGTGTGAAAAACAAAATTAAGTGCACGGATGCATTTCACATGTTGACTGTGGCATATGGTGAAGCTACCTTGGACCAAAGCAACATTTATTGGTGGTACAAAAGGTTCTCAGAGGGTCGAGAAGATGTGAACGACAAAGAGCGTCCCAGATGCCCGAGTTCATCAACAACAGACAAAAACATTGAAGTGAAGAAAATAGTATTGGCCAATCATTGAATCACCATTAGAGAAGTTGCTGAGGACCTAAACATATCAATTTGTGCCATTCGATTTTGTCCAATGATTTGGGCATGAGATGGGTCGCTGCAAAATTTGTACCAAAGTTGCTCAATTTTGACCAAAAACACCATCACATTAATATTGCTAAGGAGCTGTTGAACTCTGTCTGCGACAACCCAAATTTGCTCCAGAGGGTCATAACTGCTGACGAATCATGAGTTTATGGTTATGATGTGGAAACTAAAGCTCAATCACCCAATGGATGCTGCCAAATGTGCCAAGACTGAAAAAAGCATGCCAAGTTTGGTCAAATGTGAAGGTTTTTCGTACAGTTTTCTTCGATTGCAGGGGCGTGGTGCATCATGAGTTCTTGCCACAGGGTATAACGATCAATAAGGAATATTACCTGCAAGTCATGTGCAATTTGCATGAAGCAATCCACCAGAAATGCCCGGATTTGTGGAAGAACAAAAATTGACTTTTGCACCATGATAATGCCCCTGTTCGCACATCGTTGCTTGTGTGTGAATTTTTGGCCAAAAACAACATACTTATGATGCTGCAGCCACCGTACTCCCCAGTCCTGGCCCCTTATGACTTTTTTTTGTTCCCAAAACTGAAAAGGCCCATGAAACGATGACACTCTGACACGATTGAGGAGATAAAGACGGCATCGAAGGAGGAGCTGAACAGGATCACAAAAAACTATTTCTTAAAGTGCTTCAAGGATTGGAGAAAATTTTGGCACAAGTGTATAATATCTGGTGGGGATTACTTTAAAGGGGACAAAATAGATATTCATGAATAAATAAATACTTTTTGAAAAAGCACAAAATTCGCGATACTTTTTGAACAGACCTCGTATATAATGAAAAATGTAAGTTGCTGAAATGAGCAATTAAAGTTTTTTTCAAGTATATGAACCAAAAATCCTTACTTTCAGAAGTTAGCAATGCTCAGTGAACACCAGATGCATATTCCTCATTATCCTTTTGATTCTTTTGGCCCTCTTCTGCTGTCTTGCCTTCTGGTGCAGTTTAAGGAGTTTCACTCTGTTTTTACTATCCACTTCTGATCCATCTAAATACTTTTGTTTATACTCCAGGTTCCAGTCCAACTTTGTTTAAAACCTTAATTGTGCCATTATTTCCTTCATTACAATATAGTACATACTCAACAATATTCAACACTTTTATACCATCAAACACGGTTTTAGAGCATCTAATCTACATTAAATTGTTAAAGCTTAGATTAATATTCTGGGTTTTACCATGCACACATTTTTGAAAAAGTTCAAGATGTGATACAACTCTAGGTGCTGGCTTTATTTCATTTACCACTGAGTGAATGCCTGTGTGTATAGCTGCTGCTGTCAATATTGTACTTGCACCATCCTTCTTTGGGGCACAATTGGTGCATAGGTTTCTGGTCGGTTGACAATTTGTGAAAGCAAATGATCCAAATTGCTTTCCTCATATTCTCTACAGTGGAATTATTTTCTCTTATGGCTTTTCCACAGTAAACCTGCAGAGAATCTATTTCCTTTGCAGTCAGTCTTCCTTTATCTCTTAAGCTTTGTCTATTCTCCAAGACCCCCCAGGGGCCTTCCACGATAGGTACAGGTTTGGCGCAACTGGAGGCCCGAGCCAACTGACTCCCTTGGTGTGGGCTCCTCTTCATGGTGAGGGAGTCAGTTAAAACGACCACCCATGTGTAGGCTTTGTGCGGAGACCTGTGTCGGTGGAAAGGATTATCCTGGTTGGTTGAGGGATGCGTATCTGGGCTCAGTCCAGTTTATTTCTGTATTCAGTGAGGATGCACATTTCCAGTACACCGCTTTGGTTTCTGCTCCACCTAAACAGGAGGCTAGGGCCTAACCCACCCTTAGTCAATCAGCCAGGACTAGGCATTGCACCAAACTCTAGGGTGAGTGGGACAGCAAGCCCGCTATATTCCCTGTGTAGCCCTGTCATCCCATTGGGATGACCCCTTGTTGGCCTCCGTGGTGCAAAGCAGGATTTAGGGGATGAAATTTATTGCTCTGTTTTGTGACTACGAACACACTTAAATGCTGTAGACAAGTCTAGGAAGAACAAGAGGCACATGTGTTGTCGTCAGCTCGTTACCTAGTCATGCCTCGCATGGAAGAGGGTCAGTCTTTCTTAAAGGTGAAGCCTTTTACAATTATTCAATTGGGCCTTAATAAAATCGCCTGCCCCAATAAGTTCTGTACTCCTTGCGATCCGGTTCCCTTTTGATTGAGAGCTCCACTGTCACAGTTTGACAAGATATTGAAGGCCAAACTCCTCTATGGATATCCTATCCATATTGAGAAGCATCAAAGCCTTAACTCCTCCAAGGGTGTCATCATCACCTCCTGTTGAATGGTATGCCAGTGATCCAGGTTTCCTGTCGGACCAGGGTGTCATGGAAGTTTGCCATGTGCGAGTCGAGCGTAATGGGATGCCTGCATGCTGTTCGTCACTTTTGATCGGCTCAACCTACCTCAGAAGATCAAGGCAGGTTACGAGGTTATCCCGGTTCGACCTTGCATTCCGTGGCCTATGCATTGTTTCTAGTGCCAGTGCAATGGCCATACTAAGACCTCTTGTAAGGCTTTAATTGCGGTTTGTGCCAACTGTGGTAGGGATGCTGTTCATGAGCTTGTCCATCTGCTCCAAGTTACGTGAAGTTGTTGAGGTGCACATCCAGCGACTTCCCACGACTGTCCGTGTCACCAGGACGAGAAGGCTATTCAGGAGCTGTGGGTGAAAGAGCATTTATCTTTCTCTAAAGCCTGCAAACGCCATCTTGCTAGACAGCCTTCTCTTCTGACGTTTGGTACTTTGTTCTAATGTTTCCACACCAGTACCAAAGCAGGATATGGCACTCATACGTGCCCCGTACCTTACACCATTGCTACTCCTCACATCGCAGTAACAAATACCAATTGTGCCGGCTCCAGGACCATTTCTGTAAGTAGCAAAACCCCGAAATTTAAAGTCAGTCCAAAGCAAACGGACTTTCTTAAAGATACTATGGCCTCTGCCAATGGAAAGTGTGCCTCCTTGACCAGTTCCCCTTCACCTCCTCTCCGATTGTGCTCCCAGGATACTAGGGGGCACAGTTGTGTGAAGCGGGCTTCCCCTCCATCCATAAGTATTGGCAACTGTTTTATAGCTCTGTCTTCTGTATCTGGTGAATGTGGCCCTCTTCCGTCTGAGGAGCATATGGAGCAGGAACCATCTGCTCCAGAAAGCCCTAGTCCCATGCAGAACCAAATGGGCAAGTTAAAGCAATAGCCACCGGTTAAATAACTTGGTGAACAGCTTTTCCCCTTTGCCCAGGATGGCCATTCTACTGTGGAATATACTTGGCATGCGTACACATAAGGCCGAACTTCAGCTACTAGCTAATTTGCTGTCCCCTAGTATTTTCTGCCTGTAGGAGACCAAACTTTGCCATCAGGTTACTTTCACCTTTCCTGGCTTTACACCGGGGTGATTTGATTAGACACCGGAACCTGGTACTCCTGCACATCGGGGTGTCATGCTCCTGATTCACAACATTTTTTACCAATCAGTTAAGCTAACTACTGCAGTGCAAGCTGTTGCTGTTAATGTTCATTTACCTGGCTTTTGTCTCACACTCTTGCATTTATCTCTTGCCTACTTCTTCCTTCACCATTGCAGACCTGTCACACCTCATTTCTCAGCTACCTGCGCCCTACTTGTTGTTGGGAGAGTTCAACGCCCATCACCCTCTTTGGGGATCGCCTCAGGCTTGCATAAGGGGGAAGAACCTAGCAGAGTTTTTCCATCAGAATCAGCTCTCTCTCCTTAACACTGGTGAACCTACTGTCATCTCTGATTCTACAGGCACTCTTTGTCACCTGGAGTTATGTGTTTGCTCGGCATAGCGGCACACCATTTTCAGTGGAATATCGTCTCGGACACCTCCAGTGATCACTTTCCCTGCCTGATCAGCCTGCTCTCAAACTATGTACCCTCATCACATGTACCCCTGGCAGATATGCAGAGTGAATTGGCCTTTGTGTTTTGGCTTAGCTGTGTTTGATGATCGTGTGTTTGAAGATATTGACCAGATTTTGGATCACTTTACTTCCATAATCATATCCGCAGTCGAACATGTTATACCTTGGTCATCATCCAACTGCAGTATTTACCCATTCCTTGGTGAACCGACAAATACCAGGTGGCAGTTCATGTATGCTGGGCTGCACTGCAGGTATTCCAGCACCATCCTAATCTGGTTGCCTTCAAGCACTTGCACACCAAGGCTTGTCACATCATAGAGGGCAGTAAGAGGACATCCTGGCATTGGTTTGTGGAGTCCTTTAATCACTCCACACCATCTGTGGTTTGGGACAAGCTGCGTCGTGTGGCCAGCAAAGTTTCCGGTGTTACAGTGCATGGTCTTCGCATTACCACTGGCACCATAGTTTCCCCTAGAGCTGTCACTGATTTCTTGGGAGACACTTTTGCTGATGTATCTAGCTCCTCATATTACTACCCAAACTTTTTACCCATTAAGAACCAGGCTGAGACGCACAAAATTTCCTTTCACTCTGAACAGCAAGTGTTATAACACCTTTTTTACTGTGCTGGAGCTGGAGCGGACCCTGGACTCTTGAAGACCCTCTGTACCTGGGCCGAATGTTATTCACATTTCATTGCTGCAGCACCTGTCTCTGACTGGAAAACTCTTTCTGTTGCAGGTGTATAATTATATCTGGTGCATCTCTAATTTTCCATCCACTCGGCACGAAGCCATCATCGTCCCTATTTTAAAACCTGATAAGGATTGCCATCTACCTTGCAGTTATCATCCAATCTCCCTTACCAGTGTCCTCTGCAAGGTGATAGAGCGCATGATCAATGAGCAATTGATGTGACTTGACTCTCAACATGTGCTATCCAACGTTCGGTGCGGTTTTCATCGTTTCCGTTCAGTGGTCGACCACTTAGTATCATTATCCACGCACATCATGGACGGTTTTCTGTGGAAGAGTCAAATAGTAGCAGTAGCTTTTTACTTAGAGAAGGCGTATGATACTTGCTGGAGGTACAGAATTCTTCGTACCCTCCATAAATGGGGCATTTGCGGTCGACAGACCCATTTTGTTTGGGAGTTTATGCAAAATAGGGCCTTCCGGGCACAGGTGGGCATGGTTTTGTCCCGTGTTTTTACTCAAAAGAATGGAGTACTGCAGGGCTTGGTACTCAGTATCACACTGTTCGCTACTGCCATCAATTCCATTGTGCAGTGCATCCCATCAGCCATTTTGTCTTCGTTATTCATAGATGACTTCGCCATTTACTCTAGTTCTCTGCGAACCTCTCTCCTATAATGCTGCCTCCAATTGTGTCTTGACCACCTGTTCACTTGGAGTGTCACAAATGGTTTTAAGTTCTCTGCTGAGAAGACTGTTTGCATTTCTGGCAACGGAAGGCATTTCTCCTGCCTTTTCTGCATCTTGGGACAGATGTACTTCCTTTCTCAGACAAGACAAAATTGTTGGGATTAATTTTTGACAGAAACCTTAGTTGTTCTTCCCATATCTCCTATTTAAAGGCAAGGTGTGAATGTTCTCTTGGTGTTTTATGCATTTTATGTGGCACATCTTGGGCAGCCAATTGGACAGTTCTTTTAAGACTGTATCACTCTCTTGTCCAATCTAAATTTGACTACGGGAGTATTGTGTATTTGTCAGGTAGGCCGTTGATTTTAAACTGACTTGATCCTATGCATTACCATGGTATCCGGTTAAGTATTGGCACTTTTCCAACAAGCCCCGTTATCAGTTTGTGTGCGGAAACTGGTGAACCTCCGCTTTCTTATTGGTTGCAATGTTATTCTTTGTAATTATGCTTACCAACTTTTTAGTTTGCAGCAGCATCTGTTGTTTTAGTTCATTCTTCAATGATTCTTTGGACCGCCAATACTCAACAAGCCCCCTGGCTCTACTCTCTCCTAGGGTTCAGTTTCAATCCCTGCTTCGGCTGTTGGACTATACGTTACCAGCAACACTTCCCAAAGGGGAGACACTATTCCCCCCTTGGCTCTGCTCTGAGAACCCTGTCAACCTGAGTTTGCTGTTGCTGTCAAAGTTGTTGATGCCAGCTTTAGTCCTTCATTCGGCCCTTTCAAAATTCAGGTGCAGTTTGCACTCAGCAGTTTTATATACACCAACGGCTCGAAGGATGGTCGGGGAGTAGGGTGTGATTTTATTCTTGGTCGTAGAATTTTAGCTTTCGTCTTTTACCACAGTGCTTGATTTTTTCTGCAGAGCTTTCTGGTGTTTACCAAGTGCTTTTATACATTTGTCAGCAAGGCTTCCAGAGCTGGGTAATTTGCTCAGATTCTTTGAGTGCTCTTCAGACTACGGACCCTGTACAGGTACCATCCAATGGTGCAGCATGTCCAGGACAGCCTTCACACCCTCGCCAGTGCTGGCACTTGCATCTCCTTTGTTGGGGTTCCTGGACATATAGGCCTGCAAGGAAATGAGGCTGCTGATGCTGCTGCTGCTAAGGCAGCAGTTTTAGCTCCCTGGCATTTTAGCTCTGGTGTTCCTTCGGTTGATTTTACCGCAGTTTTACATCGTGTCATCCTTTCCCAGTGGTGATTGGCATGGACTTTAGGGGAATAAACTTCAAGAAGTGAAGCTCCTCCCTGTCACCTGGAGGACTTCCTTACGTGCCTCTTGTCGCAAAGAAGTGATTTTAGCTAGAATGTGTATCAGGCACTACCATTTTAGTGATGGTCACCTTTTATATTCTCACGTTGCACCACTCTGTGCTCATTGTCATGAGCCTTTGATGGTGCAGCAGGTTTTAATTCAGTGCCAGTTAGCTTATGTGACTCCTTAGGCCTGCCAGTGACCCTGGCTGAGGTGCTGGCAGATACTTCCTGTGCAGTAGAGTGCATGTTACGTTGTATTCGTTCTAGCGGAATGGATGCTCGTGTTTGACTCACATATTTTATCTTTTCCTTAGCTTTTTGCGTTTGGTCATTGATGCAAGTTGTTTATTAGTTCCACATGTTATTCTGCGCTTCAGTGTTTGATCTACTTTGGAGTTGATGGCACGGTATTGGTGACGTTTTTAATGTTTTATAGTTTTAGACTTCTGTTTTGTTTTGTTTCTTTCCCTTCACTTTTAGGCTTCTAGTTTTGCTTGGGTGCTAATAACCATGGTAGTTGTGCACCCTAAAGACCCATTACTACTACCACCACCACTGCCACCACCACTGCCGCCACCACTGCCGCCACCACCACCACCACCGCCACTGCCACCACCACCGCTGCCACCACCGCCACCAACACCAACTACTACTACTACTACTACTACTACTACATCTACATCCTCCAAGAGAACACCCTTTTTCTCCTTTGGCAGTTGACAAAGTCTTCCACCAAACCTTTTCTGAATGTGCTCAGTACATTCCAGTTTTCTCCTTTGGCAGTTAACAAAGTCTTCCACCAAACATTTTCTGTTATTTTTTCTGAATGTGCCCAGTACTACATTCCAGTTTTTCAACTGGATAGTCGTAAGGATTTGCATCTAAGACATGCTTGTAGGTGAAGAGTCACTATTGCCAAGATATATTGTGTAACTTACATCGTATTGACTTTGGGATGTGCGAAACATGTCAACAACAGCTGCTGTGATTCCAGCTATGTTCATTTGTACTAAAAAATGGGCATGGCAGTATCAGTGACTAATATATATTTTGTTTTTTTGTGCATTAAGAGTTGGAATGTGTTAAAATTTAAATAGAGTGAAGAAAACATCATGAATGTTCAAAAACTAACGAATTTAAAAAATCATATTTTTTACCTTACCAATTACATCTCCCCTTAAGGACGTTAAACCTCAGGAAAAGTGGAAAAATTATATTTGTTGCTTTTATATGGGTTTTTAAATTTGAAAATGCCCTTGCGCATATGTACAAGGACTTAAATCAAATTACCAAGGTAGCCATGAGATGTTTAAATACAGCTCCAATGGATTAAGTGAGCATATTATGCCTGTCTATAGCAGCTGCAGTTTGCTAGTGCAATTAGGGAAATATAAAACCAGCTTAACATTACACAGGAATGGCATGTCCTGTAGATGCACAGGACAGTTTCAAGCCTTTCTGTTGATGCAATAGTGAACCACAATTTCTTTAATCCTGTCCTTCAAACCCTCTTCTCTCCATGATAGACTTTGCATTTCAAAGTCAGTGTGTGATACAAAATGCAGTTATAGAATATAGTAGTTTCATAGCGCTGTAAATATCCTTGACTTTGTACCTCTTTATAATTCCTGGTAATCTCTTCATCAATAGCTCACCACATTAGTACCCACAGCGACACTCTCACCATCCAGCATTTTACTAGCATTCCATTGTGCGTTTTGATTGGGAAATCCAGCTGTTGGATGCAGAAACCTGTATATCCCATTCTTGAAGCCACGTGTAATGCACCTCTGTGAGCAGGAGCTCAAAGATTTTTCATCTGCACAAACTGAAATCTTCTCTTCTCTACTCAGTCACCTGCCTACTAACTTATTGTGACTCATGAGTCATTCCCAAATTCCTACAACAGAAATGCTATTTCCAAGCCACACCTATAACCACTCAGAGCATGCCATGGCATAAGAAATTGGACATTCTTTCAACCTCTGTCTTGCTTTTTAATTATTAACCCCCTCAAACAACATGTCATATTGGATGATGAATGAAATTAGTGAAATGTTGCTCAATTGAGACCAGGTCCATAGAACGTAGTTACCTGACATTCATCTTCTCGGGATAAGGGAAAACCTCAGAAAAAACCTTATCTGGATAACTTGCCCTAGCCGAGATTCAAACTCAAGACCTCTTGAACGTGAGGCAGATAGGCTACCACCACACCACACCACACCACGCCACGCCACGCCACGCCACGCCACGCCACGCCACGCCACGCCACGCCACACCACGCCACCCCACCCGCCCCGCCCCGCACCGCACCGCACCGCAGAGGTGGGCCACTGTCTTGCTGGTTGGCACAAGTTGCTTTATTGTAAACTTATCTGATCAAAAGTTGTCACTTGGTGAATCCTTGCTTCTTGCCAAAGACACAATTACTACAGTTGCCATAACTTCTTCACTGGTAGAGGACATCATCCCCAATATTAAATCAGGAATACACAGCCTTCTGGCTTTTGTTGCAAACTTTGTAGTTGCTACTGAAGATGTCTACCGCAGTGTTAAATGAAAAGTTTGAGCTAGCAAACTCCAACAGACCACAGCTTCTCACCTAGAAGAAAATCTTAGCTATTATTCTGACTCCAGCTGTGAAAGCTTCTGACTGCATATGTGAATTTGTTCTGTGTAAAGAAAGCCATGTAGGTATTCATATAACAATTTGGGCAGTACACTTTATCTTTGCAATAAGGATGCTGAATTGATATTGGTTTAAGAGTTGTATATTTGTGGGTGCCAGGGAAAGCTATAAACTGAGCTTGTTAATGTAAAGAACCAGTAACAAGAAGCATTATGTATAGTACAGCAACATAATTTATGTTAGGTTAGGTTGACAACTTATTTAAATGCATTTTATTCCACTTATATCTATTAATTCAAGACTAGTTCCTGGGAATGTCAAGCAGGACCAAAACATCCATGGGAATGCTAATCTACCACACAGCTCATGGTGGCAAAAATGTTCCCAAAAAAGTAGTCATTAAATAGACGTAAGTGGAGTAAAAAGTATTAAGTTGTTGACTCATCCCAACATTAGTTATGAGCTTGTTAACTTTTACTTTCTTTGAAACCAAGGACTATAGGTGAGAGATATGTGCCTTACTGTTTTCAATATTACGGGTCATCAACAACTTCTTACACACTGTGCTGGTACCTATCACTTGAGATAACATTGGTACTTCTAGATTTTCCCCACTCTGACCAACCGACCAGTTGTTACAGTTTTCAGTATGTTTATCGCACGTAATCATTGGCTATCAGTAGGTGAGTTATTTGGATGTGATGAGTATTTATGTGTGTATAAGGTGACAGCAATCAGGCCTGCCACCGGAATTCCCATCTCTAGGAGAATCTTGGTTACATGAGAGCTGCGTTCTGTGCTCATTGTCATGAGCCTCTCGGTGCGGCATGTTTTAGTTCAGTGTCAGCATTTAAGCCAGCTCCGTGACTCACTGGTCCTGCCAGCCACCCTGGCTGAGGTGCTGGCAGACACTACAGGTGCTGTGGAGCGTGTGTTACGTTTTATGCGTTTTAGCGGAATGTGCTCTCGTGTGTGACTCTCATACGGATCCTTTGTGTTTTTATGTTTGGGCGTTGATGCGAGTTGTTTTTATCTATTAATGTGATCCTGAGCTTCCATTTTCGCTAAACTGTGCAGTTGCTGACACTGTATTGGTGACGGTTTTAATGTTTTATTGTTTTTAGTTGTAGACTTGTTGGTCTAGTTTTTACTTTTTCATGCTTTTAGTGTTGCTTGGGCGCTAATGACCATAGCAGTTGAGTGCCCTAAAGCCATACTCATCATCATGAGAGCTGCGGAGCGACTTCTCAATGACCTGTTACTTTTCATCAAAAGTAAAAACATTGATGATATACAGTATCCATGTAAACTCTGGAACTTCAAATCATTTTTAATCACCACTGACTGGTAAATGGAGATGAGGGCGCATGATAATGGAAAGGGTTAAGTTTGAATTCACAAGTTGAATATGAGACATTAGGCTTTCTTCATAGCTGTTCTTATGCATAGAATAAATAGTTACCAAGTGTCAGGAAAGCTTGTCTTAGTGTTTAAATTATATTCATGAATGTAAAGTACATGGAGCATCAAGCAGTTGAAGATGCAAAAGAATCAACAAAATTGCAAGTATTAAACTATTGCAAGTATTAAATTTATTTTTAAATACAAGGTCATTTCTGCACAAAAGCTACCCTTAAATCTTACATGCATTATGGGCCCTAATGACCAAGTTGTCGACGGGCCCTTAAACAAAACACACTCACTCACACTCACTCACTACATGCATTATTAAGTTATTAAGAATGGATACAGGTGTTTGAGTCCCCAGAGTTTGGTGGAGCTTTTAACAGCTTCCATCCTTTGTTTCATTTATATTCTACCCTCAACCACCTGAGACCATCTCAGTGGTGTAGAGGTAGTATATCTGCCATGTATCTTGGCACTCAATCTTGGCTGGAATGAGTTCCTTCTCTGGGTTTTCTCTTAGACTGAAAAAAACAAATTTCTTTTACACGACTTTCGGCCCTGTCTATCTCATGTTAGTTTGCGCATTAATTTCACCAGTTACATCTACTTTCTCTGTAGATCTGAGATGTTTTAAGGAACGTTAAATTATTCAAAAATAAACAATACCTCTGCCCACTGTTTTACTGTCAGGCTTGTTTGTGTATTCATTTTGCCTTCTTTGTAGACTTGATTTGTAATATGGGAAGTTAAACTCTCCAAAGAAATCACCCATTTTAAATTTCAGACCTACTGTTTTATGAAATTTGTTTAAAAAGCAAAGCTGTATGTAGATGATTAAGCTGTTCTTCAGAAAACATATTTATCTTTCATCCCTCTGTGTGTATACTTATAAATAGAATATAATCCAGTGTTCAGGAGATATACAAATAAATATCATCTCTTGTTCTATTTGTAAAATTTAGAAGAGAAAGAAAAGCAGCAAAGGATGGAACAAGAGAAACGGAAGGAAGAAGAAAAGGAGGGTGCAGAGCCAGAAGAAGAAGAAGGGGTGCAATCTGAGGAGAAATCAAGTGCCAACAAGACAAAACTAAAGGCTTCTGATATCTATTCAGATGACAGTGGTTCTGAAAGTGACAAATCAGAAAAGGCAGAAAGTGGTAGGAGAAGCAGAAGCAGCAGTAGCAGCTCCAGAAGCAGTAGTGATTCTGATTCAGACAAAAAGTAAGTAGGCTTCCTTATTAATTGAAATTTGAGCACAGTTTCTGAAAACTTAACTATTACAGCAAAATGTGTTTGATATGGACCCTATTAAATGAGGTACAAGGTACCCCTGATTTTTGGTAAATAACAATTGTAATATCAATTTAAAAACTTATGGACCAGTGTGTAGGGCAATAAATAAAAGAACTTGAACTGTTATTTGAGAGCTAAAGAAAAATTAATGTATATTTATGGTTATTGGTAGTATAATATCTTTAAGCATGTCAGAGTAATGAGATTTTGAGTAGTTTCCTAGAGGTTGGTCTTCAGGAGTTAGCGTAGTTAGTTTAGCTGTGTGGTTACTGTAAATACAAGGTTAGTGAAGTTTCTGTTAAAGCAGGACTGCAAACAATGCTTTATTTTCAAAACTAGGTATTCCTGTCTTTCAAAAGGCTGATACACAGTAACCCAAGAATAAAAGCAAATCAGTATACAACATTTTAGTTCATAATAAACCAGGAATGAGAAAGGGTCCGCATATTTTGACGATTATTTTTTGAAAGTTTTTGATAACTATGAATTTACTTAATAAAGACATTCGATACATAATTTATTGAATTCTAGACATGCAACTTCCTATTAGTATACAGACACATCGTTTCCTGGAAGTTCATGTTGCAGGAACAGATTTTGCAATTCCTTGGGAATGATGCTCTCCTGACGTACATGCTCAGCTGACATTTGCTGACAAAGGCTTCACTCAGCTACATTGTCAGCTAATAATGTTATATTTAAAGCCCCAAATTTTGAGTTAGCAAAGAGTCAATTTCGCATGCTAAGAGGAACCTGTGACACTCTAATCTTTAAAGGTCGCTTCCAAGATAGAACTTGGGATGCCTGGGATCTCCATAAAGGTAAGGCCAACAGCTGTCTATAACTGACCACCCTTTCCTCATTTCATCATAATATAGATTATTAACTTTGTTTATACATTAAAACTCTTTATACCAGAGGTACATGTCACTTCTTTAGGGTTAATCCTTCGCCACTCTCCCAGCTGCTCTTAAATAACCCCTGAGCTACCCCCTGCACTTCTCTTCCATTCATGGTAGGTTAGCCCTTTGGTGGAAGCATTAATTGATGTTACCCTACATCACATCTGGTGTAGGCACTCTTGAACATTACACCTGGTGGTGGTGCCGCCTCTTAACCACTGCCACAATCTGATAGCGGTTCCATCATTGTTCACTCCTATGTGACACCGATGACCACATAGATAGCAAAGTGGAAAGTTTTTGTTACACATTGTTACTTCATTAGTTTGTAAGTGATCAATGATATTTTTTCACCTGCTTTGAATTCATCCAACACAATGAAGGCTAGCCAGCATCAAATTTTGACAGAGTAAACATTTTCTGAATGCTGATCCATTAATATTTCTAATTCCTCTACTCATTTTGAGCTTCATTTCTTCAGTAGTAGCATACATAAAGATTAGTTTGTTGAGTTTTATGTGGAGACAATAGCCAGTTTTGAGTTGTGTACAAACTACGGACGATACTTTTGCAAGAAAAACTAATGCTCAATTGACGTGTAATTATGATGCACATTTGCTGGAATTCCTTAGGTTTTGTTTTTCCAGTATACTACTGAGAGAGCTGTAGTGGTTTCATGTCACATCTGGGGTGAGTAATTTTTGCAGTGAAGAGTCTAATATGCACAGTGGAATCTATAGGGGATGCAGCTTAACAAAGGTTGCTAAAAATGCCTCATGTCAGGGTGATCAGTATTCTAACTTGGGTCACTGTTGGTCACATAACCAGGGAAAACATCAGACAACCTATTTACAGCAGAAGCTCTATTTTGATTTTATACTAGTTTCATGAGACATTGTTATATAGGTATACAGGATGAATCACCTAAAACTTGAACTGCAAGCATTTCGGAAATGGAAAGTGCTATTGATGTGTGGTTTTCACAGCATTGATTGGTAGTCAGGGGCTTGTATATTTAGGCTATAAACAGATTTTAATAATACTAAGAAAGTGTATTGTTTGAGCAAACATAGCATTTTTTAAATGGAGCAGTGCCTAGTTACATTAACAGAATCAAGGTAGGGTATATTAGAATGTCAGTGGCATTCGTTGCAAGATATCTTATTTTGAAACTTCTGCACACTGACTTGTACAACCTGTAGTAGCACAAACTAAAGAAATTTCAGAGCAGGCAGCAGTAATACATCATTCCATATCATCTGATGTAGTTGGTACATCCTTGCAGACAGTGTATTTCAGCCTTCCTCACAGAAAAAAAAAGTCTAAAGGGGTCAGATCCGGTGAATGGGCCGGCCAAGGTACAGGTCCTCTTCGTCCAATCCAATGATTTGGAAACAATCTGTTAAGACAAGCTGTAGTACTTCATGCACTATGGGCTGGATGACCATCATGTTGGTACCACAGGTTCCTCCTAGTCTGCAAAGGAATGTCTTCTAGCATCTGTGGCAGATGGTCTGTCAGGAGGCTGTAATGCTTGTGTGAGTTCATTGTTCCTTCTATGAAAAAAGGTCCTATGAGCTAATGGTTCACTATCCCACACCACACATTTAAACTCCATAGACACTGACGTTCCACCTGACGAAGCCAACGGGGATGGTCAACAGACCAATAGTACATGTTTCTGTGGTTTACCTGGCCATGATTAGTAAATGTTGCCTCATCACTAAACAAGATACATGATGAATCTGGAGTATTATGTCTTAATGCCCATGTACAAAAGTTGATTCTCAAAATTGTTTCCGTGCAGCTCTTCATGGGGAGAGATGTGACAGGGGTGGAACCTATATCATTGGAGAATGCGAAGTACACTTGCCTGACTCATGCCACTTCCATGTGCGATTGTGGTAGAACTAATTTGCGGATCTACGGCAACAGCAGCGAAAACATTAATTTCTGCCTCTTCTCCAGTCACTTGTTTGTTTCTGTTACGTTTTCTAGGTGTTGCAGTACCACTTCCATGTAATTGGTTGAAGAAGTTGATAAATAATTGCCAAGATGATTGACATTATTGAGATATGTTTCCACATACACCGAACTGCATTCATCTTACACCCTCCATACACCATGAGCATGTTGGCTTTTTCTGCATTAGTAAACCCCATCTTCCACTCATGACTTACTGCTCGAACTGTCACAAACTGACTGGCCAGAAAGTCACAATGCAATCAATGAACAGCAAACACAATGTAAACAAACATAACATTGTACCCAGCAACTAAGCAGGTTAAATGGAACAAACAGTTGTCGGGGTGGAAACTGTTCAAAATACAATTTCTCGTAAACCACTTGCACTAGAATTCTGCAACAAAGGTCATTGACATTCTAATTTACCCTATTTTTATTCTGTTGATGTAACTAGGCATTGTTCCATTTAAAAAATTGTATGTTTGCTCAAAAAATACCCTTTCTCAGTATTATTAAAATCTGTTTATAGGCTAAATGTATGAGCCCCCGACTACCATCAATGCTGTGAAAATTGCACATCAATAGGATTTACCATATCCAAAATATTGCAGTACAAGTCTTAGGTGATTCATCCTGTATACTGCTCTATAATGTTCTTTTGTGCAAAGATTCGCTCATCATCTTCCTTCTTCACCACTATCGCTGATTACGCAATGTAACAAATTTGAAGTTTCTGTTTTCCCATGAGATGAAAGTAGGTGTTCTTTACCAATTTACATGTGCTGATTACAAAAATGAAATCAGAAAATTTCCATCACATACCAATATTTGTGGAAAAGATATGCCACATGAACCACTTTCATATAAATAGCAATATATATTCAGTCCATAAAAAACATACTGGCAACTTTAAAGACACTTGGAAATTACTATTACAGTAGATGAGGAGCCTGTTGCTGAATAAAATACAGATGATATAATAAAATTAGTTTTTGTATTGCAAAACACCTCCACCACCACCCCCCCCCCAAAAAAAAAAAAAAAAAAAAAAACGATAATGCTGAGTTGAGCATACAATGTACTTATAATTTAGAAACTTTCCATTTGTGGATGGATGGTGAAACTTCTTGTACGAGCATCCAGCAGTAATCTGCAAGTAGGTTTGGTGACCATCTTCCCTTATATCGTCTTTCCATGGCAGCTATATCTTGATGAAATCTCTCACCACGTTTGTCACTCACAAGTGATTAAGCAGAAAAAATCCAAATGGGAATGAAGAAAATGTAACTTCAAGGACCTGTTGCACACTGTAGCCTTGTAACAGTCGAGTATGTGTTCTGTCAGTTCCCTGTGATTCTCAGACCTATAATTTCCTAAGAAACTGTTGCATACATTTTTAATGAAAGCCAAGCTGTGTTTTCAGTCTGTCAACTACATTTTGTAGGTAGTATCTTTCATCAACTCACGAATCTGAGGTCCAATGAAAATGCCTTTGATTTTTGTATTACTAATGGCAGGAAATTTACATATTAAATATTGAAAACCCAACCCATCTTTGCTTTGTATATTGCTTTCACAAAGTTGTTCATAAAACCCAATTTCAGAGTGCAGTGGTGATAACAACACACTGTCTTTGTTAACAAGGGATTCATGTAACATTACTTTCACCAGGATCGAAGCTTTGTCTTAAAGGCCACTGTTTGACTACATAATGGTTTTTCCTTGTCCTATTGTCCCAGTGACACAAAAAAAAAAAACAGCAATATTCTTATAACCAGTTTGCATTCCAAGAAGTAGTCCCAGAGTTTTGAGATCACTGCAGATTTTCCCTTTGTGACTTGAACAGCCAGCATATTTCAGAAGCAGTCTCCTGTTATCGTAGGTTTCCTTTAACTGAATTGAATGGACCACTGGTATGGAAGATTTCTTGTTTCCGTTATGTAAGAGAACAGCTTTGAGACTGCTGTTTGAGTAATCTATAAATAGGTATCATTCTTCTGGATTATGAACCATCACAAATCCTTTAAGCAACCCGTTTATGTCATTACAATGTACCAAAACATCTTGTCATTGAGAAAAAAGTGGATAGACCAAGCTGTCATTTACTGAATGACATACTGGCATTTGGTTGTAACAAACTTTTTTCTTGAAGATGAGACTCAAGTAACTCTGTCTTTTTGAAAGATTTAGGTCTCTTACTAGATCATTATATTCTGCCTGTCATAATACTTGTGGTAGTAGCTGTAATGAGCATGGTGTGTAATCATGATCTTTGAGATCTGTTGGATTCTCACTGTCGTTGCCTGCTTCACCTTCCAATGTCCATTCTGCTAGTGGTTTTGGAACTGGAAGAGAATCACTGGGCACATTGCAGATTCCAAATATGGATAAGAAACCATGTATTTTGATTTACCCAAGATTCTGGTTACTTTTGTTAAACAAAAGTGTTGTTGTTGTTGTTTTCTAGTGCCTTGCATCTGGCAATGAAGCCATTAGCATTCGTGCTTTCCAATACTTTTGAACTGTAGTTCCTTCTGATCTTAATACTTCACAGGTCTTCAAGTGGTCTTCGTTCATTTCTGCTGGATCGTTACACAGGACACATTGGTGAGGCTGAGATACCTATTCTGTAGAGATGACTTGCTAAGCAGTTGTTAAACAAAAGTAACAATCCATAATGTGATCTCCAGGTTCCCTCCTCACCTGTGGCACAGCAAATGGTATAGATGGGTTAGTTCCATATAACCAGCCTCTTAAATAGCGGGAGCAACGCAAGCAACAGTTCTGTGATGTCCAACACTTACCCTCATCTACCTTTGATTGAAAATACAACTTGTGCATCTGTTTGACAAACGGAGAAATGTGATACCTTTGGGATTTTATTGCAAGCTCACCACCATATAATAGAAAAGGTTCGGTGAATTAATACACTTTCTAGACATCGCTGAACAGGAAATCTACTTAAACATGCACTTACAATATTATAGGATATTCACACACACTTCAGAAATAGACACTGAATGCTCTCACCAGCTACTGACTGACACAGCTACAGCTCTACCTGCACTAAATTTCTATACCCCCTTCTTTATGCAGTGGCGATAAAATAAACAATGTGATAAGTATAACTAGAAGTTATTTCTTCAG
Organism: Tenodera sinensis; assembly: GCA_030765045.1. Lineage (NCBI taxonomy): Eukaryota > Metazoa > Arthropoda > Insecta > Mantodea > Mantidae > Tenodera > Tenodera sinensis. The sequence goes on along the minus strand of CM060964.1, from coordinate 251,420,750 downwards.
GTTCTCCAGTCTCCCCCACCATCTCTCATTCCACCGGTGCTCCATCTTCATTCCATGCATCACCAGTGTCACCGCCTGTGATGCCGTATGTAGTAAAAGCAGGTGTTAAGCACCACAAAACAAAAATGGTCACATATCCTTTGCTACTCATGTTTGAACATATAATTCTTCAAATTTTCTATGATTGAAATATAAATGCAACACATTACATTCACACCATTTTCTGTACTCACTTTTCTTTTGTGAAACAATCACACTTCTTTTGCTACTTCTCCTTCTACAAACAATTTGTACAATTTTCAGTAAGTTTGAAATTGGAATGCAGCGCATTAGATTCACACGGTTGTCTTTACTCACATCTCATTTACAAAACACAACCACATTTCTTTTTGCACTCTCCCTACTACAAGGAATCCATACAATTTTCTATATGACATAGAAATGCAATGTCTTACATTCATACAGCTTTCTATACTTGCTTTTCTTCCTGTGTAATTTGAGATAGTTCAACAGTGCTTTTGGATAGTGTTTTCCTGCTTTTGGATAGTGTTTTCCTGATGTTTTTAGTTATTTATTTTGTTTATTTTGGGTCCTTTATAGTATCCAATGTAAGTCTAAAAGTTGTAGGGATAAAATGGTCAAAGCATGGGCAGCTAGTATATTAGAATTAATATGAGTGTCAGTTGGCAACTAAATGGTCTGTATGCAAAGTTTGAACACCTGCAAATATAAAAACAGGGTGCCACTATTAATAAATTATTTGAATTGCTTTGACATTGACTTTCATAAGTAGTTTTAGAGCCTGATTTACAATCTACAGAGCCTAAACAAGATTTTGTTAGTGCCTAATTTAGGTTTTAGGACCTAAAAATCTGCAGTCTATTTATTACGCTACTCAATACACTTTTCTCTACCCAGTTCCTTTTTATTTTCCTGTAAAATTTCAAAGATTTTTTAATTTTCTATACTACCCCATATCTCCTGTCTTTTGATATCCTCTACCATTTCTCCCACTTGTTTCCAAAAACTTCCTTTCCTCTTGTAACCATATGTCTTTCATCCCTATTTCTTGCAGCACTTTTTTCTACCCTGCTACCCAACTATGCTAATTTGTTATACTCTCTTACTGTACCATACATACTTTTAATATATCTCCTTTCTTTGTCAAGCATCTGTTCCAGAATTTCTTCACTCTCTCTAGCACAATACCTTTTCTTCTTGTGTTTCCTAATTCTAGTAAACCAACTTCCCCCAGAGCCAATCATGGCAATCTTAGTTCATCTTTGCAAAACAGTTTATAATTTTGGTTCACTTTATTCGTTAATTCTGATCCTTCCAATATTTCCATTCTTTACAACATTCATGCTTCCATCTGGGGTGGTCCAATTCTACGAGTGTGATTTCAATTTCCTGACTCATACACACAGAACTTTGACAAACGGAATAGTATCTAGTTACATTGTTTCATAGGAAACTAGATCAAGAGATGAAAGGTTTGGAACAAAGCAATTTTATGAGATCATTAGAGGATAGACATATAAAAGAATGTATTTCTAGTACAGAGGAAGATGTTAAAACAAACAAACATTACTGAAAGGAGGCTTAAGGTAAATGATAGCTGGTATGATCAAGAGTGCTTAAAAAATAAAAAGGATACAGAGGGAGTTAAAATACTGAAGACATATGGGGGATCATTTAGATGTGGAAAATTGCCTAGCAGAAAGTTGCTAGGTGCTTATTAGAGGCAAGAAAGAATGTGAAGGAAAAACAAGTCATAAGCTACAAGGTAGTAAAAAAGAATGACAAAACAATTTGGGCAATGAACACAAAATGCTCAAAAGAAAGGGAGGGGATAATGTTGTATCCCAATATTGTGTTAGTTCTTTCAAGGCCTTTTAGAGGTAATATAGTAAAATAACTAGTGGATTCTCCTGGGCTGATAAGCTGTGCTCTGCTAGAGTTTCAGTGTCCAGACATTTTATCCACATCTGAACATCTTCAGTGGTGTTGTCTTAATCTCCTTGGCAAAGGTTCAATCGCAACTGACTCGTTGACTGGAACTGCTGTGGTATTTATACAAAGGCTGCTTGCACAGTATTGGTTCAGTTGGACAGAGTGATGATTGGCTTGTGTGCTTTTTGTGTACTAGTGCCTGTTTTGTATGTTCAAGTATTGAAAGCCAGGTTTTATTTAGTTTGAGACCTTCTTCTGTTTTATTGAAGTTATTCACGTGTTTGTTATGGGAACATATAATTCAGTTCAAGGACACCACCATTTTTTCTTCAATGCAATATGTACTGTTACGCCAGACTACAACATAAAACAATAGAAATTTACAAACACCCAAATAACTTCAGTAGAAAGGAAGACACACTCAAACTAAGTAAAACCTGGCTTCTGATACTTGAGCATACAAAACAGATGCTAAGACACAAAAAGTATGTGAGCCAATCAGCAAGCAGCAATACTGGAGAGGCTAAGCCTCTCCCATCAGAATCACCACATTACCCATCTAGTTGAACCAATGGCACGTAAGTAGCCTTTGTATAAATACCATAGCAGTTCCAGCCAATAAGTCAGTTGCAACTGAAGCTTTGCCTAGAAGATTAACACCACACCACTGAAGATGTTTATCGCAGATGATGACGAAATGTCTGGACATGGAAACTCCAGCAGACCATGATTTATTAGCCCAGAAGAATCCACCAGTTATTCTGACTCCAGCCATAAGCTTAATACTACTTATAAGGGAGTAAATGTACAAGAAAATTTTATTAATGACAGTTCATGGAAAATGATTTGTTGGACTGCAAGTTCATTTTAAATGAAGTATTCAAACAAATCCAGAAGTTAAAATTTAACAAAGCACATCCAATGTATGGAATCACAGGAATGTTGAAAAGCTTGGGTAGATGATCAAAACAGGTTGAATATACTGGTGTGAATACAAAATTTAATCATTGAAGAAGGTAAAATACTAAAAAATTGGAGGGTGGAAATTGTAACCACAATTTATAAATGCAAAGGAGATACTAACCCAGCAATCAGGTAAGTATTCATTGGATGTTAGCAAAATATTAATAAGAATGGGCTGAGGATGAAAGGAAACTTTCATTACTTATTTTCTTGGTTGGCTACATTAACTTTTGATGAACAGTTCCGGATGAAGACCAAGGAGTTTGATAGGACCAAAATCTTGACATTTATAAATTTGACACAGCTGATCACCCTTGGAGCCATAATCAATAAAGCTTATCATGAAAGCTTCAAGTCTTATATTACAGCAATACCAGTCTATTTGTATTGCATGATTCTTGGCAGTGGTGAAGAAAACAAGAGAAAATGGATTTTTTGCATCAAAAGTCAGAAATTCTACATTGTGTTGATTCATGTTGCCACAGTTATTTGAAGATATTTTTTCATGTGACCATATTTGGTTCAAGTAGCAAAGTATTTCTCTTTTATTAAGAGCGATGAGTTTTATTGCATCTACAGAATGATGGTCACGAGAAAGGCAAGTTTTTAAATGAATAATTCCATTTTCAACATCAATAGTTTATTTTAAATAATTATGTTGAATAATTATTTCAATAAAATAACACGCCAACTTATTAGTGAATTTAGGATGGTTTGTAATATGTATGGAATTTACAGTATTTAATGACATTGTCACAAAATGACAAATCAGTCCGGTTACTTTTCTATCACTATATTCTCTTCTAAAATTTAACCACATATACAGTTTTCTTCTTGTCATTAATACAGTCTTTCAGGCTTTCTTCTTCTTCTTCTTCTTCTTCTTCTTCTTCTTCTTCTTCTTCTTCTTCTTCTTCTTCTTCTTCTTCTTCTTCTTCTTCTTCTTCTTCTTCTTCTTCTTCTTCTTCCTTGTCCTTGTCCTCCTCTTCTTCTTCTTCCTTGTCCTCCTCTTCTTCTTCTTCCTTGTCCTCCTCCTCCTCCTCCTCCTCCTCCTCCTTCTTCTTCTTCTTCTTCTTCTTCTTCTTCTTCTTCTTCTTCTTCTTCTTCTTCTTCTTCTTCTTCTTCTTCCTTGTCCTCTTCTTCATCCTCATCATCAGCCTCATAGTCCTTTTAGTATAACTTTGGCCTCCCTAATGGATATCCTCTATTCTGATCGATCTTATGCTTTAGTTCTGCATCTCCTAATCTTTATTCTTCTAATGTCAGCCTGTACATCATCAATCCATCTCTTCTTTGTTCTTCCAACTTTCCTTCTGCCATCTATTTTAGCCTCCATAACATTCTAGGCATTCGTTCTTTGTCCATTCTGATAACATGACTCAGCCACTATAATCATTTTATTTTAATATCAGAGACGATTTCTACTTTTATACAAGTTTTGGAGCTCCAAATTTGTTCTTATTCTCCAGTAACCATTTTCCCTAATTGGTCTATAAATCTTCGAGCACTTTTCTTTCCCATATATTCAAAGTTGTTAAACATTTCTCGGTTAAAGTACAAGATTCACTTCCATATACCACAGTAGGTTTAATAAGAGCTTTCAGGGTATCACAGCTCACAAAATTTACTTCTTGTAACCTTGCTCAGTCCTTTCTGTGTCTTTCTTCACTTTGTCTCTCATACACTCACTATGACGATACAATCACTGTTTGAGGCATTTAAATATTTTTTTCAAGTAGGAATGTGGAATTGTGAACTTATTATGAAGGAATAGAATAACATACTGCAAAAGAAAATGGTTTGTTTAGATCGAGCAAATCAAAACACTCCCTTAAATGTTCATCATTTGCACAGTTATACATAGTATGTCATTAGTGTTATTCTATTCATTAAATTGCTTTTTTTTTCTCTGTATATTATTTTATTCAGTTCAACCAACTGTTAGCCCCTTTTGGTGCTGATAGAGATTTTGCTATTTCTGTATACCAAATTTTCTAATATTGAATACTACTTACAAAGCTGCTGTGTTTAAGCTAAATACTTTTCCTTACAGGTCTGTTGCTAGTACAAAAACGAAGTCCAAGAAAACGCAGTATGTGACAAAGCGAGAAGATTTAAATAAAATAAGGCTATCTAGACATAAAATGGAAAGGTAAGTTCCCTGTTTATTAATATGTATTAAAATATCACAAACTTACAAAGCTGTATGTCTATGATGGGACCTCTCAGGGTACATGCACCAGTGCATTGCACAGTGCAAGGTGCAGAATGCATCTGTGAAAAGTTGACCTCGGTGCTAACCTCCACTCGCTTTTTCCTTACACTTGTCTTGCTCGCTTTGTCATCTATCTCTTCCTCACACCGCTGTTTCCACCTCACTGTTTAATATGTATGTGTGTTGCTTAGTGTTAAACTGGTTAATTTGGTTTTTTATAGCCAAAGCTGATCTTTGTTTTAATGTTCTAGAACGTACTGATTCAAACCTCATTTTTGGATAAAGAATGCTTTTCTGCTAGATGTAAGCAACCTCTTTAATTCTTCCTCTCTAGTATCCCCTATGATTTCACCATATGTTTCTGGGTGTGCTGTGTTATTGTATCTTTCAACATATGATTTTCTTATACTCATAATTACTGTACCACAGATAGGCATTTAGCTCTATCATGAGTTTCAAAATTATAAAGTTCCCACTCTAATTTAAATGGCCTTTCAGTATTCGTTTCTTTCTTGGAGTGGTTGCTCCATTGTTAGGTAGCTGTGTTGCATGTATCTATTTCACTGATAAGCAAGCCATCTATCAACACATGCTTCCTTGATTCTTCACTTCTTTACTCTGCAGCATACGAGTTGAGCTGAGCTTAACCAAGTCACCATGGTGCACAATGCAATGAACCTCTGCACGTAGGACTGCACCTGGAGCGATTTTAAGTTTTGAGAGGCCCTGGTCTATGATTTTCTATTGTTACAGTGGAAGAAAGACAGTATGTCCATTAATCATTGGCTATGTTTTATTAAAAAGTTTTTTTGTGAATTAACGTCCTCCAACATTGTGTCATATCGGACGAATGAATGAAATGAAATGGGTGAAGTGATGCTCAAATGAGCCCGAGGTCCATGGAGCTTTAAGTTACCCGACATTCGTCTTCTCAGGATAGGGAAAACCTCGGAAAAAAACGTTACCCGGATAACTTACACTTTATTTATTAGAAATTTCACAATTTGTCATCATTATGTACAAGCAGTGAAGCCTTTTTACTTTCTCTAGTGGTAAGTAGGGGAAGTATTGTATTCCACCCAAAAATTCGATGTCGAGATTTCACCAGAAATATATGTTTTGAGGCCCCCTGAATCCAAAAACAGCATTTTTAGAAAAAGGTCCGTGTGTGTGTCTGTGTGTCAGTCTGTCAGCCTTTGGACAGCATAGCTCAAAAACGAAAAGTCGGTTAAAAACCAAAGTTGGTATTTAAGTTTATTGTCATTCAAGGATGTGACACGAAGATTTTTAAGAAAATAGCCCCACCCTAAACTACCCTTTACATGGAACATTTTTCGAAAATTTTGATTTTCTTGAAAATGGCTCTAATGATTTTGATTAAAATGTCATATGTTTGAGATATTTTGATGACAAATGAAATGTATATCTTGAATTTTCTGGCTATAGCCCCTGTAGTCGTATTTACTCTGAACGAATTTTGGATAACAATCTTGCAGTACAAAAAATGTAGATCTTGCTAAAATACACAATTTATGTCTCAATAAATTTTCTTGTAGGGTGAACCATTTCGGAGATATTCCTTGTTATGTGTGTGAGTTTCGGAAAACTTAGAACTTTAGCGAAATGCAACAACGTTGTTCATTTTTTTATATATTAATCGTGCAAAGAGAACGGAATCTCAAAGGTCAAAAAGATTTGACTGTCGCACAAAGCCTTCTGTATTCTAATATTCCCCTTGCACCTACAAGGACATAAGCAATAAGATAATTTGTACGAATGTTTATCTTAACTAACACGAAGAAGATATAGGAATAAGAGTTTGTTAGAATGGTTAGTACAAGAGTAGAGAAAGTCATGTGAGTGCAACACATCAGATTTTTATGTAACACATTTACATGTCCTTCTCTACTCACTCTGCAGCATAGAATCTGTATATATAAAAATGGATGTTTGTATTTATGCAACTGCTAATCTCCGAAACCTCTTGACCGATCTCTGCAAATTTCAGCATGTGTATGTAGTTTTTCACAAAGGTTTTTTGCTATCCATTTTACTATGCACCATATTACGTTCACATGGTTTTATTTACTCAGTTTTCATTTATTAACACATTCAGATGTCCTTTTCTATTCGTCCTTCAATGTACAATTTATACAATTTTCTATGATTGAAAAATGTGTATTACATTCACACGGTTTTCTGCACTCATTTTTTTTATGTAACAATTCACATGTTCTCCTCTACTTGCTCTTCAACATACAATTCATGGTATCTGTCTAAATATATATAAAATGAATGTTGGTATGTATGAAGTAGATAAACTCCCAACACCTGTTGATTGTTTACCATGAAAATTGGCACATCTAATTTTTACTTTCTCTACTGGTAAGTAGGGGAAGTATTGTATTCCACCCAAAAATTCAATGTCGAGATTTCACCGGAAATGTATGTTTTGAGGCCCCTTGAATCCAAAATAAGCATTTTTAGAAAAATGCTGTCTGTGTGTCAGTCTGTGTGCCTGTGTGTCAGTCTGTGGACAGCATAACTCAAAAACGAAAAGTCGGTTAAAAACCAAAGTTGGTATTTAAGTTTAATTTTCTGGCTATAGCCCCTGTAGTCGTATTTACTCTGTACGACTTTTGCATAACTGGTAAACCGTTAGAGATAGACCAAATCATACTATACAAAAAATGTAGATCTTGCTAAAATACACAATTTATGTCCAAATAAATTTTCTTGTAGGGTGAACCATTTCGGAGATATTCCTTGTTATGTGTGTGAGTTTCAGAAAACTTAGAACTTTTGTGAAAAGGATCATCGTTCATTTTTTTATATGTCAAGTGTGCAAAGACAACAGAATCACAAAGCTTTAAAACATTTGACTATCGCACAAAGCCTACTGTATTCTAATATTCCCCTTGTACCTACAAGGAAATAAGCAATAAGATAAGTTGTACAAATGTTTATCTTAACTAACACGAAGAAGATATAGGAATAAGAGTTTGTAAGAATGGTTAGTACAAGAGTAGAGAAAGTCATGTGAGTGCAACACATCAGATTATTTTTTATCTTTCCCAGTGAAATTACTTAAACATAGATACACAATTTTAAAATGGTGATGCGGTTTGCATTGGAAATGTAAATGAAATGGGCATGGTTTTGTTTAAATATGAACACTTGTTATATTGTTGTTAGTTAATGCTGGATTTCTGACAATGAAGCCATTAATCCTCTTGCTCTCCAATATTTTTCACTGATGGAGTGCTAGAAGTGACTGGGCATATTTGAAGGTGGTCTTGGTCCATTTCGTCTTGCAGATCACAGAGAACAGAGTGGTGAAGAATATATCCCAATTCTGTTCAAATGTTTTGCCAGACAATCATGTCCTGTAATCAACCTGAAGGTTGCAACTGCCATTTTTCGAGGATACTCAGGAATTACTGTTTGAATGTTTGGTAGTTCCTATCATTTATTTATTGATTTCTCATTGTAATATTTTGCACTAATTGTTTTAACTTCAGAGTTCACTAATCCTTTAGCTGCATAAAATGGTAGATTAACTATAGATTTCTGTACACTGCTGGTACCCTTTTTTGCAAGAAAATCAGTTTTGTCATTACTAACCAGTCTACAGTGAGCTGGTATCCATTGGAAGACTACGTGTTTTGGAAGTGCTATTAGATGGGTAAGGATTTTCCAACATTCTATAATTGTATGTAGATATTGAGTACTTTACCATCTCCACGTTTCCATGTTGAACTTAATCCGGGAATGAGATCGCTTTGGAAATGCAAGGCTCAAACAAGTAATTCACGTATTTAACTTAGTCACATGGTTTATGTTGGCGAACCTTTATTTTTCATTTCACAATTAGGACAATGTATAACATTGATCAAAACCCAATTTTCGTCACAAAACTTCCGTTAGGGAATGTTGGGTGCCTTGATAAATAACACCAGTACATTATTGTTGTTTTACGATCATTATATTGCTTCTTGAAACTCTTAAAGACACGCAAGTGACCTTTATTGAAACCTCGTTAGAAAGCAGACGACCCATAGCGATAGCACACAGCGTGGAAGGGGAAGGAGGGGAAAGTGGTATTGCCAACATGTGAAACACAAGAAGTACATATGCAGGAAATGGAGCGTGTGCTTCTAAGTCAAATGGCAATGTTGGCAACATCTGAATAAGAGGGGGAGAGGAAAGCTCCCATGATGCATTGGGTGAACTGCGTGTAGATAATTTCGTTTTTTTTTTTTTTTTTCTGGACCTTGCCTCAATAAAGTGAAGTTTATACACATTTACATAAATAAACTAGATTCAGGGGTCTCCGTGTAGGGGATATGTGAATAGCGACCACAAGGGACCCAAGCTGAGCAGAACATTACTTCCACTTACTGGTGTTTTGCTCCTCACTGTAACTTTTCTATCTGACCTTACCTTGGTCATCTCTTATTCTCTTCCGACCCCGATGCTATTAGGGTTCCCGAGGGCTAGGGAGTCTTTATTTTTCCAACCTCTCCATTTCTCTATAAAATCTTAACCCCTAACATGCTGACCTGTCATGGCATGTAATACGTCCTCTGATTGGTAATCAGAGGATATGGTCGGTGAATTTATTTTGATAACTCTCCCGATCAGGTCGGTGAGGCCCGTAAACCAACGACAGATGTGGTCCTCCGGACATTCTGGGGGTTGTGTGAGAGCGGTGTAACCGCCAAAACATAAAAATATGGTGCTCTCTAAAAAGCGGTTACTGTACTGCTATTGCTCTCCTCAATATCATCAGTGAAAAATATTGGAGAGCAAGAGGATTAATGACTTCATTGTCAGAAATCCAGCATTAGCTAACAACATAATTGTTTGGTTTTTGGTGACAACTTTGAATTGTTTGGTTTTTGGTGACAACTTTTAAGTAATTGCTATAATTGCCGCCCTGGAATCTGAGAGAATAACTGCTTGATGAAAATGTGAAATTCTATACAAAAGATTTTGTAGGGCCGTTTGAATTGCTTCAATTTTTCCACCGAAATTTGTAGTTCCATAACTTAAAGATTTGTAATAGGAAAAGAGGTGACACGTGACCCCAGCCCCTGCTCCATCTCAGTTTGATATCAATGATCCATCAGTATAAATATGGAGCCATTCATGTTCCGGAAATCTAGTATGGATTGTCTCTAATGCCAATAATTTTAGAACACAAGTTGGAGTATCACTTTTCTTAATTTCTTCTGTCAGGTGTAAATAATATGTGATGTTTAATGTTTGTGTCGAATTGACTTTATATATGAAGTTTTCCTATGAATTAGGAAGGTTTACATTCTTCTTGATGTCTTGAATTTTGGAAAGAAAGCTCTCCTGAGTCTTTATTGTATATGTAAAATTTCTCTTGTTCCATGTATTGAATGGGAGTCTTACCAACTTTTTGTGTTGAATAAGAGCTGTTTTTTTCTATTTCACATTCAATGGGGTATTGATTGGTTAGTATTTCCATAGCTGGTATTGGTGTGGTTTTGATAGCATCTGTAATTAGTCTCAGACTTTGGTTTTGAAAGATTTGAATTTTTTTGTATTTGCTGTTACAAGAACTTCGCAGCAGTAAGTAAGTAAATAATGGCTTTATATATACATTGTATGTCATGTTAAGTGTTGTTCTGGAGTATCCCCACTTCATTCCTGTTAGACGGTTTAACAGTGAAAGGCGCCTTTTTGCTCTTTGTATTAAATTTTCTATTTGTTTGGTCCAAGTAAGTTTGGTATCAAATATAACTCCCAAATACTTTACTTCCTTTATTTCTGGTAATTGTTGACCCTCAAAATTTAGTTTTATTTTTAGTGGTTTTTACCTTAGTGAAAAGATATGGTAGTTTAATTTTGTTGAATTAACAATCATTAAATTTTCTTTGGTCCATTTTTGTAGGTTGGTTAAGGATTGTTGCATGGTTTTTTTCTAGTTCTGCTTTTGTTTTTGGGTTTTGAAGTCCACATTACTAAGTTATTGGCAAATAGTACACACTTCATGCCTGATTCTTGTATTACTTGTGGCAGATCGTGAATAAATATATTAAAAAGTGTTGTGCTGAGCACTGCGTCTTGTGGTAAGCCACGGTGTACTTGTTTATATTGAGATGTATTCCTTCCTATCTGGTAATAAAACGTTGAGTTAGGAAATGACATAGCCATGAAAACATTGGACCTTGTATCCCTATTTTTTTTTACTGGTAATAAAACGTTGAGTTAGGAAATGACATAGCCATGAAAACATTGGACCTTGTATCCCTATTTTCTTTTTTACTTTCTTTAGTAATTTTGTTCTGCATATAGAATCATATGCACTTTGGAAATCAACAAAAACTGATACATTATCTTCTTTTCTATTGAAGGAGTCTTTGATTTCTTGACTGAGAAGTACGATGTGTTCATTTGTAGATTGGAGCTCTCTGAATCCGGCTTGACATGGGGAAATTAAATTTTGTGATTCTGGAGACCAGTTTAACTGGATGTATGTGATCTGGTCCAGGAGACTTTTTGTTTAGTAGATTATTAATTGCAATGTTCAGTTCTTGCATATTAAAATTTTGAAAAAAGATATTGTGTTGAATTTTAGGATCACATTCTCGTTTTTGTTTCAAATCTTTCTTAAAATGTTTACGTTTCTTTTTATTATTTCTTGTTACGTTATGTGAATTAGCATAATATTTATTGAAGGTTTTGTCTATGACTGTATCATTTGTTAATATCACTGGTCTACAAAAATTAACTTTTTCTCTTTCACAAGAATTAAAATAACAGATTCTAAAAGTATTTTTCGTGCTGAATTCAAATATGATTACAGTTTGTCCGCATCGGGCAGGAGTTTTGTGTGATATTCATTTGAATTTTTATAATATTCTAAAAAATCCGTAACTAGCTATCTAACTCAAAATTATAACTACTGATTCTGACTTACCTAGAAAGTGGTAGATAGTGATTTTCGGGTATATTTTGCATCTGGAACGTCTCTCATTTTAGTCCAACAGTAGTCAGCCAGCATATTGGAACTCCACTTGCCTTGGTACCTCTTCTCTATCGTAGAAATTTGCTGATGAAAACGCTCACTGTGTTCATCGCTGACAGCTCCAAGGTTTTCGGGGAAGAAGTCCAAGTGAGAGTCCAAGAAGTGAATTTTTAAAGACATGTTGCATCCCATAGCTTTATAAGAATGCAGAAGATCAGCCACTATGTCACGATAGTTTTCTGCTTTATGGTTTCCAAGAAAATTGCAACATAAACTTTTGAAAGACTGCCAGGCTGCTCTCTCCAGTGGATTTAACAGTCCCTCGAAACGTTCATCAGCCATTAATGATCGGATTTGTGGTCCTATAAAAACTCCTTCTTTCAATTTAGCATCACTGACTTTGGGGAATTTCGATTTCAAGTACAAGAATCCATCAGAAAGTTTATCCATAGCTTTGACGAAATTTTTCATAACTCCTAACTTAATATGCAATGGAGGTAAAAATATTTTTTCAGGATTCACTAAAGGGACACATGCCACATTTTTCTGGCCAGGGAGAAGAGATTCACATTTTGGCCATGACTTTCTAACGTAGTGAGACTTCTTATCTCTGCTGTCCCACTCGCACAAAAAACAGCAAAATTTGGTGAACCCAAGTTGCAAACCAAGCAATAAAGCAATGACCTTTAAATCACCACAGATATTCCATTCATATTTTCCATATTGTTTTTTCTCTTACTTTCATATTTTGATATGTCTCTTTCATAGCGGCATGCGCTACTGGTATTGATGGAAGTTCATTGCCAATATGTAGCAGCACAGCCTTCAAACTTACTTTAGAGGAGTCTATGAACAATCGCCACTCATCTGGCCGGTGTTGATGCCCAAGAGTTTCCATAAGTAAACAAATATTATTACAAAACACAACACCATATTCTTCAGAGAAGTATTCTTTGAAAACACTATGGCGGCTATGATAACTACTTATTCTTACATCTTTTTGGAGTAAATTCCACCCTTTGAGTCTGGAAGTTAAAACTTCAGCTTGCAGTTTAGACAGATTTAAATGCCGAATCAGGTCATTAAGGTCTTGCTGATTGGGAAAGTATGGTTCTGATGAACAGCTACTGGCTTCATATGTAAGATCATTTTTATTTTCATCTGAATCATTTTGAGTTTCAGTTAGGTCAGAATCAGAGTTATCACTTAAGGTTGTATCTACATATACTGGTACGGGGAACTCTTCACTGTGTAAGACAGGTCTCAATGCAGATTGCAAATTCGGATACTTAACTGTATATTTTGTTTTAGATGTGATTCCTTTAATATTTGTCAAACAAAAATAACAGTCAGTTGAATGATCCTTCGGTTCCCTCCAAATCATGGGAATTGCAAATGGCATATGATGTGTACCATTTTTCCACCCAGTCAGCAGTCTAACACACGAAACACAGCATGTATTTGGGGCCCAGCTCTTATCAAAATCACCAACTTGACAGCCAAAGTAAAGATGATAACACTTCTTTACAAGTGGGGTCATATTTCGCCTCTGAGACTTGATGGTCAGCTCACCACAAATATAGCAGAAATTATCTGCATGATTTACACACTTTCTTGGCATGATGAAAACATTAAGCACTGAAATACAACATGCACAACATACACAATACACTTCTAAACAGAAAGGAAGGAAATATTTCACTAGTGAACAATGTCACAGTCAGCTCAATACTAACACATCATAATGCCAGACAGGTCTGAGCATGTCTAAACATGAATGAACCTGCACAGTCTTGTTTTGTGATGTTACAAATAATTTCAATAAATACGGCTTGAGTAAAATGGCTACATGGTAAAGGTTCCTATGACAGGTCAAAGAAAACGCTAAAATCATATTTTGAAAAGTAGCTTTCACAGAAAAACTATGCCTGATGGGAAAATTCTGACTACATATCTGAATTCAGGATGAAAAAAATGCACTAGATTCACTATTCAGATTTCTTGTGAAAAAAATCTTGTCGACCAGTGTATTTTATTGTTATGTATGATAGGTGTGCTACTTTTTTCTTTCCTGTCCTTCACATTTTTTATGAACTTATGGGCTTTATTACCATCTGTTCTATAATCAATTTTTTCTAAGAAATTATTAAAGTGATTCTTTTTAGCTGTATTAATTTCTTTTTTTAGTGAGGCACATTTTTTTTGCCATATTTGTGTATCTGATGTTTTTTGTTTGTTCAGCTGTATTTCTAGCTGTATCCCTTTCTTTTTTCAGCTCTTCTAACTGGGAGTTCCAAAAGGGTTTAAAATTTGTTCATATGATCTCGTTGGTTACGCAGCTGTGAGTTTGTTCTTTAAATTTATTTTCCAGTTCAGTTTTAAACTTATGCCAATCTGCTTTTTTGAAGTTCCAATACAGATTCATGTGATGTTGACTGACATTTGTATTATCTAGTTTTCTTCTTCTGCGTTCATGGATTTAGGCTTTTGACCTGTTTCCACATCAAGAAATGGAATCTGTCCATCTGGTGAGTGGACTTCCCACTCTTCTTCTACCTTTTGGTTGGTATTGAAGTAAAATCTGTGGTAATCTGTGTTCTGGCATTCTTTCTATATGTTCTAGCCAGTTCTTGTTTGGTTTATTCTGTCTTTTATATTGTATATTTGTAACTCTATCCTGATTTCTGTGCTGTGGTTTTATGCAAAAGTGTGTAGCCTGCTACTGAACGCAAGAATTTCATTTCGGCTGTCTCTGTCTTTCTTCTATGTGATCTAACAAATGTCCAAGTGTCACATGCATATGTCAACATGGGAACTGCCATTGTTTTATAGAATTTTAATTGAGTTATTCTTAATGTTTTATTTCTCAGTGTTCTTATAGTTCCACACATACTATAAAACCTATTTAATTTTATATTAATGTTGTTCCTTTGACAGTAGGAAACATTAAATCCTAAATAATTATAATTATTTACTTGTTCTATTATTTTGTTATTGATTACTATCTTACATTTTAAGTGGTTTGTCCCTTGGAACACCATCACTTTTGTTTTCTTCTCTGAAATTCTCATATTATAAATACTAGCTATTTCATTTAATTTGTGCACTGCTATTGGTAGTTCATCGTCTGTTTTACTAAATATTACTTGGTCATCTGCATACAATATGGTGTTTAAGGTCTTGTCATTCATTTTAAAATTTACAATTAGGTTTTCTTGCCATTGTCTAATGACTTGGTGTATATATATACTAAACAATGCTGGGGACATTGGGCAGCCTTGTTTAACACCTTGGTTTGTTTTAATTAGTTTAGCACTATTGTTAATTGATATATATGTTGCATAATATAAGCTCTGAATAACTCTTATTACACGCTCTGGATAGCCTCTTTGATACATTGTCTCCCAAAGTTTCCTCCGTATTAACCTATTGAATGCTTTCTCCTAATCAATAAATAATATATAAGTTGGCAGATTAAACTCTCTTCTTTCCTGGATTATCTGTTCTTTTACAAATATACAATCTGAACAAGAACGTCCCTTCCGAAATCCATTTTGTTCTTCCAAAAGCATGTATTCATTTATTGTATTTAATCTATGAGTTATTATCTTTGCAAATATTTTATAGCCCGTATTTAACAGGCATATGCCTCTATAATTCTGGTATTCATTCCTGTTTCCCTTTTTAAAAATAGAGTATACTTTTCCTCTTTTCCATTCTTCTGGGACTTTACAGATTTTCCAGCAGATGTTTAATATTTCTAAAAATCTTCTCTTTACTTTATCCAGCATATATCTTAGAAGCTCAATATTAATATCATCTGGTCCAGGAGCTTTTTTGGTTTTAGATGTTCTGAGCACATTCTCTAGCTCATCCATCTCAATAAGGTCAATTCCTGCCATTGTAGGTAGTGAAGACCAATATCTGTTTTGTCTTCATTTGTCCACAATTTAAGAAAGTGTGTGGTCCACTTTTCCTCAGAAATATTGTTTATTAGTGCTCTATCTCTTTCAGTTGAATTTAGATGTCTCATCATTTTATATGCTACATCTTGAGTTCCATGACAATTCTGTTCAATGGTACTTATATATGTGTCCCAATTTTGACATTTCAGTTTTCGTACTTCTCTCTTTGCTATTGTACTTTTAAGTTTGTATTCTATTTGGTCTTCTAGAGACTTTGTTTGGAGATATTTCAAATATGCTTTTTTCTTACTATTTTTCCTATTTCTTCGTTCCAATTTTGTGTACTTTTCCTTTTTATTGGTCTCTTTCCTAGCACTTCATCTGCTACTTTTAAAAGTAATTCTTTAAAGTCATGCCATTCTTTATCTATGTTCATACTTATGGCTCCCTGGTCCATATATAAAGTCAGACATGAGCAGTAATTTCCTTATACTCTCTTGTTATAGCAGGTGCACTTTGTATCTTGTTTCCGTTTTTAATTTCTCTCTCTCTCTTTTTTTTTTTTTTTTTTTTTTTTTTTTTTTTTTTTTTTTTTCCCTTATATATCCATTTCTTTGGTATATTTAATTTTAATTTTGTGAGTACTAAAAAGTGGTCTGAAGTGATGTCACAGCCCCTGTATACACGTGTGTCTTCTACATATGGAGATAACGTCCTATTAGTTAGAATATAATCAATTATAGATCTTGTTCCTCTCCCTGCCCATGTATACTAATGAATGTCTTTATGTCGGAAGAGGGTATTCGTTATTTGGAAATTATCGTAATTTATAAAATTCCTTTGAAGTTTTCCCATTCTCGTTCAAAGTTAATTCTCCATTATGACCTATCAATTTTCCCAGTATCTGTTTGCCTACATGAGTATTAAAGTCTCCTGCTATAGAAACATAATCTGTTTTATTTATTGATTTTAAATGTGCTTGTAATATTCATAAAATTCTAAGCTTTCTTCTCTCCTGCCCTCCTTGGGCACATATATACCAACTACAGTGAAGTGTCCTCTTGGCATTCTTATTCTTATATTAATAATTCAATCATTCACAAAATTGTGCCTATCTATTCTAATCTGTGGTGATCTTTTCACTAGTGTTGCTATTCCTGACGATGCTCTTACATTCTAAGGTACCCCACTATACAGTAATGAGTAATCTTTATATTCCTTTGTTCCTTTCAGTTTCTTCTTTGTTTCTGTAATTATACCAATATCATTATTCGTCAGCCCTCTTACGCTCCAAGTAGCGAGTTTCAATTTTTCCATATATCTATCTCGTTTGTCCTTATTCCTAGCCATTGTCTTCCTCAATTGGTCAGTCCGGCTTATCTCTTGATGATTGCCAGTAAGAAGAAGTCCCCTGGCTGTGTTACGAGTGCTGCGCAGGGCAAGGTTGATGAAGAGGTTGCCTTCTTAGAGCTTTCGACCTATCTCCTTTGTGTATAAACCCCTACAAAGAGGAGCGGCGTCAGGGCGGGTTTTCTCCGGGTACTCCGGTTTCCCCCGCCATCTCATTCCACCGGTGCTCCATCTTCATTCCATGTATCATCAGTGTCACTGCCTGCGGTGCCGTAGTAGTAAAAGCGGGCGTTAAACACTACAACAACACAACAACCCTACAAAGAGGGTTGCTGCTTCTGCTCTTCGAGCCAAATTGATCACGTGGTCTTCCATTGCCTTGTTGACTGTTGCAGTCTTCACACGTTTCTCTGTGCAGGGGATCTTGATATACCCAGAGATATAGGGTGCTTGACAGAACTCAGCAACCATTAAGGTGTCCACTCCCGCGAGCTTGGACACGCCTGTCAAGAATTACCCACATGCATACAGTTATAGCTTAATAGCTTTCCCTGTATACCGTGAGCCAGGTTAATAGTCTTGTTTAATCCCAAGACTAAAGGCATCTAGTTTTATATCGGCAATTACTGCTCTGTGACAAGAGCTTGAATCTTCTATAACTTGTTTTTTAATCTTTGAAACAATATCTGTTGTAGCTAACAAGAAGTCTGGGTTACAGCCTACTCCAGAGAAGGTTGTGAGATCTTCTTTATTATAAATCAGTTCAAAGGTTGTGGTATTCAAAAATTCTTTCACTATCTTTCCTGTAGAATCCACTTTTTCATAACCCCATCTTTTGGAATGGGCATTGAAATCTCCAATTATGATTGTTTTATTTAATTGGTCAATAAGTGAGAGATCTGGTTCATTTCTGGGAGGATTGTAAATACCGTATAAATGTAGATGTGTTTTGTTATCCCAAAAATTTAGCTTTATTAATTCAGAGTTATATTATCTGCATTATCCATTTCTTTAACAATTTGAAAGGAGGATTTAATATCCTTTTTGACTCCAGCTAATATTCCACTACTTATCTGTCTATTTTTGGGTAGTAGGTTTTATAGAAATCCAGTAAAATTGAAGTATTTAACCTGATCATTTGTTAGATGTGCTTCTTGAATGAAAATATACCTATGTTATTGTCAAATACAATTTTGATGAGCTCTATTCTTTTTGCTTGTATGAGACCACCTGTTAGATGTTCTATTAATATAATGTATTCGGTTCTCGAGACGTAGTCCCGGAATCCAATGTGCATGCACCCTTTTCATGTGCAATCATCATGAATAATGGTATCCATGGTTGTGCTGCCTGTCTGCCATTCGAGTTCATCAAAGCTTATGCACCTATCAGCCATAATCAATTCAGACACAAGCTCAATGTTCCTCAGACACTGCTATGTTGTTGGATCACCAGTACTTTCATTGTTGCATTTCGATTCCTTTCCGCTGGTGAACCCAGCAATCCAATTGTAAAGTATTTTGTGCAGGTGCTTCTTGACCACATACTACAGTTAAATGTTTATGTATATCTTCTGCTTTGACTCCTTCCTTCCACGTAAACCATGCAGTACATCTTTGTCCATGAAAGGTGCCTTCCATCTTGTCCACAACTTCCTCTACTTAACAAATAAGCACTGTTCTTTCACTGTACACTCTTCACAATTGCCATCTAGCATCTGCATGGTGTACTAGTATCAGTTAATTGTCCTACAAGAGGACTTGCCCGTAGATTTCAGTTAAGTATTATTGTAACAAATGAGAACACCAGTTATTGCTAATTACACTTTATTTGACTTTTAAGCAGTTAACATAGCCCTAACTTTACACTTATGGCACTATTGCACACACTCAGAATAAACAAAACTAATCTGTCTAATTGGATCACAACTGAACTATCATTGCTGTATCACAACTCAACTGCACTCGACACTGTCTACTGAACTCTCGCTGTCCACTGTCCATTGAAAGATTAACTGGGTTCTTGAAGCTCAACAGCCAGAAGAGGGTTGAATGGTCAATCCTCAGGTAAATGGCTTACCATACAGGTACTTAAGCTAACGTTCCAGCACCTTTACTACTGCCAGGAGCTTATGCCATGTAACATAGAATTCTTTTTTTCCCTAGGGGAGTGTCTTACTGTAGTAGCTCCTGCTCATCCTGGACCGATAGTATGCCTCCGATACCACTGTTACTATCATCAGTGTCCATTATGAAGTTGCCACCTGGTTGTGGGAAATCTAAAATATGTACACTTCAGAGGTGCTGACAAGTGCATGGAATGCACCCTTGGCCTTTTCTGTCCACATGTAAGGTTGCTGTTTTTCCATCAAACAAGTGAAAAGTTTTTTTATGTTGGAGGAGCCTCTGATGAACTGGCGATAGTAGCTACACAGGTGCAGAAAACTCTGCAACTCTCATTTATCCTTTGGCCAAGGCAATTCTTTCAGCCTGAGCCTTCTCTATGTCTGTGGTTACCCCAGTTATGCTATCAGACTTGCACTTCTTTGTATTCAGCTTCAGTCTTTGTTATACCTTAGTGTATTTTTCAAGATAGTCATTGAAGGTGCTCCCAATGATGATTTCCAGGTATAGCAGGGAGGCATTGTAAGTCAGCCTTCTCACCACTGACTCGATGAGACACTGGAAGGTGGTGGACACATTGTAGAGGCCAAAGATATAACCATAAACTGCCAAAGTTGTTGGCCTGTAAAAAACTCAGTCTTTTCCTTGTCTGGAATCTGTAATTCTGCTCACCTAACAAGGAAACCTGAGGCAAACAAAAAACTGCACAAAATACAAATTGTACTATTTTGCCTTGGGCGGAGCATACACACTACTTAAAGACATATGCTTTTAACCTGACTGACATAAATCAGCAGTGTTTCTTTCTGAACAATTATACTTTTCTGCATGGAATTCTCTCTCTCTCTCTCTCTCTCTCTCTCTCTCTCTCTCTCTCTCTCTCTCTCTCTCTCTCTCTCTCTCTCTCTCTCTCTCTCTTTTTGAATGAATGAGCGTTTCTGAATCACATTTTCACAATGATTGCAAAACTGAAATCCCTTTTCACGTACCACGTCAGAATTTTTTGCAATTCAAATTTTATGTTTTGAATATTTTTCATAATGCACATACTGTAGTAATATTACCATTTGCTTATCATTTGTTAGAAAGGCTCAATAGTTTATAATTTCAACTTTATCACTTAAAATGTGAAATGATATAACTATTACCATGTTTATATTTTATATCTTTATATTTATATATTTTTTATATTTATTAAAATCTACTAACTATATCTGCCCTAGGGGATGTACAAAAATTTGTCATGGCGATAAGACTTGTAGATGTTTATCTACAGTATCAGATACATTGCCATCTGCATCCATTAGCACTGAAACTGAATCTCCAGCGGATAATACTTATAAATCAGACAATTCTGATGAGGATAGATCTTTTAATCAGTGACCTTAATGATTTAGTGAGGGATTGCCTAAAGAATCAGCAGAACTTTTAGGCTCTAAGTTAAAAGAAAAAAAAAGAAAAGGAAGTATTGGCTGAGGGTACATATTTTTCATGGTATAGACATAATGAGAAGGAACTTGTCCCTCTTTTTTGCTGAAGAAGAAAATTTGGTGTATTGCCAAGACACCCCTGCTGTCTTCAAATGTTATACCAAACTCTTTTCTTTTAAAGGAGACATATGAAAATGTTACAAAAACTACAGTATGAAAACCATCAATGACTAGCCTGTGGAGATTTCAAGATTATTGGACTATTACTTGATCAGCAGGCTGATTTCACAAAATATCCTTGTTTCTTATTTGAAAGGAATAGCAAAGCTAGGTCAGTACACTGGAAAAGGGAACAGTGGCCACGTACGACTAATTTAACACTGGGCAAAAAAAATAAATAAAATAAAAATAAAAAGTGAACCTCTTATTGATCCCTCAGAAGTATTGTTGCTACCTCTCCATGTGAAATTAGGTTTAATGAAACAATTTGTGAAAATTCTAGATAAGGAAAGTGAGTACTTTAAATACCTTTGTTACATTAAGTAAAAATTGAAGCTATTAACAGTGAAGCAACAAGATTCTAAAATAAGAACAAATTAGAAACTAAAAACTTCACTTATCTTAGTATGTTGATATCCTTTTTCTATTTTACTGACCCAGGGGTTTCAAGCTATATCCAGCTCATTCTCAAAGTCATATAAACAAAATCGTTGCCAACGATTTTGTTTATATGACTTTGAGAATGAGCTGGATATAGCTTGAAACCCCTGGGTCAGTAAAATAGAAAAAGGATATCAACATACTAAGATAAGTGAAGTTTTTAGTTTCTAATTTGTTCTTATTTTAGTACCTTTGTTACGTTTCCTTCATTATTCAATGAAAAAAATTAAAGCTGGTGTAGGTATTCATTGGCCCACAAATTCGAAAACTGATGGACAGTCAGTTTGAGAATAATGTGAGTCGAGAAGTGAAGGATGCCTGGAATCCTTTCAGAAATGTTGTTTTTAATTTCCTTGGAAATAAAAAAGACCCAAATTATGTTAACATAGTGAAAGTGATGCTACAAAATTTCAAACAATTTGGTCATAACACGAGTGTCATAATATATTTTCTTCATTCTCATCTAAATTATTTCCCTGGTACTTTATGAGATTTTAGTGAGGAAAAGGCCAAAGATTTCACCAGGATATAAAAATTTGGAAATGAGGAAATGAGGGAAGTGGAGTGTTCATATGATGGCAGACTATTGTTGGATGTTAAAAGGGGACTGCTCTGAACAGTATGCGAGAAGGTCAAAGAGGAGAAAATTTAAAGTGTAATATTGAGGTAAGGTTATAAATGTGCTTATAATTATTATTAATTAGTGGCAAATAACAAATTTTAATTGTGGCCCAGTTTTTCATACAAAATTCTTGTTGAAAGTAATTTTTATTACATTTCACAAATTTGTAATTTTGTTTCAGTTATTTATGAATATTTTGAAAACCTGACGTGATGGGAGAAAATGGAGATTATTTTCAAATTCAGCACAAAAAATCCATTTAGGATCACCTATTAATTCAAAAAACAAAAAATAAGTTTTAAAATTCAGAACAGTGTTATTCATGTACTCGAACCCAATTTCCTTCAGCACGATACTGCAGCTTGTTCTTTTGAAATCAGATTAGGTGTATCACTATTAACAACCGCTAGCACTTTTCCAATAGTTGGCGGCTCATTGTCCATGATGATGCTTGATGTACTTGATGCACAGCATTTCTTACAAAGTTATCACATTTCATGGCTTTTTGTGTGTGTGTGTGTATTGAGGTCATAACTGGGCTTAGATTTTTAGGTAAGTACATATTTTGTTTGCGTCCTAATATTAACTTGAAACTGAATTTAATGTTCTGGATATTTACACTGGAGCAAATATTTTAAGATTTAATGCACATAAAAATGCATATTTTCTGATCTTTATATGTAAATATTTTTGGATATTCACATAAATGACACAAAAATCGCATAAAGGAAACCTTTTTAAAATAATTTTCACATATTTATATAAAATCACATAAAAGCAGCAGCAGAATTATTTTTAACAAGTCACCATCCACTTCTTTAATGCTCAATTAACGGGCAATTTGTTATTCATTATTGGAAGAACTGATATGTCAGCTAGTATCCCTTCAGTTGGAAGAAAATATAAACATCCTGCTTTCTTAAGCTGCATGAGCTCACAAGATAGGAACAGGAGATTTCTCCACTGTCATGTGCTTGATTAAGCACCTCTTATGGCTTCACAGTCTGGCTAGTCTATACTTGTTAAACTGTATAGTCAATTAGTCATTCGTGAATCCGCAAAGTTTATACAAGCTTCTGGTTGTGCTGTGATGTTGGGTAGTTATATATCAACAGTTTTGAGTTCACAGTAAATTAAACATGCCCAAAGTCAAAAGTAGTGCAAGTTACTGTGTGCAACAATATGCTGTGGAATCTAAGAACATTTTTAGTTTTGAAGATAAAATCCTGTATTGTCAGCCATGTGGTAAAGTTATAACGGCAGACCAACATTCACAAGTAACACATTTAAGTGGTAGCAAACATAAGGCAGCTGTTTTACACTTTACAAAAAAACAATCTTTTTTTAATGATCCAATGCCAAATACTTCAGCAGAACCTTCCAAATTTTCAGTGTATTGTGAGGATTTGTGCAGTGCATTAGTTTCAAAAAGTGAACCAACCTCAGTTTTAAACATTCCTGATGAAACATACTAATATTGACACACCTGATGAATCAACTTAGCGAAAACATTACTTTCCCAAGTGCTACGAAGAAACAGTGATGTATATATGCAAAATTTATGCTAATGAAAAAATACTAGTGAGCATAGATGAAACTCCAGATTCTGCTGGCAGGAAAATTGGAAACGTAGAGATATTGAAGAATGATTCTAACATTTCAAAGTCATCTTTTCCACTGCCTGCTGAAAACCATGTGACTATTGTCAGATTATTTAATAAAGCAATGCATATATTGTGGCCAAATGGTGTACGATATGACAATGTTTTGTAATTTTTTATTTATGCTGCACCATATATGAAAAAGGCATCAGTAGGTTTTGCAGTTATCCAAAAATGATTCGTGTGACATGTGTCTTGCATGGATTGCATAGAATATGTGAAGAAATTAGGGCCATGTTTCCTGATACTGATAAATGGAATTTTAATCCCATGCATGTCCTGTAGCTCCTTCTGCTTTCTCAGGGGAACATTCATGGTAGTTCCCAGATATCCGATGTTGATATGGTGGAGCACTTAGTCAGTGCAGCCCTAATCACCATCCACTAGGCTGAAGATTGACTGGTACCATACAAGTAGATGTCAGTATTAGATGGTCACCCTCTTCTATAATTCTTCCAGCTGGGACCCCAGATTTTACGACGGTGCTGGTTCCATGGGTTCATCGCACGGCATTACACTCGCAACTGGCACCACACACTTCCCCAGCTGTATTGCAGCCTGTATTATGTCTTGATCCGTGTCTAATGGATTCAGCAGCCTAACAGCCACTTCCTACCATCAAAGCAACACTGTGGCAACACATAATCCGTCAAAAGGCATATTCTAGTCCAATATGAAGGTTTCTTTACCACTCCTCTTCCAGGTGCACCTAACACAACCAGCTCATGTCTTGAGGGCTCTACCACTTCCTCCATAAGGGTCATTGTAGAGTTCCCCAGATGTTTGTTGGGGTTTTGGAGAGTCACCTCATCACCTTTAATTCCCAAGATCCTCCTATCAACGTTGACTGTCACATCATGGCTCCTTTGGGCATCCAATCCCAATATCACTTCCTCAGCCACCCATGTGATGAACACCCACAGACTTAGAACACTGTGTCTCAAGATCGACTCCAGCAAGGCCCTACTTCACAGGCAAGTTGTTGCGTGATGCCATCACTAGCTGGTAGGGCCAATCGGGTTTCCTTGATGCCAAGTTCTTTGCCATGTCAGGTTTGATCACAGTCATGGCCATGGTTGCATCGATATCCACCAGTATTCAGTACTGTTTCCCTTGTACACATCTATCAGCAATGAGGCTTTCATCCATGCTTCTGCACAGAGCACGCAGTGCCACTCAATAGGTTGGCGATGACAGCCCCAACGGGCCCCTTGCCATGCTGGTACACTCATTCGTTTCCCACTTACTCGTTGGCCTGGTGTGGATATACCTTCACTTGTCGTTGCTAGTCACACCCCCAATACACCCCACTGGATATCTCCAGCAGCATCCATGGGTTTGATCCTCTGTCTTCGTCATATCAGATGCTCCTGCTCTTCGAGGTAGAGTAGTAGTTACCTTGGCGGCTTCCATCCTTAATGTGGCCTTCAGCACCTTGTGGGTGGTCTTGTAATCGCTGAGCTTCAGATGCTGACATACCATATTTTATCATGTAATTCCCCCCCCCCCTTTTTTTTTTCTCGAAAAATTTGCTTGAAAACACTGGGGAGGGAATTATGCGAGTGGTGCTTATAGGAATACAGAAAGGGAGGGAAACCATGTAGTATTATGTAAACGTTATATAGATATACAGTAATTGTGAATGAACTGGATACATACCACGGTTTCATTGGGCCTACAATGTATTGTTTCATTGTTTCTTTTCTCTGGCTATTCTTTTGTCTCCGCCAATACCGTATTGAATTAGGATCAATGGAGAAATGTCTTCCTGCAGCTTTCACCGCGTTTGCATCGGCACAAGATAATACATTTAATTTAAATTTGCCGTGTAGTTTGAATATTTCGACATTATGACGACTTGTAACAAACTGACTTGGAAACACGTCTGCAACATCATATTTCAGTTGTACAATACGTTGTGACAATGGCAATATGAGTATTTCTGTGGCAAGCACTGCGTCTGTTGTTGCCCGTGACAAGCACCACTGCATCGATTGTTGTCCTTTCTCAAGTCATTTGAAGGCCGCTCTAATAAGGACGAACCAGGAGAGGGAATTATGCTGTGTTTAATAGGTAAACAATTTTTAGCGATGAAAAATCATAGGGGTGGAAAATATGCGAGGGGGAGGGGGGGCCTTATGCGATAAAATACTGTATCTCAGCATCACACACCCCGTTGATGGAGCAGTTAGCTTCCTAGGACACATAGCTGGCCAGGAGGTTTACCAGCTGTTTTATGGGCAGGGCAGACTCAATCAGATCCCTAGCTGTTACAGCCTTAATTTGAGCTGGCTACAATAGGCCGCAGCCAGACATTAGTTTCTGAAGTGGTTTTCGAAGGCCTCACAGATGTCTCTAGGCACCACTACTGGAATCATGTTCAGAGCTTCTGCTGCCTGTCCCTGGGAACTGGCTATCAAGTGTGCAACTTCTCCTGACATCGGTTGTGAGTGGCGAATTGTTGACAGAAGACTTCAAAAGTTGACCTTCCATTGTATTTGGGTGGCGTGATGCACATGGATGTTGTTTTACATCCCGGTGTCTCGACCTCTAAGTCCTTATGTTTTTTAGTAAGCATTTATTTTGCCATGGTATTCAGTTCCTTGATGCTGCTGTCAATCCTTGCCTCAAGGGTGCTAAGCCATTCCCTGAAGTCCTCCAGGTTGCAAACATCTTGGCTAAGATCTTCCACTTTCTTCCAACAGCCAGTTGTTCATTTATTTTGGTCTTTAACTTCTTCATCTTGGATAAGATTCTTGCTGTGCATCATCTCCATTACATAATTCTTTTCAACTCTTATCTTCATCATTGCAAAATTCATTTGTCATTTCGCTTTCCATCCTATCCATTTCAGATTCCATTTTTGTCTCTATTTTCAGCATTCTGTATTTAATTTCTATCTCCATTTTGTCTTTGTCTGTGGTCTAGGGGTAATATGTTAGCCTGTTGTTCCTAAGGTTGCAGATTCATACCTATCAAAGGGCGGCAGATTTTTTTGGGCATAAAAATTAAGTGGTGTTTCATGCCCAATGTATAATGGGATGCTGAGAACCACGGTAGGTAAAGAGCATCAATAAATAAAAATTCAACTTTGTCTTAATTTTCGACATTTCTTTTTTTCATTGTCTTTACTTCACTTAATAATTGCTGAAGTATTTTCCCCATCTTATCCCACATACTAGTGTAACAAATGAGAACACAATTACTACTAATCCTACTGTATTTTGGCTTTTAAGTGGTTAGCATAGCACTAGCATTAGACTTAAGACACTGTTGATTACACTCAGAACAAACACAACTGATCCATGGAGTCAAATCACAACTGTACTGCCTCTGTCATATCATAACTCTCAACCAGGCTATACATCTTTGTTCCTTAAACAATACTTTTAAATTGATTAATTTTTCTATGAGCTGGCTACTTATAAAGGGTCCATGCCTGTATGTATGTTGCAGCAGGGCATGTGCATTTGTTTACACCAGGACCCTTTCTTGGGCTGGATAAAGTATAGTTTGAGAGGTAGAGCTGGAACTTAAAAATTCAATGCCACAACTGGGATTTGAACCACAGACCTTCCACTTACCGGGCAGCTGCTCTAACCACTGAGCTATTGTGACAAACTGCCAGAATGGCATTAAATTCTCAAACCAGTTCGTATTTCTCCTGGTAAACCACAATGCCCCTGACATGACCGTAGAAGCTAAAGGTATAAGTAACCCCTCCCCCCCTCACAAGAAACAAAATGCATGTGCGTGCGCACACACTCACACACACACAATTTTTTTCTTGTTTGTTAGAAAATTGTATAAATGTGAAGGAAGAGAGATCGGAAGAATTTGTAGATTTTACCATTTTTAATTTTGGTGTGTCAGCCTAATATATTTTAGTGTGTCTACAAATATGGAAACCTATTATTCCACTTAATTAACCATTAGCACCGAATCCTGTAAAATAGTTGCTGAGCTGTATGTTAAGTGAAACACATTTTTTCAGCAAGAATTACAGTTTTTTAAACTTTCCATTTATCTTTGCTAACATCATGCTTCTCAATGATCAAAATAGTGTGGAAACAATAAGTCTTTAAAAGCAGACAGAAACAAATGGTATGCGTATGAAACACTTGAAAATTCCCGTCACATGACTTCATTGTTTTTCTATGCCTATATCCACTAGTGATGTTTTGTGCAGCTCTAGGTGGTGCTCTGTCATTTTCCTCCTCTATGCTACAAACTAAGGCAGCAATACACAAACTGTTATTCAAAACTGTTTATGCAAAGTGACAGTTATAATTTTCACATGAAAATAAGGTTTGTCAGACTGCTAATTAAAACAGGAAACTCTTGTCTGGAACCAAAACATAGTTTATTTCTGCACTGATGTATTTTGATGCTAGAAATAGTGGTGTGTTTTAAATTATTAATTTAGATAACTTTGGATATGACTGAATTTGTGTTATTGCCTTTATTGTCTAAAATGTCTATTTTACATTCTCAGGTTTGTGCATTTGCCATTTTTCGACCGAGTTGTTAGGGGTTGTTTTGTTCGAATTGGAATAGGCAACAACAATGGCAAACCAGTATATAGGGTAAGTTGCATGTACTGTTAAATTTTAATATTGTGTGTCCTTATCCATATATTTATTGTAATTGCTTACCGTATCTAGATTAAAATCCATTTTAGGTAAAGCAAAGCAAATTCTTCATTTTGCGATGTCAAAAAGAAAGTTATCCCTGAAATGCCTCATAAAAGTAAAACTAGAGGAAGGGGGAAAATGAAGGGTCTTGGATTGGGAGTAAAAGGGATAAGGGAGTGACTCCACCAGTGTTAATCTATTTTGGTTTTTCATGTTGTAGGTGCTCTGACATCACAAATCATAAGATCAGTATCAGCAAAATTATATTTTGTGATATCTTAACAGCTACTTTATATACATTGTCTTTAGCAATAAGTTCTTATGATAACTGCAATTAATGTGTAGTTCTATACCTTTTCTACCTCAGTATTTCAGGATATAATAGATTTATTAAGGAACCATTTACATTTCAGTAAGCACATGCTGTAGTTTACATCAGAGGGATCTCTGGTTTGGAGTGGACAGTAGGTAGTATTAACGTTTTCTACAAAATGAACAAAACTGAATTACAAGCTTTGATAAAGCACTTCATTTTGAAGAGTTTAACCTCAGCAGAAATGCAAAAGGAATTAGATTCAGCATTGAGGAATTCTTCCGTATGTTTATGATTGTTAAAAAGTGGCTGAATTTAACTGTGGTCATCCATCTTTAAGGTGAGTACTCAGGATGTCCCAGAACTACAATGTGATAAAAATTCATATTGCCATACTCAATAATTGCTGATTGAAAGTACAAGAATTGGCTGACGTAGCTGAGGTCATTAAGGTACAGACTCGTGCCATTTCTGTGGCTCAAATCCTGCCAGAACTGACCTGCCTGACTGAAATTTTTTCCAAGCTTTCCTCAGCCCTCATAACTGGCAAGTACCAGGGAGGTACCCCAAACTTAGACCTGGAACATTTCCTTCCCAAATTTCCTTTCCCAATAATTATTTCGTTTTGTGTATCACTAGTGCCGCCCACCAGTGCTGTTAGGTAAAAATGGGCATTAAACACTATTTTAAAACAAGTCTTTTGTAAGCCATGTATACTATATTCGATATGAGAGAACCTTTTTTTTGATGGATGCTATATTTGTTAAAAGTAGATCAAAAATGCATTCAAATGAACATTTATCTAGTTTTGAGACTTGTTTAAATGTAATTACAATGCTTACCAAAGTTTCCTAACAGTAGATGAAACTGATTGTCACTACATGCCAGAGTTGAAAGAATGGTCAAAGTAGTGGAAATGAGTTTTTATTTATGGGTGGTATTTAACTTCTATATCTACTTCTCCTACTTCTAAGTGCCCCATTCTATATTGGGCATGAAACACCACTTAATTTTGCCCAGAGATCTCTGTATCAGGCTTGACATTCTCTTACATGCTGTAAATCAGTGATACTGGACCACCGGCTTTACGTCTGAAAAAAAATCCATTGCCTGTCACCAGCTTTGAACTTGTGACCTCAGGAACCAGAGGCTAGTATGTTATCCCTAGGCCACAGAAGACATGTTTCTGTAATTTGCCCAAGAGCTATGAGATTCTTTTCCTTAGTATGCAATTCTTGTTTATTGTGATTTCTTTTGCAATATTTCCTACTTCATACTGACATTCATTGTTACAATTTGTATTACTTTCAAATTAATCTTTTCCTCACAAAATCTCAAGAATGACCCCTATTGTTAAGCTATGTTCCAGATTTAGTTTGGCAATATAATATATTGCGTGAACTTAATATATTTTAACTTTATTAATTTCTCAATTATTTATTACCTTTACTTTTACACATAGTTGGCCTCACATACACCAATTTAACCTCTTGAGCGCTGGCCATTTAAAGCCTCTGCGGGCTGAGAACTGCTAACCAATATCCAATGCCGGGCATTTAAATTGTTAAATGTGCTAAAAGTGCTTTGCAAATACACAGCTGTATTTTGCGTAAATATTAAGTTATTTTAATGAAACAAAAACTGGTATAAAACTCGTTATATGCAGTATACATGTACGTCATCAGTAAAGTAGAGCTGCTGTAACAAATCGTTGAAATGGCACTATTTTGTTTCACTGTGGGGAAAAGTTAACTTTCCTCTGTCGAACGCATCTATTATAAGTTCTCTGAAAGAAACAGTAGTCGACCCATTGTATGTGTGGCTTGTGCATCAGGAAAACATAGCATAGTGTGAAATAAAGCACTAGTGTATGTGTGGTCTATGAGTCATCAGAATAAAGCATGTTAGCAACTTTTCCTTACGCATGTGTCGTAACTTGGATAGCAGGCTTCGCTTGTTTCTTTCTTGAAATACATACATATACTTTCCTGCTTGTAGCTGAAGTAAGAAGTGGTATAAAAAGGTATTTTTGCACCAACTGGATATAACCATATACAATTGTTTGGTAATTTGGAGAGCTGTAAACCCACACAAGACAATGACCTACCTGGACTTCCGACTATCAATAGCTTGCAGCCTAAGTGAACAATACCACGTTGGGAGTAGAAAATCCAGAACCCTTGCACCCCTCAGATTTCAAGGAAAACATTATCCTAAAAGAATACCGCAAAGAAGTCCCGCCCATCTCGAAAGTGTTTCGAGTGCTGCAAGAAGGGAATTTGCGAATGTGGAGATGTGCCCTTGTGTGTTTATCCCTGTTTTGAGGCATATCACTGCAGAACGAACTTATTAAGGTAAGCCAGTAAAGTATAAAGGCTTTACTTAAATGTTTCATAAAGGGAAAATTAAAATAAGTTCAGTTAGATAAGGGATAAGTAAGAGTTAAATGCACAAATGCACAGGACGTGTATGCATGCCCGTAACGCTCATGTCATTTTAAACGGATGTGATTTCACTTCCATAGCGCTCAAGAGGTTAACAGAATTACAGTTCCACTCTACATTAACTTTCACAGTTAACCGAACACTGCCTGTTACTTTTTTTCGTGTCCATGGTCACGTCCCCTCATGCCAAGGAGCATTCACTTATGAATGCTTCCCAAAGAAGTCTGAAGTAATGTCACACTGCCCCCCCCCCCCTTCAGCACTGCATTCCCGAGCAGCACCATTATAGTGGACCAGACAATCTGAGTGTACCACCAGTATCTTCCCATGGGGCAGCCTCTGGATGCAGTGGACTACATTCACTAAACGGTATGGTACTTGCCATGGTTGTTGCAGCTTGCAGCAGTGGCCCTTGGTCCAGGTCGGAAGCTACAGCCATACCAAATCTCTGTGCTGGAACCCTAGGCTGTTGGCTTGCTGATCATACTAAGTCTTCATCCAATTGCTCTGTAGCTGGATGTGCTGAGGGGCCATCTCGTGTGCATCATGAAGGCGATACGTTAGGTTTTCCATGTAATCGACTGCTAACTGTGCAGTTTCGGGGAATTCCAAAACATCAAGTTTCATGGGAAGCACAGTTCTCGGCTGAAGACTAAACTAAGTGCACAAACGATAAGCCAGCAAGAAAAGTGGTACACTGACATCCTAGTCCCTCGGATGGTTGGCCACGACCTTCCTCAGATGCTCTTCGAAGGTCGTGTACCTCCCGACCATGCCGTCCAACTGGGGGTGGAGAGGCCTCGTACTCGTTTTATGCACTCCAAGTTGCTCTAGCATTTCTCTCATCAAGTGGGACTTAGTTTCTGCCCTGATCGCTGTGCAATTCCAGTAGACTCCAAAGCGGCAGAACAGATCTTCCACAACACAGTCCATGATGGTCTTCACCTCCTGGTTCGGGATGGCATACACCTCCGGCCACTTAGTGAAATAGTCCATGACCACAGCAGATGTTTGTTGCCCCGATCGGAAATAGGGAATGGTCCAGCTACATCAGTGGCAATGTGCTCAAATGGTGCTCCTACATTATACTGCTGCATGCAACCCCGGCTCCTGGTCTGTAGGTCGCAACTTGCCACAAACACATGACATTGGCGGCAGCACCTCTCAGCATCTGCTTATAGCCTCAGTCAATAGTGCCTCTGTCACAGCTTGTCGATCGTGCGGTTGGGCCCGAGATGCCATCTGGATGAACCCAAATATACCTCCTCCAGAACCTCCATAACCTTACTCTGAGGAAGTACCAGCTGCTCTCTCTGCATTTTTCGGTCAGGTGACTCCCTGATCCAGTAAAACACACTGTCCTTGTTCTTTAGCGAGTCCCATTGTACCCAGTAGGACTTATACTCACTACTCCTGGGGGCGATGTTCTCCCAGCTCGGCTGGGTTCCTGCCTCCACTTCTCGTAGGAGGGGCCCTATATGGGTGTCTGCCAGCAGCTTCCTCCTTAGGCCTGCATTATCCCATCCATCTGCAGGCACAGCTGAAATGACATGGACAACTGTGTCACGTTCCCTCTCTTCCACTCTTGCAGTGGCCACATTCCTCCGGACAAGGTTTTCTTGACGAAGTATCCACATTGGAGTGGCTCCACCCCTTCTTGTGTTCTGAGGTGAAGTTTTACTTCTGGAGCCTCTGAACCCAATGGTCTCAACTGGCCCTCTAGGTTCTTGTAGCTCAACAGCCAAGTGACAGCAGATGGAATGGCCAACTGTACAAATACTTATGGAAATGTGCCAGCGACTTTACCACTGCCAGGAGCTCACACTGGATAATGCAATAGTTCTTCTTGGCCTTAGAGAACTGCTTGCTGTAGTAGGCTATCACCTGCTCTTGTCTGCTTTGGACCTGGGATAGTATGCCTCCAATTCTGCTGTCACTAACATCATTGTCCACAATGAAATTGCAGTCTGCTTGGTGGAAACCTAGAACAGGAGCACTGCAAAGTGCTGACTTCAGTGCCTGGAATGTGCCCTCTGCCTCTTCCGTTCATATGTAAGGCTCATGTTCTTCCATTAGACGAGTAAGGGACTTCGCGGTGTTGGAGAAGTCCCTGACAAATCGGCAATAGTAGCTGCATAGACCCAGAAAACTATGCAGCTGCCATCTTTTATTCGGGTGATGACAGTCTCTCACAGCCTGAACCTTCTCCGGATCCGTGGCCACTTCTGAAGGTGAAATTATGTAGTCCAAGTAGTGGACCTTCTTGCTGAACAGCTGGCACTTTTTTGCATTCAACTTCAGATGGGCAGCCTGTAATCTCTGCAACACCTTGCTCAGGTTTTCCAGGTGATCTTTGAAAATGCTGCCAATGACGATGTCATCCAGGGATGGCAGGCAGGTGTCGTAAGTCAGGCCTCTCATCATTGACTCCATGAGGTGCTGGAAGATTGCTGGCATGTTACAGAGACCAAAAGGCATAACCATGAACTGCCAGTGCCCTTGACCTGTTGAGGGTGCAATCTTCCTCGTCTCTGGGATCTAGAGCCACCTGCCAGTATCCCAATTTCAAGTCCAAAGTTGAGAACCACTGGCCACCAGCAAGAGTATTCAGAGTGTCATCAATCTGCGGTAAGGGAAGGTAGTCCTTTCGGGTTACAGCATTGAGCTTTCGGTAATCCACACAGAAGCGAAGCTCACCATTCTTCTTCACCAGGACTACAGGGGAACACCAAGGACTGTTGGACTCTTCAATGATTTCTCTAGAACTTATGTCCTGCAGCATGTCCCGTACCTCTGCTTGCTTTGCCAGAGGAACACATCTTGGTGGTTGCCAGATACGTGTCGATGTGATGGAGCACTTGGTTGGTGCAACTGTAATCACCGTTCCCTTAATTGATAGCATCCAAGTAGATGTCTGACTCTCTCCAATTGCTCTCCGGTCAGATAGTCGGCCACCCTCTTCATTAAGTCCTTCACCCAGTTTTAATATTATTACCCTCATTGCATTTTACAGTTTATAAATACAATTTTATCAGTTTACATTCACATTTCATTGCTTTCTCTTTTCTTTTTGGTGTTATTTGGCATAATTATTTGGTTTATTTCTTTGAGCTTTGTTTTGATTTTACCATTTTCTTTTATTTCATACCAAAACATTGTTATTTTAGTATGGCTTTTGAATTAATTTATTTTCAATTAATTCCTGCTTCAAGCTACCCACCCCGCTCCCTGTAGCATAACAGCCCTGAGAGGGCAAGGCTTGCCGCCCAGCTGCTGCATCCCCCACCTTTGTCCACTACAGGCATCATGAGTGGGGTAAAGTACTAGAAGGTGGGACGTGGTCAGTGCCCCGAACCCTCTCGGCCAGTTATGCAGCCTTTGCAACCTGGGGTCACTACATCTTTATCAAGTAGCTCCTCAATTGGCCCCTCCAGAATCTAACAAGGCTGAGTACACCCCATGCCAGACCTCCAGCAGGGAAAAAACGCCCCACGCCGGTACCAGGGATCAAACCCGGGTCTTCCTTGCCAGAGGTAGGCACACTACCACTGTGCTACAGAGGTGGTCACTTCAAGCTACAGTTTTCTGGAATTCTCATGGTGTGGTGCCCATAGACTACTTTCAAAAGTGCTGAACCATCACCAGGGAGTATTACACTTCTTACTGGGCCAATTGAAAGATGCTGTTGGACTAAACACTCACACCTTGAGAAAAAGAAAGTTGTTTTTCAGTGTAATAATGTGCCTTCACATTCATCTGGAATTGTTGCTACAAAGCCACGTGACCTTTGCTTCCAAGTGTTTCCACATTTGTCATGTTTACCAGATTTGGCTTCCAGCGATTACTTTTTACTGAGACAGATACTTACCTTGCACAGTTGGAGAGATCTTATTTTACTGAGGATATTAAAAAGTTGGAGAGCTCGTGGACATATGCTAGATTTCACCAACCATTGTCAAACTCTTGACAGCTCCTCAAAAGTGGAAGCTCCGTTTCGATGTGCATCATCCTTTTGAACGCCAAAATTGTTGCCAACTTTTAAGGCACCAATTTCATTTTTTCAGATCATTGATTGTCATTTCTAGTTTAAAGGTTATGTAAATGAGAAATCCCATTTCATTTACTTTTATTCCAATAAGTAAGAAAATATGGTTCCAAAACAGGTTATTTGGGATAGAAATAACCATTTTACAAAATGGATGACATCAAATTTATGACTCATTACATATCAAAATGGATAGTGCAAAAAATATTGGAGGGATTTGAACCAAATTCTGCAAACAGAAATCAGCCATTTTTATCAAAAAATGGCTTTGCCATAATACTTTTTCATCAATATTCAGGCAGTTTGCAATGCAAATTTACTTATACAGTATTGTGGTACATTGACCAGTTCATGTTCATGACAGCTTTGCATTTGACAACAGTCAATTTAGAATGTGTTTGAAACATGGAGGCTACATGACATCCTACATGGTGACTGGTTATTGAGTGCCATAGTTTGAGTTTAGAATTTTGCATGATCTCAGTCAAGGAAAGGAGCTGTGACAAACTTTACTGTTGCCAACCTCCATATACTTATGTAATGAGCAGGGAAAGGATTTATATGTAAATACATATTTACTTATAAAGCTAATATCATTTATATTTTGCATTGCCATTATGTTTTACAATTTAGTACACATTTTAATTAATTTCCATATATTTTCCATATTTCATATAAAACAGCCTATCTTAACAATAAAAATAAAATTCCATTAAAATACATTTCAACAATGAAGTTTTAAACATTCCTTTCAAATTGGAGCTATTTTAAAATTAATGGTCCTCAACGGTCCTCAACAATAGCAAAGAAAGTCAAGACACTGTATTACGCGTCAGAATACTGTCACAAATCCATTGTTGCGACTGGTGGCCGATGTGCACAAAGAGACAGATAGTGCAGCGTGGAGATAAGAGGCTTGCTGAAACAGATAAAGATAGATAACTGGAAGGTTCTAGTGCCGTCCTGTTTTTTGTACGAAAATACCGGTAATTTCGTGAACAGTGAGCGGAGCTATAAAAGAAGCCGTGAATCGCCAGTGAGGGAGAGTCGAATCGGAACTGATTCGTGTGCCTGCAGCTGTTATGTTGCTTGCTGCCAAGGGCTGCAAATTGGACTTTTAATTCTACGAACCCACAAAGTCACAGTACACATTGGTGGAGTTCATTCTTTAAAGACGGTAAACATGCCAAAAGTATCACATCCAGTCACTTTAAAATTAAAAAGTTACATTTCAGAATTTAAAGATGATGGTTTATCAACAGACAATAAAATATTATTTTGTAATTTCTGTCAATGTGCAGTATCTTCTACTCAAAAGTTCCTGGTGCAACAACATTTTCAAACTAGTAAACATCAGTCTAACAAACAACAAAACTCCAAGCAGAGACAATTGTTTTTAACAGAACCAACAACATTGAATGCAAGGTCCGAGTTCAACATCAAGCTGTGGCATGCTGTCGTCTCTGCTGACGTTCCTCTCTACAAACTGAAAAATGAGATCTTCCGGGAATTCCTTCAGGAATATACTCAACATACACAAGTGTGTTGTGTCTGTGACACAAGTGTGAGGAATGACTTAACTTACATTAAGAACACATTTTCATATATCACAAAAACACTCAAAGGTCTCCAAAATAGGCACCTTTCACTTCCTGAAAGCTTTGAAATTATAAATAGCACTGTGGAACAATTGAATCGTGGTGGAGGTGAAGTTGCAGACGCAGTAAGAGCTAAGGTGGACACTGTACTTTCAAAAAACCCTGGATATGAAGAGCTATGAAAGGTTGTTGCTGTGATGAGTGGTGATTCAACAGTGAAGGTAAACTTGGACTTATCCCCAGCAGACATCGTGAAATTGAAGAATGCACCGATTACTTCTGCTGATGTTGAACACAGTTTCAGTCAGTATAAATCTGTCCTCAGAGACAATAGAAGATGATTCATTTTGCAGAACTTAAGAGATGTTTGTAACCCATTGCTATTATAACAGACAAAAGAAATTGTGTTTTGTTTGAAGTTCACATAATAATTTAAAGACAAGGTATGTCCATTATTATATTCTTTGGTTAGTTTTATTAAAATATATCAATATTTAGCATAGATAGTCATTTGTTTTATAATTATAAGTCCATATTTAATTCCATATTTTGGTTAAAATAACCATGTATATTTACATATTTCATACATTTTTAGTCCATATAATTCCTTTCCCTGGTAATGATGAATATCATTTTCATGTGATTATCATCAATAATAGGGCAAAAATTGACAAAGCGTGTGTAACGCCCTTTAAGCTAAATTTGCCATTTTGGTGTATTGATATTGAAAAAAAGAATTCTCTTAAATGATGTGTTTTCTTGGGCAGGCCGAGAACCTTCAGAATGCCCCTCACATCGGTGTGCTTGTATCCCATCACAGGTTACTGTACAGTGTGGCAGCACCTCCTGCTCCATAGTGCACCAACAATTGTCATTAAAATTCCACATGTGTAGCCTTCTGTTCATTCAACAGCCTTGGGATGCACTTCTGATAAAATAGATTGGATACTGCTATAGCTAATCCCAAAGTTCTGATGGCTATCTACCACTGTTCAGTGACAACTTCCTTCAATAGAGTTCTATACAGCTGCAATGTTGTTTGGAATGATGCTGGTCCTGGGGCAGCATTGATAGCTTCCGTCTAGTATGATACCTTGCTTTTTACAAACTTTTTTATTTCAAAATCTCACCTGCATTTTTTGACAATGTTGGTCCCCATATTCTCTGCACAAACTGTGCAAAGTTTCATTAGGTCTAACACCTTACTTTTGTAGCATTATTTCCACCTGCTCACTCCTGTATGAAAAGAAATGCTTAGCTGATAATTAACAAGTTATCAGCTACTAATTAATATCCAAAATAACGAATATCCACAATTCTTATCCAATTGTAAATCACATCACCAGAAGACCCTTGAAAGTATGTACAAGTGATGTAAATCGCATTAATATTCCAGGTTCTTTGGTTTTCCCTGCCACTCATCGATTTCGCACTCATGCATTTCCTATCATTCACTTCCTCCTCCCCAGGGGCCTACTTCAGTAGGTACTGGCTTGGCACACCCAGGGTCCCGAGCTGCTCACCACCATTATCATTCTTTCATATCCATCGCTTTGAGTCACATATTCTGTGGTTATAATCTCTTCCCCTTCTAGTTTTATTGCTTTTACATAGGTTAAGTACTAGATTTATAAACTCCTATCTCACCAACAGGGATCTATCCTATCTCCGTGGTTCCTTTCCCACGGTTTCAGTGTAGCTACCAACTTGTGTGCTCCTTGGAGGCTCAGACGTGAAGGTTAAGTGGACCCTCCTCCTCCCCCTTTGTGCGACACTAGGTGCGGAAAAAAAAAAAATTATTTTGTTCTTTAACGACGCTGTCAATTGCCAGGATCACATCAGCGTCGCCGGTGTGCCGAAATTTTGTCCCACAGGAGTTCTTTAACATGCCAGTAAATCTACTGACATGGAGCTGTCGTTTTTAAGCACACTTAAAAACCATCGGCCTGGGCCGGATTTGAACCCGCGACCTTGGGATCAGTAGGCCAGCGTCTAACCAACTGAGCCACCCAGACCGACTACTAGGTGCGGAGCTGTTCCATTGTCATGTACACCCACTTAGCTCCATAGGGGCCGGGTCCCCATGGGTATCTCAGCAGCTGTGCGTCGCTGGGGTGTACAGGGGGACCCGACGTGTTACCACTGTCTGGAGCCTGATGTAATTAACCTCAGGTCTCCTGAATCCATGCTGACTCCGTTGAGACAGCATGGCCTAAAATGAGGAGCCACCGGCAGTTATACTGGTGGTAGTGGCATAATGTTGGACCTGCCTTTGGTGAACATGTTGCATACCGGACCGTAGTGACAGGCAGAGGGTGACTTTTTCTGAAGTACTGCTTGAGATCAGGTCTGAAGCGGGTGCTTTGGGCCGGCACAGACCGGAAGATTTAGGTGTCTTTCTTTTATCCCGTGGATGGCAGGCTGACGCCGACAGCTCCGGAAGGGGGACCTTATAATCATGTCTCCTCTGCGCTCAACCTCATCAACACCCCGTTTTTTGGTTATGCGAGTAGTTAGTGACAAGAAGACAATGTTCAACCTAAGCCCATTTTATATTAAAAAGGAACTGGATAGGCTTTGTGGTCTGGTGAAGAACACCACCAGATATAGGCACGGCAGTTTGTTAATAGAGGTCAATCAAGATGTCCAGACTGCGAAACTGTTGAAGGCAAGTTTCCTGGGTTCCTACCCTGTAAAGGTAGAGAAACATATAACCCTCAACAGTTGCCATGGCATAGTTCGTACATAAAGTTTGGATGAACTCTCTAATGAGGACATCATTAACCGTCCCTCTGATCAATGCGTTATTCCTGTGTACCGCTTAGTTGGACAGAAGGACAATAAACCGTTTCCCCTGTGGACGGTTTTTCTTTGAATGCACCACTCTCCCACAGTACATCTTATGTAGGTGTGAACAGACGACCGTTCGTCCCTATGTCCCAAATCCCATGTGATGTTATCAATGCCAGAAGTTCAGAAACTGGCTTGCCAGTTTGTCCTCCCTCTGGTCATGATGCTCATGATGGCTCCCTGTGTGAAACAGATAGCACCTGCATAAACTATGGCACAGATCTCACCTGTCAAACTCACACGATTGCCCTTGCTTTCTACAGGAAAAGGGAATCCAGGAGCTTCGGGTGAAGGAACATTTAACCTTTATAGATGAACAGAAGAGATTCAAGGAACTTCATCCTATCACCACCATGAAGTTTTCTGCAACTGTCTGCCAGGCTGTTCCGAAACAGGATGCCGTCATACAGATGTGCCCCAACTTGCTCTCACAGTTTCCCGTGGGAGTGCAGATCGATTCATCTGATGGGCATGTATCTCCACCGCCAGCACTTTGAACATAGACAATATCCTCTGCCGTCCAGACACCAGCTCCGCAGCTGCCCCAAAGCACTACTGCTCCTGTGATTCCTACAGAAAGATACCGTTCCAGACACAAACCTTGAGCGAGTAACTGCACATCCTCAATGAAGTCCTGTTCTCGCTCCACAAGCCGCTGATGATCTTCCGACTTCCAGGCATCAGAGGCGTCACCAGAGAATAGAGAACTGCACATCCTCTGTTCTAAAGGTGCAACAGTAAAGAAAAAGATAAAGACCATGCACTAATCTCCTTTATACCATGGAATGTTAATGGGTTCCAGGCACAATTTCTCAATGTTCGTCTTGAATTGTCTGTCTACAAGAAACTCATGTACAGCCTAATCACGCTCTCTGCCTTCATAATTTTAGGGCATTTGGACATGACTCTGCACATGACTCCACGACTAATCGGCAAGCCAGCAGTGATGTTGCTACTCTGCATTCAGCATCCCGCTTAACACTCCACTACAAGCTATAGCGGTATGTGTATAGCTGCAGGGCCCATGTGTGTCTGTTTGCAATATCTATTTGCTGCCGCTCAGTGTCGTACACAAGAAGGAATTTTGGGCTCTTTTGGCACAGATTTTGCCACTGCTCCTCTTTCTCGGCGATCTGAATGCCAAACACACTATGAGGCTCCGACACTACGATGCTCGTGGGTGTCTTGTAGCAGATGTTTGCAGTATGTCTGGCTTACACCTATTAAGCACTGGCGTGCCTACCTTCTTATTTGCATATGTTGCACACTCAGTGCTAGACCTTTCTTTCTGTAACTCGTCCCTGGTACCGCTTCTTGATTGGTCGGTGCTTTCTGACCTATTTGGCAGTGATCATTACCCCATTCACCTTCACCTCTCCGGTCGCTATCCTGTGCCAGCATGACATCCTCACTGGATTATTTCCAAGGCTGACTGGGGGACATTTTGTTCCCTCATTCATCTCAAGGGTGCTGCTTACCCCAGCTTTGATGACATGGTTGCATATTTTACTTGTTCTATCCTGCTCGCAGCAGATTCCAGCATTCATTGTGGTTCATCTACACCACGACACGTTCCAGTGCCTTGGTAGACAGAGAAATACCGTTTGGCTATTAAAGAACGCAAGCATGCCCTGCGTCTTTTCACTTTACACTCGATGGAGGAGAACTTGATTTCCTTTCAACGTTCTTGTGCTAGAGCATGCTATGTGCTTTGCAGTGCAAAACAGATCTTGGGAAACCTACGTCGCACCTTGGCACAAAAGGTATAGGCTGCTGTTCAGCGTATGTATGCCAAGTGTCACCAGATGATAATTCCTTGTCTTGCCATACACTGCTTCTCAAATGTGTCTATACTTATACCTCTAAACAGGATATCACTGATGCCCTTGCTACTTCGTTTGCTGCTACTAACCAAACAGATAGTTATGATAGCATTTTTATATCTCACAAGGAATCTGCGGAGCAGATAGTTCTCGATTTTAACAGTGACTGTAGTAAACTGTACAACCCACCTTTTACTGTAGCGGAGCTGCTCCATTCCTTGTCTCTCGAAAGGGACTCTTCTCCTGGTCCCAATGACATCCATCAACAAATGCTGCTTCATTTTCCTTGTGCGGCACTATCCTTCCTACTGGGCATTTACAACCGTATCTGGCGTGAGCAGGTTTTCCCGTCTTCCTGGCGAGCGGGTACTGTCATCCCTATCCCTTGACCCAGAAAAGACTGGACACTTCCCTCTAGTTACTGCCCTATTAGCCTAATGAGTGTTGTTTGTAAGACCTTTGAACAGATGATTAACACTCGCTTAGTGTGGTGGCTAGAGATGAATAACATGCTGAGTGATGTTCAGTACAGTTTTCGTCACCCTCGCTGTAATGTCAACCATCTGACATGCTTGGAGGCTTACGTCCAAAATGCCTTTCTGCTGAATCAGCTTGTCATGGGAGTCTTCTTTGATTTGGAGAAGGCCTACGACACCACCTGTCGCTATGGAATCCTCCATACTCTCTATGGCAATCATTTATGTGGTCATTTAGCAATGTTCATTTTAAACTTTCTTAGCCACATTGATAACACGCTGTCACAAGAGAAGATCCAGGAGAATGGTGTATCCCAGGGGTCAATTCTGAGTGTCACACTTTTTGCCGTAGCTATTAACGACATTGCTAGCGTTCGTAGTAGAATCCCGATGTCACTGTATGTTGATGACTTTGCAATTTACTACTGCTCTTACAAGCTTGAGCACATTGAGCATCAACTGCACCTGACCATAACATCCATCGCAGATGGTCCCTTTGCACTGGCTTTCAGTTCTCACCTATGAAAACACAGTGTGTCCACTTTCATCAACTTGACGGTGTACACTTTCCTGATCTTCATTTGCGTGACACACGTCTACCGTTTGTTCCGCACATAAAGTTCCCTAGCCTTCATGTTGACACTAAGCTAACATGGGAGCATCATATTCGCCAACGTTGTGCTTCCTGTGGTCGCTCTCTCCGCGTTTTATCCAGAGTATCTTGGAGCGGTGATCATACAGTTATGTTACGATTATATCTCTCGCTGGTACGGTCCAAGCTAGACTACGGTAGTTTTATCTATGGCACGGCGTCCACCTCTAAACTTTGCCTTTTAGACACTTCATCATGGTGGTATCCATCTTGCTACTGGGACATTTCCTAGGGTTGATCTTGGATAGGAAGCTTAGTTCGTCATCACATATAGCACAGCTAAGAGCATGATGTGACCGTTCCCTGAATATCATGCTAGTACTAATTGGCAAATCTTGGGGAGCAGGTCGGACAGTTTTGTTGCGAATGTATCACGCACTGGTCCGATCCAAACTAGACTATAGGTGTATAGTTTATTCGTCAGCACGACCATCTGTGCTGAGAAGATTAGATGCAGTCCATAATAGGGGCATCTCCATGGCAATAGGAGCTTTTTCAACAAGTCCTGTTGTGAGGCTTTACGCCGAGTCTGCAGAACCTCCTCTGCAATATCAGCATGAGATTCTCTTGGCAAATTATGGTTGTGCGCTTAGATGTATGCCTAAGCACCCAACGTTCACTTCTTTTTTCACCACCACGCTAAGAGAACGATATAGGAAAAGCACACTTAGTCCTAAGCCAGTGGGTTTCGTTTCGAGAAGCATCTAGGGAAGCTTGCAATTGAACTACCTAGAATGTTTGCCAAGGGCAAGAAGCTCTACCACCCTTGGTTATATGGCATGCCCCATGTAGATCCTGGGATGACTGTACACCAGAAGTCCACAATGCCTATTAGTAGTATTCGCACATGTGTTTTAGAATTTTTGTCAGGCTACACTGACCGACATTTTATTTACACCAATGGATCCAAGAGCGCCAGTGGTGTTGGATGTGCTTATGTTTATGGAACCAAACCATATACATTCGGTTTTCCTAATAGCACTTCCATTGTTGCTGGTATGCAATTTACAGAGCCATTTTATATGTGCGCTTTAGCAAATTAGGTGACTGATATCAAGTGATTCCCTTAGTGCACTTCAGAGCCTTTGTGAGCTGTACTACCCCCATCCTATTGTGTATTCAGGATGCCCTCCAGTTTTTATACGCTTCTGGCGTTAGCGTGGTGTGTGCATGGATTTCTGGTCATGTAGGTTTGCCTGGGAATGAAATGGCAGATTTGGCAGCAAAAATGGGAGCTACAGAACCCAGTATTACCATTTCACATGTTACTTGGGAGGTACTTGTAAATACAATTGAAGCTAATAAATGAATGAATGAATGAATGAATGAATGAATGAATGAATGAAAAGTAGAGAAAGTCATGCGAGTGCAACAGATCAGATTTTTAATATTCTAAAGTAGCAAAATTTAACTCCTTTAATATTGTGGAATATTAAAAGG
Source organism: Tenodera sinensis (assembly GCA_030765045.1). NCBI lineage: Eukaryota > Metazoa > Arthropoda > Insecta > Mantodea > Mantidae > Tenodera > Tenodera sinensis. The sequence goes on along the minus strand of CM060964.1, from coordinate 251,376,593 downwards.
GTGCACTTGTTTCCCTTCAATGGGGTTGATATTTTCTGTTATAAACAGTTGAATAAAACTTATCTTACTTACTGCAAACCAATTTCAAATAACTTATTAATTAAACATATTATTTCGGCCAGTAAAAGATACTGTGATTATGCAGGTATATAGATCACTTTTAGTTTAATACCTGCAGTAGCAGGTCAGAATTTAAAGGGACACAAGTGTGCTTGAAGAACAATTAGCTAATACTGTATGTGCAGCAAAGGGTTAAGCAGTGTTACAGCATTTTCCTAAAAGTGATACACTTTTAGAAGGCTCTTCTTATGAATTACCTCTGTTTAAATGAGTAAATTAAAAGAAAGGGGCCAATGTTGATATGCTGTGCTTCCTAAATTACCTTTAATTTTGCAATGATACCAAACAAATTTGAAACCTGATCACAGATTTTCTTCTCTTATATCTAAGATGGCATCCCACGTGTGTAATTTATCATTTAAAAATAATACATTTTAAGAGGCTGTCTTATAATGAATATAGACTTTTAATCTATTGGGCACTTTATATGCTTCATATCACTAAGTTATCACAAAAAAGACTGAAGTGAGAAAGCTTATCGAAGCTTCTCTGCAGATGGGTTTACAGGTACCTCATTTACTGTTTTAAATGTTTTCTCTGCCAGGTTGATGGCAGCAGACATTTTTAAGTCAGAGAACTCCAGTTGTATAACTGTTGATAAACACTGGAAGTTCGGTTTTACGTATTGCAGGTCTTGAAATAGTTCATTTGAAATAAGAGATTGTGCTTTTTGCAGTCTCAGTACTATCACTGTGCAGTCCCGTGGCCGAACAGTTAGACTGTTTGCCTATCACCAGGGCAGCCCAGGTTCGATCCCAGGGACCAACATGTGGTATTAGTGGTGGACAAAGTGGCGTCAAGGCAGGTTTTCTTTGGATTCTCCAGTTAACCCCACCACTTATTCCACCAACTACTCCATCATAACCTTTCCATTCATCCATTTTGCCTGTATTTCATATCATCCTCTTTCTCACTCTCATACCTGGTGCTGGGCTGACTGTTCACTTCCAGGTCTTCGCTCTGTCTGGTCCATTGGCTCATCTGCTCCCTGACAGGCAGCTTGTAAGCCCATGGGGGTGTTGGTCCTCCATAAGGAGAGGGTAATCAGATGAAGTATTATCATTGGTGTCCAATGCTTAACCCTCCATCACTCGCGCGGATGACACTGATCATGCACGTTATTTTATTGATCTGTCTTACCTGATTGGTCAGGTTTTTTATCGCATCTTTCTCAGTACCTTTCCATCAATTGTCTCTTTGTTACGGGCAATCATTATTGCATGTGAAACAGTTGTAGTTACATTGTCACTGAGGCTGCACTGCAGCTGGAGGTCATTGCACGAGCAATTGTGTTACTACTTCAATCAAGGTAAGCAATATTTATTTACTACTGCATTAGCCTAAATAAAGTTTTGGATCTGTGTATATAGAGTTGATTCTCTATTTTAATTTTCAGATTGCAAGAAAAAATATCAGCAGTGAAAAAACCAAAGATGAGCATGATGATCCAGATGTACGATTACAATGGTTCCAAGAGACAAGCAACATAGGATTTAGTATTGGTAATGATGGATCAGAGGAAGATGATTTTGTGAATGATAGTAATCACTAAGGCAGGAACTTTGGACACCAAAACATTGGAACGAGGCGGGTACAGGTTGCGTGACTCTGAACTATACAACCTCGTGATCCACTGCCGTCCTGATGTACAGTCACGTTCCGAGGTGTTCAGTTGTCATTTAGTTGCATTCAGCGAAGGTGTGTTACAATGCCGCCAACAAAGAATGCAACGCTACATGTGATTGATCTCCGGTAGCAGACCTGTTTACTAGGAAATGAGTGTATGAGAGTGCATATTTCTAGCTATGGGTGAGTTATGTGACAACATTGTGTATTTTAAACGAGCCTAGCATCCTTGTCAAACTCGGAAACTAGGCATAAACACCGCGTGGGAAGCACAAAATGATTATGCTACGCATTCCTAAGACTTGCCTTCTTGTCTTGCACACAGTACCAAAGGTTGGAATCAGGTGTAGTGTGCTCTACCGACGTCCTTCTCCCACCCTCAGTTCTTAGTAAACAATACAATACTAATTCTATGGACTCGGCGTAGCAAACTTCATAGGTTCGGTGTCTAAAGTTCCTGCCCTAGTAATCACGTTCACAAATGGAGCAAGAAATTTTAGAAAATGACAATCTACATAGATTCAGAAGAAGAACAGGGTGAAGATGAAGAAACTCAAGGGGATTTATTTTATACGGGGAAAGATGGAGTAATCAAATGGTATGAAAGTAGATTCCCTCAGCAATGTGAGAACAAGATCTTGCAATATTATTACACATTTAGCTGGACCAAGAAATTAAGCTTGTACAACGAAGAACTTAATTCTTGGATGAAAAAATATTGTGCAACATTGTAACATCCACAAACATTTATATAGAAGTTCGTGCTAACTTTTCAAGGGAGAGGGATGCGAAAGAAACAGATATTTAGAAATTAGAGCCTTCATTGGTTTACTGTATCTATGCGGGTCTCTAAGATGTTCCAGAAATCTGTTATGAAGTAATTCTAGTTGAAATGGTGTTGGTTACTGTTGAAACCTCCACCAGAGTACTTTGACCTTGCCACTACCACTGAAGATGTCTGCCGCAGTCACAGACGAAACATCTGGGAAGAAGAAGAAGGTGCCCAATACACTACGGCCCACAAGCCCCGATTGTACTGTATCTAGTGTCTGTAATATTTCTGAAAAGAAAGCTTCCATGTCTTATACTAAGGGTTGGTTGCAGTTCCCTCACAAACTGATTCTTCTGTATGTTACACACATCCTCGTCTGGAAACACAGTGAAGAATTGTTTCCCCAAGTTTTTTCTCAAGCACTTTATTTCATGTGTTCCCAGCATTCAAAATTTCTGCAGCACAGAATCTCTGATTCTTTTCAATCAAGAACTGCACAAGAACAGTTTCCTGCATTGTCTCATCAACAACAGTGGGACATATCTTAAACCACTTGTATTGGAACCTGTAGAAGAATAAGACTCAATTTGAACCAAGTCATCTGCTTCTTCTAACATAGAACGGGTTACTTCGGGTTCCATTTCTCTTGAAATGCTGTTTCCTACTGACGCACTCTTTCCAGATTTTACATTCAACCTCTTTGGTGGTGGCGGTGGTGGTGGCGGTGGTGGTGGCAGTGGTGGTGGCGGCGGCGGCGGTGGTGGTTGTTAGTTATCATCTCCCCTCCCCCTTTCTGTGCATGCAGATTTCAAGAGTTCTGTGAATGAGTCACTCCAAGACAGCTCATAGTTCTTAACGGCCATGCCGTAGTCGAGTGGTTGGACCATTTGCTTCTCACCAAAGCAGCCTGGCAGCCGCATTTGCGATTTGTGGTGGGCGAAGCGGTGCTGGGGCGGGCTCTGGGTTCTCTGGTTTCCCTCGCCATCTCATTCCACTGCTGCTCCATCTTTATTCCATATATGAGGGCCGTTCAGAAAGTAACCTCCGATCGGTCACAGTGCGGGTAGTGGGGGGAGTAGCGACGCCATCTGTGCATTCACACACTCAGTAGGTCAGTCGGCATCAAGCCGTGGTCGAGTGAACGTCGTACCTGCGCTAGTTTAGTGTTTGTGGCCGTTTGAAATGTGTGCTGCAATAGAAAACCCCGCCAAATGTGAAGTGCGTGCTGTTATAAGGTTTTTTACAGCCAAAGGATATTCTGCAGCAGCTATTCATCGTGAGCTTTGTGCCGTGTACGGACCAAGAGTTATGAGTGAAGGAGTGGTCCGCGAATGGGTACGTTTATTTAAAAGTGGACGAGAAAACGTTCATGATGAAGAGAGGAGTGGTCATCATTGGTGACGGACGAACTCGTTCAGACAGTTGATGCAAAAGTTCGTGAAAACCGACGTTTCACAATGTCAGAGTTGTCTACTGATTTTCCACAGATTTCTAAGACTCTCTTGTGCGAGATAGTGACAGCAAGATTGGGTTACCGTAAGTTCTGTGCACGATGGGTGCCCAAAATTCTTACCGACCACCACAAAACTCAAAGAATGGCCTCTGCATTAGACTTTCTGTCACGTTATGAGGACGAAGGTGAACCATTGTTAAACAATCGTGACCGGGGACGAAACCTGGATTAAGTACGTGAACCCTGAGACAAAAGAACAATCAAAGATGTGGGCACATTCAAATTCGCCTACCAAACCAATAAAAGCCCGGCAAGATTTTTCTGCCCGAAAATTGATGGCAACAGTGTTTTGGGATGCAAAAGGGGTGTTGTTGGTTGAATTCATGGAACGTGGGACGACCATTAATCAAGACGTGTACTGTGAAACACTAAAAAATTTACGACGGGCTATACAGAACAAACGCCGTGGTATGCTGACTTCTGGTATCGTTTTTTCGCACGATAACGCCCGTCCTCACTCTGCTCGCAGAACAACAGCCCTTCTTGAGTCCTTCAAGTGGGACGTTGTCAACCATCCACCTTACAGCCCAGATCACCTCTTCATGCATATGAAGAAATGGCTCGGGTCCCAGCGGTTTGATGACAACGAAGAGCTCAAAGATGCGGTCACAGGCTGGCTCCAGGCACAAGCGGGTGATTTTTATGCAGAAGGAATTTCAAAGCTTGTGAACAGATACGATAAGCGCCTCAATTGTTATGGAGACTATGTAGAAAAATAGTGCAAAGATGTAATTGTAAGATGTATATATTAAAATATTTTTATTTAACTTGGTGAATTTTTTGCAATCAACCGGAGGTTACTTTCTGAACGGCCCTCGTATCAGTGCTGTCGCCTGCAGTGCCGTATGTAGTAAAAGTGGGCGTTAAACACTACAAAAAAAATCATAGTTCTTATTTTGTTTTTTTGGATTAATATTCTGTAAAGTAAGTTACTGTGTTGGTTTTGTCTATGTATCTTTATTTAATTTGGTCTAGTTTTGTTCTTTTTCAGATGCGCTGGTTTAAAAAACATATTTTGGGACTATTTCAATACAGCTGGTGCTACAGGAGTAGCATCTAGAATTTTTCTTTGGTATTTTGGCGTGTCTGAAGTTAGGCTGAAAATTCACACCAATGAATACTGAACTAATCCAGTGAAACAGTAATTGTTTAATCTGTTTCAACCTTAAATAATATATACTTAGAGATACTTACTCATCAATTACGTGAAACAGAAATCACTTACACTTTCAAGTTTTAGCTAGGTATAAGTTTGTTTTCACTCTTCCAAACAGCAACACTTATCGGCTGCTACTAATGTCTACTTTACACACCAGGATGCATGAAAAACAGCTTTGCAACTAATACGGTCCATTGGCTGTACAATAAACCTCACAAAATTATTACATTATTCATATTTTAGATGACAGAATAAAAAGTAAAGTTCAACAACCTAATGGCCAAAGTTACCCAAGTTGGCCGAAATTAGCCTGTTTTACAGTATATATTTTAAGTATAGACTAAGGCAGGCGCGGCTCGTCAATATGTGTTACAGTGCTACAGCACAATGATTATTTTGTAGAAAATAGTTTCTTCTTTGTGTTAAACGTATACTCAATTATTATTACACATTTTCTTTCACTTTCACTATTTTATATGCCGCGCGCTAGTGTTCTTTGCTCATTGTGTGCGAAGATGATGCATGCCTCACATACACGAGATAGGTGATGCGTTGGGTGCTACAAAATTCTTCAGTCCTTTGCAGGGAATGTAGACCAATCCACGCATGCGAAACATAAGTGTACGATTTTGAAATCTGTTCTCCTATTGGTTGAATTTACCTAGCGTTGTGCTCTCATGAAGTGGAGCACATGAATTCATGCTGTTTCTGTACAAAGTCGCTAGATAGCAGGATTGCAATGTCATCTAACGACTTTGCTTGCTGTTATGCAACTTCTGCCATCTATGTGGTGTTGAGACAACTATCTGTTGCCGGTGATAGACCTTGCATGCAACAGAGAGAATAAAACTCTCGGAAGTTGGACATGTGGAGCAATTTCTGTTGGCACTACTTATTTTTGACAGCAACTAATAACCGCAAAATACTCCATAAACTCAGGTTATGAACGTCAGTTTTGTGTGCTGAGCAATATCTGTGTTGTGTACGCTAAAATGAATTCTGTGGACAGCCTAATAAATTATCCGTTCTCTAGGAGGACTCTAGAAGAAAAAGTTCAAGTGAAGCAGTTAGGGAGGCAAACACCAAATCTAAACATCACGCAACCTGCAAAAGGAGGGAGAAATAATTCTTACACCAGACGATTTAACCTCAAAATTTATGAGCATGCATGGATATGTGGATGTCAGGAAAGAAATGCTCTTTTCTGTTTTCCATGCTTGCTTTTTGGAAACAGTGATTCGTGGAGTACGACGGGAGTGACAGACTTAGGGCGATTAATGTTCTTATTAACAAACACAAACAAAATGTAAAACATTTAAACAATGTACTAGATTTAAGTGCTTTAGGTAGTACAAATATTGTGACTCAGTTAAGCCGTGCTTATCAAGAGGCGAAGCTGAAGCATAATATACAAGTAGAGAAAAACAGGTATGTGTTGTCCCGCATAATTGACTGTATAAAGTTTTGTGGTGCATTTGAGCTTGCTTTGAGAGGACATGATGAGACTGAATCTTCTGAAAATCCTGGCATGTTTTTAGGACTTATAGATTTAGTAAGTAACATTGATAGTGCTGTGAAGGAACACATGGACTCAAACCATATATTCAAAGGGACCTCTAAAACCATCCAAAACAAACTCTTGGATTGTATGTTAGAAGTCTGTCGTGAGGTGATTCTGGAGGAAATGCAAGAAGCTGATTTTGTGGCTGTTATGGCAGATGAAACCACAGATGTTTCGCATCAGACCCAGCTTGTATTAGTATGTAGATATGAGAAAAAGGGTGTTCCATATGAGAGATTTTGGGGTTGTTTGCAATCAGAGGGACAAAACGCAGAAGCAATTTCTGAAAGCATATTAAAAGTGCTTAATAAACTATTCACAGATAAACGTCATAAACTTATTGCCCAAACTTACGATGGAGCTTCAGTAATGAGTGGTGCAGTTGGTGGAGTACAAGCCAAAGTACAATCTCAGTTTCCAAATGCGCAGTATATTCACTGCTATGCACATCAACTGAACTTAGTGATGGAACATGCAGCTTCGCAGAATAAGTCTGCCAGAATATTTTTTCTTAATCTCTCTGCTTTTCCTGCCATTTTCTCGAGATCCCCACAGCGCTTGACAGCTCGGGATTCTGCGGTGGCTATAGAAGAGTTCCTGGTGGTTCTGCAACTAGGTGGAATTTTAGATCCATAACTGTTAATGTAATTTATGAAAATCAGGAAGAATTGCTGCAGTGCTTTTCGGAGTTGGAAAATTCTGCCCATGATAAGACTTGTCTGGAAGCAAATGGGCTTCGGCGTTATTTAGAAGACAGCAAATTCCTTTCGTGGTTGAAATTCTTTCACCGAGTAATGCCTCATGTTGATGTACTTTATAATCAACTGCAATCAAGATCAACTGAGGCTGTTAAAGTACAAAATGCTGTGTCTTCATTCATTCAGTGCATCTGTGACATTCGAGAGGCAGCCGATGATATATTTGTGATTCCATCTGAATCAATGAGCAAACGCCAGAAGGTAGAATGTCTAAAAATAGAAGCCAAAGAAGTGTGTGACCGCATTATCGAGGAAGCTAGACGTCGTTTTCAGTCGCTTAGTCATCTCGATGCAGCAAAGCTGTTAAACTCTAAATTCTTTGGCAGCTTTTTAAGTCAGTTTCCTGAGGATGAACTTCAAACTATTGTGGCTACGTATACAACACTGAACAAGAAAATGCTAAAGACACAACTTAGCATTCTGTATGCAAGACCTGACTTTAGAAACATTGACGGGGCTGTGCAACTATTGCAATACATAATTTCTAATGGTCTGCAAGATTCGTTTTCTGAAGTTACAACTTTACTAAAAATTTTGATCACATCGCCAATGACCACTTCTGAGCCAGAAAGATGCTTTTCATGCTTAAAACGCGTAAAAACGTTCTTAAGAAACACTGTCACAGGATCGTCTTACTGCTCTGGCAGAAAAGCATCGCTTCTAACATGGAGGGGTTTAATATCAGGGTGATCGATAAGTTCTGCAGCCGGAAGGAGCGCCGTATGGACTTTATATTTCGCCATTAGATAAGACTAATTATATAAAATGTGTAATCATTGTGCAGTACTGTAGCACACACCTTTTTTTGTTCACCAGCTGCCACTGGACTAAGGGTTTTGCCTTGTTGACACGTAAATGACATACACAAACAATCTAGAGCCATATGCCAATAAACAACCAGAGGTTGCACAGAATTTATGTGTATGGGTTTCCTAGAGTGAACCATTTCAGAGAAATTCGTTATTTGTCTGATTTTTCCTTTACTTTAATGTTCTCAAATGGGAAGTTGCTATTCATATTTTTATCTCTTGGTCAAGCAAAGAGTATGGAATTTGAAAGAGCCAGTAATTCAGCTGAAGATGATGTGCTTCAGTTAGTTGAACCAGTGCAATGTACCAACAGAAATATAACTGGAGATAACTGGTTTACCAGCTGCTCTTTAGTGAAGAAACTAACATATGTAGAAACAGTGAGAAAAAAGCTAGAGAAATACCAAAGAATTTCTACCCCAGAAAGGAAGGGAACCAAAATAATGTCTTTGGGTTTCAACAAGATTGCACTTTAGTGTCATAGTGTCATGCTGTCTGAAGAAAAACAGAACAGTGCTAGTACTTTTGAGCATGCAGTTCAATGGTACCATAGATGGCTCAACAGCCCACACACACGAAAAAGCAGTGTTTTATGTAATACAAGAAGGTGGTCAACAGTATTATTTTATGATATTTTGAACATTAGAGCCATAAATGCTTTATGCATTTAGAAAAGCCACTGTATTGCTTCAAATGAAATTGTAAAAAGAGTTGACTTTATTGAACAAATTAGTTGGGAACTAATAAAGCTTCAAATTGAGCGACATTCTTTTGTTGAAAACCTTCCCTGTGAGATTCGTAGAAGGGCAAAACTGTTGGTAGGCAGTCAAGAAACCATTGGGCAGCCTGAGAAAACTACTGGATCATGTGGTAGGTCATACAACTGCTGTATACTCTCCTCAGGCCAGTTGCCCTACAACTGGATGTGAGCACTGGGATGGAGTTGATGTCCGAGCTGGTCCTACACGTGTTCTATTAGGAACAGATCTAAGGATACTGCTGAAAGTACCTCAACCCCATGTAAGCAGTTCATAGAGATATGTGCTGTGTGTGGGCGTGCATTGTCCTGTTGATAGATGGTACCAGGATACTGTCACATGTGAGGTAACGCATCAGGATGTAGGATTTCTGTACCATTGTGCTGTCAGAGTTCCGAATCACTACAGGCCATGACCTAAACACATAATGATGGCTCCCCATACCAGACACCTGGAGTAATGCCACTGTGCCACTCCAAATCATAGGCAGAATGGTCTCTCACCCCTGGTAGCCACCGTACTCACAGACTTCCGAGACTGTCTTCTGAGGTAATGCAGAACTGGGATTCATCACTAAAGAATGTGATGCTACTTGCCAGCAGTACACACTTTGTGGGCACAGCAGCACTTCAAAAGTGCTGTTTCTGTCATATTAAAGGGCAGCTTATGCACGGGACGGTAATTCTATAGTCTTCAACCAATGGTGTGGGAAGACATGGAGTGTTGCAGCGAATCCATTACTTGTTCTCAGATGGCATGAGCAGATCTGAAAGCAGAATACAGCAACCCTCCCTTGTGACGGTTGAATGTGATTGACTGGAATATTCACAACGAGCGTGGTTCCCCTCACAGCCCCATTCAGTCCAACATTGAGCTACTGTCACATCTGAATGTCCGACATACCTGGATATTAATCTATATGACCAGCTGGCCACAAGGAGACCCACAATATGGCCTGTTCAAACTCCATCACGTGCAGTAATGCCCCTTATATACCTTATCAGGCCTGTTAACAGGATCATATGGTGACAACACTAATGCACTCTGATGGACATTCTAGTTGTCAATGAGCATTGCAACTATAATCATCTAAATACCCACCAATAGTGTGCACGTGCATGACACGTTGATATTGGACCATTTCTTCAAGATGCTTAACTTTTTGTCAGGTAGTGTATATTACATATGCTGTTAGCTGATACAATATTGCAACTATAATCATCTAAATACCCACCAATAGTGTGCACGTGCATGACACGTTGATATTGGACCATTTCTTCAAGATGCTTAACTTTTTGTCAGGTAGTGTATATTACATATGCTGTTAGCTGATACAATATTTAAGGATCACCATCACATGCTAGCAGTAGCTATGACAGATACAAAATTTAATGAAAACTGATACTTGGCTACCATTTTCTTTCCTGTTGTACAAATAAGTTTTGTGGGTGCAAATGACATTTATATCACCGGCTTTACAGCGTGATTTCAAATTATGTTTTAACTGTACAACACTGCAAAGCCTGGCAAGCCTATAATTGGATTTTGTGTTAATCCGCTCCTATCACCAGGCATTAAATTTTGTGTCAGCCATAAAATAACTACATCAATAGCCTCCAGTTCTTGAATGTAAAATATGAAGTGTACAAAGACTAAATGTTGTTTGATGATTTTATGTATTTTACATTTTAATTAAACCATATTTACATGTATTTTACCTTAATGTAGATAACCTTTTTCTGTCCATAAAGGCCCAACCCTGATTGGCACTGAGAAGGTTGTTGATTTCATCGCTAACAACCATAACAACCAATGTATCTATTACTTTGAAAGACTGGTATATCTGTGATTATAATTTTTGTGTCCTCACCACAAATAAATGAATATTGTTGGGACATGGAACCCCTATTGGCATCAACTGTAAGATAGAACATATACTGGAAAGGTAGAATCAGGCTGAAAAATTTAATGCCATGGCCAGAATTTGAATTGTGGATCTTGATTGACCTTATAGTTGGTTAAACTATGAAGCTGGGATTTAAAGTACTACATGTTGTAAGTCGTCATTAGGGTATGTTATATGAATTTGAGATTATCTTATGGTTTATCAGGGAAAATGTGAGTTATTTTGAGAATTTAATGCTGTGCCGCTATGTTGCCATGGTAGATCAGTGGTTAGAGCAAACTGACAGAGATCGGAAGACCTGTGGTGTAAGTCCCAGCTATAGGACTGAATTTTTCAGTCTGATTATACCTATCCAATCCTTTTTGTACACAGAGCTAGTGTGAAAGAACAATTAATTACCAGAACACATACTGATTGCCAACTTTTTTCATTTGACAGGTATGTGAAGTAAGCGGTGTATGTGAAACTGGCAAAATATATCAACTAGGAAACACTAGAACAAACAAAGGGCTTAAACTTAGGTAAGTGTTATTTATATAACTTTTAAGCAATTCAGAATGATTAATGAATTCATTGTTCATGAGCTCTTTTGGTTAATTCAGGCATGGCATTCAAGAACGAGTATTCAGGTTGGAATTCATTAGTAATCAGGATTTCACTGATAGTGAATTTATGAAATGGCGAGAAACCTGTGCACTCCAGGGTATCTCAATGCCCACTCATGATGAACTGGAACAAAAACTTAAGGACATCAAAGAGGCTATGATTTACGAATTTAAAGAAGAGGACATTGAAAAGGTATATCATTTTTTAGTGTTGTGTGTTACAGTATAACATGTGAATTTGAGAAAATGAGATTAATTATACTTGATAGTTATTTGATGTGAAATAAAGTGGAAGTGTCAAATGTTTTAACTACCAGTTTTATAGAAGCAAACAATTACTGTATCTTTTCTGACTTCAATGTCATGCAAAAAGTTTGTAAAAAAAAAACACAATTTCCTCATAGTCCATCACTGTGGTTTGGGGGTTGTATGTATGCCTTATATTCAAGAGCTTCTGAGTTGCCTTATCTAAGGTTTTCCCTTATCCTAAAAAGGTATATATTGAATAATCTTTAGCTCTATTGACCCTGGGCTCATTTAAGCATTATTTCACTTATTTATTCATTCAGTCATCTGATATGTTCTATGCTGTTAAAGTATGTTGAACTAAAAATAATAAACTACTTCTGATAATATCTCAATCTGTGACAAAAGTAGTCATAAACTACACAAATAGGTGAAGATCACAAGGCCAGGGATTTCTTGGTAAGTAACATAATCCTGTTTTTGCTGATCTGAAATCATAGGCAAAAATATGTTGAGATATGGAAAGAAAAATTGGTTTTATATGAATGTATCATCACATTTTTACTTTCTCTACCATATATATACTAGGTAGAGAAGGTATTTCATTCCACCCAAAAATATGGTACTGAGATTTAACTAGAAATACACATTTTAAGGACCTCTGAATAAAAAAAATAATGTTTTTAGGAAAAGGGCTGCATTTCAACAGCATAACTCATAAATGGAAAGTCAGTTAAATACCAAACTTAGTATTTAAGTTCAGCATCTTCCAAGGGTGCAACACAAAAAGTTTCAAGAAAGTCCCTCTACCCCAGACTACCAATTACATGAAACGTGTTTTTAAAATTTTAATTTTCATAAACTGGGCTAACAATTTTGATTAAAATACCATATCTTCAAGATATTTTCATGACAAATGAAGTGTGTATCTTGAATTTAATGGAAATGCCCTCAGAGGTCCTCTTCATTTTGGATGAGTTTTGCATAACTCATAAACCGCAAAGGTTAGTAAAAATCTTGCTAAGAAAAACGTGGATCTGCATAAAGGACACATTCATGTCAAATATTTTTTGTGGAGTGAACCATTTCTAAGATATTCCTTGTTATTTGTTTGCATTTTCCAGTACTTATACTTTTCTGAAGTGGAAAGTTATTATTCGCTATTTTGTGTCCTGGACATGCAAAGAGAATAGAATTTCAGTGCTATTGCATAGTGGATAGCTTTAAAAATATTTGACTATGGCTTAAAATAGGCCTGGGCGACTTGCAAAATAGCTTGAGTGACCTTCATTTGTTTTACCTGCTAAACATATAGTTATCAGTGCAAAGCCATGAGCGGTCTGTGCTCAGAGAACACTAGTTGCCCAGGCCTGGCTTAAACCCTACTGTATTCCCATATTCCACTTGCACCTACAAGAAAATTAGTAATAAGATACATGTGTATTTCTGCAATTGTTCTTCTAACTACTTCTGTATTCTTGTGATTAGCATGCTAACCTTCAAATCCAGAGGACCTGGACTCAATTCCCAGCTGAAGAGTGGGAATTTTTCTTTAGCCAGGGTTATTCCCCATCATGAGTTATGTTGGAATTGTGAGAGTGTGAATGTGTGTGAGAATTGATATAACTGCAAGTAAAACAACCCAAAGATGAATGCCACTGAAAGAAGTGAACATCAATTGCTCTTGAGCAAAAGTTCCAAAGGTAAAAGGCCTCTGATATAACCTTAAATGTTAAATGTGGCATATAAATGGAACACAAAAATGTGTATCTCAATTAACATGAAGTAGATAGAGGAATAAATGTTTCTAAGAATAGTTTATGCAAGAGCAGAAAGAGTCATGTGAGTGCAACACATCCGATTTTTTAGGTATACACTAGTGGACCTGACAGACATTGTCCTGTTCAAATGTTGTATATCCAAAAATTATACAATTGTGTGAATTAACTAACATGTCACTGTGGAAGAAACAAAAATCAAAACATCGCTAACACCAAACATTTCTGAGAGGTAGAACTGGAACTTAAAAATTCAATGCCACAGCTGGGATTTGAACCACAGACCCTCCGCTTACTAGGCAGGTGCTCTAACCATTAAGCTACTGTGACAGCCTGCCAGAATGACATTGAATTCTCAAACCAATTTGTATTTCTCCCAGTAAACCACAAGGGTAGTCTCACATCAGAGACAGTTACCCCAATGGTGACTTACTATTGCAAGTACTTTGTCTCAAACATTGCCCATACATGGCTTGTGTGTTTAAAAACACCAACAGTAAGTTTGTTGGCATAAATAAATAATAATTACCAGAAATTTCGCTTATCCTGTGGGTTCAAAGTCACCATTGCACATTCTCTGTAGCAGGAAGGTGACATGTTTGTTGTAGTTACATGATTATATTACTGTGTAAGAAAATGTACTAAACAGGGTGGGCGGGTTCCAGACTGTCTACTGTGGACAATATCACAACACCCCTAAGTAATTACTTCATTCTCTTTAATCTGAACAACACACTTTACCTTATATTATAAACAGTGAGTCATAAGCATCTTGAGAATGCATGCTCGCTTTGCTCAAGTGAATTGTTATGATCAGTAGCTGCTAATTAAACTTGAGGGTGCCATGTCCAGAGGTAGTTGTGCTTTACTTGGATGGAAAATGCTGCATTATACAGGAAAACCACTTATTTCTCTACCTTTGTAATCTATCTCCTTTGCTTTTGATAATGGTTACTACCATTTGTTGTATAATGTTCCAATGGTTGTTGGCTCTCTAGCACAATTTACACAATGTACATTGTTTAATTACACTTTAAAAGTGTACTTCAAAAAATAAGAATATATTAAATTTGTAGGTTAAGTGGATTGTTATAGAGTGACATGTATACACCATTGGAATTCATGACAAATCATGTAAAATACTCACTTCAATACTGAACCTTACACATTTGCACAATGTATATTTGTTAATTACGTTTACTTTAAATACGTTTTCTCAATAAGTGTGCACTTTTAATGTACTATTAACACTAAGCTGCAACAAAAACATCCTATAATCCGAACGCAGCATTAAATACTGGAAATTCTAAAATGCGATCACAGGGAAATATATATTAAATTTTTAGGCTAAGATGATTGTTATAGAAGGCTTGTTTATGCATCTTTGGAGTTCATAACAAATCATGTAAACTACTCACTTCAATACTGGAACTTACAAATTTTCACAAAGTATAAGGCTTGTCTGTAAAATAAGGTTCTCAATTTTTTTTACAGTGAAAAACATATTTATTGACATTGAATAATACATTTTTGGAAAGCTTAGAATTTTTCCTATTTTTCAACATAACTGCCGTTCTGATCAATGCATTTTTGTATGCGGTGTACCAACTTTTGTATGGCTGCATCATAGTATTTTCCCACCGTACAGCGAAGATAGCTTAAAACTGTTTGCTTCAGCTCCTCTCCGGTTATGAAATGCATCCCACCCAGGTGTTTCTTCCAGTCAGGGAAGAGATGGTAGTCACTAGGGACTAGGCCTCAGATGTAGGGAGGGTTTGTGACAGTATCACATCCAAATTTGTTCATAAGATTGGTTGTCACATGGGCAATGTGAGGACGAGTGTTGTCCTGATGGAAATGCACTCCCTTTGTGAGCATGCCTCTCCTCTTGTTTTGAATTGCATGGCGAAGATTCTTCAAAGTCTCACAGTAGCGGTCCGCATTGATTATTGTACCAGTAGGCAGAATTTCACACAACAATAACCCCTTTCTGCCCCTTCGATCTTTGAGCATTTCTTCTTCCACTTTCACAATGGTGTCTTCTGAAACCTATGGTCGTCCAGAACGCTGGTCATCATGGCTGTACATCTGTCTTTGAATTCTCTGTACCATTTGCATATGTGTTGTACGTTCATACACTGTTCTCCACACACTTCACATGGTTGGGAATGAATTGCCACTGGTGCAGTGTTTTTTGCACACAAAAATGAATCACAGAGCGTAATTCACACTTGGCGGGAGAAGCGAGTGGAAGCTCCATTTCTAACGACTGCCGAGGCAAGACTGAGTGTGGCAGACAGCTCGCAGGGCAGAAGACTGGAACAGGGAGAACCAAGCTACACGTCAGTATTGCTGGATCTCACATAACAGCGTTCCTCATGACTGCAGGACTTTGGGAACCTTGTTTTACGGACAACCCTCGTATAATGTTTAAGTACACGTTCATTTAGTTTTGCTCAATAAGCACACAATTTTAATGTAACATTAATGCTAAACTGCAACAAAACCATCCTAGAATCCTATCACAGAACAAAATACCGGAAAGTCCAAAACCAGATCACAGTGCTGCTTGACAGATTCAATTGTTAACCTAAGGCATCCAAAGATCAACACATAAATTTAATTAATTAAAAAGAACATGTTCTATCAGGCCAATTTGTGAATCGAAACCATTCTCTAATCACCTTGATCACACACACAAAATGTCATAAATATTGGTCCAGCCATTTAGGAGGAGTTCAGTCATATACACACAGATAGAAGAAATATATATACTAGCAAACCTGACAGATGTTATCCTGTTCAAATGCTGTATATCCAAAAATTATACAATTGTGTGAATAAACTAAAATGTCAAAGTGAAATAAACAAAAATGAAAACATCGCTAATACTGCAAATTTCAGTTCTCCTGTGGGTTTGAAGTCGCCATTGCACACTCTCTGTTGCAGGAAGGTAACCATGTTTGTTGTAGTTAAATGATTATATTACTGTATAAGAAAGCGTACTAAAGAGGGTGGGTGGGTTCCAGGCTGTGTCTACAATGGACAACATCACAGCACCCCTAAGTAATTACTTCATTCTCTTTAATCTGAACACACTTTAGCTTATATTATAAACAGTGACTCATAAGCATCTTGAGAATGCACACTTGCTTCGTTCAAGTCAATTGTTATGATCAGTAGGTGCTAATTAAACTCGAGGGGGCCATGTCCAGAGGTGGTTGTGCTTTACTTGGATGGAAAATGCTGCATTATACAGGAAAACCGCTTATTTGTCTACCTTTGTAATCTATCTTCTTTGCTTTTAATAATGGTTACTACCATTTGTTGTATAATGTTCCAATAGTTGTTGGCTCTCTAGCACAGTTTACACAATGTATATTGTTTAATTACACTTTAAAAGTGTACTTCAAAAAATAAGAATATATTAAATTTGTAGGTTAAGTGGATTGTTATAGAGTGATGTGTATACATCATTGGAATTCATGACAAATCATGTAAAATACTCACTTCAATACTGCACCTTACACATTTGTACAATGTATATTTGTTAATTACACTTTAAATACATTTTCTCAATAAGTGTGCACTTTTAATGTACTATTAACGCTAAGCTGCAACAGAAACATCCTAGAATCCAATCTCAGCATAAAATACTGGAAATTCTAAAACACAGTCGCAGGTTAAGATGATTGTTATAGAAGGCATGTGTATGCCTCATTGGAGTTCCTGACAAATCATATAAAATATTCACTTCAATACTGGACCTTACACATGTGCTCAATGTATAACATTGATGTACACTTTTAATTACTTTTGCTCAAAAAGTGTGCACTTTTAATGTAATATTAATGCTAAGCTGCAACAAATACATCCTAGAATCCTATCGCAGAACAAAATACCGGAAAGTCTAAAACGCGACCACAGCACTGCTTGACAGATCCTTTGAACCTAAAGCATCCAAAGATCAACAACACATAAATTAATTAATTAAAAAGAACATGTTCTATTGGGTCAAATTGTGAATCTAAACCATTCTTAAATCACATTTATCACACACGCAAAAGTTCATAAAAATCAGTCCAGCCATTTAGGAGCAGTTCAGTCACATACACACGGACAGAAGAAATATATATATAAAGATAGCTTTCTCCAAGTGGAGAATGGAGGGTAGTTGCTAATATATACAGGTCATATGCAGTACTTCTCCTTGGCTCATTGATTATTGGCATATGTTATGTACACATAAATACTAATTGGCTAGCCAGCTCATATGCGAGAACTGTATTTGTAGTATTTGCTTCACTGCTATACTCTTCCTGAAATAAGAAATATGCTTAAGGTAAGCAAAGGTGAGAGGCAGCCCTAAGCGCATGGCTGTAGTGAGTGCTCCTATTGACCCCTGGCTGCAAAACTCATTCTAAGAATAGAAAATAGATGTCATCATTTCTTTTGTTATTACTAATGTACTAACGAATACATTTAATGATTTCATTGCAATAAGCTAAATTTTCAGTGTTATATGGAAAAAGAAAGCAACAAGTTTACTGAAACTGAGAGTTATCACCTGTTTAGTCAATATGCTGTGCACGTTGTGCAGACTAATGAAAAGGTTGTTTTTTTACAGTGGACCCATATACAAGCTTCATTTGTTACATATTATGTTTTACTACATGAAGTACATACATACTGAATCAAACTTTGACCATTTTTTTTTTCTTACATTATTCTTTTCTTTCAATGCAGTTGCAAACTTTTCTATAGCCCTCATACTGTAGAGGGGAAAAAAGGCAACATGATTTATGTATCTTTCCATTCTTCTTACAAATGGGACTGATCTTTCAGCAGAAGTACTATCTGTTACACATTGCCACTGTTTTTTGCATTTAAAACATTTGACATTTCTATCACTCACATGTTTTTATTTTTAATTGATTGTTTCTATAAATCTTATTAATTTTCTGTTATTTGAAAAAACTTCTAGATTGTACGAGAGAAGGAACGATTCAAGACTAATCCTTATAACTATGCAATGAAGAAAACTCAGCTAATGAAAGAAAGAGACATGGCACAATCAAGGTAAACTCCTAAAAGTCTTTTGAATACGTATTTATAAAAAAGAAAAACTGAGCTACCATACTGTATGTTGAAAAACAGCTTTTTATTTATATATATAACTTTGCACCTAATGTAACTCTAGTTTCTTAATTTTAAATGTTTCCTAGCTCTAAAAAATATTTCTTCAATACTAGTTGGACACATAATTAAAAATAAAAATGATATGTTTAATTCATAGGGGCGATGAAGAAGAAGCAAGTCGGATACAACAGAAACTACAGGAGTTGGAGGAAAGGGCAGAGGAACTGGATAAACTCCGAACCTCAACCATTTCCAGCATTAGTTATATTAATGATCGGAACAGAAAGAAGAATGTAGAAGAAGCAGAAAAGGCTATCATGGTGTGTATGGCTTCTAAATTTATTATGATCTGTGTTAAAACATGTTTAGGGAAAGCAAACCCATGAAATAGCATTAATTATGCTTCTGCATGATGCCGATAGACCTTTAAGTTTCTGTCAAGTATAAGAAGTGATGTGAATGCAGCAACAAAAAAGGTTATTAACAGTGTTTATTGTACATACTAACAAAATATTGGGAGAAGCTGAGGTTACTGTGAAAATTATTTTATGTAAATGTTCATGAGAAAATGTTGCACATTCTCACATTCTCAGCCATTTATTCTCTCCTACGTGTAGTAAGAAGGGAAAGTATTGTATTTGATCCAAAAATTTGATCCCGACATTTCACTGCAAGTATATGTTTTGAGGCCCCCTGAATTCCCCCCCAAAAAGTCATTTTTAGAAAAAGTGTGTGTGCATGCGTGTGTTCATGCATGAGAGGGTGAAAAGTCGGTTAAAAACTGAAATTGATATTTAAGCTTAATATCTCTCAAGGATGCGAAGTGGAGATTTTGAAGAAAATTCCTTCACCCTAAACTATCCTTTACATGGAAAATTTTTCAAAAATGTTGATTATCTCAAAAATGGCCCTAATGATTTTGATTAAAATGCCAAGACATTTTTGTAGCAAATGTAATTTTGAATTTTCTGGCTACAGCCCATATAGTCCTGTTTACTCTTGATGACCTTTGCATAATTGGTAAACATGAAGAGATAAACCAAATCTTATACAAGAAGTGTGTGTGTGTGTGTGTGTGTGTGTGTGTGTGTGTGTGTCTGTGTCTGTGTGCGTGCACGCGCTTTGTAGGATGTGTTAAAAAAATTAACGTAATACTGCACATTGATGGTCTACTGTGGAGGAACTTAATGTGGTAGGATAACACCATCACAGTTGTACACAAGAATCACCATAACTTTCACATTGCTGAGGTTTTGATAAACTTTAGATCTCCGTGGTGACCCAAAATGATGTCATTCATTCGATTGGCCCATGCCTCTTCCAGCATAGTAATACAATGTAGGAAGCCTCTCCATGCACATAGCACTCCAAGTTGTTAAGAGGAGTGTTGTATCATCCTGAATCCCTCATGATGCAATTTTTCTCTTGCCTTGGCAGGTATTCCTTCAGCATATGAAGCACAGTCGCATGCACTAACCTGGTGCCTCTGGCCAGCTCACAAATCATATGAGAGCAATCACTGTCCAGTAATGCAGCAAGAGCATGCACTTTTCTTCACTGACACTAGGACAACCTGCCCGATGCACATCTGCCAAATTTCGGCATCTCTCGAAGGCTTTTATCCACCATGCCACTGTTCTCTAAGGCAATGCAGATTCCCTGCAAGCCTCTTGAAGACCTTGATGACACTGTTGTGCTGTATGACCTCTGGCACATTCAATCTTTATCCAATTCCATTGTTCCTGTTTTGAAAACATTGTTACACTACATTAGACCACCAGCTAACACAAGATTCTGCACCTGTCACCAATTCGCATGCACATGTGGAAAGAGACTGCCCATTTATTCTGAGGTAAGGCAGTTATGTAACTAACGTGTTCTATCAGTGACATTATTAGGTTCTGTTGCATGGCATCTCTAACAGCAATGTTGCCACTTTTCCTCGTATCTGCATTCAATCAATACCTATCAGCATCTAAGCCTGCCATCCCACTGATTGCTTTATCTGGGCTCTCCCCATCCTTTACCACAGTTTCTCTTGAATGTTGAATATACATTTCCGTGGCATTTGATCTTATGATCTATGGTTTGATAGGTTAGCCACTCTTATTCTGCCATAAATCACATAGCCATAAATCCTGGTGTCGGAGCCAAGTAACATTGGCATTGTTATCCAGTTATTTAAGCAGCATGTTTGATTGAAAATAAATTTAGAACCAAGAAAAGGCAAAAACTAGATGAGGAAAACCTACATGAGCATGAATATGGAACAGGCAAGTTATAGATGAAAACAAGTGGCAACTTGTCTTTAATCTTAATTTTGTGCAACATTGGTTTTTCATAGTTCAGCTGCACTTGTCACCATAACTACTAAATATATTAATATGAGATTTTTACTGCATATTTATTAATGCAGTTTGAAGCTTGTAAACTAACGCTTTTATGCATATAGGTCTGGCATCGGCAAACATGCACTCAATGAGGTATCAGTATGACGTCTCAACATGCATCCCGCAATGCACACGACTGAAACGGGTAGTTCTGTGTGTTGTGAAGGGAGAAATATGTACTGCCAAGATGTCGTCTCCGTTGCCCTCAACTGTTGACTCTTCTTCAGGGGTGGTTATGCATGTGGATTAATAAGTGCTTCTTAGCATTCGGACATTGACTTTATTCACTTTATCTTATACCAACTCCCTCACAGCTACACCCGTCTCATTCAACTCGTTGAGTCTTTCTGCCCCCCAGAGTTTACTGCACCGACCCTTTTGTGGTCCTCCACTTTGTTCATAACGGTACCTCTCCTTGCTACTGTCAGTATGCCTCCCTTAGAAATACCTGAGCAGTGAGGGGTGACAAATGCCCCGCATCCTGTTTGTTTCCTTTCAATACCTGAATGAGGCGTTTGAAGACCGCTTGGTCGCTATTTACATTTTACAAGTTTCCAAGTGTAACTGCTTATCACTAACAATATTTAAACAATTATTATCCTAAAATATTTATCTATATACAAATTATGTTCTAACCTAATGTACAATATACATACTAATATGTACCGTTTCATATGCCCCTAAGTTTAAAATAATTTGTTGGTAACAAAAACTATTTTTAACTTACATGCTCTAACAGCAAAATGAATCCTAAATAACAAACTATGATACACTTCTCGATGTATGAGAAAATCTGTTTGTCGAGGCTGCGTGCCTGATTAATTGTATGTGTTAATTTTTATGGCATATTTACATTTTTTTTTTTTTTTTTTTTTTTTTTTTTTTTTTTTTTTTTTTTTTTGTATCTTTTATCACTCTTCACTTTCCACTGTGCACTACATATTCTTGAGTTTTAACAAAAAGGCAACACATATTTTTGTCACTTGACACCAATGAAACAATTTTTAAATACATACAATTCTTTTGTGGATATACCACTTTACCCTCATGCATAGAATTGTGTGTTATGTTATTACCCCATCGCTGACAACTATGGTCTATATTTTACTTATTATGAAAAGAATATTATTTTAGAATGATACGTATATTTACTTTTTTTTTTAAAGGAGGAAAATAATTTGATTGCACAAAACACAGTAATGTAAATGGACTTCTGTTTCGTTTTGTTTCTACCTATGTCTTTGAATTTCTACTTCGCTTACTGCCTCTGCATTACTATCGTCGATAAACGGATTTGCGTGAGGATTTAATAATGTTGGCAAACCTGCATTCCCATTTAACTCTTGGGGCAAAAATTGATTAGTTCTTGTTTCACCCTGTACTCGATTGTTTTGGTTAAAATTACTCGCATAAATGTTTTCCTGCCTTGTATTATGCCTGTTTTGATGTCCTCGATTATGGCCATAAAATCTAAGTATATTAATTTGTCCATTTCTTCCCCTCTGATACTGATACTAATTTTGAGTTTGATTTCCATTTCTCTGTGGTGATTGTCTACCCGTAGGAAAGTTATTTTCTCTTCTACTTGAAGTTCTGTTCTGAAAATGTGGTACTGTGTATTGGTATCTCTGCCTTGTATCCTGACCGGGTCCTCTGTTCCAACTTCTGTAATATTCTGCCCCTGCTCTAACAGAACCTGAATTGTTTCTGTTTCCATTTTTTGTATTCAGATCAATGGAATCCCTGATATTTTGGGTTGGTTTTACCTGACTATAGTCGAATGCAGAAAGCAAGTCTATCATTTCTGAGAAACCTCCTGGTTTTGCCACTATAAGGTTATTTCTAATGTGCTCCGGATAGTGACCGATTACTATTGCAATGAGTTCTTTTTCCTTTAGCGGTGAATCTAATAATTTGCTTCTCGGAACGATCTTTAAAAAGTAGTCGATCATGTTTATTCCCGAATTTGGATTGTATTTCCCATTTGATATTTCCATCCTAATTGCATTTTGCTGGTTTGCCCCCCAATATCTAGCCAGAAAATATTTTCTAAATGAATAGAAATTTGTGTCCTCGCCCAAAGTTAGGCGCAACCAATTTCTAGCTCGCCCTTCTAAGCCTTTGCCTACAACCACCATCCTTAATGCCTCAGGAATTTGCTTTATTTTAAAGTAATTCTCTATTTCTTTAAGAAATAATTTTGGGTTATCACCATTTTCCTCCTGAAAAGTTGGTACGGGAATTTCATTTAATAAATGATGCGGCCATGTTTGGTAACTAATGGGGTTTATAGCATGCACACTTGATTCACCGGATGCAGAAATTTGTTCTGCAAACATTTCACCTGAATCAGCTGAGGCTTGAATTGGACTTTGTACTCTGTCGGTTCTAGCGTCAGCTGAGACTGCAGGTACATTTACATCAGAAACGGTACATGTGTTTGTTACATTTAATTCTAACCTTGAAAAAGTACCCCTAATATCCTGTATTTCTTTACTTAAATTATGTTGGCTTGCATTTAAATTCACCACGAGGCATCTGACAGATTCAATTTCTTTAGTAGTTTTTAAAAGATCTGCATTTGTACTTGATACTGAGATTTCTACCAAGTTCTTCAACATTTGTACATCCTTGTACACTTTGTTTTCTAAGCCAGTTTGTTTGTCAGATATCTCTTGGTGAAAATTTTGCAATTTGATCTCTACCCCTTGCTGCATACTACCCAACTCTCCCGTAACTGCTTCAATTTCTGATCTCATTTCTGTCATTTCTTTATTCATCTCCCCCTGACTAACTATAAGAGACTGCCATTTCATTTCTATTCTCTTTTCTAGGTTCACTACATTTTCCTCTAACTTTTTGTTACTTTGCTCAGCTTTACTTTTTATTCTGTTTTCTAAGTTCGCTATACTTTCCTCTACCTTCTTATTGCTTTGCTCGACCTTCCTATTGTTTTCCTTAATTTCCCTGTTAGTTTCCTCTAACTTACTTTCTATCAACCGCCACAATAAACTAATAGAATCTCTATCTATCATCTGTTGACTGACTGAGGCTACAGCTTGCCTGTGTACATGTTCCCGACTATCACTACCTACTTCTACCATTTGCATATCTGCCTCCTTCTCTGCTTCACAATTGTTTCCATTTATTTAGTGGCTACCTTCCATTTTATCTACAATTTTCCCACTTCTTAATAGCATGCAAAACTGTTTACAGAAATATTATTGTGGTTCTTTACAACTCACTTTTAGAGCTTCCTATACTTAATGGGCGTATTTCCTATGAAGATGTTCTGCTGGGATGTCTAGTAGTAGATGCGCTCCGGTCTTTGATGACGAATGTTGGTACTCCAGGGTGCTGACTGGATGCTGAATGATGATGCTTGTAGCGTGGATCCTGAATAAAGATATCTTCGTGGTCCTGGGTTTATACCTGCCATCTCGACTTTACACGTTGGGTGCCATCTATGAAACGGGTAGTTCTGTGTGTTGTGAAGGGAGGAATATGTACTGCCAAGATGTCGTCCCCGTTGCCCTCAGCTGTTGACTCTTCTTCAGGGATGGTTATGCAGGTGGATTAATAAGTGCTTCTTAGCATTCGGACATTGACTTTATTCACTTTATCTTATACCAACTCCCTCAGAGCTACACCCATCTCATTCAAGTTGTTGAGTCTTTCTGCCCCCCAGAGTTCACTGCACCGACCCTTTTGTGGTCCTCCACTTTGTTCATAACGGTACCTCCCCTTGCTACGGTCAGTATGCCTCCCTTAGAAATACCTGAGCAGTGAGGGGTGACAAATGCCCCGCATCCTGTTTGTTTCCTTTCAATACCTGAATGAGGCGTTTGAAGACTGCTTGGTCGCTATTTACATTTTACAAGTTTCCAAGTGTAACTGCTTATCACTAACAATATTTAAACAATTATTATCCTAAAATATTTATCTATATACAAATTATGTTCTAATCTAATGTACAATATACATACTAATATGTACTGTTTCACGACGTAATGACGCAATGTAGAACAGGGAATGGCATTGACCTTCATTCAGAGTCAGTGCTGGACTCGCTTGCTACAGAGTACAATAAGGAATAGTACACATACTTGAATCCAGCTATTTTGGTCTAAGATACTTTAGGTAGGCCTAGATATTTGAGCAATATATTTCAATTCACTTCTATTTGCAATGTATCATGAAAATCTAGTGATGTATCACAAGTAGCCTCTCTCAGTATAGCACGCAAAATAACAGATGTTAATCACGATACAAGATTTTTTTTAATTCAGTTTCTTTTTGTTCAGTGACTGATATTTGAATTGCGGTCGAAAGGTTGGCTAGCCTGTTTGATGGTTGCTAAGGGAGGTTACTATGTAAATAACTATGTAGAATGAAAATAAAGGATACAGTCCATTTTTATACCAAGACAGTAACATTTGGTCCTCCAGGCCGGATATTGCTATAGATTGCCAGCAAACCGTATAGTAACTGAAAATATTGATACACACTTGTAATGTACATAATGGTAACCATCTTATCTTCTTCACGCCGGCATCAAGAGGGAAATCGAAGCGGCCGGAGTAATTACTAATGCAACATCAGCACCAGGCAAGAGTGATTCTAAAAAGGTTAGCCATTATCTAGTTACTAGCTATTTAGCCTACCTTGACTGGCTTTCTGTATTAGTAACATTGACACATTGCCTTATATCTTCTATAATTAGTCACATGCCATTCCTTTGCTCACTTTTCATTGCTGTTCCTCACTAGATATTTTATTATAACACGTTGGTGGAACAAACTGGATCATATTTATTGCTGTGCAACTAATATTATGGAAGAGCAAAATAAGAAGCTATTAATTACAAAACGAGCCGTGGCGAAAGCAAGTCTTACTCGCCTTGCCAAATTTGTTAATGAATTTCAAGCTGGCTCAGATATTTATTCAATAGAGGTAAGAGTAAAGGAATTTGTAAGATTTAAAGCTTTCACGGCGCACGTTATTTATTAAAGTTTCACGGGCGATCAGCCGTGTGAGGTTTGAAAATATTGAGCTTTCGGCCATTCTTAACTCCATGGCCTTCGTCAGAATGAAATGACCGTTATTTTTCCCGCTCCCCATATATATACAATGTTAGATGAGAGGGGGTTTGCGTTGCCATGGCCAATGAGCGGGTGACGATTTGTGATTGGGCCTGCTGTTTCGGGCTATGTTTGTCACCGGCCACAGTGTTTTCTTGAGGGTCAGTACTTGGACCAGAATCACTATAGTTGCTGTTGTGAATGTGTTTCATGGCTATTGTCCAGGCAGGGCTTAGCTGAAGACCGCGGTCCCTGTTGTAATTGTTTGGATGTAGTTTGATTTGAATGGCTTCCTTAATGACTCTGTCCCAGTATTTATCCGTATGCTCCAGAACTTTGATGTCTTCAAAGTTTATTTTGTGGACATACTCTATACAATGCTCGGCCACTGCTGACTTATCTGGTTGTAGGAGCCTGATATTGCTGATATTGCTCCTACAACCAGATAAGTCAGCAGTGGCCGAGCATTGTATAGAGTATGTCCACAAAATAAACTTTGAAGACATCAAAGTTCTGGAGCATACGGATAAATACTGGGACAGAGTCATTAAGGAAGCCATTCAAATCAAACTACATCCAAACAATTACAACAGGGACCGCGGTCTTCAGCTAAGCCCTGCCTGGACAATAGCCATGAAACACATTCACAACAGCAACTATAGTGATTCTGGTCCAAGTACTGACCCTCAAGAAAACACTGTGGCCGGTGACAAACATAGACCAAAACAGCAGGCCCAATCACAAATCGTCACCCGCTCATTGGCCAGGGCAACGCAACCCCCTCTCATCTAACATTGTATATATATGGGGAGCGGGAAAAATAACGGTCATTTCATTCTGACGAAGGCCATGGAGTTTAGAATGGCCGAAAGCTCAATATTTTCAAACCTCACACGGCTGATCGCCCGTGAAACTTTAATAAGTAAAGGAATTTCCTAAAATTAGGGATAAATTTGAAGAGGCACAATCTCAATTAGAATTGTTTGAAGATTTTGAGAGTCATTCTGCTGACAGAGAAAGTTTTGAATGCTGTACTTTAGCTTAGAAGCAACAATGGCTAAATTATTAGCTCAAAGTGCAGATGGAAATGTTAGCAACAGTTCTGATAGCCCTCCCTTGTCACATACAAGGAGCGCTATGAAAGCAATAAAACTGCCAACTCATAAAATACCTTCATTTAATGGTGATATAACCAACTTTAAGCATTTTATTGATACCTTTGAGAGTCTAGTTGTTAATAATGAAAACTTAGATGATATTCAGAGGTTTCACTACCTTCTCTCTTCACTAACAGGAGATTTAAATTTAATAGCTAACATTCCTGTCACAAGTTGTAATTTCAAGGTTGCATTGGAAACTATTAGCAATCGTTATGACAATTTAAGACGTATTGCTTCTGCTCATCTTGCACGTTTGTTGAGTTTACCCGCTGCTCACAAATCGTCGGCAAAGGAACTTTGGGCCTTAATAAATCAAACCATGAGTAATTTAAATGCAATCAAGGCGTTAAACATAGAAATTCCATTGGAAGAGTTGATAGTATCTCAACTAGTGTTAGATAAGTTGGATGTAACTATAAAGAAAGAATTTGAAGACACATTAGATTCAAATAACTTTCCTGCATTTAAGAATCTTATTACATTTCTAGAAAGAAAATGTAAATCGCTAGAAATAATCAGTCCAAAATGGAATACAACTTGCTCAAGCATGTCAAATGTTAACACACAGAAAGTTGTAAATCACAAACACAAATCCAGTTTTCAACAGGCTCATGCTGTTACAGCCTTAAACTGTGCATATTGTAATTCTTCACATGCCTTATCAAAATGTAAGGCATTTGTTCAGGCTCCTGTATTAGAACGCAGAGCTTTTGTTAAGGATGCCAACCTGTGTTTTAACTGCTTACGATTTGGTCATATAGTCAGAAATTGCAAATCATCAAATTGTCGCACCTGTGGTAAAAGGTACCACACTTTAGTACATCTTGATGCTTCCAAACAGCAATACAGTTCCAGCAACAATGAAGGTTATTCAAGTCATGATCCCTTGCACACAGATAATGGTGTAAATAGGTACTGTGCATTGAAATTTGAACCTCGTAAACACATTTTGTTGTCTACAGCATTAAGGTTAAAAATGACAAGGGTATTTGGCAGACGTGTAGAGCTTTGCTAGATACCGGTTCTCAGTCATGTTTCATATCAGAGGCCTGTGCTCAGAGGTTAAGACTTAGACGACATCATGATCCTAAACCTGTTCAAGGAATTGGCAATACAGTTTCAGAAAACAAACATGGAATTTGTATCAAAATTGGATCATTTGTAACTGACTTTGTTATGTCAGTAGATTGCTTAATTTTACCCAAGGTGACAGAAAATCTGCCTGCAGAGAAAATTGACTGCAGAAATTGGAAATTACCTAGGAATATTTCATTTGCTGATCCTAAATTTCATTAGCCTGGAAAGATAGATATTCTGTTGGGAGCAGAAGTCTGTTCATACATTCAGCGCCAAGGTAAATTACATCGTGATAGTAATCATCCTGTTTTAATGGAAACAGAGTTTGGTTGGGTACTTGCAGGAAAATATTCAGACTATGGAAGATCCTGTAATATTCCACGGCGGCCGGTAGTATCATGTTTCGCTAAGACTGAAGTCAGTATGCAGCACCAATTGCAGAAATTCTGGGAGATTGAGGAGTTGAATCACACTCCAAAAACAATGGATGATAAAGCATGCGAGGCTCATTTCACTCAGAATACAACAAGAGATTCGTCAGGAAGATTTGTGGTTCGACTTCCATTTAAAGAAGATCCTAAGAAGTTAGATGAGTCTAAGATGATGGCCACAAGAAGATTACATCAGTTAGAAAGAAAACTAATCAAGAACCAAACATTGAAGGAAGAGTATGTGCACTTCTTACAAGAATATGAAGCACTGGGTCACATGCAAGTGGCAAGACCCACTACAACACTTTGTTATTATATGCCTCATCATGCAGTACTTAAGACCGACAGCTCAACTACGAAGACAAGAGTAGTTTTTGACTGTTCTGCAGCTTCCAAGAATGGAATTTCATTGAATGATTTATTGTATGTTGGTCCTACTATTCAACAGGACATTTGTTCTATCATCCTAAGATTTAGGACACATGAAGTAGCATTTACTGCTGATGTTGCCAAAATGTATAGACAAATTTGGTTACATCCAGATGATCAAGTATATCAAAGAATACTGTGGAGAAGCGACCCTACAGCTCCAATACAAGAGTATCAGCTGAAGACTGTAACGTATGGTATGGCTTGTTCTCCATTTCTAGCTATTCGTTGCCTGCAGCAATTGGCTCATGATGAAGCACATAAAGTTCCAAAGGCTACTGCAATTGCAGTGAATGATTTTTATGTTGTTGATTGTATTTCAGGATGTGCAACCTTACATGAGGCACGAAAACTTCAGAAGGAATTGGTAGCCATGTTATCAAAGGGTGGATTTTTGTTGCGTAAGTGGTTCAGCAATTATTCTGAGTTTTTAACTAACATTACACCAGACAAAGAGAAACTAGTTTATCATTACAGCTTGACAAAAATGGAGTGAAAACACTTGGAGTACTATGGCATTCTACTGAGGACAAGTTTCAGATTGCAAGAAGTCTTAAAATTAACTGCTACGCACAAGCATTTACAAAAGGAGTAGTATTGTCAATAGTTTCTGGTATATTTGATCCCTTAGGCCTCATAAGCCCTATTGTTATTATATGCAAGATGTTTCTACAGAGGTTATGGCAAGAGAGATTAATGTGGGACCAACCCATATCAGAGGAATTGGCTACAGATTGGAAGAAGCTCCACAACCAACTTCATTTGATTGAACATTCGCATAGATCGCAAAGCAGTTGGTTATGATTCTGTAGGCAATATAGAGTTACATGGCTTTTGCGATGCTTCAGAAAAGGCATATGGTGGATGCAAATATGTCCATTCATCAAATAAGAAAGGAGTTACATGTGTAAAACTCTTTTGTGCCAAGTCGAGTTGCACCACTAAAGAAATTATCACTTCCACGTTTAGAATTATGTGGTGCATTGCTTCTTGCTCGTCTATTGGAAAACGTCAAAGAAGCACTGAACTTATAATTTAAGCACATATACTTGTGGACAGATTCTACTGTAGTATTGTCATGGTTGTCAGCACCTTCAACACAATGGAAAACTTTTGTAGCTAATAGAGTTTCTGAGATTCAAGATATTTCTGAAAATGCAGTATGGAGACATGTTCCTTCACAACACAACCCAGCAGATTTGATATCAAGGGGTGTTTCCCGAGAATCTTATAAATGACAAATTATGGTGGGAAGGACCAACTTGGTTACATGAAGAACCAAAGGTGTGGCCTGTACTGGGTACCATTTCAAACCCTCATGAAGCTCCAGAGTTAAGATTCAAAACAACTTGTCATGTTGCAACTATTAGTGACGATGGAATAATCACACGATTCTCCAGCCTATCCAGATTGCAATACACTGTAGCATATGTATATAGATTTTGTAAGAATTGTGTTAAACCAAAGGCAGAAAGAATAACTGGATCTCTCACACTTACAGAGATTCAAGATTCATTGAGTAAATGCATTCAAATTGCACAGCAATCGGTAGCATAGAAGTGCAGCAACTAGCGATGAAACAGGCAGTTAATATTAACAGTCGCTTGAGATCTTTAAATCCTTTTCTCGACAGTAGAGGATTACTTTGAGTTGGTGGACGGTTAGAACACTCTAACCTAACGTATGATCAAAACATCCTCTAATTTTGCCACGTCATCATTTAACAAATTTGATTATACAGCATGAACACAAACGATTGTTGCATGCAGGTTGTCAACTTTTATTGGCTTCTCTTAGGGAAAGATATTGGATATTAAATGTCAGAAACACTGATAGACATTTGATTCATAATTGCATAATATGTTATAAGCTAAAGGTAGAACCAGCAAAACAGTTAATGGGACAACTACCGTGTGCACGAGTGGAAGCAGCTAAACTATTCTTGAATTGTGGCATTGATTATGCAGGGCCATTTTGCATAAAGTCTAGCACTTGCAGAACGACAAAGGTAAAGTGTTATGTATCTTTATTTGTTTGTTTTACTACCAGAGCAGTGCACTTAGAAGTTGTGAGTAACTTGTCTACAGAAGCATTTATTGCAGCATTAAAGAGATTTGTATCTCGACGTGGCATATGCCAGAATATTTATTGTGACAATGGCACAAATTTTAAAAGTGCAAGAAGGGAGTTGAAGGAATTACAAGAGCTCCTTAACTCTCAGCAGACTAAGGAAGAAATACAGAGATTTGCAAATTATGAAGGTATAACTTGGCACTTCATATCACCCAGGGTATCACATTTTGGCGGCCTGTGGGAAGTAGGTGTAAAATCTTTTAAATACCATCTTAGACGTGTTATGGGCGCATCATGTCTTACTTATGAAGAATTCCATACCCCAGCCTGTCAGATAGAAGCTTGTCTGAATTCCAGACCCTTAGTTCCTCTCTCATCTGATCCTAATGATCTCAAAGTTCTGACTCCTGGTCATTTCTTAATTGGTACAGCTTTAACCAGTTTACCCCAGCCAGATCTCGGTTGTGCTAAACTTAGCTTGCTAACTAGGTGGGAGAAATTACAGCAACAACTTCAGGAATTCTGGTCCAGATGGTCACGTGAATATTTGCATCATCTTCAGCAGCGATCTAAGTGGAACAGTCCATATGCAAATGTCAAGCAGGGTGCAGTCGTCATAGTGAAAGAAGACAACCTTCCTCCACTCTGCTGGCAGTGGTTGAGGGACTGCATCCAGGAGCAGATGGGTTAGTGCGAGTTGCAACAATTCGCACAGCAACTGGGGTATTTAAGAGACCTATTGTTAAACTGTGTCCTCTTCCTCAAGAGACAGACAGAATTTGATGCATGCACTGATATAATTGTTTTATCATTAATTCATTGTATTTTGTTCTTACAATTGTGTTTATGAAGAAATAAGACTTATTTCTTGGCGGCCGGTATGTTCAGTGACTGATATTTGAATTGCGGTCGAAAGGTTGGCTAGCCTGTTTGATGGTTGCTAAGGGAGGTTACTCTGTAAATAACTATGTAGAATGAAAATAAAGGATACAGTCCATTTTTATACCAAGACGGTAACACTTTTCTTTTACACATTTCTTAAATGCTTGAAATAATTGTCCCTGTTATATGTTCACTAAGTGGAATGACTTCAAGCATATATTCTTGTACCGAGAGGTTGTTAGTAACTCCACAAGTGAAAATTACCAATTGTGCTGTGTCAACGTTGTCAGTGCTTTCATCCAAGGTGAGAAACGGCTATAAATTCATGGACCTCGGTTTGTAGTCTTTTTTCGGTTATTTCTGCTATTTTATGTATCCTTCTCTGTATGGTTCGTGGTGATAATGCAATATTACTAAAAATATCATATTGTTCAGAGCAAATTATGTTGGCAACTTTACTCTCACATGTTTTATGAAATCTCCATTACTAAAATACCTCAGTGATGGAGCAATCGCCAAAATAACAGCATAACTGGCGTGAAGTTGTCTATCAGTTATAATTTTTGAATTAATATTAGGTATATTATCTGAATATTGCTCTTTGAGCTGTTGCAGTTGGTTAGTCCAATCTAGACCTGAAAAAAAATAAAATGAATAAAGGACACTACGTCAATGTTATGCTACTTTAAATCGTGGTGTAAATTTATGAATACATGCTTGTCTATAATTGTATGGTGATCTTATGACATGTATCATAATGCCGCTTGATGTTCCATTGATGAGTGCCTTTTTTAACTTTAGAGCACAACAAACACCTTACGTTCCTTACATGATGAGAGAAGAAATCATCAAAGTTCTATTCTAGATATCAAATTTAATAAACCAGGAATAATTAGATGCACTCTAATTCTATGAATATACTAAGACTTTAAGTTAAATAAACTAATATCCTTCAAAGTTATAAATAAATAAATAAATAAATTTATCTTTAAGTCTTAGTATTAAATTACACTTTGACAGACATGTTTAAAAGTGCAGGTAAATACGACAGGACAGTTTGCCCGTGATCGGTGTGTATGCAGTGCCAGTTAAGGCTGCGAGGGAGGGGGAGACAGAGTAAGCACTGCCCCTGATACATCATAGTTGTGAGGCCTCATTGAGTATGTTTGCCGATGCCTGATATAGGTTATAATATGGACACACAAAAAAAAATGCTTTTAACATTTTATCACATCAGGTTTTCCCCAGGTTTTCCAGTTTCCCCCACCACTCATTCCACCAATTGTTCCATCACCTTTCCAGTCATCCATTTCACCTGCATTTCGTATCATCCTCTCCCTCACTCTCATACCTGGTGCTTGGCTGACCACACCCACTTTGAGGTCTTCACTCTGTCCAATCCATAGGTTCCTCTGCTCCCCGACAGGCGTCTGACCCTAGGCCCTGGCTTATAAGTCCTAGGGGGTGTAAGTCCTGCATAAGGGGAGGGTAATCAGATAAAGAAGAAGATTTTGACTTACAAAAGTTGTTTTTTCCAAAATAGAGACAATATAGTATTAAAATAAAACTGATGAAAATGAAGTGTTTAAGGGGACAAGGTAGTGATTCGTACACAATTTCAGTATTTCAAAACAGAACTTTAGTTGAGGATATCTAAGCTTCTACTGCTCAGATCAAAATTTAATTTGGGATGAATATTTAGTGATTCATTGTCATTACATTGATATAGAGAACATCAAAACAATTATTTAAAATGGACATGTAATAAGGCAAAAACTGATAACATGTTTTTGAAAAAATATAATATATATAGTACTAACGGTACAAATTCCTTCTACAACATTCAAGCATATCTGTTGAAACTTTTGTAGTGCACTAGGCAATGTGTATTCATAACTGTTAACCTAAATTTACTTAAATATCTCTGGCTATATTCAAAAGAAAAAATATTTATTTTTTGTTAAAAAAAAAAGTAAATTTTTTTTGCACAAATATTTTTTTTAAATTTTCTGTTTTGGATTTTTCCAATAACAATGGGTTACCTTTGTAGAGTACATGCTTCTGGAACTACTGTAAAATTTTCGTTCAAATAGGTTCAGTGGTTTTGAAAACAAATGTACCTGAGTTTGAAAAATGTTGAGTTACAGAAAACTACATTCAAAGAAAAGTGTGTCATCTCTGAAGCACTCTTTACCCAGCGTGGCCCAGCACTCCGCCATATTTAAATGGGGTAATTTAAAGCCTTAAATGTGCCGGTACCCTTACAATATATATATCATTAAGGTTTCTACTTTTTTTAAAGATGAAAAACAAAAAATTGACTTTTTGAGCCCAAATCCTTACCCGGTCCCCTTAAAACAGTTTAGCACATTAATAGATTGAAAAATATGTCAATGTTTATAAACAGATTTTGCTCCAACTTACTTGTAATATTAATCGCAGGACTAGTTTCAGAGAGGGTCCTCTCCATCATTCAGCTGTTGATTGGTTTAACATCTGGTAACTGCTTCTCCCTTCTCTCGTTGCCTGGTCTGCTGTTCTTCCTATTGGCTAGTCATAAGACATTGTCTATGATTGTTATGTCAAAATTCATCAGCCGATCTCGATCTTTAATGATGTAAATATTTTCTCACACTGTTAACTCCAATAAATGTTTACTGGTTTTAAAAGTTGGATATTTAGGTTGATTTATGATTGCAAGATCAAAAGTAGCAAGCTATGGCTGATTTATCTGTTTCTTTGTATTTTATATTTCTAACATGTTCCTTCATTCCAGTTTCCCCAAAACTAGTCCTGTGATTAATATTATTACAAGTGAGTTGGAGCAAAATGTGTTTATAAATATCAACATATTTTTCATCTAATACAGTATTACTTCTTGATCTCAAGGTATACCTTGTGTGAGTTAAGAAAACAATATATCAATATATTGCCTGTAGCATCAGATCCTTGTAAGGAAAGTGCACCAGAAGTTTGAGATGCAAACTTTGTAAAGATACATGTGTGCTTTATACCCCTTTAGTGCAAAGTATGTGAATGATGGTGGCGGTGGCAGTGGCAGCCTTAAGTCCCTATAGGACAGGGCTGGACAAATGGTGTTCACTGAGCACAGCCTGCTCATGCCCTTGCACTCAGAGTCACCAGATTGCTATAGACAAAACAGGACTTTTACTCTGAAAAATTAGGACATTGCACAAAAAAGGAGGAGGACACTATCTCTGTAAGAATTGGAAACTCTTTCACACTTCCATGATTACTCCCATCTGTGGATACACCAAAACAAATACCCCTCAAACACTCAACAGTAACTTCAAAAGGTGAGGTGCAGTAACTTCTCTATGAATTCAGTTTTTATTCTCGCTGACAAATTTTTTTGGCGACACTGGAATCGTCAAAAGCTTCTTGGTTCAATTTGGTGTACAGTCCATCGACCTATAACTAAAATGTCTTAAGTATATGGAAAGCCAGAGCATCCACTCCAGGTAATACACAATGTACAAGATTGATTGTAGTTCAAGGCACATTTTATCCAATGCTGTAGTTGAACTGCTGCTTAGCAATTTTTTATGTTTTTGTATATCAATATGATGTTCCAAATCTTGGGATCCTATATAAGAGAAAAATTGTAATACTTTACACTTGGATTCAAATTCATTCCTTACCTTTGAGACAGGATATTGTAAGACCCCAAAAGAAAATCATTTATGTGAATATTTGTTAAGAGTGTAACTTGTTTTTGATGTTGGTATGAGTTGGTTAAATGACGAAAACGTGTTACTAATTAAGTTTGTTTAAAGACGTCATAAATATTTCCATATTTAATTTTAATATATATGTATAAATAAAAGAATTATATGTGTTCAATATTGAAAGCGAAGGGAGAATGGCTAAGGATCGCTTCCCTAACAATGCGGGAACTATTTGATGAACGCATACGCGGATGTACACAAAAAGAAGTGTAATGCGGTGCCAATTGTCTAGTTATTAGCGTATGTGTCTTTGGTGTAGATGGACGCATTTTTATGTGTGCACGTCATAAAATAGTGAAAGTAAATTTACTAAGTGTTTAAAGACCGTTAATTTGTGTTAAATAAGTGAAACATTAGCTAACTTTAATAAGTTAGTTAATACGAAGACGTAAAATAGACAAAGTGTAAAGTGATAGAAAACACATTTAGCAAAATATCGCTAAATTTTCAGACATTAAATCTCGGCGATGCTAGGGAAGTCGATCCACTGAAATAAAAGACTTATTACTGTAATACAATTTAAATACTGTGAACAAGAAGGTGTGAATAAAATATTTCACTAAAGTTAACCCCGAGTGTATGTTCATTCCATCCAGTACCACTACCCGAGATAACGAAAGATTGAAAAGCTCATCAACACACCATCGTAAATAATTAAAACAGCACCACCTTCTTAAAAGAAGGATGTTTTTTAGTAACTTCATGTGTACATTTGAACTTTTTGGTTGAGCATGTTGTATTGTGATGTAGAAATCAGGAGCATATGGATGCCACGTGCTCACACACAGGCTGGAGGCGAAGAATGGATGAAGCAAATGAATTTGCTTTGCAAAGACATGACGTGATACTTCATTTATAGAAACCCTCTGGTGCAGCAAGTGAAAATAGA
Source organism: Tenodera sinensis (assembly GCA_030765045.1). Lineage (NCBI taxonomy): Eukaryota > Metazoa > Arthropoda > Insecta > Mantodea > Mantidae > Tenodera > Tenodera sinensis. The sequence continues at coordinate 251,339,682 of CM060964.1, read as the reverse complement.
TTGCAAGTGCATTCTAATTGCTGCTGCCTCTGCCATCTTATGATAATCTGTGTTGGAAAATTAAAATTCTTCAGTTTCAAAACATTTAGGGAAAACAAAATACAAAATATCCTAAAAAGGAGGACATTTACCAAACTTTTAAAAATATGCCCGGACACTGGATAAATCTATTAAAAAGAGGACATGTCTGGATTTATCCAGATGTCTGGTCACCCTACTTGCACAGATATTGTATATTTAGCAGGTGAAAAAAAAAAAAGTTTGCTCCTATGAGTTGCCCAGGCTTGTTATATGTCAATGGACTCTCCTAAGAGATAAATATGATGTATTTATTATATTATGGTTTAATACACAAATAATTAAGCTATACTCACGCCAAGTTTCAGTAAATTATAATCAGTTGCTAAATTTTTTGTTTTTAATTATTGGAATAATTTAGCCTCATCAGGGTAAAATAACTCAGATTAAAAGATTTAAATATAGCTTAAGCCTACTGTATTCTTCTATCCCCACGAACCTATAAGGAAATATGTAATAAAATCATATTTACATTTTATCTTGATTAACGTGAAGTTATTGGATGGAAGCGTAAGCTCTTTTTTACTTTCTGTACCATGTACAATAAGTAGAGGAAGTATTGTATTCCACCCAAAAATTCAATGTCAAGATTTCACTGGAAATATATGTTTTGAGGCCCCCTGAATCCAAAAACAGCATTTTTAGAAAAAGGTCCATGTGTGTGTCTGTCTGTCTGTGAAAAGTCAAAAACGAAAAGTCCTCCACCCAAACTACCCTTTACATGGAAAATTTTTCGAACATTTTGGTTTTCTCGAAAACAGTACTAATGATTTTGTTTAAAATTCTGTATGTTAAAGATATGTTTATGGCAAATGAAATGTATATTTTGAATTTTCTGGCTATAGCATATGTAGTACTATTTTTACTGGATGACTTTTGCATAACTGGTAAACCATAAGAGATAGGCCAAATCTTACTATACAAATAATGTAAATCTCCTTAAAACATACTGTTTATGTCCAAATGAATTTTTCTGTGGAGTGAACCATTTTGGAGATATTCCTTGTCATTTGTGTGAGTTTAGCAATACTATACTTTCCACAAACAAGATTATTATTCCTTTTTTGTATCTTATCCGTGCAAAGAGAACGGAGTCTCAAAGCTTTAAAAGATTTGACTATTGCTCAAAGCCTACTGTATTCCCATGTTCCCCTTGTACCTACATGGAAATAAGCAATAATATAATTTCTGCAAATATGTATCTCAATTAACACAAAGAAGATATAGGAATAAGAGTATGTAAGAATGGTTAGTGCAAGGGTAGAGATAGCCATGTGGGTGCAACACATCAGATTTTTAAGAATAGTTTGTTAAACAGTTGATAGAGAAAGGCATGTGAGTTCATACATCAGATTTTTACTTCTCTATTACATATAATAAAGTAGAGGAAGTATTGTATTCCACCCAAAAATTCAATGTTGAGATTTCACCAGACATATATGTTTTGAGGCCCCCTGAATCCAAAAAAAAAACATTTTTAGAAAAAGGTCTGTGTGTGCGTGCCAGTCTGTGGACAGCGTAACTCAACATAAAGTCACTTAAAAACCAAAGTTGCTATTTCAGTTTGTCTTTCAAGGATGCGATACGAAGATTTTGGAGAAAATTCCTCCACCCTAAACTACGCTTTACATGGAAAATTTTTCGAAAATTGTTATTTTCTTGGAAATGACTCCAATGATTTTGATTAAAATGCCATGTTTGAGATATTTTTATGGCAAATGAAATGTATATCTTGAATTTTCTGGCTATAGCCCATGTAGTCCTATTTATTCTGGATGGATTTTGCAATACTGGTAAACCATAAGAGATGGACCAGCTCTTACTATACAAAGCATGTAGATCTTGCTAAAACAGACAATTTATGTCTAAATAAACTTTTTGTAGAGTGAACCATTCAGAGATATTCCTTGTTATTTGTGTGAGTTATGGAGAACTTTTCTATCAAGTAGAACATTGTTACTCATTTTTTCACATGTTGCCTGTGCAAAGAGAACGGAATTTGAAAGCTTTAAAAGATTTGGCTATCGCTCGAACCCTATTGTATTCCCATATTCCCCTTGTACCTAGAAGGAAATAAACAAGATAATTTCTGCAAATGGTTAGTACAAGAGTAGAGAAAGTCATGTGAGTGCAACACATCAGATTTGTTATACTTATGCCCCATTAACATTCACTACTACTTTGTATCTAAGGTAGAGAAGGTATTGCATTTGATCTTAATGTTTGACATTGAAATTTCAGTGAATGTACACATCCTTGAGATCTCATGAATCCGGAAAGAAGCAGTTTTATAGAAAGGTCTCAGTATGTCTCTCTGGTGTGCTTTATTCAATGAACAGCACAACTCAAAAATGAAAGGGTCTTTGCTTTAGAAACTGTACATTTCAAATATCCTACCAATGATTCTAAAGTAAGAACAAATTAGAAACTAAAAACTTCACTTATCTTAGTAATGTTGCATGTTCTCCTTGAACAAGCTAACCCTGGGTTTCAAGTTGTCTCCAACTCATTCTCAAAGCTATTCTTACTTTAGAATCTTGTTGCTTCGCGTTAATAGCTTAAATTTTCCTTATTTATCCTACCAATGAATTGTTCTTTTAAAGATGGTAATGCAGGTCAGAAATTCTCAATGTGCAATGTTTACCTCCACTTTTCTGTCGATATGATTGATAATACCACTCCCATTCTTATTACCAGGCTCTTATGAACCAAAATGTTGAGTGCTGCCTTGCTTCCCGTTCTGGTTTCCATTCTGCTTATGTTACCTAAGGCTTATGTTGTGAACCAGCCTTTAATCAGTCATACATGTAATTCTTTATCACATGATGTTTTTATAAATAACTAGATAAGTGATGTAAAGAGAAGAGCAATATGGTTTTAACACTGTCACTGCATCCAGGAAGAATAAGAGTTGGTTTTTCACATGTAACTTTTTAGTGCTTGATTTGATGGTTTCTCCAATCATTAGCTCGCTAGCTAAAAGTGAGATTGTGTGCAAGCTGAGATTTTGCCATTATTGATGTTATGAAAGCAAAGTCAACCTGCAGTTGTTTAAATATAACTCTTGCAACATTGAACCACCCTTGTAGACTCTCAATTATGTAACTGTGTAGTAAGTAAGCATAGCAAACTGATTTAACACTAGAAGGACCATACCAGTCAGCATTTCTTAAAACGTTATATCATTCAGGTAGTGTGTTATCATTGTAATATTTCATGGCTTTTAACAAATTAGGGCAAGGATGATTCCCTAAAATTTTCAAGTGTTTATAGTAGATTTTAGACAAATTATACATATTTCTTACCTTAAAGGACCATAGCCAGTAATTTTGACCGGTTAAAGTATTTTGTGTGTGACATAACTAATCAATGTTAAGAATGTGCTCTGAAAGTAATCCAAGGTTTTGTTCATTGTTGAAGCCTAGTTTGATAAGAGAGTGGACATGTTTTAGCAAAGGTATCAGTATATTGAATTGTAAAGTATTTTTGAAGTTACACTTTATAACTTACCCCTGCCACGTCACATCAGGGTTACCATCATGAATGTCTTCAAAATGATGAAGAAATACTTTATTATCATAGTTTACCAGACAATGAGTCAGAAAGAGAAAACATGTTTAGTAATGATGAATCATCTGATAATGCTGATGATGCTGAATATATCCCTCATCAATTGGACAGAAGTGAATTGTCAGCATCTGATGTTGGTTGTAATACAATGAATGAAGGACATGTAGAGGAACTAGCTGATAACCACCCTGTTGCTGAATTGTCCCAAGTAGCACCACATGTGTGTGCCCCACTCAAAAGAGGCAGATTCAGTCAAGGACGTTCAAGCTCCACAGGAAACAATTTTTTCAGCCGTGGGAAGTAAGGAGTTTGCTATTAATGGTAAAGTGTGGACAAAAATTGAACCACGAAATACACTCGTAAGACATGGGTGTCATAATGTAGTGACAGAAAGGCCAGGTCCTACAGATCACACAAGGAAACTTATGAGTGGAAACTATGCCAGTGCATGGCAAATATTGTTGGATGCTAACAATCTGCAAAATATAAAAGACTGCATCGAAATTAGGGCCTGCAAAGTCCTTCAGGACAACTCCTGAATACTTGAGCTAGACCATCTTGAAACAGCTATAGCCATATTGTGTACACGTGGGCAGTATGGGGGAAGAACTTCCCCATAAAATTTTAATGGTCACAGGTGTGGGGATCACCATTTCTCTCTCGTGTTATGGGAAGGAACAAATTTATTGAGATTATAAGGATGCTTAGATTTGATGATAAACATACACGCAACAAGAGACTGAAGACTGATGGTTTTGCAGCAGCCATTCCAATCTGGAATCCATTGTCCACAACTGCATATGAGCTACAAACTAGGTGCATATATGTATTACTATTGATGAGCAGGTGTATCCTTGTAAGGCTTGATGTCGCTTTACTGAATATATGAGTAACAAACCTGGTAAGTTTGGTTTGAAGTTCTGTCTTGCAGCAGAATCTGAAACAAAATTTATGTTGAATGGGTTCCCTTACTTGGGAAAACATGATGATCAATACCAAAGTACACTGTCACATTACTGCAACCTTTCACTTCAAAAGGAAGAAATATTACTTGTGACAACTTTTTTGCTTCTAAAATTCTTGCTGAACAGTTAAAACAGAAGAACACAACCACAATGAGCACATTAAAGAATGCACGAAGAAAGGTTTCTCCTGCAATAACTACCACTGGATCTTTGTATGACACCATCGTATACAAATCTGATATTACTATCACATCTTGTAAAGGAAAGGCCAAGAAAAATGTCCTGCTAAGCTGAATTCATCAGTCTGTGGCAATAGATCAAGAAACACAGTAGAAACTTCCAGAAACTATTAGCTACTATAACTCCACAAAATGTGAAGTGGACATTCTAGATCAAACGTGTTGCCTATACAGAGTCAATTTTGGTCGCTGGCAATGGCCAATGCATGTTTTCTTCATTATGCTGGACCTAGCCAGAATCAATGCCAGAATGTCACAGGAGAAAACATAAGCAGAAGAAGCTAGCAGAAGAACTTTCATCCCAATATATGCTCAAGGAAAGGACCAACATATGCAATCGTTAGGGCCAATGAACAAAGCAGGGAACATAAAACACATCAAATTGGAGGGTGCAAAGGTTCTAATAAAACCAAGAACATGTTTAAGAGGTTGAGTCAGAAACTGAAAAATTCAATGCCATAGCCGGGATTTGAACCACGGATCTTCCGCTGATCGAGCGGCTGTTTTAACCACTAGGCTATTGCCCATACACGGCTTGTGTGTTTAAAAACACCAGCAGTAAGCTTGTTGGCATAAGTAAATAATAATTACCAAGAACATGTGTATAAAGTGTATAAAGTATAAGAGATGTGTGTGGTCCGTGTTCAGTACATGTGTGCCGAGTGTTTCCACAAAGGTGGAGGATTTTTCTAAATGCAACACACTGAAGTGGTTCTGCGACTATTATGTATGCTCAGATTTAAATACATTCCTACCAGTGTTACAAATTAGTTGATATGACAATATATGTGATCCTATATCTATAAGCAGTGTTCTTTAAAATGTAATTGATTCACTTTGTGAGTACATATTACCTAAACTTCATTAAAATGAAAACAAATGTACTGTTTGAAGCACAAAATACATCAAAAAATTATATAAATGAAAAATTAAAACAGGCCAAAAAAAAGATACTGTTCAAAATTATCATTTTTGGTCCTTCTAGGTAGCAAGACAGTCTCAGTCCTGCTAGTGTTATGCTTGACTTAACGCAACTTGGGTATTCTGACAGGTCCTTTGGCATGCAGTATGCATGTGGTAGGGGAGTTGCACAACAGTCTTGTCAAATCTGGTTGTCATGACAGCAGACTGCTGTGCCACTCCCCTACCACACGTGTAACGCATGCAGAGGGAAGTGTCAGAATACTCCAGTTACGTTAATTCAAGTATAATAAGCTGTATCACACAAAATACTGAGACTGCATGATTTATTATTACTAGACCTCAGATTTTGAGACCCTTAAAAACCAATTTTTGGCCACCTATAAAAGAGGTTCTAAAATTATCAAAATAGGCACAGGTATACATCTTTTGGCACTTAAAATACAGTTTCCAGAAGCTAAACTTGATTTAATGCATTTAAAATGTGTTTCTCAAAGTTTAAGTTAAACCTGTGGCACAACAGTCCATATCGGACCAGGGCCTGCCAACCCAACTGCTGGCATCACACCCACATACGCAAGGTAGAGGTGGGCGATCATCCAACCGATAAGGGGAGGAGATGTGGTCAGCATCTCGACACCCCCAGCCGGAAAGTTGGCTTTCATGACCAGGGCCGCTTACCCATCGCAAGCTCCTCAATTTCCTCACGATGCTGAGTGGGCACCGGTCCTATATCTGTACCCCCATGGGTGGGATCGAACCCGGGTTGCATTCCGTGGCAGCGAACCAAGGCATGATGCCCTAGCCCACTACGCAGGACTCATTTGAGCTTTAAAAATTACACAGCTAAAGAAACACATATTTTCTAAATTATTATAGCTAGAAACATTTTATTACGTCTTAAATTATCAATTTATGGTTGTGAATATGTAATCTGAGCTTATAAACTTGAAAAAAGACACACTCAAAAAGTCATTGAATAGATTACATAGGAAATGCATCATGCATTACAGATAAATCACCATGACCTAAACACACTAGAGCTGACATGGAGCCACCAAAATGTTGTTTCCAAATCAATTGTTAAGAACACGAATATGAAAGAAGTAGTTCAACAAATTCCTGGGCCATGTAAGCCTACAAACCTTGATGAACCGCTCCTATGGAGAGGATATGTATAAAAGAACTGCTTGAAATGCATGTGAAAAACAACCAAGGAAAACCTGGAGAAATCTTGCGGACATATATTACTGTAACACTGTCTCTGTATATGTATATATTATTTGATTCACTCTCTGAATAATTTTATTTGTGTTTAATCTGTAGGCTATATATATAACTTATACTCTTATGACTGTAATGCTGTCTCTGTTATTATTATTTGTATTCATGATATTGTTTAAACCAATATTATTTGTATTCCCTATTTAAAAATTGACGAAGCCATGAATTTGTAAAAAAATTCTTACGGTGAATAAAGACATACATACATACGTACACACACACGTACACACACACGTACACACACACACACACACACACACACACACCACACACCACACACACCCGCGCGCATATCAACAGTTAATGAAGGGGACAAGGTATATGAGTCACAAAATTATGAGATATAAGTCACTGGCCCTTCATGCTGTTCAGAAGGAATTTCTGCCTTATTGCAGTCAGTGACCAATACCAATGGATAACAAAAATACCTGGTGGGTGCAGGCATTGTTTCTTTTTTTCCAAAATGGGCGAATGTATCTGCTATAGCGCTACCATGCCTAAATCAGTCCCTTTCCCCTGCAATGTCTCATTCCTACAACCAAACTATTAGTCTTTCAATCAGACCAACCCCATGATATCAAGACTTTTAACTTTCATTGCTACATAAAAAAATAATGATATAACAAAAGTGGTAAAACCTTATAGTAGGTCTCAGTGGTCAAAATAGGTATTTTAGGTATAAAAAACCTTTTCCATAATGTAGTTGGCTAAACTCTATAATACTACCTGCAACGCAGAGGGGTGTGATAGTCAAAGTGGGACAGAGTTTGTCTGGTTCAAGGTGCAGCGGCAGACGGTAATAAAAACTTTTTCTGTTAGCAATGGCTCTTTAGAATCTCCAGAAACATGTGTTTATCTGTATGTTTATAAAATTTAATGGAAATAAGTGACAGAGTAAATAATAACTTATGCTTCAAGCACATCGATCAAAAGTTTGAAATCTGGAGCTGTTTCAGTAGTACCCACCTATAGTTGTGCTACCAGATTTTCATCCATTATGTGGAACTTGGTCTTCAGTTTCAAAGTTTTTATTTTCAGAAAGAACAGTTCACAAATATAAATGGGCCCAAACATAGTCATAATTCTACTGGCAAATGACCAGAGACCAGAGTATTGTGACTCACAAATTTTTGCACATACAATGCCTTATTTCTGACTCCTGGCCGACTGCTTCATGGCCTGCTGCTGCAGCAGGACCACATACTGCTGCCAGCCGAGTTAAATATTCACAGACCATGAACTCAAGCACATAGCATGCCAGCAATTCAAGTGCATAGATTTACATACATGCACGCAATAACCACATACCTTTATCACAGAAGGTGTTGGAAATTATGTACTTGTGCTGCCACACATCTCTCACGCCTTTTAAGAAAATTTTCACTAACACACATTAATTCTTCTTCTGAAATTGTCTTTCAGGTTTTCCAATGTATGTGGATTGCTCTGATACACTTTATTTTTTAAGTTTCCCCATAAATAAAACTAAAAGTTGCATACCGTAAGGTCTGGGGAAAGTGACTAAACTTTTAAAATCAAAACCTTGTAAGGTAACCGTAGTTCAGGAACTGCAATCACGTGATACTGTAAGTAGAGTAAATTTCTGCAATTGGGTGTCAGGTAAAGTTAATGATGGCTTTATGGTCTCAAAGTTAATTATTTTCACAGACAAAGCATGTTCATGTATTGACATAAAACAACAGATCCTGGAATTCAGAAAAACCCAATATTCTACCGCATTGACCTCAAATGTTTTCTGACTACAATGCTCCTTGCCAGAGGGGGAACACAGAGGGGGAACTGTTAGTTATGCCAGGTGGTCTCAAAGGTCGAGTTGCCAGCTCATACCTGTCTACAAGGGTGTAGGGCATAAAGTGTTTGTAAATCCAAAGAGAATATCATTCCAACATTTCTCTTACACTTGTTCATAAGAAAGTAATCTCAATGAAAATAACACAACATTAACGTTATAAATCCAGAACAAACTTGCAGCAAGGATGAAAACTAAATATTTGGCACTAGAGGTGTCATACCACTCTATAATGAAATTTAATTTAAAACATTTAAATAATTTTAATATATCACATTTTGTTAAGCTATTCATGGAGACACACGCATCCACGCTGTAAAATGTGCAGTTTGTTTTATTTAGCAAACATGAAATCGTATATTTGACCTGAAATTTCACATCAAAGTTTAAAACATTGAATGGCTGTTTGTCAGAAATAGCAGGAAAACAGAATGTCAAAGGGAAAGGAAATTTAAGTGTAACACAAGTACTGCGAATCGCAAAAGAGCATGTTTCAAAATACTACAAGGCATCATCCACTGTAGGTTACGATGTAGTCTACTTCCCCCCCGCCCCTCAGCTTTCTTGCCTATCACTCTTTAAACCTGGACTGGTTTATCTATTATTATTATTATTATTATTATTATTATTATTATTATTATTATTATTATTATTATTATTATTATTATTATTATATTGAGGAATACATCATATGAATTATCTTTATTTAAGGAGTTGTTTAAACATATTTCTTAAACGCTGTTAATGCTACCACAAAAAAGCAATGTTACTTGTTTAAATACGTACAGAAAAGAACGTGGTGATTTTTATTTGTTTGGGTAGAATAAAATTGATTATTTAGCTTCTTGTTGGCTCCCCACCGAGCACACATCAGAGGAACACACACAAAAGAAAATACCTCAGGTGAAGCTATCGCTGAGCCGAATGGACCAGGTGCAAGTAATTCATGAAAATTTTTTGTCTCATTCCCCTACACCCTCTCATCCATCGGAAAACATTTGCAGCCGGCTGTACGTGAAATGCCATATGGCCAGAAAATTGGTGTTTGGTGTGTTGGGATGCATACCGAATTATAGGGCCTATGTTCTTTGAGGATAGTTATGGACAGAGGTACAGGGGTACAATAATCAAACCACTCTAGGAATATTTGTGTGACATTGAATGTACACAGGCATATTTTCAACAAGACTCTGCTACAGCACATACAGGTGATCTCATTAAAATCAATTGAAATTTTTTGGAGATAGGGTCGTCAATAAAGGACTATAGCCACCGTGAACCCTTGTTGAAAATATACCTGTAACAGAAATTAGCAGCAAGGCATTTTATTATGCAATAATGTGAACTTTTACCGGTATTTTATTGGCGTTATTATTGTGTTGATTTACCAATATTGTTTCATTAGCTTATAATTCAATTTCAGCTGGATACTCATCCTATCAGTACCAGTACAACTCCTATCATTTTGTTCATGGATACTGCTAAGAAAGTCTGATTTATGCCAATACGAATGACCATTAAGGGTAAAAAGCATCAAGCTAAGGGATTCAGAGCAGTTATGATGCAAGCTTCAAACTTGCAACTGTGCATTATGCCAAAATATGGTACTGGTATGTTAGGTGTCAATGCATTGTATCATATGTTAGAACAAAACTTTATGGTACTTGTGTTAAGTGTAAGTAAATTTCTGGTAATCTTTCTCCTGAGTCAACATATGACTTATTTTCACACAATTTTTTTTTCTCCCTTCCTTGAAATGTAGGGGTGCAGATTATGTCTGGTGGCAGCATATATGGGCCAATGTGGTAGGTAGAAAGATGAGATATATCAAATGAGAGAATACATTGAAAATAGGAAACCATTTACATTTTGTGACGAATAAATGGCTGAGGGAGGAGAAGGAAGAAAGTTAAATATTAGTAGGTGATAGAAATAAGTAGCAAATAGGGCATAATAGCTCAGTAGTCACAGGTTTGATCCGATGGACCCCACGGAGTCCAGCAGCTTAGTGTAAATAGTATTTAATAAATTACGGTAATAGAGGGACTATGGTAGAATTTCAAATGTGAGCAGTCCAGTTTAAAGGGCGACTAATGACCTAATATGTTCTTATTGAAGTGGAAAATAAACATTCTATTTTTTTCTTAAGCGAAATGTGAAGATATTTAACTAGTTTGAGTTTATTCATACAGATAAAAAAATAGATATTTGGCCTAAAATCTGAGGTCTAGTAATTACTGAAATAATATCTCTTGCTAATTTATTTAGCAAGTTTACTTGAGACAAGGTGGCAATGTGTTCATTTGATGCTCATTTTGTTGTTGTTTGTAACATAGGAGGAAGCACGAGCAAACAAAGGCAAAAAGATAGACGATCCCTTTACACGCCGTAGCACCAAGCCTTGCATGGTATTTAAGGTGTCAGATGGCAAAGAGACACAAGCAGAGGCAAGGGTAAGAGTGGACAAAGACAAGGTAAATATAAAAGTTGTTAGTAAATAAATATTGAAGCCAGTAACAGTGTAACAACTACACAAGTATATTTTAAATTACTTATAAATATTTTGTAACAATGCCTCATTTATCTTTTTTAAATGTAAATTCAGTAGAACATGTTTCATAGTTGCTTGATTACATTGTCAGGTTCTTCTTTGTACTCGTTTATTTACATTATTCAGGTTAGTGCTGCTAGGTAATGGTTTGCAGTATTGCCTTCTACTAGAAGTAAACCAAATTTATTAATTATTAATAATTTATTAATAGAATCGATTGGCAGTATTTCAAAATACATTACGTGATCTCTCTTCCTAAAAATAAAGATTTTACCCCAAATCATTAAATCTATACATTCATTTAAATGCTTTAATAATTAACTTTGGATGTTTTTAAAGTTTAAATAACCAAAAATGATCTGCTACAGCAGCTTTGTCAATTTGTTTGTCTTTAATATTTCTAAAATGCTCCTTTACTTTGGTTTTCAAGTTGCATTTAGTTTCCCCAGTGTAAACTCAGTCACAATCTAAAGCAGTTTAATTGATAAATTTCAAATTTTTCAATTTTTTAAATGTTATCTTTTTTAGAAAAGCCTGGCAAATTGTTCTATTATATTTATTTTGAAGATCTGATATTAAAGTATACTCTTAAAAAAGTTTTGTGAATTTTAATTTTCTTGTCCAAGGATGATAAGTACAATTTTTAAAGATATGTTTCATGTTTTAATTGTAGAAATATCTTTAACACTTTTCTGATGTTTAAATTTCACAATATTTTACCTATAAACCAAATATTGAAACCATTAATTAAAAGTGTTAATAGTGTGTATATATTCTCTATAAAATTCATCTTTATTATGCGATATATTCATCAATCTATAAATGGGATGGCATTATGCATCAACTGGCTATATGCCTGTTCTTAAGTTTAGAGCTATGCATGTTAAAAGTTTTCAGATCATTTTCAGTTCTCACCTAAACGTTTTGAGTCCTATGAACTTGATAATATGCATATAATGATATTTCATGTTGTATTTCATAAGATGCATTAGATGAACTTTGTATGACATATTACCGAGAGAGTCAAAAAATTACTAATTGGCTGTGTGATGTTTTGCCTGTCCACGTCTTCGGCACTCGTTGCCATCTGCTGCTATCATAGAAAGGTGCAGATAATAGCATACAACATTTTTTAAACTCTACCTTCAACTTGAAAACTCAATCAGGCTTCATACAGAAAGATCAACACTAAGAAATAAACTAGATTATCCATCTGAAATAGAACCCTCTTAACAACCCAGTGAACATCATTGAATTAGAATATTACCTTGATTTAATTGCAGATTTTAAAAAGAAAGAAAATTCATCTATAGAAGCTAAAACATATGCCCTTGAAACCATAAAAGTATGATAGCCAGCTGATAAATGGACTCATATCTATACAGATGCCAAAATTTTTCACTGCAATATATAATGCTAGCCTCAGAACGGGATGTTTTCCTCAAAAGTGGAAGCATGCCAAAATTATACCCATCATAAAGCCAGGGAAAGAAGGCACAGACGAAGTATCAAAGTACCAACCAATTAGTCTCATAAACATAACAGCAAAGCTGCTAGAAAAATTACTGATAAACAGGATGATGTATCTATCATATGTACAATAACAACATAATAAGTCATAGGCAAATTGGATTTAAGCCTCAAACTTGTACGGTGGATGCGGTGCTGTTATTAAAGGAAACCGCACAAGACATCATAAATGATAGACAATATGCAGCTTTAGTCAGCTTAGATGTCAAGGGGGCATTTGATGCTGCATGGTGGCCAAGTATACTTTCAGCTTTAAGAGAAGCTAGGTGCCACAAAAATTTATACCAACTGTCCAAAAGCTATTTCAGTGGAAGAACGGCGTCATTAACAGTAAACAGCGTGTCACTTCTAAAACCAATCAGCAAAGGCTGCCCACAAGGATCCTGCTGTGGTCCGGGTTTCTGGAACATCCAGTATAATTCACTACTGAATATAGAATACACTGAATACACAAAAGTCCTAGCCTTTGCGGACGATTTCCTGATGATCACTAAAGGGAAAAGCCTGCTTGAGTTGGAAAATAATGTAAACCTGAACCTGTACAAGGTGAAATGTTGAGCAAAACAACACAAAATTACATTCAATGAGCAGAAATCAAGACTCCTGATAATATCAAAAGGAAGACGCCGGGAGGCGCGTGCCTTAAAAATTTATTTGAACAACAGTAATATACAGCAGTCGGAAAGTATAAAATATCTTGGCATAACAATTGACAAAAAGCTTTGTTTCGATAAACACATAGACCTAATAACCCAAAAAAGTATGAATCTGATACACACACTGGCAAAATCGGCAAAAATAAACTGGGGCCTGAGGTCGGATGTGATGAGAACCATCTACAAAGGGGCTATATTGCCAATTCTATCATACGGAGCTGTGGTCTGGATCGAAGCCATTAACAAACAACATAATGCAGTAAAACTCAGTCGAGTGCAGAGATTAATAAACATTAGAATAGTCAAGGCATTCCGCACCACATCACATGAAGCATTATGTGTCCTAACAAAAAACACTCCAATAGTCTTAGAAATTCAAAAGTTGGCAAGTTTCTACATAATGAAGAAAGACAATTGGAAGGAAACAAAATTACACCTTCCAAGACACTACTCCAAGTGGCCACATCCTGCAGATATTTACACCATAAAAAGAAAGCAGGAGAATGTCGAGTATAAACATATACACTGACGGTAGTAAAGGAGACACAAGTGTCAGAACAGGAATTGCCATATACATTAATAAACAACCAGTACACCAGCTACAATACAGACTACAAGATCACTGTACAAACAATCAAGCGGAACAGCTAGCAATTCTTAAATCCCTAGAGTTTTTGGCAACAGTTCACCATCTTCTTATGCAACAAAAAGCAGCAGCAATTCACATGGATAGCAGAGTAACTTTAGATTTACTTGTAAATCACAAAAACCAACAGAACTTAAGAGTTTCAATAAGAGAACAAACAAAAATACTGGAAACGAAGAAGTGGCAAATTCATTACACGTGGGTCAAGGCACACAATGGGAACCACGGGAACGAGAGAGTGGATAGTCTGGCTAAACAGGCAGCAGAGAACAGCGAACTTCCAGTATGTTACGACCGTAAACCACCCAATGTGGCTCTAAGTGAACTCCAAGCAATAAACATAAGCAAATGGGAAAGCCAATGCGAAACCACCACAAAAGGTGCAGTGACAAAATTTTGTCTACCCAGTGTGAAAAACAGACTGAAATTGAATTTTCCGTTGACAGGAAACATGTTACCTTCTTTACTGGACACGGGAAAATAAACATTATTATCCTTTTAAAATAAAAGACAGTCCTATGTGTATATGTGGAAAAGCAGAACAATCAATAGATCACCTACTATTTGAATGTGCAAAACTAGAAAAAGAACGACGCATTTTCAGAAAAAATATGATTATCAAACACGGAAAATGGACATTCAATAAAACGACACTAATACATCATTATTCACAGGAATTAATGTCATATGTTAACTCAATAGACTTAGATGGATTGTGAATGTGTAAAATGTATAATGTTTAAGAATGCATGTAGTATCACTACATTTTGTAATGGAACATGCAGTAAATAACGAGTGTAGTAAGGAAAAAAAAAATATGTATGCAGATGGCTCTCTTTACAATCAAGAAGATGGAGTAGGAGCAAGAGCTACCTGTAAATTTTTTTCTTTTTATAAGCATGTTGGAATTTACTTCACAAGTTTTGATTGAAAAATTGATGAAATTTATACATCCTTACAAAATCTATTCACCTGGACAAATAAGCTTTTCAGCATAGTCTTCTGATCAGGTTCCAAAGCGGCTATTCAAGCTATTATTTCAACTGACTACCCTAAAATGGGGAAAATAAAGAAAATTCATAATATGATTAAACATCTCCAAAATTTAAATAAACGTATTGTTTTCCAATGGATCCCATCCCAGTGTGGAATTTCTGGAAACGATCAAGCAGTAATGTTGGCCAACAAGGGTTCCAAAATTGCTCAAACAACAAAGCAAAATATCCCCTATGAAACAGTTATAAGGTTAATCAAAAACATCTTCAAAAAATATGATGAATATCTTGCTTGTTCTGAAAAAGTTAATTGGAAGGATCTCCAAAATAAACTTAAAACAATTCCAGATCTACCAAGAAAATCATCAGTTGCAATGTTCAGATTAATCTCAAGCCATGATTGTCTGAGTGGACATTTGTTCAAGATTGGGTTAATGTCTTCCCCACAGTGCTGTTTATGTGGAAAAAATGACTTAATGAACAGTGATCACCTAATTGTATGTGAGATTCTCCAAAATCAAGAAGATCTAGTCTCTATTGGGAGGCAAGAAGAATAATGATTTTATTATCAAATTCTGAGCATTAGACACACGCAATTTTGAAACTACTTTTAAAGGCTTTACTTACCAACTTTATGAAAGGAGATGCTGAAACTGCCCACTGTCGTTGTCCATACATTTGTGGCACCTTTTTAGGAAACTATCCATTACTCGCCGTAGTTCACGTTGAGAAATGCCGGCAATTTCATGGCAGATATTTTGTTTTAATTCTTCCAGGGCATGTGGGTTTGTTTTGCACACTTTATGTTTTAAGTTACCCCAGAGATAGAAATCACAGGGGGTTAGGTCGGGGGACCAAGGGGTCCACAAATCTCTTGTAATAACTGTCCTGAAACACACTTTCAGTTGTTCTCGCCGAAACATTGGCCGTATGAGCTGTTGCAGAGTTTTGTTGAAAAAAGGTAAACTCACATTCCCTGTCTGTTAATCCTCTAAAATAAATTGGGCAAAATTGTATTCACATATGTATGGCCATCAACTGTTGGCTCAAAAAGATTGGCCCTACCACTCTTTATCCACTAATGGCGCACCATGCACCAATTTTTTTCCTCATGAAAGGGTACTTCATGAACAATATTAGGGGTCTCAGAGCTCCAATAATGATTATTTTGTGTATACACATCCATGAAGGTGGAACCAAGCCTCCTCCATGAAAATATTAAATGTGGGTCTAATTCACCATTATATATACTATTGAGAGTTCATTCACAAAATATGGGTCTAATTACAGGATCCCTTGGTTAAAGAGCACATTCCACAGTTATTTTATATGGTTTTTACAGAACATGATTGTCTGGCAAAACGTTTAAACAGAATTGGGATATATTCTTCACCACTCTGTCCTCTATGTGATCTGCAAGAGGAAATGGATCGAGACCACCTTCAAATATGCCCGGCCACTTCTAATGCCCCATCCATCAGTGAAAAATATTGGAGAGCAAGAGGATTAATGACTTCATTGTCAGAAATCCAGCATTAGCTAACAACAACTTCAATAATTTAGTAGTGCTTCACACAGAACTGAAAGGTGCCTACCTGTTGTGAAAGAGCCTAAGCAATTTTGGTGGGGAATTCTCCAAACGATGATCGATGTCGTCGAATGTTTCTTCAGTAAGAAACATATGCCATCTTTTAGATTTCTTAGCCAGAACACTTCCTCTACAGCCTGGAAGTTTTACACCTGCAAATCTTTCTGCAAGTCGTACTTTCACTTGGCAAGCTGTGTGAGTTAACACATACGAATCATAAATAAATACACGCTGTGCAGTAGAAAACATGTTGAGCTAGTCACTTTGTGACTAAGTACAGAACAAAATAATAAATCACTTGTAACAACTGAACCACATCATATCACCATCAGCTCAATACTGCACTTCATACTGCAGTCAACAGCATGACTTTGTTTACAGCAGCAGTGTGTTGTTTCCACACGCCCAGTAGAAAAACACTACACAGGCGGTTCAAAGGTTTTTTTTCTCTCCCAATATTATGACAGCTATTTCACAATAATGCTTAGCTGAAACATGTATAATGTAGTAAGAGCTGGGCATTAATCGATTAAGCACCAAACAAAGGTGTTTACATGCTGTGTTGCACTACTTTAGCATATTTTGATACCTATAAAGCACCTAAGTGCCATCTGTGCATTAAGGTGTACCTTTTTTGTTTATATAATTTTTCATTAATCATGAATCTGACATGTAATTTGACAAATGGAAATATTCTGAAGTAAACCCAGGTTGTTCATCAAGTACAGTTCACAAAGTATAGATTATTAAACACCATACGAGGTTAATGTATATTTGAATAACCAGTAACAGTGATGTGAATCTAAATTATTGTAAAATTGAGTCGGTGTTGAAACACTTAACATTACATGAGTGATGATAAGTGTTTCAACACCAACTCAATTACAATAACCACACAAGGTAATTAATTATAGCACATTGTTGCGTTCTTCTTATTATAAAACTTTCTCCCTTAATATCAAGATATTGAAATGTTTGCTAGCTTGGGTGTCTTTAATAAGAAAATAACTGGATCACTAGACCATGGGAAAAATAAATGGCAGTCATTTAGAACCTGTTGTACCATATAATTGGATATTACACCTTGATCACTTTCAAACTAAACTGTTTGTATGAATGAGTGAATGAATAATTTATTGAGAACTAAATTTTACACATCTTGGGCTACCCCTAAGCTGGGCCCTGACCTTTTGCTGTTGGGGTAGCCCTTCAGTATAACTGCCTTTTACACACACATTACACATGTTTACCTTTTTGCTAATCTTACCCTGCTCCTACCCTTTAATATTTCTTTCTGTTTTATTTCATCTTCCAGCCTTATTCACTTTCCCTCTTTCTCAACTTTTTGTATCAGCTTCACTCTTATAGCTTTTATTAATCAGCTTACATTGTGCACTTAAGTAATCTTCATTACCCGAATTACACTACTTCACTATAACCTCACTTTCACCTTGTATAAAATCCTTCTATTACCTCATTTATGGAATACCCAACCATTTTTTAACCTTGTTATTCTCAGCAAAATATCCCTTTATTTATTATTTATTTCTCTCCTGCTTAGTTCTCCCTTTCCCCCTCACCCTCGTAAATTCCTTAGCTATTTCATTTGACATTTTTTCTGTAGCTGCTGATGCTTGAATATTTCCCTGTCTTTTTTGGTGCAATGACTGCTGGTCCTGCCTCTGCCTGTCGCTTGGTCCGTTTTTCCTCTCTGCTACCTGATCAACTGTGTAGAGCCTGAAGTTTTTAATGTATACCTTCTTGCTGTAATTTCTTGCTTCTCTTTGCTGATTAATTAACTCCTTCATTTCTGCCCTTTGTGCATACATTATGTTGCTGTAAATAGTTGGTCCTCTCAATTTTTTTTATCTGTTTTAGTACTTCTATAGCCGTTTGCGGGTTTGCAAACTTCATCAGAATATTTCTTTTTCCTGGTACTTTGCCGATTCTGAATGCACCGCAAATCTCGTAGCCTCTCAGATGTTCACTAGTAGCTCTCTTAAATCCTGATATACTCCCACTCCATGTTAACTCCTGAAATCACTACATTGTATTTTCTGGTTTTGTCTTCCATTCCTTCCAGTGTTCTTTTAAGTTTTGAATTTCCAGTTTTAAGTACCCATTTCTTTGTGTCCCCTATTGTATTTCATCCAATCTTGTTCAAATCTCACTGCCAGTCCTACTAAAACTGTTTCGTTTATCTGCTCTTTAGCTGCTATGTCACTTAATTCCTTTTTCCTCTTGGCCGCGGGAGCTTCCTTCACTGTATGTCCGGTCACCTCCACTGCTGGATCCATACTCCAATGTTTGTAAAGACGTAAGTTCAATAGTCACTGCTAAAAATCTCATCCTTGAATAATTTAGAGACAACTGCAGAACAGGAGCTTGCAAGAGATGATAATGCTGTGTTGTGCATAAATAGTGTTGATGGTTTCCCCAATAAGATGTTGTGAAATCAGGATTTGGAATAAGAAGTTAAAATAGCTTATTCTCTCCATGAAAGACATATGTTCACCCATCATATTTCTCACAAATACTATAATTTGTTTTAAGAAATGATAGAAGTTCAAAGCTCGATGCTCCTTATAAACTTAACAATGATGGCTTGTATTTAAAAAAAAAAAGGAAAAACTAATAATAATAATAATAATAATAATAATAATAATAATAATAATAATAATAATAACCAGAAGAAGAAGAAAATAAAGTAAACAGAAAAAACAGAACTAATTTTAAAAGAAACATTCAGAATATAATTTTCATATCAATACTTTTTTAAATGTACTTTTTGAACATGTCATTTTTAAAAGACTCTGCCATTCATACTTTGAATGATTGTTTCATTGGACATAGTTGAACCAATTGCTAACAAAATATTTTTATTTGTAACCTACAAATGTGACCCAAGGCTTTAATGGATGTAAAAATCAAATGTATTTGCTTAACTGTTATAATATTAGGGTTACTTACCGGTAATGGAAGAGAAGTTGAAGTCTCAGATAGGCTGCTTAATAACAGGTTCACCATTTTTTGGGCTCTGCTTGTCATTGTGTAAAATGCTCTCACACTCCAAAGTTAACACTACAATGATTATAGTAAGTTATTAACTGCAAGACATCACAAAAAATTATGACTCTTGAAATTGTTTTCACTCTTTCTCATTTACGCATGAGTAGCACAATAGTGGGAACACGTCACTTAGTTGGTTGATGTGTAACTGAGGTTAGCATTTATACCAAATTAGGCGCATAGCCATTTGTTGCAAACCAAGAGTGCTCAATTCATTCAATAATGCATATGTTTTTCTCAACTCTTATGGTTTTTATTAAATAAATGGGAGTAATGCATGTACACTAGATTGTCAAATTGAATTAATGGCATCAAAATATCATTTTTTCAAAAACTGCTGGTTAATGCACAACACCTTCGTATTAAACTATTAAAAATAGCAAATTTATATGCTAAAAAGCTAAAACTTATTTTTTATGTAATTATCAGTATAAGTTAATTTTCTATAAATGCAGAAATTAAATTTATTTTTTATTATCTTTAACTGTAGGAAAGGGAGGTAATCATTATTACAGTTTCTAATGTTAACTTTATAGTTTTACCTTGTAAATTCAAAGGTTAGAGAAACTCATTTTCGTATTTTATCAGGAACAATAGCAAAAATAGCATCTGCATATTTATACTAAGTTTTAAGTTACTGAGTTTCTGGTATTTACCGATGGTTCCCAGGTGGGTAGTGCTGCAGGGTGTAGTTTCATGTATAACGATGAGGCTCACAGGTACCACCTTCTGGGTGCCTGTTCTGTTTTTACCACCGAGCTGTTCGCCATATTTTATTTCTTACTCTTCATCTCCAGCTCAGGTCCTGGAAATTATATCTTTTGCTGCAACTCTCTGGGTGTTCTCCAGGCCCTCGGCAATTTCTCGGCACTTCAGCACTCATAGTTAAAATGCAGGCACTCATCTCACAGTTATTGACTCACGGATACCAGTTTGTTTTTATATGGACCCCAGGCCATGTGGGTATTCCCGGTAACAAGGAGGCAGATGCGGCTGCAAAGTCTGCATGTCGTCTACACGCACTCTGCCTTTTAGCAATGTGCAATGATATTTCTGGTACCATCTTTTTTCATTCTGGCAGAAGTCATCGGAAGAGATATCTGGCAGTCAATTGCGGACAATCAGACACAGTGACACCCTGGCTGACATCCTTCAGGGACTCGTGACGGTCAGAGGTCATTCTCACCCGATTGAGAATTGGTCACACTCGTGCCACACACTGTCATCTTTTGCATGGCAGCCCAGCCCCTGTGTGTCAGGCATGCAGTTATAACTCTCCGTCTCGCACATTTTGATTGATTGTCCACGATATACTCGAGAGTGCCAATCCCTTGGCCTGGGTTTTAGTATGCAGTCAATTCTGGGCGACGGCCTGGTGTCCATAAATAAGGTGCTGCGGTTCATCTACCAAATTGGGTTTGCAAAACAAGTTTAACTTGTTGGTAATTATTATTTATTTATGCCAACAAACTTACTGTTGGTGTTTTTAAACACACAAGCCGTGTGTGGGCAATGTTTGAAAGGTAGAACTGGAACTTAAAAATTCAATGCCACAGCGGAGGGTTTGTGGTTCAAATCCCAGCTGTGGCATTGAATTTTAAGTTCCAGTTCTACCTTTCAAACATTGCCCACACACGGCTTATGTGTTTAAAAACACCAACAGTAAGTTTGTTGGCATAAATAAGTAATAATTACCATCTGAAGGTTATTTAATCCCGGGACATAAAGTACTTGCAATAATAACTCACCATTAGGGTAATTGTCTCTGGTGTGAGACTGCCTTTGTGCTTTACCGGGAAAAATGCGAACTGGTTTGAAAATTCAATGTCATTCTGGCAGGTTGTCACAGTAGCTTAATGGTTAGAGCACCCGCCTAGTAAGCGAAGGGTCTGTGGTTCAAATCCCAGCTGTGGCATTGAATTTTTAAGTTCCAGTTCTACCTTTCAAGTTTAACTTGTGTTTTAGTTCTGGTATTTTATTTTGTAGTTTTAGACAGTAAGTTGCAGTTTTGTTTCAGCATTTGTTTTTGTGTTTTAGCTGTTTATTTTAATGTTCACCTTTTAAGTTTTTAACTGTTTTAGCCTTTTAGTTTTAATGTTTTACTTGTTTACTGTGTACCTGAAGTTTTAGCTTTCACCTTTGAGCCCAGTTAGTTTTTTTTTAACTTTAATATTTGACTGGGGGCCCAAGTGACCTAGCTGTCGAAGGGCCCTTAAACTAACCATCCATCCATCAAACATCTACCTTAAACATTGTTTTATGCTGAACATTGCATTCCCAACATAGCAGCCATACTTACACAATGTCAAACTTCAACCATTATCTGTGTATTGTTGCACAATGCACCCAAAATATACAATTTTATACATGTCACCATTATCATGATTGTATTTCACACTGTATAAGTTGTGATCCAATACTTTAAGGAAATTTCAATTTCAGAAACTAAATTTTAAGGCAACAAATATTGTCCATATTAGCACTGTTTAGAAAAACTACATACAAGTCTGCATATTATCTTACTTATTGTGTTCTTTGTTAAGGCTGAAGATGAAAGATGCAAATTGGCTATTGAAGCAGCTATGACAATTGGACCTGATATGTATGATGAAAGAGAAATAGAAAAGGCAAAGGAAGCAGTAAAAGTAGCTGGCAAAACAGATGATCTTTTTTCAGCCCATGATTTTGATATTAAAATAGACCTAGAAGTCCCACTACCAAGTAAGTATTAACTATTATTACACCATTCATGCATATGTGCAGCTCAGTTGAACTTCACATATATATGAATGGTTAATTTCTATTTAATATTACACTGAGTCAGGTTTAAATACACAACTTCACTAAAACTGCATATTTACTTTGCATAACTAAAAACCTGTTTTCTGAATAGTTACCCCATTCTCAGCTAGATTTTTTTTTTTCAGATATAGATTTATTCACCATTTGCAAAAACATTTACAAGGCTTTGTCAGTATAAAAGGATAAAAACTGTGCATGTATACATTTTAAGTGCATTGATACGAAGTGATACATACAGATATTTTATGCTATACAGACTATTATTTACTTTTGCTACTTAATATTCTTTGATTAAGTACAAAGCATTGCTTACCATTTAGGGTAGTGTGAGAATTCTGAGCGTTTTAAAACTATTTTTGCATGTATTTCTTCTTGGAATTTTTTTAATCACTGTTATTGCTCTTTATGTAACTTAAATATTCGTAGCCTCTGTTTCTTTCCCACCACTCCCCATTAGATAATCCCATAATTTAGATGTGAAGGTTTAAAAGCGTGACATACTTTTAGAGTACTATCTTCATAAATGATTGTACTACCTATTTTAGCACACATAGGCCCTTATTAATTTTGTTGCTAATCTTTTCTGCATGTTTATTCGATTTGAAATTATTATCTATACCTAATCCTAAAAAATGTGCCTGCATCTTGGCAAATTTGCTCATTTTGGATTGCTAGTGTTATGTTTGTGTTTTATTATTTCCAATTTGCATCTATTCCATTTTATTTGTGTTTAGTTACATTCCTAGCTCTGATAAGCATGTTTTACCTATCTTTATTTTGTACATCTGCATCAATCACAATCACATCTGTGATACATGTGAGACTGTTTAGCTACAAACAGACCTTAGGGGAAAAACAAATATTTGAGTGCTAAGCGATCTTGCACCTCAAGCTGTTATTCCTTCTGGATTCACTGAAGTAAGATAAACATAAAACTTAGAACAATGCAATGTGATGTGTCAGCTAAATAAGCGTAATTCGCATGTCGATTGACACAGCAGCTTACATGAGTGAATAGATTTGCATGCAATATGTTGTGACGAAACCCTGTCTCCACATCATGAACAACAGACGTGTCCTTCAGCACAAGTGGTGCATGATTCATTGGAAAGGTGGAAGAGGTGCTCCCTGCTCAGGAAGCACCTGGAAAGCTAATAGAAAAATATGGTAAAACCTTGACTCCCAGCCTTTCCATGGCAGCATAAAAGTTCCGAAAGCTCTTGCAGGTATAAAGAAGAGTCTGTTTGCCATCACAGCAAATTTTAGTTTGAAGTAGAGTACAGTGCTGGTTACTCAGCGAGTTCTGTGAGTGATAGAGCAAGAGAAGAGGAGTCCTGTGTGTGAGACTTCAGTGAGCAACCAGAAGAGAGAAAAGGCTACTTCATACGTTGTTTATTGCAAAGCTGTGCACAAGGAGAAAGTGAAGAGTGGCTTGGGAAATACTGGACAAAGTCACAATATGCAGCCAAGGCGATGAATGATGAATCCAGCAGTATGTTGAGCTTTGCTTCTTCTTTTTGCCTGGTCTAGTGTAAAGCAAAATAAATGGAACTGAACGTCAAAGATGCATAATAGATTTTTAAAGTATTGCGCATACTTCAATACTGCTGAATATCAAGATATTGGCAACACCATGGTCCCATCCCTTGTAGCTATTATTGCTTTTATTATTATGGGGGTATCAAAAATAACCAGAATACCACTACTGTTATTCCATTCTCTTACAAACCTTCAAAGTGTTCTCCTCGAACACAGTACAACAGTTTTAGTATTCTGTCCACTGTTCAAAACACTCTCTGTAGCCTCTTTTGGATAGTCTGTTGAATATACCTAAAATTGTAACAATCACTATGAAAATGATAACCCCGAAGCTCCTTCTTCTTCTTCTTCTTCTTCTTCTTCTTCTTCTTCTTCTTCTTCTTCTTCTTCTTCTTCTTCTTCTTCTTCTTCTTCTTCTCCTCCTCCTCCTCCTCCTCCTCCTCCTCCTCCTCCTCCTCCTCCTCCTCCTCCTCCTCCTCCTCCTCCTCCTTCTTCTTCTCCTCCTCCTTCTTCACCTGATTACCCTCCTCTTATGTAGGACTTACAAGCCAGTGCCTAGGGTCAGACGCTTGTCGGGGAGCAGAGAAACATAAGGACCAGACAGAGTGAAGACCTGGAGGCAGATGGTCAGCCAAGCTCCAGGTATGAGAGTGAGAAAATGATATGAAATGCAGGTGAAATTGATGATTGGAAAGGTGATGATGGAACAATTGGTGGAATGAGTAGTGGGGGAAACTGGAGAACCTGGAGAAAACCTGCCCAGGCGCCACTTTGTCCACCCCAAATACCACATGCAGATCCCTGGGATCGAACCTGGGCTGCCTAGGTGGTATACAAATGGTCTAACTGCTCGGCCACGGTACCACCCAAGGTCTTTTTTCACTGAAGGAAATTGGTGGAAGTCACACTGCACTATGGTGAATAAGGTGGATATAGCATCTTGTCATTCTTAATTCTGTTATTGTTTCTTGAGTCTTCTAGGACAATAAGTGGGCGCATTATCATGATGAAGGGTCCATCCCATTTGAGCAAGATATGGTATTTTCTTGGCAATTTTCCTCCTTAATTACATCATCAATATTTCACAGTAGTAATCAGCAGTAACATTACCTTACTTAAATATACAATACCTTGCTTATCAAAAAACACAAGGTACATGATTTTTCATGTCTTTCTTGAACTTTGCCCTTTTGGGGTCTTGGACTTTAAGGATGCTTCCGTTGGGCACTTTCCAGTTTTGTCTCTGAGTCATAATGATGAAACCAGGCTTCATCACTCTATCCAAAAAATCTGGACAAATTGTCAAGGCCTTCCTTTCCTTGTTGACGTGCCATCACACGGCAAGCTTTCTGTTTATCATTGATCACACAAGACATCCACTTTGCTACAACTTTGCTATAGTCTAGAGCATTTTTACAGTGTCTTTAAGGTATATTCATAAATGCTGCAATCTCCGGTAATGATAAACAATGGTCATCTGGGATGAGAAGCATTTTCAGGGTCATTTTACCCTCCCAAAATTGCTTATGCCACTGGAAAACCAATGTTTCTCCCATGGCCATCTCTGTAGGCTTGCTGTAACATTTCCAGTGTTTGTGATGGAGTTTTATTAAGAAGAATGTAAAATCTAATTAATACATGCTGCTAGAATTTAAATTCCATGTTGAGTATAGTTAATATGCTCTTCTATTTCACCTGGATCCCTCCAACTGAGGACAGCCAGGTGAATGATGTGCATAACATTTTGTCACTCATGGTCGGACCTTAGCAGTACTGCCAACACCATAATCCAACTTGGGCCCTTTACAATTAAAAAATAATAATTTTGGTTATTTTTAACACCCTCTCATATTGTTGTTGCATTATGTTCACATTGGACACTGCACATTGTTTCAATTTGCAAGAAAACAGTGTTAGAAGTGTGGATGAATTGAGGTTTAAAAATGGAAAAGTTTAGATAGTGAGAAATTTCCCAAAATAATTTTTATTAAAAATGGAAGATGCCTATTATACAGGTAGGAAAAGTATGAGAGAAGGGTAAGCACAAGCAAATGAGTATAATGGCAGTGAATGGGTAAGTTAGTTGAAATAGTTATTTGCTTTAAGTTGAATTCTATATCAGTAGTATTCAGGTAGTAAGCATCATTAAAGGTAAAGTTAGCAAGTTGTAATTTTAAATTGTATTATAAGTAATAATGGTACATAGATGCTGTAATTTAAATTTTATGTATTAAGAATATGGAAAATAACACGATTTCCATGCTTAGTGCTAAAAGGAGTACTGTCACATATGAGGAAGTTTATGGACAAAATATGAACATGTCTAGAATTTAAAACTGCATACACCTAATATGAAGTGGAAGCAACATTATTTTAGCAGAATTGCATTGAAACAGTATGTAAATTAGTAAATTAAGTTTATTTAATGCTGTACTACACTGGTGTGCAAAACTTAAGGACAAGATAGATAAAATAACATAACCATTTGATAGAAATTAATACCAAGCATGGCATGAGATCAGCACAACTATAGCACCAAATGTGTCTGGCCCAACACAAGGCAGTTGAAGGAATAGGAGAAAATAGTGTATGTCATTCATCGAGCTGTTACTGTGCACTTTAGTGGTTTTCATTACAACATGGCCCAGAGATAACATTTGGATGACTCCACGTGGGGAAGAATCATTGGGAAATAGGGAGAAAGACAATTGTATGATGAGTATAGCCCCTGAGTTTGGTACTGTTCACAGCATTGTTTCACGTGCAAGGGGAGCCTTCCAAACCACAGGCACTGCTGCATGAAGGAGAGGAGCTGGTTGATTACGGTCAACTACAGCAGCAGATGACCGCTACATTGTGCAGCAGACAAGAAGGGACCCACATCAAGCAGCAGATGCAATTGCATCCACATTTAACAGGACTGCAAGGCATGCAATCTCATGCTACACAACTGCCCGATCAGTATGTTGTTTTGAGTTGACACCTGCACATTGGTGGCACCGTTTACAATGTGTTGTAGAGCAAGAGCTCTGGACCAATGAGGAATGCGGTCACATGCTCTTCTTGAATGAGAGCAGATTCAGCCTTGAGTTGGGATTCTCTCTGTACCTTCATCTAGCAGGAGGTGGAAATACATAATGCACCCGGGAACATTATCAGGCATGATTGTTTTGGTGGTGCAAGTGTTATTGTGTGGAAAAGAATAATGTTGCATGGGCATATCGACCTCCATAACTTAGAACACAGTTCTCTCACTGGTTAACATTATTGTGATGCTGCACTCCATGTGAGTCTTTTTGGGGCTTCATTCGACCCTGGCTTCATTTTTATGGTTGATAATGCCTGGCTTCATCAAACAGCACAGGTAGTGTGGTTCTTAGAATGACAGGATATTCAGGAATGTACTGGCCTTTCCTTTCCCCCGACTTAAATCCCATTGAGTCAATTATTTGTCTATCTGTAAAGGTTTACAAGTTATATAAACTTCATTCCTAATGCAGTGGACTACACAGACTGTTCACTTAAAATTTAAGGTATACTTTTATTAGTCATGTGAATATCTTAAATATGCAGTATGTTTAAGAGGTAGAACTGGAACTTAAAAATTCAATGCCACAACTGGGATTTGAACCACAGACCTTCCGCTTGCCGGGCGAACGCTCTAACCACTGAGCTATTGTGACAAACTGCCAGAATGGCATTAAATTCTCAAGCCAGTTCGTATTTCTCCTGGTAAACCACAAAGGCAGTCTCACATCAGAGACAATTACCCCAATAGTGACTTACTATTGCAAGTACTTTATATCCCAGGATTAAATAACCTTCACATGGTAATTATTATTTATTTATGCCAACAAACTTACTGTTGGTGTTTTTAAACACACAAGCCATGTGTGGGCAAAGTTTAAGAGGTAGAACTGGAACTTAAAAATTCAATGCCACAACTGGGATTTGAACCACAGACCTTCCGCTATTCTGGGATATAAAGTACTTGCAATAGTAAGTCACCATTGGGGTAATTGTCTCTGATGTGAGACTGCCTTTGTGGTTTACCAGGAGAAATACGAACTGGCTTGAGAATTTAATGCCATTCTGGCAGTTTGTCACAATAGCTCAGTGGTTAGAGTGTCCGCCCGGCAAGCGGAAGGTCTGTGGTTCAAATCCCAGTTGTGGCATTGAATTTTTAAGTTCCAGTTCTACCTCTTAAACTTTGCCCACACACGGCTTGTGTGTTTAAAAACACCAACAGTAAGTTTGTTGGCATAAATAAATAATAATGCAGTAAGTTAATAAAAATTGTTGGAGCCATTTTTGGTGAAATAAAAAATAACTAAACATTTTCTATGTAAAGGATAATTTGAGGTTGAAGGGATTTTCTTGAAAATCTTCTCCTGTGACATCTTTGGAAGATGCTGAACTTAAATATAAATATTGGTATTTACCCAACTCTTTGTTAGTGAGTTATGCTGTTCAAAGGGAGAGACACACAGATATTTTTTTTAAAAATTATTTACTTTTTATTCTGGGGACCTCAAAACAGTACTTCTGGTGAAATCCTGGTATTAAATTTTTTAATGGAATGCAAGGTTTCCTTTGCCTACAGCAAGTAGGTGCTAGAGAAAGTAATAAAAATGCAATGTCATTATCCTGTTGCTAAAGGAGCATTTCAGTATTTGTAGCGTAAAGGGTTTTTACAATGTGTATAATAGGTGGAGAAGGTTATTTAAGCTCAGTATCTTACAATGCTCGTGTCAGTCTTACAACGCGCATATGCCAGTTAAAATGGTAACAGAGCAAGAGCAAGTTCAGTGTCTTGTGGCTCATAGAATTAATTCTGTTATATCTTTACGACAATTTAGAACCTGATGTGACGTAAACCACCTGGGACTATAAACTGAGAACCACAAGTAGTCTGCTACTGTTCAATCTTCTGGAAAGCCACAGCCGTGCAAAGAAAAAGTTAATCACATTAGATAAGCATTTGAATGAAGGCCACAAAAATCAATTGATACTGCTAGTTTGCCGTTACAGGTTCCCTGTTCAATATGCATGATGTGTTGCACAACAGGCTCCAGAGAGTACAAGTTTCAAATGTTTCACACACTAAAACCTAATGATAAAGTTGCATGTATGAACTTTGCTTCAGAAATGCTAGGAAGGATTTGTGAATCATCCGACACATTTACATGCAGTATGTGTATGCAGGTAACCTGGACCATGGAACAAAAGAAAACTTCCAGAGATTCTCTTTGAAATGTCCATTATTTTCTGAGATATTATTTTTTTATTTTAGATACCTTCCATACAGACACCTGGTACTTGGTGTACAGGAAGCCACATGCTGGTTTATTGAGTTACTGTATTAAGTAACTAAGATAAAACTGAATGTAGTATACTTAATACTTTTAAATCACTTAAAAATGATATTGTAATGCTGTTGCCATTACGGGCAAATGATTCTTTATATTATACACATGTGTGGCCGATTTTAATCATGGTGCTACAGTCACTGTTGTGCTATAGTTCTGAAATGTTTTTGCAAAAGAGAAAGCAGTTGACTTCTCACTCTCCATGACCTAATACCAATTCAGGAAGATTGGACACCTTGTGTTCTTTGTCCTACTACCAAAATGGGCTATGCTAGAACTGATTGTTTGCCAACAAATGATATATATATATATGCGTCCAGTTCTTTAACATTTGACTATTGTTGTTCCCTTCATATGAAGAAATACAATGAAGTTACATAATTATATAGAAATCTAAACAAGTCACTCAACTTTTACAGATTCTGTGTACTGAAATCTATCAGATATTATAACTTTACAAATAATTGACATTTCTTTTACTGCTTAAAAGCTCTTCTATTATTACTGGCATTTTTTTCAGTAATATGCTCTTTACAGTTGATTTGAATTTATTGCTACATAAACCTTTTACCTTACCTGGCAGTTTATTATATAAAATAACACCCTTGTGTGAGATAAAATTTAAACTTTGATTAAGCCGATGATGATGTAGGTGTTTTGTTATTCCTGGTATTATATGTATGGTAATCTGAATTAATTGCAGATAGTGACTTATTCCTGTGTATAAAAAATACTACTTCATAAATATAGATACTGGGTATGGGCAATACGAGGGTTGTCCATAAACCCAATTTTTTTTCACAATGAAAAACATACTTATTGACATTGAATAATACATTTTTGGAAAGCTTGGACTTTTTCCTATTTTTTGATATAATCGCTGTTCTGATCAATGCACTTTTGCATGTGGTGTACCATGTTTCTTATGCCTGCATCATAGAACTCTCCCGCCACACGGCAAAAATAGCTTAAAACAGTTTCTTTCAGTTCCTCTCCGAAATGTGTCCCACCCAGGTGTTCCTTCAAGTCAGGGAAAAGATAGTGGTCACTTGGGGCTAGGTCTGGGCTGTAAGGAAGGTGTTTGACAGTATCCCATCCAAATTTGTTGATGAGATTGGTTGTCACATGGGCAATGTGCAGACGAGCGTTGTCCTGATGGAAATGCACTCCCTTCGTGAGCATGCCTCCTCTCACCTTGGTATACCCTAAATGATCGGTCAAAATTTTGTGAATGTAGGTCTTGCTGACATCAGGGAGCATCTCGCAGGTCTCCCAAACTGTCACCCTTCTATCTTTCAGGATTGCTTCTTCCACTTTCACAATCATTTTATCCAAAACCGATGGTCATCCAGAATGCTGGTCTTTGACGTCTGTCTTTGGATTCTCTACACCATTTGTGCACATGTACACTCATACGTTGCTCTCCGTACACTTCACACAGTTGGGAATGAATGTCCACCAGTGCAGTGTTTTTGCGCACAAAAAGTGCATCACAAAGCGTAATTCGCACCTGGCGGGAGAAACAAGTGGAAGCTCCACTTCTAATGACTGCCAAGCCAAGACTGAGCGTCACAGACAGCTCGCAGGCTGGGGGACTGGGAGAGGGAGAACCAAGCTACAAGCCAGTGTTGCCAGATCTCCTGTAACAGCTTTCCTCATGACTGTAGTTCGTTGGGAACCTTATTTTATGGACAACCCCCATATATATTGAGCTCCTAAAATATTGATTTACTACCTGTTCTTAAGGGAATTTTTTAAATTATTTTTTATATTCTTTTTTGCATTTTATATATTGCTAAGGATTGAGATGTTAAGCCCCAAAGAATGATCCACAAGTAATAATTGAATGTACATATGAGGGTGGTCCAGAAAGTAACTGCCGTTTGTGCATAGTGTGGGAAGTGGTGGGGTAGCGCCATCATCTACACACCAGTGTGTGCAATGATCAGTGTGCTTCTAGCTGTCTAAGGGAGAGCATCGTACTGTCACGTGTTTGAAAGATATAACCTCAAAACATGAATGCCACAATAGAAAATCCTGCCAAGTGTGAGATGTGCAGTATCATAAGATTTCTTTTGGCAAAACATCACTCAGTAACTGAAATTCATCATGAATTGTGTGCAGTATATGATCCTAACATTATGAGTGAAGATGTTGTCCATCAATGGGTACGATTTTTTAAAAATGGAAGAACAAACATTCACGAAGATCGCAGAAGTGGTAGGCCTACTCTTGTCAATGATGACATGGTGAACAAAGTGGATGGAAAAGTTTGTGAGATCCTTTGGTTCACGATAGCGGAACTTCCAGATCATTTTCCTGAAATTTCTCGAGTCTTTTGCACAAGATAGTGACCAAACACCTAGGCTATCGCAAGTTTTGAGCTCATTGGGCACCAAAACTGCTGACCGACGACCACAAAACCAAAAGAATGAGCTCTGCCATAGACTTTCTTTCTTGGTATGCCACTGAAGGAGAAGCATGTTTGAACAGAATTGTCACAGGCGATGAGACATGGGTTGCCTACGTGAATGTTGAGACAAAATGGCAGTCAATGCAATGGGGACATACTACAGTATTTTGGGATGTCAAGGGCATCTTACTTGTAGAATTTATGGAACGTGGCACGACTGTCAGTTCTGAAGCCTACTGTGAAACATTGAAAAGAATAAGAAGGGCAATCCAAAACAAGTGTTGTGATCTTCTGACATCTGGTGTTGTGTTTCTGCATGACAACGCTCATCCGCACACAGCTTGAAGAACAAATGAACTTTGGGCCAGTTTCCAGTGGGACGTTTTTGACCATCCCCCCTACAGCCCGGACTTAGCTCCCAGTGATTTTCATGTTTCCATACATGAAACAGTGGCTTCCATCTCAGCGCTTCACCAATGACGAAGAGCTTCATCACGCTGTGAAGGGTTGACTACGTTCACAGGCGGCAGGGTTTTATGCAGAGGGTATTTCAAAGACTTAAAAGGTATGACAAGTGCTTGAACTTGTTTGGTGAATATGTGGAAAAATAGAAAAAAATGTTGTAGTTTTGAGGTATAATAATTTTTTTATATCTCAACTGGTTTAACTTTCATTTCCAAATGGATGTTACTTTCTGGACCGCCCGCATATTTTTAACATCTGAACAGGTAATGCATTAGTTAATATTCTGAATGCATAACAAAGTCAACTCAACTTTTCTTCTAACTTCATTATATGTTGTTCCCACGTGAGATTAGAGTCGATCTATATTCCTAAGAATTTTGTATTGTGAACTTCAGTTACAAAAGAGTTGTTTATTGAAAACCTAATAGGGCTGTGTTGAGCTTTTTTACTAAAATTCATTGAGTAAGTTTTATGTATATTAGTTACTAATAGTTTGTATACTCGCTAGTAAACATTAGACGGTAGAGAAAGTCATGTGGATACAACACATTTTTTTTCTGTATGTGTACTATAAAGTACAGCTTCTTACAAGTATGCTTTTCACATCATTGTGCTGAAAAAAAAGAATTCATTCTATCATTTGTTCATTTTTAGAATACAAAAGCATTATGTTAATAGCACTAAGAAAGAAGAATTAAACGTATGCCTTATATTTCAGATAATCCTGTGAGTGTTACACCTAAACCAGTGAGTATTGTGAAAGACACAGGTCCCCGAAGATCACTCAATTTGGAAGATTACAAGAAGAAAAGAGGACTTATTTGAAATAATATGCCATGGTATAAACACACCCCAAGGCATCTGGCTGTTGTTGAACTAGTGTGTGTCACTTAGTGGATAGAAACAAAGGACCAGAACTATATCCTGCATGAATGTGGACAAGACAGTGTCTTTAATTGTGATTGGAAGGCTTGTTAGCTTTAAAGTTGATTTTAACACAACCTGATATTGCAGCCAGGCTTAAAACCTAAAAGTATATTACCTTCTGATACCTAAAATGATATATTTTAAACTTAGGAAAGTTGAAATCTTGATTTGCCATGTCATCTAGGCCTTGCAGCCCACTGTTCCCTTGTATTGGTCCGTAAATCTTTCTCAATATTTTCCTTTAAATGTAGCTAACATATTTTCAGAACTAGAGGATAGTGTCCAACACTCACATCCATATATCAGCACTGGCTTAATTAATGTTTTGTGTAGTGTAATCTTGGTTCTCCTACTTATCTTTATGTTTTTAAACAAATTTTGAAGAGAATAATATGTCTTATTTGTAGCCATTATTTGAGCTTTAATTTATTATTTTGGTCTAGCATTGTACCCAGATCAGGGCTGCCAACATTTAAAAGTAAAATTATCGTACCAGCCACTCAAAATTATAGATTTGGATTCAAAATTATCGTACATCATAAAGCAAACGCTACAACAATAAAAATATCAGTATAATACTTATGAAAATATAAGAGTAATGATGTTTATTATATCCACTTACAAGATTGATGACCTCAACAAATATTACAACTTTAGCACTTATGTTTCTCGCACTATTCATCTGAAAGTTCATCTTCCTCAACCGTTGCAGCATAGCACAAATTTGTTGTTGAGATAAACCTTAACATCTTCTCGGTGACTTGCAGATTTTAAGATCTACCACGTTC
Source organism: Tenodera sinensis (assembly GCA_030765045.1). Taxonomy (NCBI): domain Eukaryota; kingdom Metazoa; phylum Arthropoda; class Insecta; order Mantodea; family Mantidae; genus Tenodera; species Tenodera sinensis. The sequence goes on along the minus strand of CM060964.1, from coordinate 251,305,477 downwards.
TTTCATAAGTTGAACGGCAAAATGAGTTCATTTACCGTATCTAGTGCCAATCTGTTTCTAACTTTGCTTTTTATTAAACCTAGTTTAGAAAAAAAAGTATTTCACAAGAAGTGCTTCTGTAGGGCAAGGAAACCAATGATAATGCAAAGGCCGCTAGTTCTTTGAAATCAGTATTTCCACCAAGGTGACATATGTTTAACAGCACTCCAGAAACTGTCAGGTTCAGGCATGTTCTTTATTTCACACGGAATAGCACGTATTCCGAGTTTTCTACATTGATCATCAATTTTCTGAACAGTGCCTTCTTCATTGAGATTATCAGACCTGGGCACACTGGCAATAAGAGGATAAAGACAGGCCATGAGGGCAAAGGTGGTGTAGCTATATATAATTAGTTTAATTTTGCTGGTGGGACAAACCAGTGAAAATGATATTTCGCCGATATCGAACTGTCATGCATTCAAATTATCGTACACCCCCATAATTATCGTACGGGTTGACAACCATCGTACAAACATTAAAATTATCGTATGCCCCCATAATTATCGTACGAGTTGGCAACCCTGACCCAGATATTTAAAACTATCAACTACTCCCAACTTATTGCTTCCTATTGTCTATGCTGCATTATTTCTCTTGTTTTGTGTATTTTGTATCATTGTTTTAGTGTTTTTTATTAACTTTAAGACCTACCTGTCTAGTTTTGCTATTTAACTCATTATACAAATTTATCAGTGTGTTTTTCTTTCTTCCTATAATACTGACATCATCGGCATATGCTAACAGTTGTGTTAATCTACAACATATTTTGGCATTAGTATTGACATTTAGTTGTCTTATTAGGTATTCCAATCTTAAATTAAATAATACCATGAATAATAAATTGTCTGTTTTAAAGCTTTCTGTTAGGGCAGGCAGCATCAACTCAATGCTGTTATACACACCTAAAGCTATTAACAGTGAAGCAATATAATCCACCAATATCACAAAGTATATAAAGACTAAATAACTTCAATAAAATTGAGTTGACCTCAATACACACCACCTTTCAGCACCTAGTCTGTGCTATTTTCAAGGTAAACTCCTTACCTTACCTTGAAAATGGCTCAGACTAGGTGCTGAAACGTGTTGGTGTGTATTGAGGCCAACTTGAAGTGAAGTTATTAGTCTCTATATACTTTGTGATATTGGTGGATCAATTCAACGCACTGTGATGTCATAATCTTTAGCCCAATGCCTATACCTCTGGAAGCAGGCAGAATGGAAGTTCAACACAAGTGGAAGGAAGGGCAGTGGTGGTTGTATGATTTGCAGCAACAGAAGGCTTGCACTTTTATTGACAGTATTGACTGTGTGTTACAAGGTGAAATAGAAATAATATTTCATATTGCATTCTACTGGGTACTTAATAGAGCAAATGAACATTCCATTTCGTAGCTCTTCTGCCACTTATGAGTATATACTGGAATTACATTCAGTATTTACAGTTGCATTCAATCATGATTCAGACAACGAGCTTTATGTATCCTTTTCCCTCTAATTATCTTTGTAATATTTGAAGTAATTCTTTGTTGTACAATGCCAAACACTAAATTTTAAATTGTCAGATAATTGACTTATGTGACCAGGTTTACAGGTTTCATTAATGAAGAAAACTGCACAGGTAAATAGATCCAAACATCTTAACAGTCTGATTTTTAAAAGAAGATACATGACAGATTTTAAGCAAGCGGGTAAAGGGTAAGAGGGGATGGCCATTGCTAAGGAAACTTAAAAGTTGCCACATTGGTTACACCAATGAATCTTGTACTCCTTGGGTCAGTTATCGCTAGGGCCCGGATTTTTAGGTTTTTAAAATTAACTTTTTAGTTATTTTTGTATCCTAAAAGGTTTTTTTTAGTTCTTTAACCTCCTGAAATAGTTTTTATATTATTATTGTTTATTAATTTTATTATTAATTGTCCTCTTTTTTATAGCAATGTTGCTGATATATCCTGTAGATCCTTTGTACTGCTCAAAATGCGATTTTTGGCCAAAGGGAACCAGGAAAATACGTAAATAAAATTATAGTTTATACGCTATGTGCATTATAACAGGTATTTAATCCTTACCTGCATTCCAGCATTCGAGAACTGGTCGTACAGGTTCTCCTGTACGGTATGTTTATCTGCACAGCACCTAGCCATTTAATGCAACTTTATCTGTGCAGTATAGAAGGTGTTCATATTTGTTAAAGCTTTTGTGTCTGTGGGCATGGTTTCTTTCACTTTTGGCAGATTTGGCAAAATATTACTTTGCCATCTGTGGTGAAGTTCGGATCATTACCTATCCACTGACGAATCAACCACCTTCGAGATGAGCTGACATTAGGCATGACACTGGCTCCTTAAATTACCTGCCAATCTACGGAAAATTGACTTCTAACGATGTAGTAATTGTATGCATTAACAATACACGATAGTTGGCTGAACACAACGGATACTGTTTTTAAACTGATTGGTTTGAGTTTATGGCAGGTTCTCCTAGTGACCCCTTTCCCCTCGACAACAATCCCCGCATTCCTTGCTTGCAACAATACAGAGCTTGCTCCCACACAGCTAAATACAAGTCAGTTGCCTCTTGCATTGTTGTCACTACCCCTCTAAGCATACATAAGCGAAAAGATGTAACAGTCAAAGTCCATTCATAATTTCATAAACATTTCATTTTCCCATTTTAAAATAGTTTTTTTTCTTCATTTTAAAATAAATAGGAGATTTAGCCTCTTTTAGGTTTTAAAGTCTCATTTAACCATTTTTAGGTTTTATAAGATTCAAGTATTTGGCTTCGATGATCATGAAACAGATAATTACATTAAACCACTGCAGTTAACTATCAAGGAATAACATAGTTAAAAAACTAAGAATCCGAGCCCTAGTTATCGCTGTTGTTTGCAAGAAACCGACCTTGCTTGGGCATTCAGTTGTGCTGTATGTTAGCCTACTTTGTTAAACTGAATTTTTCTGTTCTCTATGGAATTTTTTGAATGAAAAGAGAATATGCTCCTTCATAATGAACCTCCTATTCCTTTCAACCAAGTGGGGAAAAGAACTGCATGTGCTCTTAAAATAAGTGAGTTGACTGTTTCTAAAATCCCTAAAGAGAAGCAGCTTACAGCCAAGTCCATCGCAATTGCAACTTCTGGGAAAGAGAGACCAAGAGCATCTCCAGTCGTACAACTGGACAGTTTTCAGTCAGATGCCTTAAGAAGGCACACCTGTAGCTATTATATCCGAAAGGAACATTCTCTCACACGTAAGCTTTTTTCTTCTCTTAAAGAAGCAGAGCTTTTGGAGAGAAGACTTCGCTCTTTGAACAAAATTCTCCATGATCTGGGACTTAAGATGATGATGATAGTAATTATATATATAAATAGATGTGTGTAAATGCATGTAATGGCTGTTCTCTGAAACTGCTTGACTAGTCACCTCGAAATTTGGCACATAGTGTATTTTTTCATGGGGGTTTGTGTGCTATCCGTTTTACTATGCAGCGTATTACATTCATAAGGTTTTCTCATTTCCATTACGTGACACATAAACATATTCTTCTCTACTCACCCTTCAACATACAATTAAAAAGGCTGAGAACCACGGTGTGCCATCTGCCGTTTTTAAGAAACGGAGAAGAATAAGACTATAGTATGGTTAATTTCACAATGTATTTAATAATTTATAGCATTATGTAGCATTAACATGCTATTAACATTTTAGTAACCTACCTTTGGAAAATATATGATGTATAACCATTAGGATAGTCCTTATATTTTGAATTTCATATTTCTTTATGCACACCCCTAGTGTTTTTCCTTTTGTTTTAAGAAGAATTTTAATACCTACTTTGTTGAAATTGAACAAGAAGAACCTGTACCACAGTGGCAGAGAAGTTGCATCATTTTGCTTATTCCTGCTTATGCATATGCTCGACTGCTATCATATTGTCCACCTTTAGTTGAGCCTCGGTTTCCATTGGGTAATGTTATAAATGTTTATTTACATCATGGCTGAAAGATTAAGAAGCACTGACAATTTAATTATTTAGTATGTGAAGTTACGCACCAGATTGGTGGACATAAATTACCATATGATCAACAGGTTTTGTCAGTTTTGTTTTATGCATACGCAAAGTGAAATTGACCATCAGTGAAATGCCAATTTAGTTACACAAGAATGTGTAATATTTTGGAAAGGGCTAGGATTCCCACAAGAGCTTTATCTCACTGCACAAAGGAACTTACAGACGTGTATCTAGAGTGGCGCAATCTGCAAAAAAAAAGTGCTCATAAGAAGATGAACACTCACAAAAGTGAGTGCGTTAGTTTTCTCCAACTCTAAATAATTTTAGAGATAGAATCAGAACTGAAAAATTCAATGCCACAGCTGGGATTTGAACCACAGACCCTCCGCTTACCATGTGGTTGCTCTAGCCATTAAACTACTGTGACAACCCGTCAGAATGACATTGAATTCTCCAACCGATTTGTATTTCTCCCAGTAAACCACAAAGGTAGTCTCACATCAAGAGACAACTACCCCAATGCCAACTTACTATTGTAAGTACTTTATGTCCTAGGATTGTTGTTGTAGTGTTTAACGCCCGCTTTTACTACTACGGCACCGCAGGCGATGACACTGATGATACATGGAATGAAGATGGAGCACCGGTGGAATGAGATGGCGGGGGAAACCGGAGAACCCGGAGAAAACCCGCCCTGACGCCGCTTCGTCCACCACGAATACCACATGCGGGTCCCTGGGATCGAACCCGGGCCGCCTAGGTGGTAGGCGAGCGCGCTAACCACTCGGCCACGGCGCCGCCCATCCTAGGATTAAATAACCGTTAGACGGTAATCATTATTTATTTATGTCAACAAACACTGTTGGTATTTTTAAACACACAAGCCGTGTGTGGGCAGTTCCTGAGAGGTAGAATTGGAACTGAAAAATTCAATGCCACAGCTGGTATTTGTCAGTGTGGGTGGCTCAGTTGGTTAGATGCTGGCCTACTGATCCCAAGGTTGCAGGTTCAAATCTGGCCCAGACTGAACGTTTTTAAGTGTGCTTAAGAACAACAGCTCCATGTCAGTAGATTTACTGGCTTGTAAAAGAACTCGTGTGCACACTGGCAACACTGATATCCGGCGGCGCCGTGGCCGAGCAGTTAGCGCGCTCGCCTACCACCTAGGCGGCCCGGGTTCGATCCCAGGGACCCGCATGTGGTATTCGTGGTGGACGAAGCGGCATCAGGGCGGGTTTTCTCCGGGTGCTCCGGTTTCCCCCTCCATCTCATTCCACCGGTGCTCCATCTTCATTCCATGTATCATCAGTGTCACCGCCTGCGGTGCCGTAGTAGTAAAAGCGGGCGTTAAACACTACAACAACAACACTGATATCCTGGCAATTGACAGCATCGTTAAACAACCAAATGTCTTTTTGTTTATTTTTTCACACACTAGTCACATGTATCTGCTGCTGCTGCACTTGAAGAAGCAATTGTAACATGATGCCATGCCTGCTTGCTAGCACAGAACATGCTGATCCTCCCTGGTGCCCGTTTTTCCTTGAGTCGAGGCCCACTGCCCATTTTCCTTGAGTTGAGGCTGTCTGTATTAGGATATTCCTAGTTTTCATGTATGCCATTGTATTTTCCATAGTCTGATCAGCTTATTTGGGATTTGTAAATATTTCAATATTTGGAACAATTTCTTATGATTTACACAATCATATATTTTATGAAAATCTATGAACATTGATAAATTTCTATATCGCATTCCCAGGTTACCTCCAAGATTTGTCTTAGCATGAAAGTCTGATCTATTGTTGATCTTCCTGGTCTGAAACCTGCTTGGTATTTGCCAACAGTTGATTTGCCATGCAGTTAGTGAGAAACTTTTTTTCCTTCATTGTTAACAGAATATTTGTATAGAAGAGTTGAATGCTAGTTCCCTGTGCAAGGCAAAAGACATATTACAGCTGTTTTCAAAATCAAGAACACTGAATTCAAAGCTTAAATTGCAGAATTTGCTATCAAATATGGGATTCTACATGCTCTACAGGATTGATTATAGATTGTAGATGCCCAATACTTCAGCTATCATTTTGTTTAATGCATGGGAAAACTCTTGTGTCTATTCTTATAAATGCATAATATGAAGCTTTGGTCTGCGTTGATTTTAGAGCAATGGCATAAATCTGAAAAAATTCTCAACTGCAGCAATATGGATAAAAGATAGATGAGCCTGCAGTACATCAGTGGCTTTCCCATAGTAATTGAAAAACATTGATGTACAGTATTGAATAATTAGAGATTTGCTGCTCTTACGAGTGCTTTCAAACAATTTTGAAACAGTGTAAGATAATTGCATATTTGTTATTTTGCTATTTAGTGATACTCCTGCTTAATTACAGAGTACAAGTAAACAGCTGACATTCTGTGTCAGTTTGTATAAATAAATATGTTCCTTATGTCTACTAAAACTGCGAGGAACTAGTTAATCTTCTCATTTGTTTTCTATGTGTTTATTTTGATTCCTTTATTTGTAGTTATCTGTGAAGAAATTGTGTAAGTGAATTTAATGTTCATTTTTATGAGGTTGGATGTGGTTGTAAGCCAACATAGTTTGTTCTCAATGCTGATGCGATTCAGTGACCCAGGTATAAACATGAAATTAAACAAAATTACAGATAGCAAATTGTATGTACTGACCTGCACATTATCAAATACTTTACATCATCTCAGGAAATCAGTAAGGAATAAAAAAGAAGAAAAAGAAAGTATGTTACTTCCCACTGCAAATGTTGGTTGGGTAGATCCCTTATGTTTAAGATAAAAATGTTCATGACAGATGAGACTATAAGAAAAATAAATCTGTACTCAAGGTTGTTTTTTAATTAGAGAATTTATTTCAGTATTTGCACAGATGGGTAGAAATAATATGTAACTTTGTTCTGCAGACTTTCGGACTTTGCTTGTTAGCAAGTAGTTCCTTGTCTAACAAGCAGCTTGTAGATGGAAGTTAAATGTTCAAAGCTTGTGAATTACTTCTGCCCATGTGTGATTTAATTCTTATTTTAACATAGCAAATGTATAGCCCAAAGTATTTGTTTTATATCATGTAACATAAGCTCAGGAGGGACAAGGGTTCACAAAACCTCTGAAGAGAGTGCTGATTTTTCATACCGGTAATTTTAACTGCCACAACACAGAAAAAAATATAGTATTACGTTCAGATGATTTTTCTCTACCCTCTACTGTTTATTAGTGGGTATACAAACTATTCTTACAAAATCATATTTTTCTTACTTCATTTTAATCAAGATAACCTTTGCAGAAATTGCTAGATTACACACATTATTATAGATACAAAGGGAACAATGATAGTGAAATGTTTAAGAACTGGATGCTATATGTTGGCCTTAAAATTCTACACAATTACAAGAAGCAAATGATTTTTTGTTTTAAATGTATTGTCGCTTAAACAATGAAGTTATATCACAATTACAATACATTTTAAATTATAATTATTTCAAAGTATTGAAACATAGATTATATAACATTATGCAAATTAACTGTTTTAATAAACTTTACTGTACTATGGTACACAGTTGAATCACTCAAGGCCACCGAGAGATCAGCAGGAACACCACACTGAAGCCGATGCACATTTAAGAAAGGACACTTTGAAACTATGTGCTGAACAGTTAGGATGGAGTTACAGTACTTACATCTAGGCTGGGGATTCTTTGCAAAGAGGTAGGAATGCATAATTACAGTATGTCCAATATGCTGTCTGGTGAGAAGTACATGGTCTCGATGAATTAGATGATTTACTGGGTAATTCAAGCGATTATTGGAGATTATGGTGTTTAATTTACTGTTGGAAGTAGAATTCCAGTGTAGCTTCCACTGCTTAGATATTTCATATTTCAGGAAACTTTGGAAGTCATGATGGGAAACCTGGGCTTGTAGAGTGGCAAGCTGCTTTATCAGCTTTCTCATTTCCAGATATGGCAATATGAGATGGTATCCATGCCATTATCACACATTTATTACATGATTTAATCTTACTATACAGCAGTAAAATTATCAACACTAAAGAGCTTTTGGATGCCACTTGTTGAAGAGCAAGAATTGCACTCATGGAATCGGTGAAATATAATGCAAAAATGATGTTCAGTTTTCATTATATATTCCGGGGAAAATCTTACGGCAAAAAGCTCACATGAGAATACAGTGGGGTAATTCAGAAGACTGTAGGAAATTGCATGCCCAGGATATACCACAGCACAACCATTACTACCATTTATTTTCGATCCATCAGTATATATAGGAATGAAGTTTCAATGCATTCCACAGATCTCCTGAAACATTCGCTGGTAAAGTAAAATACCTGTATCCAGTATGTTATATTTGGCTAGAGTGCTGATGATAGGTGGGGTTTCCGGATTTCAAGAGGTATTGCTCAAACTTTAGAGTTTTATCATTGGAGGAAAACCTAAATTGATCTCATACATATATTTTTTAAAGTGTATTGCTGAAGGAAGTGTTTTGGGATTTTCCTGTTAAAATATTATTGTCGTTAGAAGGTAAGAGATATGGGAAAGTAGCAGAACCTGACAAGGCAGCTATCTTTGAAGCATAAAACAAACTCAGCATTTTCCTCCTTGTATGCAGAAATGGCTCATTAGCTTCTATGTGTAAACTTTCAGTAGGACTTGTGTGAAAGGCTCCCAACATAATTCTGAGTGCAGAAGACTGAATGCAGTCAAGAATTTGTGGTACTAGCTGTGCAACGGTAATCTAGCTTAGGTTGTATAATCATCCTCTATGTATAGTCGGTGCAGTTTATGAGCAGTCCCCAGGAGTTCAAAATGGCCAACATTACACTAAACAGCTGACGGAAGTATCACAAAAAGCAGTCCTGCCGACGTACATAATAAAGCCACTTGTAACCTCAAATATCAGTGTTAAAGTAATATGCTTTCAAACAATAATAATGCTTGAACATCTTTACCACACAACACATGATGAACGTACTCACCTTCGGCAAATCTTGTTCTGCAGTAACACTTTTTAATAGAATTACTTCCGAGCTCTAAATATCGTAATATATACGAGATGTACTACTGTGTAGCGAATACAAAAATAACAACACTAACTATAATTGCATATACTGTTCTAAAACAATTCAAAACAAAATCACGCAAAAGTGAGCATTACGTCCACTGATTGATTAATTAATACAGCATCTAAACAGATTCTTGTTTTAAAATCCATCGGTTGGCCTCTCTGCAACACGTTCATAAACTGGCAACATAACAGATGCAATAACACCAACTATGGCCATAGCTTTACCATGGTTATATGTTACAAACAGTTGGCGGCACTAATGCAACCCAACGGATGGGATATCACCAAATATAACCAGACTGCACCATAATGAGGGGAAAATGTCAAGGTTGTTTTTTGGGGTATCTCAATAAGCTGCGCCGACTATATGAAGTAGGATACTAAAAATCAGCTCCCCTATTTTTGGTAGATAACACTTTCAAAATATTCAATCGTTTTAGTCAGCTGTAAGAATTTTAAGATATGAGATCCAGGTTAACTTCCTGTCAAATTGAAATCCAAGGATACAAATGTTATTGACAATTGGTATGCAGTGTTTGTTCATTATTAGTTTGTGTTGTTGCAGTGGTTTTCTTGATTTAGAGAAAACTATGCATTGGCTTTTTAAAGGCGAGAATCAAAGGCCAGTACTGCAGCTCCAAGTATGAAGACTGAAGTATCAGTTGTAGTAATTCTTGAGTTGCCTTTATTTCTCGTCCTTTACAAAAAATAGTAATATCGTCAGCGTATAGATATGCCATAACAAGTGGTCGAATGCAGGACACTGTTATTAATGGCCACCAAAAACAGTGTCACACTTATTACAGATCCTTGAGGTATACCATTTTCTAAACTAACAGGTTGAGATAGAAACCCATTTGCTTTTACTCATCCATCTATTTTGCAGAAAGTTGTAAATGAACGAAATCATGTTTCCATTGATTCCAAATTCAATTAGACATTGAATGATGTAATTTCACCAGATAGAATCATATGCCTTTTCTATGTCAAGGCAAATCGTATGCTGATGATTACCAAATGTCTTGGTTACTTCTAATTCAAGCAATGACTAGGTTATCTATTGTGGAACAATTTTCATGAAAGCCGGTTTGTATGTTGGTAAGCAAGTGATTAGTTTTCAAAAACTGATGCAATCTTTTTGTAATTATCTTCTCAAGGAGTTTGCACATGGTACATGTTAAAGAAATTGATCAATAGTTTATAGGCAGATAATGATCTTTATTTGGTTTCGGAATAGCAGTTACTGTTGACATGTGCCATTGATCAGGACAGCACTTGTTAAACCGTATACGGTTGTAAATATTTTGTAGGTACTGTAGAGAATTTTCTGGCATATATTTTATTATTTCATATGGAATGTTGTCCAGTCCAGGGCTTTTACCACTGCAGTGTTGAAGAGTTTCCAGTATTTCATTACAGCATATTTTCCATTGAATGTTTGGTTTATGTCAATATTTAGGAACAAATTATCACTCTGGAGTTTATTTTTGTTCTGAAAAATTACAATATCATAATTAGAATCACTTGAAATAACTGAGAATGTCTTTGCTAAAGAATCTGCAATCATCAGAGCCTGTAATCAGTATATCAGAATGTGGTGAAGCAAGATGAGAAATCCTATTTAAAGTTCTAGTATCATAAAATGTTTGAAGTTTACGCCACATTTCAGATTGAGTAGACCTATTGTTAAAGGAAGACACAAAAGTTAACCAGGAATTTCCCTTGCTATTCTTCATAGTCCAATGGGCAGCTGCACGAAGACGCTTATAAGCAGTTTTGTTGTAAGCAGTGGGGTTGCGTTTATATTTGTAGTATGCGTTATTCCTTAGCTTGATAGTTTCTCTGCATTCTTGGTTTCACCAAGGGATGTGAGTGTGCATGGATACGTAAGAGCTTGTTGGAATACAAAGTTCAGCCTGTTTTATGATAGCAGTAGAAAAATGATTGACAATAGCATCAATAGGCATATTGGAAAAGAGTTTCATATTGTAATAGTTTGTTTACAGCAATCTGAAGAAGATTTTTAAATTTAAACCAGTTTGCATAATGTAAGTTCCAAGATTGATAGCATGTATATGGGTTTGAAGTATAATCAACCGAAATAGTGATAGGAAAATGATCACTTCCGTAAGGTGTGGAGTACACCGACCAACTAAACACAGAGCAATGCTGAGGGAGCAAAGGGAGAGGTTGATGTTACTGAAGGAGTAAGAGGCAACATTGTAATGAGTTGGATTAGGAGAATTTAAAAGAACTAAATTATAAGTAGAAATAAGTTTCTCAATGACTGTGCCATGACAATCTGTGATAGTGCTACTGCCCCGGAGTAGGTTATGACTGTTAAAATCACCAAGTATAACATACAGTTAAGGTAATTGAGATATTAAGTCAGAAAGAGCAATAACATCAATATCCACACTGTTAGAAAAATAAATGTTACAGAAACAAATGGATGCCAAAAACACTGATCCAGCTACAGCCTCCAGGCATGTTTTAAGGGGCACTTCTTAATGGGGTATGTTATTACTAATACACATGGCTACGCTATCACTGGTATGATGAGTCTCAAGACAATTGTGTTTATAGCCAGAATAATTTCTTAGTAAAGCTATGTTTTCATGTTTGAAATTAGTCTCCTGTAAACAGATAATGTTGGGTCAGTATGTGAATACAAGCATTTGTAAATATTGTAACTGGCTGAAAAAACCATTTATGTTCCACTGGATTACACTGCAGCTGTTATTCATGGCAGCAAAGTCCAGTAAATCTCATCCTCAGATGTCCAGAGGTCTCTGTGTGTGCACATTGCACACGTCCCCAATAGCAGCCAGTAGTTTCTTTTCCATCCAAGTAGCTCTGTTCTTTATACTACACTTCAGATGTGGGTATATTTTGCTCAACATTTTAGCTAATTCTTTTAAGTCTGGTGTATAATTCAATGCTAGTTTTGGGACATCAACAAACCCTTTAGCATTCTCATAAAAGCTGGACAACTGAGCAAAGTCAAGGACATATTCCTTTGGATTCCTCTTTATGAGTGACTGAACAGATGAAAGCGATTCACTAACAGCCATAGGTTGCTGTAGCTTTTTTTTTTTTTTTTTTTTTTTTTTTAAAGGACTTCATTTTCTTAGCAAGAGGTTTACCTAGCTAGCAGTATTGTCATCAGATGACTCATGTAGCTGTTTAGATTGCTCTTGTACCTCGTTAATCCCCAGAGAATTAGAGCTCTTGGAGGAAGAAATAGCAAGTTCGTGGTCTTCTGAATTTCCATTGGAATCTCAGAGGACCCTGCGGGTGCACTGTTTCCATCAGGAGCCAGAGATGATGGAATTGCAGTTACTGATGGTCCAGGATTAGCAGAGTGTTCAGCAGAACTAAAGGTAGGTGTATTCTCCTGAAGATCAAAACAGGAAGCCTGAGTAGGACCTAGTGGTGCTAGGACACTGGCAGATAAAGGAGGCAAATTATTAGAATTTGCTAATGGCTTGTTTGGTAGGACGGTAGGCTCTTTTGACTCCTTGTTGCACTGACTGTTAAGAAGGATCCTAAGTACTCACAAAATTACAGACCCGATTCTTTAACCAGTATAATGCCCAAAACAGTAGAAAGAACTGTAGACTCACCTGGCAGTTGGAAAATCAAAATATAATAAAAAATGAGCAAGCAGGTGTTAGGAAACACCTTCAACAACCCAACAAGTAACCAAACTTTCACAACACAGTAAACATGCACTAGACTGTGGAAACATTTATACTGTGGTTTTTATTGATTTCTAATGAGCGTATGATTCAGTGTGGAAAGAGAATCTCCTGTTGAAATTGACAAAAGCTGTAGTCAAAAATAACATGTACAGATGGTTTAAAGCTTTCACTGAAGTTAGATCCTGCAAAGTGAAACATGAAAAAGATTATCACAGTACAAAATATTGCAAACTGGAGTGCCACAGGGTGCTCTTCAATATGTATATAAATGATCTCATTGATGAACTGAGCTTTGTACCAAATATGAACTGCCTTCTATATGCTGACAATCAGGTGTTCTAGACAGAAACACCCAAAAAAAAGGAGCATTAATCAAGTCCTCCAAACTAACTCAACAATGCATACAAACAACTGGAATCGTGGTGTAAGATAAACAATGTGCCTGTGAAAATGTGTAAAACTAAATCCCAGGCATTCTCCCTAGCACACAGAAGAATAGAACCCATCCTCAAATACAAAACAAAAGTCATCCCACAAACTGATCTGTTCACATATTTAGGAGTGACTTTTGATAATAAATTATCATGGAAACAGCACATAGAGAACATAAGCTCCAACACTGCAGAGCATCTACGGAGCTTGAAACGTCTTCCAGGAAGTAAGTGAGGATGTGCCCACATGACACTAGTCACAATGTATCAGATGTACATACTCCCTGGAATGTTATACTGCTGTGAACTACTTATCTGTGCATCGGATATAACTTCAAGAAAACTTGAGAAAATAAATAATCAATCTCTCAGACTGATAACTGGCACAATTTAAAAGTACTCCTATGGATGCAATGCTAGCACTTAACAGGTTTTAAACCATTACACAAAGCCTTTGAAGAGAAATCAATTATACTATACAAAAAAATTAATCACTAATCCAGACGATTACTACTAGTGCACATACACAAATTAAGAAAGAAACTTGAAAATTCAACTTGGATTCCTTAAGAAAGTTTCAAAATTGAAGGAACAATACTCAGTACCTTCGAACCAACCACAGTTTTTTATGAAAGCCCAGAAGCCAACAGAAGAACAATAAGATTTCTCAACTGAGCTATACCAGCAAGTAAAGAAAAAAGAAGTGGACAAAGTTACTCTCAAGAGATTAGCATTGGAAACTATCAATAGTAACTACCCTGAAAATAACTGGCTACATGTATATACAGATGGCTCCAAATTACAGGAATACTTAAATGCAGGAGCAGGAGTTTTGCTCTGTTTTCTCCTTTTACAAACCTGTAGGATAGTACAAAACTGCAGTTGATGATGAAATCAAGGCCACAAGGACAGCGCTGCAGCAACTTGAGAAGTTCACCAATGTCATTCTAAGTGACTCAAAATTTGCCATAGAAGCAATTGGATCATTAGAGTCCTCTCAGTCTACAGCAATCCAGGACTTTAGAATAGCTTTAAACAAACTAAAACACTATAGTAAGAAGACTGCCCTACAGTGGGTACCTGCACATTGCCAACTGTACAGAAATCAACAGGCCGATGTACTAGCTAAGAAAGGTGCAATGCTCACACTTAACCTGAATACAAAATCGTAATACCATTCCACCAAAATTTTTACAAAAAGTCTTAAACCAACAGTTTAATGCAGAACTAGATTCTAGAGCCCTCACCAAATCTTGGAAGCCAACATTACAAACAATACCAGACAGACCAAGAAAAGAAGCTGTTGCGATATTTCCTCTTCTCAATGGACATGACATCTCAGGAAAATACCTCAGCCATTTTAGACTTCTACCTGCATGCTCTGTGATCTACAAGAAGTCATGAATAGGGATCACCTGCTACAATGCCCAGCTATATTTGGGTCTTCTGAAGTATTAAGATACTGGAAAGCTAGAGAAATTTATCATATTTGTAAATGGTTTTTATGTTCAATTACTTTGCCATTAGATAAAATAAATTATATTGTGTGATTCTTGGGTCTCTTAATAAACATAATTCATTAGTGATATTACTGAAAGTATGATCATAATTGCTTTGTTTTTATGTGGTAATATAATGTATTAGTGATGCTTTTGAAGCAGGGGTAAAACTTCAGTATGAGAGGAAAAAAACAACAGTGTGCAATATCTCAGGTTTGCTTGTATCAACCACAAGGTCATATCTATACTCCTGAAACAAATACAGTGGTTGTAAAGATGGGATGCACAGCGAATGTTACAGTGCACAACAGAGCAAAAGAGTTTGCTAGTAAAAGTTTGTGTCGGAAAGCAACATTTTGAAGTGCAAGTTTTGTAAAGTTTAAATAGAGTGGGACAAAAAGACACTGTATTAAAACACTGATTTAAAAATAAGGAAAATTTGAAATGTAAATTAAATACATCTGGGAAGCACCATACCTCCATAGAACTTTCACTAGAAAAACGGGAGAAAGCCAAAATAGAAAATACTCAATTGGTAATGGACACTACTGCAATGCTACTGAAAGCCAACATTCCATTGGAAAAGATAGATGAATCTGCAGTATGTCAGTGACTTTAGAAGTATGTTCCAGGTAAGAGTAAAAAAATAGATGTATGTCTTATTATAATTTATACCTATGCCTATGTAGATAGGAAGATAGGACCCCAAAGTTAACATAGCGGTTTCCTTGGATTGCTAGAGTTCCATTGTAAAATGTTTCTTTCTTTATTACTAGAGTCAGATGACCTTCCTAAAACCAACCAACTAAGGAGACTATATGCTCTTCATTGTACAAATGAAATATGAGCAAATATTAAACAATCTTTGGAAGAAAAAAACGATTTGGCATTAATCTTTGATGAAACCAAGTCAACAGATCACTGTGTACGTGCAATATTAGTGACAACTCAAGATGCAGTATTGGAACAGGAAATTTTCTTGTTAGATTGTGTTTTTAGATGCTGCAAACAGCAAGACATGTTCCCAAGCAATCCTGAGTGCTTTGCATAAATTTGAAATTGATCATGAAATGTAAAATATGTGGTCACTGATTACGTCGCATGTAGGGTAAAATGTGAATTATTGCAGGGAATTATGGGAGAACATTTAACTCGGATAACTTTCTGGGCCCATAAATTTAATTTGTGTGGTAGAGTCTTACTAAAGAATTAAAGAGAACTCAATAAGTTGTTTCAATAACAATGTTTCAATATGTCCAGGAAAATCAGACACAAGTATTGACCATATTTAGATGAAAAACATTCAGAGAAGGTGATTCCTTTGTATCCTGAGCCTGTGCTATCTAGATGGGAAAGTTGGTTCAACGCAGCTAAGTATGTACTTACAAAAAAAAGTTCAAATTGCAAGAAGTCTGGCATTTATCAATTTGATTGTCGAGACTGCGATAAGGTTTACATTGGTAAGACAAAACAACATTTGGAAACTAGAAAAAAAGAACATTTTAGAAACATTAAAGATAAACGGTTAGAAAAGTCGGCGGTGGGAGATCATTTTTGGTTACTTAATCATGAAATAAACCCTGAGGTTAAATTATTAAAGCAACTAAGCGGGCCCATCGAAGTGACGCTTTGGGAAAAAATATTCATTTTGAAAAATAGGGACCGGCTTATGAATTTTGAAATACCTTTCGCTGATGTTACAAAATTCGTATTGAGAGAAAAGGGAGGAATGACATCATAGGATGTCATGGCGGGTGACATCATCGCGAACTTGAAACGGCTCGTCTGTAGCTATTGTATAAGGTGAGTTTGCCTGATGACACGTATTTGGTGTCCAAAGATCGTTGTGGAAAATATTGAGTTTAACTCAATTTATTATAGTGAAGTGTGAGTCTATAATTGCTTTGTGTTATTTGTGGATCAATTTACTTCACTGTTAATAGCTTCAGGTGTGTATATTTAAATGTACTTACAAATTTAAAAATGGAAAATTTAAGATTTTCTAACTTAGAAGG
Organism: Tenodera sinensis; assembly: GCA_030765045.1. Lineage (NCBI taxonomy): Eukaryota > Metazoa > Arthropoda > Insecta > Mantodea > Mantidae > Tenodera > Tenodera sinensis. The sequence continues at coordinate 251,288,660 of CM060964.1, read as the reverse complement.
GACACGTTTGACCTCGAACACTCAGAACCTCATGAAAATGGTCTTGGAATAACAATCAATCATAAACAAAACAGTGGTTCTGGGTCATTTCCATGCAAAACGTTGCATTCTACTTCAAGTGACATTTTAGTAGAGAGAAACAAAGTACCAAGATATCAATATCATAGGAGGGAAATTATTTAGAATTCAATGACGTCAGTGAATCATTACATTTTTAGTCCCTCCCCCAGGGGGACCTACTACGGTAAGTCCGAAACGCTCACCCTCATTTCACCCCTTCCATGTTCATCAACAGTGCCACGTGTAGCTGTTTTTGACCGCTACTTTTCATCACCTTCCTCTTCTAGGTTTATTCTGATTATTAGTTTGTAAGTTCCAAGATTTATAACTCCTGTCTCACCAGCAGAGATCTTTCCTATCTCCGTGGTCCTGTCCCACGGTTTCAGCGCGTCCCCAACTTGTGTGCTCTTCGGAGGTCTCAGGCGCGAAGGTTGGGCGGACCCTTCACACTGCTCTCATCTGTAACCTTAGGTGCGGAGCCCGTACACACGTCATGAACACCCACGTAGCTCCTTGAGGGCACGGCCTATGTTAATTCCCCGACGGCCGTGTGCCGTCGGGTTAGTATCACCGGCCGGGCATGTTACCGCTGACGGAACCCCGGTGTAATCAACTCGAAGTCCCTCTGAAGTACGCCTTGAGGTCGGTTAAGGAGAGCTCTCCATGGCAGCACAGACCGTGGAGATTTTGGTGTCTTTCTTTTCTTTGACCCACGGATGGCAGGCTGACGCCGACGGTTCCAGATGGGGGTCCAATTTCAATATGCATCCACGCAACCCCTCTTCATTTGGCCCTTTTTTAGTATTGACCTTGGCATGTGACGGGAAAACGGTAAAGGACCTTAGCCCCTTCTATATTAAACGCGAAGTAGATAGGATATGTGGCCCGGTTAAGAACGCGACCAGAGTTAGAGACGGTACGCTATTGATTGAAATCAGCACGGCAGACCAGACCCAGAAACTCTTAAAAGCGAGTTTGTTGGGATCCTACCCAATTCGGGTAGCCCCACACAAATCGCTCAACACGTGTAGCGGAGTTGTGACCACTTCCAATCTGCACAATCTGTCGAACGAGGAGATTGCCAGCTGCCTCTCCGACTAGTGTGTATGTCAGGCCTACCGTCTTACTCGAAAGCAGGATGGCAAGGAGTTAGCTTTTCGTACGGTGTTTCTGACGTTCAGAGGTACCAAATTGCCCGAGTACATATTTTGTGGCTACGAACGTGCCGCTGTACGCCAGTACGTGCCGAACCCCATGTGTTGTTTTAGGTGCCAACGGTTCGGCCATACTAAGATCTTGTGTAATAATCCTACTGTATGTGAGCGTTGTGGTTTACCAGCCCTTGAGGACACGACATGTACACGGGATCCTCTCTGTGTTAACTGTGGAGGGAACCATCCATCCAGCTCGCGTCAGTGTGCGAAGTTCCTGGATGAGAAGTGTATACAGGAATTGCGCGTAAAAGAACACCTCACGTTTCCAGAAGCACGTCGTCGTTTTGAGCAGCTGAAACCTGCTACCACCGGAGGTTATGCCTTAGCTGCCCGCAGCGTAGCTATTCAGCACGTTCCTGCGTCAGATGCTTCCACACACACTGACCTACTTGCGAGTATCCCTTCACTGTCTCGTGCCACACCTGCACTGGCTACTACATCTATAGCCGTGCAGACACCTAGTCGCAGCCAGCCTGTTGACAGCCATTGTTCTAGGTCTACTTGTCGCGCCAGCAGTCGCGCATCGTCCGTGAAGTTCCGCGAGCCGCCGGGGATCTTCAGACTCCCGAACGTCGGAGTCGACGATGTCGAAATTCACATACCCCGTGCGAAGTCGGTTAAAGTAAGGATGAGAAAGAAAAGGATGAAGACCAATAACTAAATTCTTCTTTACCATGGAAATAATCCAGTGGAATGTTAATGGGTTCCGGACATACAGCATCTCGTTTCGCAACGCTCTCTATCAGTCGTCTGTATACAAGAAACACACTTGCACTCTAACCACGCATTACATCTTCGTGGTTTTTCGGCATTTCGACAGGACTCTGCAGCTGATAGGCGAGCAAGCGGTGGTATTGCTATTCTAGTGGCGCGTGATATCTCTGCCACCTGTGTGCCACTTAACACGCCGCTGTAAGCTGTAGCGGTCCGTGTACAGCTGTAGAGCTTCTGTTTCTCTCTTTGCAATGTCTATCTGCCACCGCTCAGTGTCGTACACGAGAACGATCCTCGAGCTCTCTTGGCACAGATTCCGCCACCGCTCATCTTTGTCGGCAATCTGAATGCCAAGCACTCTCACTGGGGCTCCGGCCCTGACGATGCTCGTGAGTGCCTTGTAGCAGACGTTTGCGATATGTCCGGCTTAGTCCTATTAAACACTGGCGTGCCTATTTATCATCTGCCTATGGTTCACACTCCGCGCTTGACGTTTCTTTTAGCAGCCCGTCTCTGGTACCTCTACTTGATTAGTCGGTACTTTCCGACTTATTTGGCAGTGATCATTACCCCATTAACATTCACGTATCCGGCCACCATTCTGTGCCAACACGCTATCTGCACTGGATTATTTCCAAGGCTGACTGGGGGAAATTTCGTTCCCTCATTCACCTTACCGACGATGGTTTTACCACCATTGATGACATGGTGGAGTATTTTACTTGCTGTATCCTTTTCGCAGCGGATTCCAGTGTTCCTCGGGATTCATCTACACCAACTCACGTTCCTGTGCCTTGGTGGCCCGAGGAATGCCGTTTGGTAATTAAAGCACGCAAGCGTGCTTTGCGCATCTTTACATTACATCCTACGGAGGCGAACTTTGTCGCTTTTAAGCATGTTCGTGCTATGGCTCGATTTACGCTTCGAGAAGCGAATCGCAAATCGTGGGAAAAGTATGTATCTTCCCTTTTCTGTCGAAGTTCGGCGCAAAAGACGTGGACTGCTGTTCGGCGTATGTACGGCAAGTGTCGCCGGACGATCATCCCCGGTCTTGCCGTTACACCAGCGAGCAGGACATCCCCGACGCCCTGGCCGATACTTTCGCCTCTACTAGCCAAACCCAAAGCTATGATAGAGCGTTTGTAGCTATCAAGGAACCTGCGGAGCGGATAGTTCTTAGTTTTAACAGTGCCCAAAGTGAACCGTACAACGCACGTTTTACCGAAGCGGAGTTGGCGCATTCTTTGTCCCTAGCAAAGAATTCTTCTCCTGGTCCTGATGACATCCACAGACAAATGCTGCTTCATCTTCCACCTGCGGCTCTTTCCTTACTGCTGAGCATCTATCACCGCATCTGGCTTCAGCAGGTTTTTCCGTTTTCCTGGCGAGAGCGTATTATCATCCCTATCCCTGGACCCGGAAAAGACCAGACACTTCCCTCTAGGTACCGCCCTATTTGCCTGACGAGTGTCGTTTGCAAGACCTTCGAACGGATGATTAACACTCGCTTAGTGTGGTGGCTAGAGACGAATAACCTGCTGAGCAATGTTCAGTGCGGTTTTCGTCGCCATCGCTTCAGTGTCGATAATCTGACGCGCATGGAGGCCTGCATACAGAATGCGTTTCTCCTGAAGCAGCATGTCGTGGGTGTCTTCTTTGATTTTTGCATTTTGAAAGATCTACGGTTGTCGCTACGGATAGTTTTCTACCTGGAAAAGATTCTCTCCGCATCATAGGAATAACAAGAGTATATTTAAAGGCAGTAAGGCCACTACTGGCCAGCTTTGGTTTATCTTCAAATGTTGTGCCATTCCCAGAAATATTGCTACTAACTTTGCACATTGTAAAATGTCCAGGTTGCCACTGGAGAATACTTTGCAATTTGTTGTTCACTTTTCAGCTACATGACCACAAGCTCAACGCAACCTACTCTGCACAATATCCAGGACATCACGCAGTTGAGTACCACAGCTTCCAGTCATGTAATGGCCTTTGATAGCACTGAAAAGTCGGTGTTGATGTATGCTACGTTTCTAGACAAGGTATCTGTAAATACCTTTTTCCCAAATTAAATTATTTTGTTGCTTAACGACGCTGTCAATTGCTACGATCACATCAGCCGGTGCCGGAATTTTGTCCCGCAGGAGTTCTACATGGAGCTGTCGTTTTTAAGCACTTAAAAACCATCGGCCTGGGCCGGGTTTGAACCCGCGACCTTGGGTGACCAGCGTCTAACCAACTGAGCCACCCAGACCGACACCTTTTCCCAGTTTTGATAGCATTTGATTCATCACTATCAAGCTCACAAAAGATTTTATTTTGATGTTGGTGCAGTAATACTCGACAGCACTAAACCAAGAACCCTTTCATATAAGAACAGGCTGGAGGGAAGGGACAGTGAAGGTGCTTATACTTTGAATTTTTGCACCCACAGTGAAGCATTCTCATAGCTTTTCTTGGCTCAGAAAATTAATTTGTCCACATCAGGGTAACTTGATCATACTTCTGCAACCTGTGTAACGCGTGTGCAAAACCCCTTTGCTACTTTAGCTATGCATGAAGCACCATCGTTACTAGCAGCAAACTGTATGTTTACACCATCTGGTCACATTAGCCTCGTGTTGTCAAACAAAACAGCAATTGTCGAGTTGCTTACCCTCTCGAGAGCTTCGCACGTCACGAGGAACATTTCTCTAGGCCCCTCAACTTTTAAAACACTAACATTTGCAACATAACGCCCACCAAGTGAGTGGTTTCACCTATGGACATACAGACCATTTGGTGAGCAATAGTAATTCGCATTTTGTTGAGCACCTCCTCTTAGCGTAGAGATAAATAGCGTTTTTCATTGTGGATTCATCTGGAACTGTCTAAAGCGTGGTTTCTTCAGCTTCTCCTCTAGGATGTTGGAAGACACCATCATCTCATACAAGTCCTTGAAGAATGATTGCACGGTTGAAGTTGGACCAATCTGCTCAAATAACAGTGTTTATTTGCTGTCGTTTTCAGCACTTCTCTTCGCACATCTGCTGTGTTTAGCGGTATTACAGTGTTGTTGCACATTAAAGCGTTTTTCTGCACTAACTTTAACTTAACATAGTTCACAAAATATTTCCCCGTTAGTGCCGAAGAACTTCTCTCCAAAATCACGAACAAAGCCTCGCAACTTTATGATGTTGAAGCACTTTACTTTCGTCATATTGAATCAAATTGTCGGTCTGGGTGGCTCAGTTGGTTAGACGCTGGCCTACTGATCCCAAGGTCGCGGGTTCAAACCCGGCCCAGACCGATGGTTTTTAAGTGTGCTTAAAAACGACAGCTCCATGTCAGTAGATTTACTGGCATGTAAAAGAACTCCTGCGGGACAAAATTCCGGCACACCGGCGACGCTGATGTGATCCTGGCAATTGACAGCGTCGTTAAGCAACAAAATATTTTATTTTGAATCAAATTGAGTTTGTATTCAAACTGAATACTATGACCATGTGTGCGACATTTATTACGTCGGAAGTCACCTTTGTTGGCTTCAAAAGCATTTTGTCGACCCTGCGCAACAATGTCTTACGTCAGCGAACCGACTGTGTTACACTGCTTGTGCATCACCTGATAAGCAAAGCTTTGTAACACCTAATTGTTGCATTTATTTGTGTTACTATCACCTGAAACCTGTCATGTAAGTAAAATTGGCACGTGTTTATTCTTGTGTCTTTAAAGATACGACAAATATATGCATTTTTGGCAAACATTTTTCGAAATATTACTAAAAAGGGGGTAAATATGACTATGTGGACTATAAAAATACGTTTTTCTACTCTACGATACCTGCACTCGTGCATAAATTGTAAAATCGCCCCTAAAATGCAGGACAAAATATCATCTGTCATTAACATTCGGGCCCTAGGTTTTTACCCTGTCTACGGCTATGAATGATCCAGCACGTACAAATCATGCTGCCAATGTATCAGGCTCATAGTGTCAGGGAAACAGTTTCCCAGAAACGTTTCAAGCAACGTTGACTATAAACAATGTATTCATTTGTTTTCTCCTCCCTGATTCAACCAAACATAAAACCACTAAATTCACTGTTGTACATTTTGATAGGGAAAACTGCTAGGTTTTATTTTTAATGTGTATTTATTTAATACCGGTGTACCGCCAAATATGCGGGCGATTTTTGAACGTCTTGGAGTTTTTCCGGGCCGTTGGCCAGAGGACGATGCAATCTCGCAAGTGAAAGGTAGGCAGTGCGAGCGAGTGTCGATAATTGTATATGGTAAGTGATGGCAAATTCGATGGACAGTTTGTTAAAAGTATCTTTCTCATGCAGGCAAGTGGCAGAAAAGGTACAAATTAAGCAGTTAGGTAAGCCTACACAGTATCTTGATACAAAACAACAGTTGTGTAAATCAACATACGCTCACAACTGTTACAGAAAGGTTCATGACCATAATTGGTCATCAGAAAGTCTTTTGTTTCCCGAGCCTACCGAGCGAGATGGCTCAGCGGTAACGTGTGAGGCTCGCATTCGGGAGGGCGTGGGTTCGATTCCCGTGGCCGACTTTACTGACCTATGGGTTTCTCCGCGTTAGGTGTTACCTCCAACGAATTTCCTGTCCTTCCATTGTGCTTCATTAATCATTTTATTCATCCCGTTGGTTCTTTCAGGGTCGCTAGTGTCAGCAAAGGCGTTAGGAGCAGCTGGGCAGGGATGGTATGCACACAGGAACTCTTTTCGTCTATCGTTATCCGTGGGATCCAGGTGGAAAAGCATAGAATCCTCTGTCAATGTCTGTAGCGTTCGGATCAGGCAGCCGGTGTCTCCTCCATGGGCGTCGCGGCAACCCCCTTCGAAATTAATTTAATGGACAATTAATTACTATTACACTTTTGTTTTAATTTTGATACAAAGAACAATTTCTTGGGTTTTCTTCACAATTTCACCAAACTTGAGGGAGTTAAAGTGTTTTATGTTTGTTGTATGAAGTTTAAGAATGTCATTAATAGGGACTGGAAATTCATGCATTTGCATAATGTTTTCCTTTGTTGCAATTACAATTCTGACGAGTTATGTGCACGAATCACCGGTTTATAAGCTTATTAAACCCAATTTGATGTTGCACATAAATGCATATTTGGGATTTTCTGATAGAAACATCATATTTCCGTCATTTTACAGTTTTTGTGGTATTAAACCGTCTTTTTTCCATACACGATTAGAAATGTTGCAACCTCCAAACTAAGCCACTTTTAAACACGCCGGGGAAAGTCACTTGATTTATACAAACGGCACAGAATTCTTTTGTAGAGCATGTTGTAAAATCAAAACAGGAGGAAAAAGAACATAGGAAGTGGAAAATGCTCTCAACTTATCCAACACGTAAACTCATCAAAACAAAAGCAAGTATTGAAGAAAAAAAAGGAATGCGAGAAAAACGAGCCTAAAGCCTTATTTTCCTCCAATCTGAAAATTGAACTGAACTAGAGCTTAAGATTTTTCAGTTGAGGGTCACGTGATCATGAACGGGTGCATTGTTTGTATTGGAAATGCGTTCCTCCAGCCAAGAACTGAACTGAGAACTGAATTCGTTTGTCACTGGACTTTTCAGTTCTCCACCAGAAATCTAGGTGACGAAAATCACGGTGGCAGTCGTTTTTTTCAGTTCAGTTGAACTTGAGCGATCTGAATAGATGTTCTGTGATAGAGGTGAGGTTATAAAAGTGATATCGTTTTGTTTACTTGCAAGTATACCTGTAAGAGGAAATGATTATTGATTTTGTTCGGCAGAATGAACTATACAATCTGCAGCATGAAGAGTATAGAAATAGTGAGAAAAATCAGAGGCTGTGGAAGGAACTGGCAGAGCAGTTAGGAAAAACAAACAAAGCATTTTATAATTTAAATTTTTATGTATTCAGTTCATTTTATTAACCATGTGCTTTCAATACAGAAATATTAGCTTTGTCAAATCAAGTTATATAATAATACATAATGAATCGGCACAGAATTATGCAATATCGACATGAACATGTACGAGTACACATTTATGTAATATTGGGTAAAATATGTCTATTGCATTATTTTAATAGTCACTGATTAATCTATTTGTCCACTAAAGGTAAAAGCAACATACAAATATGTAAAAAATGTCATTGTGCTCAAATATGTAACAATGACATGTCATATGATAGCTAAGGTTCTATCCTTTATAGTTACGTATAAGCAAAGAGAAAGAGTGTGTGTTTACATAAAAATCCTAGCTCTACTTAATAAGAAATGTGTATTGTCATTGTCCTTCAGGTGCCTCATAACCTAAATCTCATAGGCACCTTCTGGACCACGATTTGCAAACATGGGATGTACCTCAGAGCATTTTTCACAACTTTGCTCATCAGTTCGTTCATCATCCAGAATAAACATCAAAGTATCCAACTCCAACTCACTTTCTTCACTATCGTGCACCTTTCTCAACCGCTATACTCAGTGGTATGGTGTTTTCAGTTCAGTTTTCTAGGGTAGCATAACTGAAAACTGAACTTTTAAGTTCTAGTTCAGTTCAGTTTTCAGATTGAAGGAAAGCAAGGCTTAACTTTCTCACGATTTATGAGCAGCATTTGTTAGCATCAGATATACCGCGTTGGAAACTTACTAGTCCTAATTTGAAAAACTGTCATCATAAACATACCTACCACACAACATGTACCTGACGAAAGAACATTACAAAAAACTTGAGTGACCCATCTGTATGACAATGTCGTATCAGCGATCCGAGATAAACTAGAAAATGAGTTTATTTTGGTTTCCATAGTAGAAACAATGGAATTAAGTATGATAGTACTTTTGTCACAGAGGGAACCAGCTACATCATTATATCAGGACTCACAAATATTATTTTCCCTAATTTAATTCATTTGAACATATTTGCATAGAGTATATTTTAAGTGCATATTTATTGGCATATTTTCAAGTTTTAGAGCGTATGTGCATGCATATTCCATAGTTCTTTAGGGCAGGAACTAGGCATTAATCATGGTATGGTTTTCTGAAAATCGAGTTTCAAGTGACAATATCAGGGACTCTAACATGCACCCTCCCCCCTGAAACTAAGTCTGCCGACACCCATGGCAAGGATGTGGCTTTGTCCCGCCTTTTGTGATATTCTCGAGAAAGAACATGAACAACTTCTTAGAGGTATTCCATCAGGGACCATCACATCATGCCTTCCGTCTTGTCGGACACAGACAAGCATGTTCACTAAATGGTTTAAGCATTTCACTACTGTAACAAAACTCTCCTGCTGCTTCTTGGCAGACACACACACACAACCCGTAAGCATAACACATTACACTGTTCACATAAAATCCAAAACTTGGATAAAACCTTAATTGGTTGATTAAAGTCTCGCTATAGCGAGGAAGTGAGATCTTTTTAACATATAACTCAAATCCTTGAATATTTTTGTTATGATGGAGCTGTTTGGCGAGGCCTAACTTAAAGTACAATGTGGAGACATAGCAGTAAAGGGAATCAAAGTGACTGGTATTTATCTTGTCAATAGAAATGTTTTTAGCAGTGAAGATTTTATTGCTTCTTCACTCACTCTTCTTAGGCCTCAGACTATGAGACCAACAAATGGCCCTGTTCCAGGTTCTCTTCAAGCTCTGATTCACCTGAACTCTGTTCCTCAATGAGGCCTGATGTGGTTGTTACTGATATATCTAAATCAACAAACTCTGTCCTACCCATAGAGATATCACCACCACCTCCAAGAAAGCAGAAGTCAAATAGAGGTAGGATAGTTGGAACCATGAGCGTCGGCAGACATTTTTCCAGGGGGGGGGCCACATGTTTGAAATTTGCAATCAGATAATATCAATTCACTATTTTATTGTCAAAATGTATAATATTCGTTGCGTATAACCATGTTAATTTGTGATAAATAGAAATTGATCTTTTAAAATAGTAGTTTCATAGTCAGTAATTGATTGCACATTAAGTTGACCAACTTCCAGGGAGGGGCCGCGGCCCCCCCCCCCCCCTTCGCGACGCCCATGCTTGGAACTTCTTCTATAATAACCTACTCTCCGTATAAAACGAGTTAGATGAACTGAAAGAGAAGGACAAAAAGAAGGAACCAGAAGCTTCAAAACAAGAAAAGAAACGGAACATTCAAAGACCCTCTGTTAAGAAATTGAACTTTTACTTAATCTTCCAGACCTAAACCTATTAGAGATGACTCCAGTGTTAGCAGTAATGAATTGTTCCATTCTAATCTATCATCTGCAATGGGCTTCATGCCATCAACTAAAGAACTGGAAAATAATGAGGCTGAATGTATATTTTGTACCAGAAATATTCTCCAAAGTCAACGAGGGAAAAATTGTATTTAATACTTCATGGCGATTCCATTCCACTGAGCCTGAAGGGAATTTTTTCAAATAAACAATGTTAACTTTTTGATTACATAAATGTTAAGAAAAATGCCAAATTTAACCATTCAACATTTTTAAATTGTTAGAATACTCCTTTTCAACATGCTATTAATCTGAACCTGCCAGTTGGCAAACTTAGTTTCGACAGCAGTAGAGTAATTGCTGTCCTGCATCTTTTGGAGGGAGTAAGTATTGCAGCTTTTATACAGCTGAATATCATACTATTAAGATGGGACGTCAATTCTTAATTAGTTATCTGTTGCTCTTAAAAAGTAAGTCTGTAACACCCATTACACAAAGCAGATAAAGCTTTTTTTTTTTTTTTTGGATCCGAAGGGCGCCCGGAACGCTGCCACGACAGAGCACGTCATTTTCCCACGTAGAAGCATCCCAACGGAGGCTGGCTCAGCCCGGTTTCTCTCCCACCCCTTCGGGTTCGTACTCCCAAGGGGTGCACGACAGCCTACACCCCCTCGGGTTTGTACCATCCCATGGGGGCCCAGAAACAGTAGGCTCGCCTTCCAATCTTGGGGATGAGTTTACCAGAGCGCCTTTGTTCCCTGTTCTGTCCTGTTGCCGCGACACTCGCCGACGCTTCCAACCCTGAAAGAGACCTAACGGGATGAAGGGTGAAATGAAATTATCAATGTAACAAAATGGAGGGACAGGAAATTCAGAGGATATAGAAATCCTTTCCAGCATTCCTCTGGTGACCATGGGCGTCGGCAGACTTTTCTTTTTTTTTTCAGGGAGGGGCCACATGTTGGAAGTTTACAATCAAACAATATTGTAACTTTTGGTTGCGGGTGTGAAGTAAAGAAGACAGATGTAGTCGAGATAAAGAAACACTTTTATTTCCGTAAACAGTAACTTGTACACTCGTTGCAACAGCAAGAAAGTCCTTTCCGATTCTCCAACAGCACGACTCCGAATTCGTAACACAAAGAACTAACTCTTCTCCGTCGGCACAACTCTCCACATCGTCTGTCCGTCTCCGTCGGCACGACTACTCAACCTTCACATACGTCTGACTGACTCTTCTCACACTTTACCGCTATTTATATCTCCCAGGCACTGTTCTGGAAAGTTCATTTATTGCGCTGGAGTACAAAGTAGAAGATTCCAGTAGCCTCTATCCTTTTCTCTCTTTCGGCAAGCGCCCCAACAATGCGGCCATTCTCTGTCTCTTTCCTTCGGCTCCTTTGCGGTAGCGCCGACAATAATGCGATGGGTGACACTGCTGTTGTCGGCAATTAGATGCATCGGGCGCGGTGACACTGCTCCCTCCTCAGAGCTGGTCGTCCCGACCAGCACTATCACTGCGGCATCTCCCTTGCGCCCCGGTGGACTAACCCATCGAACCTCTTCTCCAGGAGGCACGATCCTAGGTATCGCTGTCGGATAGTGTCCCTTGGTCTGGGTAGGACGATGTATGCCATCCTGCTTCGAAATTCTGCAACAGTACCGCCGGTCTTGACGGTCCCTCGTCCAGTTGCCCTTCTTCCTGGTGTGTTGACGGGCTATCCTGCGCACTTGGAAACGGCTCACTGGGTACCATGTCCGCCGACCTCTCTGGCGCACCTTCGCAGCCACTTTGCTTCCGATGGGTCCGGCAGCAAACCCCGCCACATCCGCGCGAGTCGCGTCCACCGCTGCACTCGTGTTCACTCGTGCTCGGCACGGCCTCTCCTGTATCCTGCCGTCCACGATGATGTCCACCATTCTTCCGTTCACGGCACTATGCGTCAGGTGATTGGATGGCTCCGACGGTCCCCCCATGTCCCACGACAAGTCGGTTTTCGCGTGTTGCTCGTTTGCTTGTGCGCTTCCCTGCTGATCGTCCTCCACGTCATATCCTGGTTGGTTACGTACCCGACACACTCCTCCAGAGGATCCTCGACGACGTTCCTGAACTGCCCCTTTGTCTTCCCCGAGACGTACACTTTCGTTATCTGCAACGGGCGCAACTGTCGCCTCGGCCACTAGGTACTTCCTCCCCGGGTCCGCGCTATTCCGTCTGCCCCTGGCATCCAGTACTTTGACGCTCTCGTCAACTCTTACTACCAGGGCGCCAAGACGTTCCCCGTCGTCCTCCACGACGTCCACATGCTGGCAGAGGTCTTCCACCTTTTCGCCGAGTTCTTCCACGTCTTCCGTCACGCCAATCAGTTCGCCGAGTTGTTCCACGTCTTCCGTCATGCCAATCAGTTCGCCGAGTTGTTCCACGTCTTCCGTCACGCCAATCAGTTCGCCGAGTTGTTCCACGTCTTCCGTCACGCCAATCAGTTCGCCGAGTTGTTCCACGTCTTCCCTCACGCCAATCAGTTCGCCGAGTTGTTCCAGGTCTTCCCTCATATCATCCGAAACGGGCGCGACTGTCGCTTCGGCCACTAGGTGCTCCCTCTCCGGCTCCGCGCTATTCCGTCTGCCCCTGACATCCAGTACTTTGACGCTCTCGTCAACTCTTACTACCAGGGCGCCAAGACGTTCCCCGTCGTCCTCCACGACGTCCACGTGCTGGCAGAGGTCTTCCACCTTTTCGCCGAGTTCTTCCACGTCTTCCGTCACGCCAATCAGTTCGCCGTCAATTTTCGCCGATAGCTCCGTCTTCATCTCTTTCAGCTCGGCAGCGAGGTTGTGGTTTCTCGTCTTCATTTTGGCAACGAGGTTGTCGTTTGTCGTCTTCATCTCTTTCAGCTCGGCAGCGAGGTTGTTTCTCGTCTTCATTTCTTCTTTCAGCTCGGCAGCGAGGTTGTTTCTCGTCTTCATTTCTTCTTTCAGCTCGGCAACGAGGTTGTTTCTCGTCTTCATTACTTCTTTCAGCTCGGCAACGAGGTTGTCGTTTCTCGTTTCCATTTTGGCAGCGAGGCTGTCGTATGACGTTTCCATTTTGGCAAATAATTCTTTCATCATTGCCATCATCCTGGTTTCCGAATCTCCCTCCATCTTGGTTCTAACGTTGCAACTTCTAACGACGATGTAACGAAACTAGAAGCAATTCGACGGATCCCACTCCTGACACCAGTGTAACTTTTGGTTGCGGGTGTGAAGTAAAGAAGACAGATGTAGTCGAGATAAAGAAACACTTTTATTTCCGTAAACAGTAACTTGTACACTCGTTGCAACAGCAAGAAAGTCTTTTCCGATTCTCCAACAGCACGACTCCGAATTCGTAACACAAAGAACTAACTCTTCTCCGTCGGCACAACTCTCCACATCGTCTGTCCGTCTCCGTCGGCACGACTACTCAACCTTCACATACGTCTGACTGACTCTTCTCACACTTTACCGCTATTTATATCTCCCAGGCACTGTTCTGGAAAGTTCATTTATTGCGCTGGAGTACAAAGTAGAAGATTCCAGTAGCCTCTATCCTTTTCTCTCTTTCGGCAAGCGCCCCAACAATGCGGCCATTCTCTGTCTCTTTCCTTCGGCTCCTTTGCGGTAGCGCCGACAATAATGCGATGGGTGACACTGCTGTTGTCGGCAATTAGATGCATCGGGCGCGGTGACAATATTAATTCTTATTCTGTTACCAAAAACTATCGAGGGTTTGAATAATTAGTATTAGTATCGCATATTACAGCGACATAACGTCAAGACAATCTTTAAACCCACCAGACAGTTAAGCAGTTTACTACGATCACCCAAGGATCCCCGAGAAGCTTTGTCATCGGCTGGAGTATACAGTATTCCTTGTGGTTGTGGCTCAGTTTACATTGGAACTACTCAGCGCAGTGTTAAGACCAGACTCACGGAACACAAAAGAAGCTGCCGCCTGGGCCAAACTGATAAGTCTGCGGTCGCTGAACATGCAATTAATGCAGTCGGTGAACACAGTATTAAGTTCCAGGATACGCGCATCCTTGCATCTACCATACATTACCATGCCCGACTACAACGAGAGGCTATTGAAATTTACAAGCACCCCAACAACTTTAATAAGAAGGAGGAGGCCTTAAGATTAAACAGTAACTGGCATCCGGTCATAGAACATCATAAGAAGCCGGAAAGCAAGGTAAGCCAATCAGAAGAGACCAGCAGCATAAGAGAGATAGAACCCCCTCGACGACGTGACGACGTGCTGCTGGCAGGCTGAGGATTCAGCCCGACGACTTTTGCTGCGTGCCTACCCCTGTTAGGGCTTAACCGCAGATAGGAAATTTGGGTAAGGGGTTATGTAGGGTGACTTGTTTTGGTTTAGGTTGGTGTGGGTTAGAAGGGAGCACTTAAGCCCCTTGACAGCTGTAGAACCCCCTCCACCAGCCACCACGCCTCTGGACGCCCCGGGCCAATCAGCGCACGTTGCGCATTGTATAAATGGAGCCCCACAGACAGTCGACGCATCACTCGCAGTGATACCTTCCACGAGGAGACTTCGACAATGTCACTGAGGATGTTTACCGCAGTTGTAAACGAAACGTCTGGAAGACAGATCTCCAGCAGACCACGGCATAACAGCCCGGAAGATACTTCATTCTACAATATTAATTAGTGCTAAGTAAAAACTGTCCTTTGTATTAAAATTAAAAAAGAATAGTCTAATAGTAATTGACTGCACATTAATTTAATTAATTTCCAAGGGGGGCCGCGGCCCCCTTGTCCCCGTTCCCGACGCCCATGGGAGTTTGCATTATCAGTGATTTCGTGGCCCCAGAGAAACGCTTCATGTGAGAGTTTTTTTTTTTTTTTTTTTTTTTTTTCCTAAACTGGTGTTATTAAACACCAAAATTAGAAACACATTGACGTTAGATGCGGTAAATGGACTTATTCTATCGTCTCAGCTTACGAAAGAATGTGATAGGTCCGAAAATCTGCATGTCACCGAGATGTTAAGGTTTATCTCAACAAATTTGTATAATGCTGCAACAGTTGAGGAAGATGAACTTTCAGATGCATAATGCAAAAAACATAAAATACTGGTTGAGGTCATCAATCTTGTAAGTGGATACCATAAACATCAATGCTATTACATTTTCATAAGTGTTATGCTGATATTTAGTTGTAGTATTTGGTTTATGATGCATCATAATTTTAAATAAAACTCCATAACTTTGAGTGACTGGTACGATAGTTTTACTTTCAAAGATTGGCAACCCTGATATACATTCAGAAACCCACCAACCCACAGCACCAACCTGAATAGTAGTTACATGTTCTGTGCTGAGCAGACATGGTAGACATTTTCTCGATGATGTGGTAAATTACCTGCGTTTGTGCAGGTTGATGTTGCGTGATATAGGCATGTATTGGCCATGTACAAATCGGCACATAACGCTACGCTAGGTGTTCTATGCATAACACCACACCATCTGCTTAATGTGTTCCAAATAATCAGTAGCATGGAAAAACCAGATAAAATCACTATGGCAATAGCAAGCTTAGCTGCAAAACCTTTTTACTAGCTACAACGACATTGTCTTTCAGAGTAATGGTAAATGGTACCCACACCAAACCTTTCAATATATTCGTCAAAATATGCAGATTACACCCTTTGGGATCAACAAGATGGTATATGGTGGTCTTCTGAGCGATCTGGGCCATAGTTGATGTTCTGAGAGCAAATGCGATATGGCCAAAACGAAAATGGTGTTAGATCCGTTTGGAGTGTATTCTGCAATAAATTCGATACCGTTGAATTTATTAACAAGAGTCACATATCCTGCAAATATACATATTATCCAGTGAGGATCGCAAAGATTTAGTATTGACATTATTTCAGTAATAACAAGCATGTTTAGTCAGAGTAAATTGAAACGGTTGCAATTAAATCAAGAAGACGTAACTATGACATCAAATAGAATTGGTGAAGTCAGTTGCAAGTAGTCTAAGTTGCGCGGAAGGTAAAGGCAAACTTGTCTTTATTAAAATGGAATATGTGTTGAACAATAACAGTGAATATTATACAATTGCAAGATTGCTAATGTACCGTCAATGAACAAGAGCAGGAAACCAGCAATATTTCTTTTTTGTTTTAAGTATGCCCCAGTATCTTCTGTTGAAGTTGAAAGAAACTTCTCAATGTATAAATCGTAATGGTTGACAGTGCCTCAATTTTCAGAACTTAACAAAGGCTGTTTGTAACGAATTGTGAGTATTCAGTGGTAAAGCTTAAGTGAAATGTGCAAGGGGATCAATAAATAATTTTTAGTCATTTAGGTCATTTTAATGCATTTTTAGGTCATAGTCATCATTTAAGGTAATTTTAAAAATATTCTTTAGGTCATCAAAATCCAGCCTTAATAACCAGAGGTAGGAGAAATGTAAGTGGCGGGACAGTGTGAACCATGTACCAAAAACATTTTTTTTTGGGGGGGGGGGGGGGGGACTTGAAAATAACATCTGCTGAAGATGGTTCAAACACAGTTTTATTAAGAAACTTAAAAGGAACTAGGGAAACATGCATGCACAAGTTGCATTGTGAAAAAATCAAACACATTTTCCAAACAAAATTGCGAACGTTAGAAAAGATCTAAGTCCAGCAGCTATTACCCATTGGATTTAACTCCACTAATGATTATCTGACAGATCTAGGCCCTTTTCACCATTATCATTATTATCATCAATATAATCACAAAAGGTATTTGGACTGTAGGATTCTTAAAAAATATTCTTTGTTTTCTTCATCCATAAAATCAAGCATCTGACGTATGTCTCTCTCTCTCTCTCTCTCTCTCTCTCTCTCTCTCTCTCTCTCTCTCTCTCTCTTTTTAATTCTTTTAAGTTCACTGAGAGGCAGTGGCGGTTCCTGGGTGATCGCATACTCACAATTGCACACCCACTAATTTTTTCCGCGTGTGAATGTGTATTTGCCTTTATAGATATGCATATGAGAAAGTCGAATGTCTAACTTTCTTCTATATGAACTTGCTCGTTTAATTTTCCCGCGCCCTCTTTGCCAAATGTCAGCGCATTCAGTCAACAAGCTGAGACGCATAACCCCGATTTTGCGACTGACGAAGGTAGCTTTTTGGCGAGGGGTACGCGGGGAGCGGTGCAAAGCTTGCATTTAAGAGTATGGCGAGTCAAGGCAGCATAATCAACGAGGCCAATACATGCGATTCTTACCGCGCAAGCGCACTACGTTCTCGTACAAGTCCCTTCGTTTTCCTTGCTACGAGCATTTCGCTCCGGTTGTTTAGCAGAACCTACTAAGCAGCTAACGTGACGGTTCTAAATATAATATAGCCATCTTCTATATTAAAATGACAGTTATATTAAACACAATTACATCTAGTCTTATTAAGCGATTATAAATGCCTTGAATTGCTCTTCATGTCTTAATTTACTAAGGCCAATACTTCAGTTTGGAATAGTTATTTTGTTACAGTCTTTATTACTGTTTGTTATGTTCGTGTTCTGGCAGCAAGTTGCATGCAGTTGTGTCTGCACATAGCGGGAAATTTGAATCTATGAAAGTGTGGAAATGAATAACATGAATGGAGGAGATATTCTTTCCGGTTTATTCTTAGAAGAGAAGTTGTTTTTCGTGCTTATTGTTTGCGAGTGAGAGAAATGGCATCTGGACAAATAATAGTTCTTGTGATATTGGTCTTTTAAAACAAAAAATAGCAAAACATAAGAGCTCAATTGCCCATATGAATTTAGAATTAGAATTGTGTGGTGTGTGTCAGATAAAGAAAGGGAGTAAAGGTGGAGAGGATGTAATATACTGCACACCCACTGTGACAAGTCACGAGCCGCCACTGCTGAGAGGCATTTCATGAGGAAAGCTTGGGTGTTGCATTTTTTATGTGGGTCACAGTCATTCCTACCTTCATCACACAACATGTTTCCCAAGTTGCAATATCACTATAACTTCTTTCGTAGAGAACCACCCGTGTATGATCTTTGGTGATTCGCAGCCAAGTGGCTTTGGTAGTACCAAGTTTGGATGTGTCAATGTATTGAGGTGTAACATGATCAAAATAAAAAAAAAAAATTTATTCCTCCATGTCCATCACTTTGAAGGGTTGTAAAGGTCTTGCGGTAGCAATAGCCTTTTTACATCCTGAACATTTTGCAACCTACAATGTCTTGCACGCTTCTCAGTAAGCGTAAAGTCATGATCAGATGACAAAACTGAGTGTCCAGAAATAAGAAATTTGTGGTAAATGATTTCATAGAAACCGTTTAACACAAGGAACATTTAAAAAATAAAAGCATATGACTTTTTAATTAGCCCACGCATTTATCACTCCAAATACACAGATTGGGTTTGTCACTGTTGAGAGGTTCAGTGTTTAATGCCTGTAATATACAGGAAGCTATTTGGTTTCCTCCCTTTCCTGACTGGCCTTCGTGCCACACACACATGCATCTGCAGTATCAGCCACATGGATCCCAAAATTGTAACACGAAAGTTGACGAGAATAGTACATACTGCTGTGGGTAAGTTTTGGCAAGGAAAACACTTTCTGTAAATCTATTGTTACAGTGCAAGCACTCTACCTGGTAGAGTGCTACTTGTGGCATCATTCTTAATTGCCTCAAATACTACCTCGACTTGATGGTGATGTAACTCAAGATCACATTTTGCTGATCTTGCAACACTGACCTCATGACATTTGACATGTAGGTAATCACACGTTTTGCATGTGTCAGCACGTGGTCTTTGAAATCATAAGGTCGGAAAATCCTTCAAAAAGACAGATTGATAAAACTTGTAGGTGATGGTTGTTGTCAGGTACTTCATTTTAAATGCTCCATAGAGCCATTCATGTTGTGGTCTGGGCTGAGGTACTCCTGTGACTTATGACGATTATAGTGGCTCTCCTCATCAGGAAACCTATTCATATATTCTCAGACCATGATTATGTCACTGTAAGTGTACTTAAATTTCCTCACACCACCACGTTTTTCCTTGAATGATACACTTCCATCTTTTTTCTCTTCATGGGAGTCATAATCCTTTCAGGGCTAATGTCAAAAATCTCCATAAAGGTGTTCTTACACAGCCTCTTAAAGTTGTTGTTGTTGTTGTTGTTTTCTAGTGCCTTGCATCTGGCAATGAAGCCATTAGCATTCGTGCTTTCCAATACTTTTGAACTGTAGTTTCTTCTATTCTTAATGCTTCACAGGTCTTCAAGTGGTCTTTGTTCATTTCTGCTGGATCGTTACACAGGACACATATTGGTGAAGCTGAAATACCTATTCTGTAGAGATGACTTGCTAAGCAGTCTTGATTTGTCAGTAGTCGGAAGGCTGCAACCGCTGTTTTCCTTGGTCTCTGGGGGATTATATCTGGGTTGGAAAGTAGTGTAATCCATTTTTTATCTTTGGCATTTGTTCCCTACTCCATCTGGGATTGTAAAACTTAATAGAACACTGCCTTCAAATCTGGCGGCTCACTGTAGCTACCGTGCTGACGTCTTTGAATTGGTAACATTTGCATCAATGAGGTAAGTTCCTTGCTCACTGTGTTATAATTTGTAGAACATGCCGAATAGTTTCAATTTCATTTCCAACACATCTTTACAATCATATTTACATTTGCACTTCACTTGAAATGAACGGAACATATAAAACTTATTAGTATTTTTTCAGTCATATCAGCAAATTGGTTAGACATGTGCTCATGTCAAGTTACGTGAAAGGGTAAGAAATCCCTAACACAATGAAGCGAAATAAAAAGTTGTTGAATCCAAGTGGGATACTGGTGGGGGGCATTCCCCCCACCCCCCAGTGGTTTGAAAATGTCCCCTGGCGCAAAATAGAGTAGGTTTATTCTTTACCAAGACAAACCCAAGTTACTTTTCAACTGATAAATTATCCATAAAACTAATGGGGAATATTTAGGAATTTCTGTTTTAAAAGTATAATTAAAACAAAGAATGTCACACCAGTATGCAGCCTCTAAACTAATAACATTTTTTATCTTAAATAAGCAGTTATCAAATCTTACTGAAATTATAGATGTTATTAAAATAATGCTTCTGTTTCTTCATCCGCTCTGGACATTTAATTCCCCTGCAGACACCCCCCCCCCCCCTGGCAGTAAGCCTCTGGATTCAACATTCAACAAAAAATAGGCCTAAATACTCAAACAGGTATTATTGCGTGACAATACTAACCTCACAGGATGGCTGCCTGCCTTTTAGCAGGTTTCATTTTTCGTGCTTTACCTGTTACATATGACTTTCCACTTACATGATTTGCACTTTCATTTTCTTGTTTACGATAGTTCTTCACAGATTCACTCGCAAGAAAAGCTCATCTATCCATTTTTCACACAATAATGCATGCACATGTAAGTCGTACCAACTATAACAAAGAAACAGAAACAAATGCTCAGACAATGATGCAGCTGTTCATTGACTGATTCAGAGCCATCTATCGACATACTAAGGCACATAGATCATGTTGAGCAATAAGCAGTTTTGGTCATACATCATGCACCATCTAGTGATGCTTTGTTCAACTATAAGAAACATGAAATTGAACCTAGGTCAACTTAGATCTTATAGCACTGCATTGGCGATGGAACATAGATCACTTTGGAAGGAAAAAGTGAATTTCGCTCTTTATGGCACTTAGATCACATTGTCCCGCCACTCTATAAATATCCATTGAACAGGGAATCAACATAACTACTCGTACCACTCTGTGCAATAGTCATGACATTGTACTTAACACACGCACCCAAGGTTATACAGATGAGTCAGTAATTTGACTGTAGTGCAGGTAGTGAAGAGTTGCTCGCTGTGCGCTCTGTGCTTACATTATGTTCCACACTATACAAGTTCAGTATGCTGGAACCATCACTTGCTGACACATTAAAAACATTAGTGAAAGATTAATTAAGGAAAGATTGAAGCTATCAACAGTGAAGCAATAGAATCTAAATTAAGAAAAATTAGAAACTAAAAGCTCCACTTATTAATATTGCAAGGAGGTATAATGCTGACTAGTTTCAAGTTTCAAGTTATTCTCAAAGCTATCCAAACTTTTTATAAGTAATCCTCACTTTAAAGTAAAAGTTCTACTCTATTAATATTTACGATTTTATTGCCTTTATCAGCTTTAGTATAAATTACATCCTTTTTATTCAATAATTTAATAAACTGATTATTATGATTACTTTTAGGGTGATTTTTACTCACATTCTTCAAAATTTTAGTACATTTTGTTTTTATCAAAGATATATCAATTTTATTAAATCTTGACTGGCAATTTGAATATCTGCAGCAAAATCATCGGTATTTTTTGAAAAATTTACGCATGTTTTCATACCTTTGTTTAGGAAATTAACTTCTTTCTTGTTAAAGTTACAATTTGAAAGATTAATTACATTATTTGGTTTCTTTATATTCAATTTCTGTTGTTTTAGGCATAATTTATTAAGTTCATTTTTTAACCTCTTTGTTTTTCTTTTCATGCTAAAATTTAGATACTCAAATAATTTAGATTCCAAATTAACCCAAAATAAGTTACCTAAGATAGGTATTAATTTTAAATGTAAGTCATATAACCTAAGTTCAGTATTATTTAACTTTTTAAAGTGTAAACTTCTTAAAATTTCAATAACTTTGTTTTCTGGTGCCTTCTGGTGAATACTGTTATTATTTAATTTAACTGTTCTTGTAACAAAAACCAGGATAAATTTTTGTTGTAAACAAATATTCAAAAATCTAATGTCTGCAAGAGTGTGTCTTTTCTTCTCTTGTAATTTTAAATATAATTTAATTTCATGTTTAGATCCATATACATTTAAATTAAACATATAACTGTTAAGTTCTAAATTATCCATGATAAACAAAAATGGTGTCTTGTAACTAGGAACAAATGCTTCAAAATAATTATGTTACTTAAGGAAAAATTGAAGCTATTAACAGTGAAGCAACAGAATTAAGAACAAATTAGAAACTGAAAGCTCCATTTATCTTATTAATATGCAAGGTGGTATAATGCTGACTAGTTTCAAGTTACATCCAACTTATTCTCAAAGCTATCCAAACTAGTCAGCATTATACCACCTTATAAGATAAGTGGAGCTTTTAGTTTCTAATTTGTTCTTAATTTAGATTAGTGGAAGAATTTGGTACAAACAATTTCGCAGCGAATGGAGAAAACATACAATGTAGATTGTGTCATTCATAAGTATCCAATTGCAAATAAAATTGTTAAAACAACACTGTGATACAAAAACAAACAAAAACAAAAACAAAAAACAAACTATAAATCACATGTTGCCTTGTCAGGCAGTAAGAAGGCAGAAGAACAAGAAAGTTCACAATTACAATCAGAGTTCTTCGAAGCTCTGTGTAAAATAATGATACATACCAATATACATATCAATTTATAAACTACACTATCCTGTATTTAAAAACTTCATTAACAAATATACTAAATCATTTGGCAAACACACAGACCAATGAGAAGATATACACCTAAATATTTACATGTTTGACAATACACATGTATCTGTAATGTCTATTTTTTAAATTATATTTATCGTTAGACCTCTGACTTCGATGTTTACAGTTCCAGGTTACCTGTGTCACCCCTTCCTCTCTCCGCACTGTCCACACATAGTCACAGCACCCACACATTGCAACATGGATGTCCACTGACTTTTTTCTAGGGGGGAGGGGGCCACAAGTTGGAAGTTTGCCATCAAACCATATTAATTCATTATTTTGTTGTCAAAAGTTATAGTATTTGTTGCACATAACAGTATTAATCTGTGCTAAATAAAAGTTTTTCTTTACATTAAAATAAAAATAATAGTAATTGATTACACATTAACTTCATTAATTTCCAGAGGGGGCCGTAGCCCTCTCTTGCTCCCCCCCCCCCCTTTGTGATGCCCATGCTGGTAACCCGGAAAACCTCCAAAAAATCCATGGTTCAGGAAGATCTACCACAGGAATCGAACCCATGACTCTTGAATGGACACCACAGGCGTTCCCGCCTGAGCCATCCCACTCGGTGTTCAGCATGTTACATGATGAAAAAAACAGTGCTGAACTTAAAGTTTGAGGCTAGTGATTAAAAATGTGTTTGTTTGAAATACCTAAATGGAAAACTGATGCAACAGGAGAAGCCCTGAATCGTAACGTTTTTACTTTCTCTACTGGTAAGTAGGGGAAGTATTGTATTCCACCCAAAAATCTGATGTCCAGATTTCACCGGAAATATATGCTTTGAGACCCCTGAATCCAAAAAAAGCATTTTTAGAAAAAGGTCTGTGTGTCTGTGGACAGCATAACTCAAAAACTAAAAGTCAGTTAAAAACCAAAGTTGGTATTTAAGTTTAATGTCTTTCAAGGATGCGACACGAAGATTTTGAAGAAAATAGCCCCACCCTAAACTACCCTTTACATGGAAAATTTTTCAAAAATTTTGATTTTCTTGAAAATGGCTCTAACGATTTTGATTAAAATGTCATATGTTTGAGCTATTTTGGTGACAAATGAAGTGTATATCTTGAATTTTCTGGTTATAGCCCCTGTAGTCGTATTTACTCTGGATGACTTTTGCATAACTGGTAAACTGTTAGAGACAGACCAAATCATACTATACAAAAAATGTTGTTGTTAGCTAATGCTGGATTTCTGACAATGAGGTCATTAATCCTCTTGCTCTCCAATATAAAGAGAGCAATAGCAGTAATAGTAACCGCATTTTAGAGAGCACCATATTTTTATGTTTTGGCGGTCACATCGCTCTCTCACAATCCCCCAGAATGTCTGGAGGACCACACCTGTCATTGGTTTACGGGTCTCACTGACCTGACCGGGAGAATTATCAAAATAAATTCATCGAACATATCCTCTGATTACCAATCAGAGGACGTATTACATGCCATGACAGGTCAGCATGTTAGGGGTTAAGATTTTATAGAGGAATTAGAGAAATGGAGAGGTTGGAAAAATAAAGACTCCCTAGCCTTCAGGAACCCTAATAGCATGGGGGTCGGAAGAGAACAAGAGATGACCAAGGTAAGGTCAGATAGAAAAGTTTCAGTGAGGAGCAAAACACCAGTAAGTGGAAGTAATGTTCTGCTCAACTTGGGTACCTTGTGGTCGCTATTCACATATCCCCTAGACGGAGACCCCTGAGTCAAAATTGTAGATCTTGCTAAAATACACAATTTATGTCTCAGTGAATTTTCTTGTAGGGTTAACCATTTCGGAGATATTCCTTGTTATGTGTGTGAGTTTTGGAAAACTTAGAACTTTAGCGAAATGCAACAACGTTGTTCGTTTTTTTATATGTTAATCGTGCAAAGAGAACAGAATCTCAAAGCTTAAAAAGATTTGACTGTCGCACAAAGCCTGCTGTATTCTAATATTCCCCTTGCACCTACAAGGAAATAAGCAATAAGATAATTTGTATGAATGTTTATCTTAACTAACATAGAGATATACGAATAAGAGTTTGTTAGAATGGTTAGTACAAGAGTAGAGAAAGTCATTGGAGTGCAACACATCAGATTTTTTAAATTTATGTTATATGAGGGTTGTCCGTAAAATAAGGTTCCCAAGGATCTGCAGTCACGAGGAACGGTGTTACAGGAGATTTGGCAACACTGTCGTGTAGCCTGATTCTCCCTTTACTAGTACTCTGCCCTGCGAGCTGTCTGCGATGCTCAGTCTTGGATTGGCAGCTGTTACAAATGGAGCTTTCACTCGCTTCTCCCGCCAGGTGCAAATTATGCTTTGTGATGTGTTTTTTGTGTGCAAAATGACTGCACTGGTGGACATTCATTCCCAACTGTGTGAAGTGTACGGAGAGCAGTGTATAAGTGTACAACATGTGCGCAAATGGTACAGAGAATTCAAAGATGGACACACAGAGGTCCAGGATGACCAGCGTTCTGGACGGCCATCGGTTTCAGACGAAACGATTGTGAAAGTGAAAGAAGCAATGCTGAAAGATCGAAGGGTGATGGTTCGGGAGATCTGAGAGGTGATCCCGGATTTCAGCAAGACCTACATTCACAATATTTGACCGATCATTTAGGGTATACCAAGGTGGGTGGAGGCATGGTCACAAAGGGAGATGCATTTCCATCAGGACAATGGTGGTCTGCACATCCCTTGTGGCAACCAAGCTCATCAACAAATTTGAATGGGATACAAACACCAACAGTAAGTTTGTTGGCATAAATAAATAATAATTACCCTCCTTACAGCCCAGACCTAGCCCCAAGTGACTACCATCTCATCCCTGATTTGAAGAAACACCTGCATGGGACGCATTTCAGAACCGGAGAGGAACTGAAAGAAACTGTTTTAAGCTATCTTCACCGTGTGGCGAGAGAGTTATACAATGCAGGCATGCAAAAAATGGTACACCACATGCAAAAATGCATTGATCGGAATGGCAATTATGTTGAAAAATAGGAAAAAGTCTAAGCTTTCCAAAAATGTATTATTTAGTGTCAATAAATGTTTTTCATTGTGAAAAAAAATTGGGAACCTTATTTTACGGACAATCCTCGTAAAAAGAACATACCAACGAAGTTTATGTGGCTTTCTTATGTTGCAGGAATAGAAACGTAGCTGAAACTTCTGAGTGCTTCTGCTGATTGGCTTTAAAATGGAGAAGCACCTAAAAGGAACAATTCCATCTCCTTCTCAAGAAATTGAGCATAGGCAAACAAAAGCATAGAAAATGTGAGGATTCCTATTTAAAACTCAGTATATGGAAACCAACTGCATTGTGTTGCATGTTGTGAATTGTTTCTAAAATGATTCAGCATCTAGAAATAAAACATCTAACTGCAAAAAATAAACCTATTGAGATTTTTCAGTGCAAACTCTCTGTACTTTGGAGTCAAAATGTGCATTACAAGCATAGATAATTGCAGTGAAAAGGCTCCTTATGCATTATATCAAGTTGCTTTAAGACTATCTAAGAAAGGTAAGCCACATGCTATTGCTGAAGAGATTATTCTGCCCAGTGCAATTGATATGGTACCTATTAAGATCAGTGCTAAAGCTGCAGGAAAATTGAAAGCAATTCCCTTGTTTAATGATACATAGCTAGGCTTATTTCTGAAATGACTGATAACATTCAGGAACAAATCAGGCAGAAAATAAAAAGCAGGGAATTTTCTAAAGTAAGAACAAATTAGAAACTAAAAACTTCACTTATCTTAGTAATGTTGTTATTTTTTTGCTGTATTTTTTTGCTGACCCTGGGTTTCAAGCTGTGTCCAACTCATTCTCAAAGCTTTGAGAAAGAGAGAGCTGCTCAGCAAAAAAATAACAACATTACTAAGATAAGTGAAGTTTTTAGTTTCTAATTTGTTCTTACTTTAGAATCTTGTTGCTTCACTGTTAATAGCTTCAATTTTTCCTTATTTAGCAGGGAATTTATTTCTATTCAGCTTGATGAGTCTACTGATGTGTCACATTCTGCTCAAATTTTGTTTCATCTTATCTGAATCGGATGGATCAATAGTGGAAAATGTTTTGTTCTGCAAGCCATTGCCAGATTGCACAGCTGGGGAAAGTTTATTTAAATTGTTTCTTGATGCTACAAACCAATTTAAGATAGATTGGAGAAAATGCATCGCAATTAGTAGATGTGGGGCAGAAGCATTGACCAGACAGAAAAGTGCTTTAGTTAGAAAACTAAAATCAATAATGCAAATGAATCCACTGTTTCTTATACCATCAAGAACTCAAATCCCAAAAAATGTCCAATGAACTTCTCCAGGTTTTTAATGAGCCAATTGCAAATTGGA
This sequence comes from Tenodera sinensis, assembly GCA_030765045.1. Classification (NCBI taxonomy): domain Eukaryota; kingdom Metazoa; phylum Arthropoda; class Insecta; order Mantodea; family Mantidae; genus Tenodera; species Tenodera sinensis. The sequence continues at coordinate 251,261,543 of CM060964.1, read as the reverse complement.
ACTATTGCAAATTTGTCATCCACATATCGCTGCCAGAGTTTGAACATCCAAAAAGACACATCAGTGACGCATTAAAACTTCTGAACATACAGGACAAAAGTATAAATTTCACAGTGGAAGTAGAAAAAGATAATAAATTACCATTTTTAGATCTAAAATTAATCAAAAACAAGGATAGAATAAATTTCGATATTCACAGAAAACCAACGCAGACAGACAACTACATAAAAGCTAATAGTTACAATCCAAGAAGCCACAAACAAGCAATTTTCAATAGTTTAACACATAGATTGGTGAACATCCCTCTTTCAGCAGAAGAATATAAAACAGAATATTACAAAATAATTGAAATAGCACAAAAAAACGGCTTTCCCAAAGAATTAGTAGATAAAAAGGTAAAACAAGCAGAAAAGAAAAAATTATTAAAAGAAACTACTACTCTCACAGCAGCAAAAACAAAAATGATATTCAAAAAATTCACATATCATCCATGGGCCTTTGATAAATTTAAAAAGTTGTTCAAGGAATACAACATTGAGCTAGCAGCAGTAAACCATTACTCCATAAAAAACCTACTACTTTCAAACATCAAAGATGCTATTCCACCTAACAAAAAATCTGGCATATACCAAATTGAATGCAGTGATTGTAATGAAATATACATAGGAAAAACCAAAAGAAATTTAGAAATTAGATCCAAGGAACACGTTAGAAACATTAAGAGTAAACAATTAGAAAAATCAGCAGTTGCATTTCACTTTTGGACAAAAAATCGTGACATAAAGCTAGAACCGAAACTTCTCAAACACATAACCGGAAAACAAGAACTGTTTACATGGGAACAAATCTTTATTTTAAAAAATAGAAACCGAGTATTTAATTTCGACATTCCTCAGAGAGACATTTTCAGTAAGTTCATTGAACCGCCACCAGAAGAAACACCAGAAGAAGCATCACCATCTGCACCATGAAACACCATGGAAACCCAGTTATTGTCCGGTTGATAATGGAGGAAAGTTAACCTTCGAAATGCGTCCCGGAAAAATATGTTGTAAGTGTTGTTCAGTGTTATTAATTAACTCACCTTTTAAATTAAATTACAAAACTAGTTTGAACAACAACATGTTAAGTGTCTCACTAAATAGCTGTCACAAAACAAACTAAAACATTTCTCACCCATTTCATGTGTGTTTATTATGTGTGTTCTAACAGATTTGAACCAGATGTTACACGGTTATATAATTCAAACAATATGTCAAATTTCACACTAACTTTAATGGTTGTTACAAAACAAAATAAAATGTTCCTTATACATTTTATGTGTGCTATTTATTATCATCATCGTCGTCGTCGTCGTCGTCGTCGTCGTCGTCGTCGTCGTCATCATCATCATCATCATCATCATCATCATCATCATCATCATCATCATCATCATCATCATCATCATCATCATCATCATCATCATCATCATCATCATCATCATCATCATCATCATCATCATCATCATCATCATCATCATCATCATCATCATCATCATCATCATCATCATCATCATCATCATCATCATCATCATCATCATCATCATCATCATCATCATCATCATCATCATCATCATCATCATCATCATCATCATCATCATCATCATCATCATCATCATCATCTTCTTCTTCTTCTTCTTCTTCTCCTTCTCCTCCTCCTGCTCCTTCTTCTCCTTCTCCTGCTCCTCCTCCTCCTCCTCCTTCTTCTTCTTCTTCTTCTTCACCTGATTACACTACCCTTATGTAGGACTTAGACCCCCTAGGACTTGCAAGCCAGTGCTCAGGGTCAGATGCCTGTCAGGGAGCAGAGGAGCCTATAGACTGGACAGAGTGACGACCTGGAAGCAGGTGGTCAGCCCAGCACTAGGTATGATAGTGAGGAAAAGGATGATATGAAATGCCGGTAACATGGATGAATGGAAAGGCGATGATGGAGCATTTGGTGGAATGAGTTGCAGGGGAAACTGGAGAACCCAGAAAAAGCCTGCCCAGATGCCAGTTTGTCCACCACAAATACCACATGCGGGTCCCTGGGATCAAACCCGGACTGCCAAGTGGTAGGCAAACAGTCTAACTGCTCAGCCATGGTGCTGCCTACTATTTATTTATATTTTATTAAATTATTAAATTTATTTACTTTCCAGAAAATAAACTTAACATTTCAAGAACACAGTTGGACCCCAATACAGTGCCTGCAACCAGTGTGACCCACCAGTTGAGAAATGCTGGTGCACGTCAATTATATATTTGATTAAACTCTTCTGGAACTCACAACATATGTATGACAAAGTAGCAATTAATTACAGGGATGTCATACTCCATGTCTAGGGGTAACATACTAGACTTTCTAAAGTAAGAACAAATTAGAAACTAAAAACTTCACTTATCTTTAGTTTCTAATTTGTTCTTACTTTAGAATCTTGCTGCTTCACTGTTAATAGCTTCAGTTTTTCCTTATTATACTAGACTTTGTTTCTTGAGGTTGCGAGTTCAAACCTGGCCGAAAATGATGGACTTTTTTGGCTATAAAATTCCTTTGGAAAAGAGTGTCCATAAATAAAAGCTCAATTTCAGTTTAATTACAGAGATGGTATACTTTTCAAATTAAACATTCCCTTTCTTCTGTTTGACTGGGTATTAGCAGTGACACAAGCAGGATGGAGTTTTTAGGTTCATTCAGTAATGAAGAATACCTTAGCTTCATTTTGTTCATCTGTAGCAAGTAAATAATCCATGAATTGCAGTGTGTGATGAAACTTATTTGGTTAAAATCAGTACAAATTTAAAGGGTTGTTAATGTGGTGAGCCTCCAAAAAATGTAGGATTTTTAAGCTAACTGCAACACATATGGATTCAGAAGCTCTGAGGTAGCCAGTCCTGGTAGTAGCAGTAAAACGTTTGAACCCTATGTCTGTGTTTCACAACTGATCTGTTGTGAGGGGAGTTTGTCAGAGGACACATAGATATTGGGGCAAGGGAGCTCAGTAATTGTACTGAACCTCTTGTCATTATTCCCTCACACATATGTTGAGGGAGGTTTGTTTATCATTAGGAAATAGAAATCATTTGCTGCCAAATTGTAATGACTGGAAAGTATTTATGGCTATGCGAAGTAGGTTTCACATAATGTATTTGAACAAGTTTGCACTCATTTTGTCTGAATATATGTTGTCTTCTGTAATAGTCTAGGAGTTTTAACCCTCTGAACTCTGTTTTAACTTTGCCATTGTTTTAGTAATATACTTAGTGGCAGCTGGTGCCTAAAATAATGGGGGGTTCACTACTTTTAGTGCCTCATGTAGTTTACCTTTCTAAATAGTTTGATTTTCTAAATTGGATTAAGTATTTCAGTAGCTCTGAAACTACCTTAAACGAGCCTGATGACATTGATGGGTTGAATCTCCTGTAAAGGTATATTTGTAGAGAAACTCCATCCTCCTATCCTTGTGCTTGGCGAATCTGTCTATGACTCTAGTTGAAATATGGAAGACTGTGGATCACTTCCTTGTCAATAGACAGCATGGCAAGAGTAGACAGCCATCTTCCTCCATGGCACTTCTAAGAAATGTTTTTATCCAGACAAAGTGGAGAAACATCTCATTGCTTCACACATTGCCATTGGAATAGTAGCTACTAATTTCAACAATTTCATAACATCATCAAAGAGTTCTTGCAGGTTACTTTCAATTAAAAACTTTAGAAGGGCTATTGCACTTTTCATTTCTTCAAAACCATTTCAAGAATAAATGATCTGTAGTTCTGTTTTGACTTAGATTTATTTAAAAATGGCTAGGACTGCACGTCAGAAAGGATTTTTTTCAGGAAACTTATTTTTCAATGAAGGAAAGTAGTGCTGGTCAAGTAAATTAGCGGCCATTAAGTGACTGGAGAATTCAAACCTCTGTTGGCTGTGATGTATTATTATGTGACATACTTCCTTTGCCACTACATTCCTCCATTGGCAGTTTGCTACACTGCCTCTTTCTTTATCAGGAGCATATACAAAAGCGAGTGGTGATTTGAGACACAGCCTGTTTGCATGTCCGACAGACAATAACATATGAAACAGAGACTATCAATAAACTCAGGCTGCATCTTGGAAATATCGACTTGTGTAAGCCGCGCTGCAGCACGACATGGGATTTAGAAATATTCAGCTCTCCTAAAGCGCTCAATCATTTTTTCCATGGCTGTACCTTTAAAGACTGTAGCATTATTCATGTACTCTTTTACAACTCATCCAAAGCTGAAGTCAAATTTATTATCACGCTGAATACTCCAGGATTGTTAGATTCTGCAGCTTAATCATGTCCACGTAACTCAAGTTCAAACTCGCCACAGAAATTAATGCAGTCAATTATTTTGGAAAGACTATAGCGATTTTTCCTTACGTTGTCATTGTGTCTTTCTATATTCTGTCTGAAAGCTGAGCTAAGCTGTTGCGTAATTTCTATTTTTCCAAGGACTGATAAATCTAAATAAGCATTCTTATTTTAAATAGATTCTTCGTGCTTCTTAACCTTCTGTTTTAGATGACTTAGATCTGACACGCCAGTGCATGTCCAGCTTGTATATTTACCCTTAGCAAACAGCAAGCATGGAAAACAAAATAGCTTATTTGTGGAAATAAACCGCAAATCCAACTATTTCTTTTATTTATATTTACATTAAAAGACCTGCAACATGTCTTACCTCGGCTTGTTTGCACATGTATTAATTTCAGAGGAGGTATCGGCCTACCAAGCTTCTTTATTTCACACTTCTCTTTCAAGCTTAAAGCTGAGAAATCTGTTTCTAAAAGATATTGAAAGCTATTCATTCTTCTTGGAAAATAGCTCTAAGAATAGATGAATAGTAAATAAACACTAAAGCACAAGTAAATAACTGAATACACTGTAATACAGTTAAATGATTGTAGACAATCACTCCATTATTACATTGAAAACACACGTGCTGATTGTTCTGGTTAGGTTGCTTTTAATTCAGGTCGATTCATGCGTTTCCGCCAGAGTCCGACTTGCAGTTGGAGTTGCTACTCCGGCCAGCGCATATTTGCCTAAACCTAGCGACCTGCCGTCTTGCCTCTCCCTGCCGAAAGAGCACCCATAAGCTTACACTCGGAGGTTCACAAGAGAAATTGAACCTTGGGAATGTTGGGCAAACTTTGGCATGTGATAAAATACCTTGAAAATGCACATAAAATTACCTAACATGAGAAAGAAACAAAAAAATGATTGTTTAAATATAATTTGGACAAACAACCTTTCTCCGGGGGTTCACTGAACACATAGGACGTGCCGCCCCTGGATATACTGTAGTGATTTTCAGCTCCTCAAGCTGATACCTTATTGGCAGCAAAGGTGATATTTCATTCAGAATATTAACTCAAATCTTCCACTAGGTTCATTGAAAATCTCAAACTGTAAAATGTTTAATTCCTGTAGAAACTGTAAGCTTCTGAATATGAATGAGCAATTAAATAGTTAAACTTAATAGGAATATAACCAGCTAAGATGAATAGAGAGGATGAATTGCTGTTGAACTGTTAGAAGACCAACAGTGCTGTGTAAAGATGGAACCAGCAGGTTGCTTTTTGACAGCCAGAGACCACCCTTAGGTCATCCCCCTGTGATGAATATTAATGTTAAGTGGATAATTAAGTATTTGTTAATTAAAAATGCATGTGTAAGATTAAGTAATGACTGAGTAAATCACAATAATATTGCAGTGAACTATGGGGGTGTTTGGTGACACATATATTGTGATTTGCTGTGGTTTTTAGGAGTTACCTATACTTGGCATTATATAAATTGTTCAAAGTTGCTGTAAGCATCCCCGTAAGTGAAAGAAGATTTTGGTTAAAATGTGAGAAATTCAATGGGTAATAGTTTTCACAGCAATCTTGATATTTCATTTGAGAGTTTAACTAATCATATATGATTTTAACTCTGCTTGAAAGAATCAGCAGATTAAATTTATCATACAATTTTTATTAGATACCTAACATTAAACTTGGAAAAATGCCTACAGATCAACCATTACAACATTTTTAATTATCTGTTATTATATATTTTTACTGCAGTCTCCAAGTATTAACTGTGCAGGTAGTACCATTGTAATAAGTAGTTTTTTAATAGGTATTCATATTGTAACATACTGATGAACATGCAATATACAGGGTAAGTCACCAAATAATTTTAAGGCATGATTCAGGGGTTCTAAATGAGTATTTTTTTATGGGAATGTATGTCCATAAATGTCTTGTTATCAAGGTAGAGTGTATTAGCTTTTTCCAAACACCATGTAAGTTAAGAAGAAATTCTGTCACGCAGATTCTTGTTTCGCCTTTGGCATTGCAATATTGCTTGCGTTTTATTTGCTCAGCATTTTTTAGTATCATTTGTATTCTATTTTCAATGCTGTATGTATCACCATTAACCTAAACACTGCATTTTGTTACTTAAATGGTAAGGGATTTTTTACATATTATGCAGCATTTTGTGGCATTGTGGTTCTGGTTATTAATCTCAGCTAGCAGCATATACCAAAATACTCCACTTTCAGTTTTACAGCCTGTTATAAAAATGTTCTACTTATGCAGAACTAGCAGAGGTGCATTACATTTATGGTGCTGCTTGGGATATGCAAAAAAGGCATGAAATCTTTTTGGTGAGCTTTACCCAAGGAGGCATTTGCCTCATCACAGAATTTTTTTAATGTCATACATCAACGATGTGAGAAACAAGAACTTTCCAAAAAGAAGTGCATTGCTCAGGAGTGGCTCTAGAAGAGGAGGTTATTGATTGGGTCCATAATTTTCTGTCCACAAGCACAAGAGCAATAGCCCATGCCATGCATGCAAGCCAGTCTTCATTTACTAGAATTCTGTGCAAACAGCAATTACATCTGTATCATCTCACTCCTCACCCAAGTCCAAGCACTGGGGCCAGATGACCTTCCACCCCGACTAAAGTTTGTTCAGTGGTTTCTTCATTAATGCATTGACCAACCAAGATTTCCTACAACTATATTGCACACGGATGAGATGGTTTTTACACGAGAGGGCATATTTAACATGCATAACAGTCACATTTTGGAAGAGGAAAGCCCTAGAGCTATTAACCAAGCCCTGGCACAACAGCCCATGAAGAGCCAAGCCTTACCACCCAGCCGCTGCGTCCCCAACCTCGGCCCACTACAGGCGTCATTGGTGGGGTGCAGTATTGGAGTATGGTACATGGTCAGTGTCCGAATCCCTCTCTTGGAAGCTGCACTGTAAGTACAAATATGTAACTGAAATTTTAGCTTACCACGTATAGGAGTATTTTCAGATGTGTTGAATGACCTTATTAAGATTTGTACGGGTGACAGTATGTAAATTGATGTTGGGGGTAATGCCTCTATTTGCTTTCTTGAAATAAACAAGACACTGCTGATAATGTGACCAGACACTGTACAGCTTAATCACACATGGTCCGCAATGTTTATGTAGAAAACCTTACACCCCTATGGTTCTTATGTTTGAAAAATACCTCTGCACTACGTAAAGCAATAAACCTTCAAACCTTCTTAACAAACGTTTGTACTATGTATCCACATTATTAGCAGCAAGCTTTTGGTTTCATGACAATGATCTGCTGGCTGCTTATATTCTGACTAGATATCAAAGGTCAATATACGGTCAGCCCTTTCACCACTGTGAGGGAGAATGCAGTAGGTTGTATACATATACTAATTAAAATTTACCTATACTATTCATATCATATAGTAACTAAGCTAAGCCCTGGCACAACAGCCCATGAAGAGCCATGCCTTACTGCCCAGCCGCTGCGTCCCCTACCTCGGCCCACTATAGGCATCATTGGTGGGGTGCAGTACTGGAGGGTGGTATGTGGTCAGCGTCCTAATCCCTCCCGGCCAGTTATGCAGTCTTCACGACCTGGGGCTGCTACTTTTCCATCAAGTAGCTCATCAATTGGTCCCCCTGGGACTAACAAGGCTGAATGCACCCTGTGCCAGACCTCCCAGAGGGATTAAAATCCCTATGCTGGTACTGGGGATCGAACCTGGGTCCTCCGTGCCAGAGGCAAGCACGCTACCAACTGCGCTACTGAGGCGGTCATATCATATAGCAGATAACACAAATTATTACAATCAAGTTTAACTATAAAAAATAAAATAAAAATAAAAAAGGTTATTATTATTTATTTATGCCAACAAACTTACTGTTGGTGTTTTTTTAAACACACAAGCCGTGTGTGGGCAAAGTTTGAGAGGTAGAACTGGAACTTAAAAATTCAATGCCACAACTGGGATTTGAACCACAGACCTTCCGCTTACCGGGCAACTCCTCTAACCACTGAGCTATTGTGACAAACTGCCAGAATGGCATTAAATTCTCAAACCAGTTCGTATTTCTCCTGGTAAACCACAAAGGCAGTCTCACATCAGAGACAAATTTGTCTCTGGGGTAATTTATACTTACTGCAGTATTTCTGGAGCTGTTCTAAGAATATTTTTGAAAACCCTGAGTATAAGGATATTGGCTTATAATTTTCTATCATTTGCTTGGAGTCCTTCTGTTTCTAAATTGGTCTTACTACTACTTGTTTCAACTTATTTGGAAATATACCTGATCTACGATTTTCATTTATGACATGTGTGAGAGCCTCCATAATATGATACTTGCAATGTTTTAGCATTTCATTTGAGTACCCATCCATACCACTGGATGTTTTACACTTTAAAGCATTAATTTGTTTGATAACATCCCCTTTCATGATCTCTCTGATTACCATGGAGTTACATACAGTGGTGTATATTGTGGGCTATCAAAGCCATCACTGAAGCCCATATCTAAAGTAAACTAGAAATTAATAAGCAATATTAATAATAATTGCAGTACTAGCCAGTTTCTCATATGAAGAATTAGTGTGTCAGATGGAATATGTCTCTTTCTCTACCATTGAACAGATGGAAGAATAGGGCTTTGGATGCTTACTGTAGCAGCCTTCATTATGATCCAGGTAGAGAGAGGTGAGGTGACAGAATGCAGGAATAAGCATACCAAGGCTTCGGAATCTCATGTCGCCATATCCACATGAATGTCTCCGAAATGTGCCATATCAACATGAATTCTGTATAGCAATAGCATGTTGATTTAAAAGCAAGAAAGATCATGATTTTAATTGTGTGATTTTTATGGTTCTCAACAGCTATATTGGTATTAGTATTATTTATTTTCATAGTGTACAGAGCACAAGACAATTGCTAGTGCTAATGCTTCAGAATGGATGAATAATCTGTAGTAAAACAATTAATGAAATGACAATTCTCTCAGTTGAAATACGAGGATAAATTAGTGATAGTAAAACAGGGAAGGCCTACTCCAGCTCTTCCATACTTGCAGTGTGAGCAGAAGCAAAAGAAATAAGAATCCTTACATAAGGTATTTTAATATAAACGATTATATAAGAAAAAAAAATTATTTTCTTGTTTAACGACGCTGTCAATTGCCAGGATCACATCAGCGTCGCCGGTGTGCCGGAATTTTGTCCTGCAGGAGTTCTTTTACATGCCAGTAAATCTACTGACATGGAGCTGTCGTTTTTAAGCACACTTAAAAACCATCGGCCTGGGCCGGGTTTGAACCCGCGACCTTGGGATCCGTAGGCCAGCGTCTAACCAACTGAGCCACCCAGACCGACAAAATTATATAAGTATGCGTGGCTGACTGGTTCATGAGAATTAAATAAACTTTATTGCTGGCCATGTTTGTTGTTTGCAGCTGAGAAAACACCCTGCAATATGAACGGTTTCGCAATTTTAGCGTATTTAATCCCAGCTTTGGATGAACTTAAGAGATTAACAATGCATATAAAATCTTTTATAGCATTAAAAACTTTGATACTCTATGGACAGACCATTCATTGAGATGTCAGAAAAAAAATTACTGACTGTTTGCATAATGAAAAGGTTAAAGAAAATAGAAATGTACTGAATAGATTGATTGATGCAGTGGTACTTTTTGAAAAGCAAGTATGTTCTTTTAGAGACCATGATGAAACTTAAAAGCCATTAAATAAAGGAAATTATATAGAACTGCTACAATTTCTGGCTAATTATGAGTGGCACTGTCTCAGCATTTAAAGACAGCTACCGTTTTCAAAGGCACCTCGACTCTCATATGAATGATGTAATTGATGTAGTGGCCAGTGTTGTTAGAGATAAGATTAAGTCAAATATTGATATGGCTACTTTTATTGGACTCATGCTTGATGAAACAACTGATACCTCAAATAAAAGTCAATCATGTACTATTCTATGCTATGTTGATGATGAAGACAACTGCGAAAAATGATTTCTACATTTCATTGATGTAAATTCTGACCAAACAGCCAGTGGTTTATTTGAATGTGTAATATTACAGATGACTTAGGATGTCCAAAAAAATTGTTGCTCAAACTTTTGATGGTGCTGCAATAATGGCCAGGCATGTTTCTGGACTTCAGACTTTAAGTAAAACCGAGTAACCTACTGCTACCTTCATCCATTGTTATAGTCACAGACTTATTCTTATACTTTCCCAATCTGTGAATCGTATCAAGGAAACCAGACAGTTCTTCATTTCTCTCAATGGTTTACCCACTTTTTTCTCATATTTCACTTCACATACATTTCAAATTACAAGTTGTATACCTGAACATTGCAATTTATTATCTTTCCATGTAGTATAGTAGAAATTATAATATGTACTGTATTCATGCTATATTTTGTCTATCTAGTACGATAATCCTAATAAAAACCATGTATACTTAAGCTAAATGAAGCTAAACATGGAAATGAAGGAAAAATGAGGTTTAAAAAAATAAATACAAGCATATAAGTACAAAAATATAGCGCAGGCCTACTAGGCCCCGCATGACCAATGCTGTTCTACCAGGGCACGTGCTAATGGAAGGTTAATCAACAACCCCTTATTGTCTGGATCTGGTTGGCCTAGTGACAGCCCAAGTCACAATCCCAGCATATGCCACTAGTTGTATACAATTTTTTTCATTTTTTGCTTGGGTTTTAATTTTCATAATTCCAAAATTTGCCACAATATTTACATAGTATTTTTTTAAATGCATTAGTTACTTGCTCTGGTCTAATTATCAAGGTGTTGTTTTGTATAATATGTACGTTTTATGACCATTTGATGTTGTTTTCTTTATGCATAGTAATTATTATATTCAATATTTTCCTGATTTTATTGTCAGTCTTTAGAAATAGTTCTTTGTTGTGCAGCTTTTTTGGTTCATTTATCACCTTATTTAGAATATTTTTATAGCTCTCAATATATACACCAGATTTTTCATCTTGTTGACCATGTTGTAGGCTACTTAGGAATTGCATTCTCCACCTTTTGTGGATCAGTTTTGAATTTTACTTTTGTTGTAAGACATCTTACAATTTGGTATTCAATTGTCTAGACATTTTTTAGTGTGTTTATAAAATTTTCAAATGCATCATGCATCTTTGTTTGTCCATGTATCATATATCACGTTAGTTCATACTGCTTCTTTGATATTGGCTTGGAGTAGGTTTAGTGTGTCTATTTACATTTCTTTTTACCTTAGTTTCTTATTTTTGCATTTTGTTTACCCTGTATTTTACTTCCTATTAATTTCCCACAGTGATCAATAATTCCTCGCTTAATTATTGAGTACCTGGGCGACTGTGCTTTGCTCTGCTTTTCTTTTCTTTTCTTTTCCTTTTTTTAATAATTTTTTTTTTGGGGGGGGGGGGGGAGAAGATACTTATTTAGATAAACTTCAAAAGCAAAATGTTAACTAAATATACATTTTCATTCTAATTGTTGGAGCCATTTCCATGATGAGACCTTTAATATCCTGACTTGTTTGTTGAAATTGACCCATTAACATAGGCATTATGGCCAAAATAAGGTTTCAACTAATTGTGACTGTTACATGTAGACTGATACAGCTAAGTCAACTTTCTTTAGGTTTTCTGAAAGCTCTTGACAAGACCTTTAATATCCTGGCTTGTTTGTTTAAATTGGCCCATTAACAGAGAAATTACGGCCAAAATAAGGTTTAGAGTAATTGTGACTGTTACACATAAAATCACATTTTTTCAGGAATGATACCTATATATATAAACTTAATAAGCAAAACCTTATCTGAATACAACATTTGATCAAAATCATTAGTGCCATTTCCAAGTTGCACGGAATATATTTATAAGATACATTTAAGTCCTCACCTTTTATGTTTGTGTATACATGATCAATGCAGGTAGATGATGACTTTGTTTCCCTCGTTGGGCCTGTCTTCATCATGTTTAAATTATTTCTTGATAACAGCTCTACTAATTTCCTTTCCTTTATGTCCTCTACTAGAATGTTTATATATTGATCTCCTGCCTATAGTTCTTTGTTTTTTGCTGTGTTACCTAAACACATCTCTAGTTTGGCTAGAAAATTGGCTTTGTGGGCTTTCAGCAGACTATAAACCCCTAACAGTATAAGTATCCCTCTTTTAAAATGTATACAAATTGTTGCATTCAATTCAGAGCACATTTCCTCACAATACTGTTTAAAGTTTATTTCCTTATATTTTACATCCTTTCTAGCATATATCACAACCACCCCTCCCCCACTTCTATGGTTTTCTCTGCAATAACCAGAGGTATTATTTTCTCATAATAATTTACTTTTATTTCATTGTACCTACTTCAACCCATGTTCCAAAAATATTAATACATTTGATTGCACATCCATAACTATTTGTCAATTTCTGCTCGTTTGTTTGCTATACACTGAATGTTTTGGTGAAATGTTCTAAAATTACTTATGATTCCCTGTTGATCCCCTTTTTGTTTATTTTTGGCATATGTAAGGCTTGCCCATTCAGTTGCATGCAAGTAAGGACCTATAGCACCACTTGCCTCACCTATTTGTTTCTGCCTCTCATGCATAGTGTCCTTTACCTTCTCTTTTTCAGTTATTGCCCCTCTTCCTGGTATGTGTACCCCAGCACAGTTGTTTATTTCACTAATATTCACTCAAGCTTTTTTGTTATCTACACTGCTCGTTACTGCATACCAAAACTTTGTTCCCCTCAAGTAAGTTATTACCCTATTTAGCAGTTTGCCCTATTTGCCTGAGTCTCTTCTGTTTAGATGAAGTCTGTCTCTTCCTAAATCAGTGTCCTTAATCCATGCATTTCTGTCTATGAACACATAGTCATGTCCTTTGTACCCATTCAAGCATAGTTTGTAGCACCTATGTATCTTAGATCTTCATCCAGTGGCATAATATTTTACTAACACACATCTTTGCTCATGGATAAAGGTCTTTTCCATATTTTAACAAATCTAACATTTCATTCTTAATGTCTCTGGGAGTTTGTGTCAGTCCCTGGTCGTTTGTGCCTGCATGAATAATGACATCTGGGTCATCCTTATTTATTCTGGCTGCTGTATTCTGTTTACTTATTGGCCCTTGAGTCACCCATGACTATTACTGCTTTCTTTTCATAAATATTTTCCCATGGAGAATCTCCTCAAGAAGAATGTTTCGCTTGTTGGTTCCTGCATTTCATTTCCCACATATGGTGAATTTGTTACAGCGATTATGTTTTCTTGTGATGAAGTATTTCCCAACATTTTAAACATTATAATTTTAGTTAATAGACCTATTCCTTTAATGAGGAGCAGTACATTTTTTAACTAAATTCTTTATAGGAATACCCTCTTCTGGGCTTACAATACTCAGTAGTTTTATCTTTTCCTATCTAAGGCTTTACATTTAAAGATCATATGAGAAGCAGTTTTGCCTTCTTCATTGCATAATCTGCATACTTGTTCTTGTTTAAAGATCCATATTGTATGAGGTGTGCCCTTAATCCACAATGTCCCATTAATAGTCAAAGTATTAGGTTTATTTGGGATCTATTCACTTTTAGTGCAACCAGGAGGATATTTTATTCATCACTGTGATTACATCATTTTGTTTGAACCCAGTGACTTTGGGAATAACTAATCTACACAGCAATGATTCTTCGAATGGTGTTTAAAGGAATGCAAAAAGCTGGCTCTGATCCAGTAAATGCTTGAGCAGATCCTTGCCTTGCAAGGGTATCTGCTGTTTCTCTGAGATTCTCTTATGCTGTGGCACCCAACCAAGCATTATCTTGTGTGTTGCCAATTGCATTGGGTTCGTTAGGCAGTGCCAGACTTGGATGTTATCTGATAGTTTGGAATTGCTTTAACTGTAGAGAAAATCCAAATATTGCTACCTTTATAACCCCATTCTTGGTCCTCTCTGATGCAGGCTTCAGTTGCATAGACTGCTTGGAGTACTGCAGTGATGCAACCAAGGGCAACATATATGTTGTACTTTAATGTCTTCTTATGGATTTCAGCCCTGTTCCATCATCAATTTCAGAGCCATCTGTACACAAGATTAGACTCTCAGAAGGACAATGTATTTTGTTTTGATTCCATTCTGGTACTACACTGAACGGCTTGTCAAAAAAAAAATTTGTACCTAACATATAATCACTGTCCATCTCAAATAGAGGGTCACCTATATATATAGTGTAAATAAATAATACCACATGAATTTTACTGGTAGTAGATGGTTCATAGACAATCAATTTGAGATAGGAAATCTGTGGTTTATGGTGTCAAGTTACCAAGTTATACATATTCAAAGTATTTAGCGATTGTGATCAATAAATCATTACCAGAAATAAATATGTAAGTAGTAACCATTGGAAATGAAGTGGTGTTTATTGTGCACTTAGTAAAGCCTGTATTTTGTCTCTATGAAGAAGTATTTCTAAACTGTAGCATTTCCAAAAGTGCTTAATTGTGGACTTAACATGTGGCTGCATGCCACTGCAATGGATAACAGGTTGTGGCAAATGGCTAAAGGAACACAGGGTAACTCTAAAGCATATGCTTTGGCTGCACAGATATGGCGACCGACTGTACACCTAATAAATCCGAGAAATCAAGTTCAAACCTGGAGATGGATAAACTTTTGTTTTTCGTTTCTTTTCCATCTTGAGAGCAATGTTGTGCTTATGCTTTAAAAGAGCAAAATACCACCTTCATATGCAATGCACAGGGTTTTGTTTACTTTTGCTTCATCTCACATCTGATGGTCTAGGCTGGAGAGTTATATATTGACATTGGTTTGAAGCTGTCGGTTGGCTATAGTTGCCCATGACAATGAGAGCAATTTTCAGTCTAACAGTTAATAGCTGTAAACAATTCACAAAACGTTGAACCAAGCAATAGCACAAAGTACTACGACTCCCACAAAAGAGGCACTGAGTACCTATGTGTTAGCATGACAAATGTCTAATACTACCAGTAAACTGTGAAGGTTTAAAAAACAAAATTTATACGGGGAGTTTACAATATTTACTGGAGAAGCTAGACTATCTGGCAGTGGTGGAAACCTGGATAAAAGAGGACGATGTAGAAATAAACGGATACAAATACATGGGGAGAAAGGGAGAAATGCTTGCCAAAAAAGGGAGAGTATCGGGAGGGTTAGGATTTTACATAAAAAGCTCCTTGAAAGCAACTGTTAAAGAAACGTGGTCCAGGTCAAAGGAAGTATTATGGGTCATAATCCAAGATAAACAGATAGATGACGGGAACATAGGTGTGGGTATAGTTTATAACCCGCCAGTTACCTCACAGTTCCACAATCCAGACTTGTATAATGCTTTAGATAAAGATATAGGGAGTATAAGGGACAAATACACACACATTGAGTTTGTAATAATGGGTGATTTCAACGTAAGAATAGGGGAAACGGATGTAAATCTAACGGAGGAGTGGGGCGTAAACGAAGTGTTACAAAAAAGAGACAGTCTAAGGCACAGCAAGGACAAAACGGAGGATAGGGGAAGCGGAAAATTTATTGAGTTTTGTGAGTTAAATGAACTAGATATCTTAAACGGGAAATATGGGGAGGATGAGCAAGGGGAGTATACTTTTATAAATATAAATGGTCAAAGTGTGATTGACTACGTTTTGTGGTCGAATAATATTAATTATATGGTAACGAACTTTAGGGTCACAAATTTATGTACGAACAGTGGTCATTTCCCACTATTAATTGACATACTTATGAGAGTAAATGTAGAGCAGCAGGTGCAAGAAAAGGAAAACACACAAGTGATTAGGGTAAAAACATTTAAATGGAGGGAGGAACAAAGAGAAGGTTTCGTACAAGATATAAAATCGACGGTAGGGCAAATCTTAGAAAGAGGAATAGTGGTAAATATAGGGGAAGAAAATGCAGAAAAAGCATTACAGCTATTAGAATTACTAGTAACAAGAGCAGGGAGGGAAATGGAAGTAAGGCAGAATAGGAAACAAAAAAATAGGGGGTGGTTCGATGAAGAGTGTCAGGCAGAAAAAAAGGAAGTGCTCAAAGAACTTACTAGATGGAGGAGAACAGGAGAGGAAGCAGATAGAAAAAATCTGATGATTAAGAAATGGGGATATAAAAATCTACTAGAGGTGAAGAGGAAAGAATGGCAGGAAAATATGGGGAAAATTATTAAGGAGGCTATAGAGGGAAAAGACAGTAAAAAAGTTTGGGAGGTAGTAAGAAGGACCAGTAAGAAGGGGGAGGTAAAAAATGAGATTACACCAAATGAATGGCGGAGATATTTTAGAGATTTGATTGGGGAAAGAAAAAATACAAAACTAGAAATAACCGAAATAGGAAAAATAGATACAACAAATGACAAATTAGATGATAAATTTACAGTGCAAGAGGTCTACCAGCAAATAAAAGGTATAAAAAAAGAAAAGGCAGTAGGGTATGATGGAATACCAGGGGAATTTTGGAAAACATATGGAGAAACAGAAAAGGGTTTAGAAATAATGACAAAGGTATTAAACAAAATAAAAGAAAGTGAGGATATTCCGGAAAGTTGGAAAATAAGTATGATAGTACCTATATATAAAGGGAAGGGGGGACCAAACAAGCCAGAAAACTACAGAGGAATAAGTCTGCTATCTATTTTAGGAAAAATTTACACTGGGATACTGGCAGAAAGATTAAAAAACTGGGCAGAACAGGAAAGGAAGCTGACAGACTTTCAAGCAGGCTTTAGAAAAGGGAGGCAAACAGTAGATAATGTGTTTATAATAAAAACAATAATAGATAAATACCTTAGTAAAAAGAGAGGAAGAGTATACATGTTTTTTGCAGATTTTGAGAAGGCATTTGATACAATAAACAGGAGAGCTCTTTCATGGAAATTAAGAAGAAAGGGGGTGAGCGAAAATTTTATAAAGGAAGTAGAAAAAATATATAATGGGATAAAGTTTTGTATAAGATGGGGAAAGAATGAAATCACAGAAATGACGGAACAAGCAATTGGTTTGAGGCAAGGATGTAAACTTAGTCCAATATTATTTAATTTATTCATAGACGATATAATAGATAAAATCCAAAAAGCGAACAAACACTGTCCTGTAATAGCGAATAAGGAAATACCAGGATTGCTATATGCTGATGATTTAATGGTAGGATCTATAACAATTGTAGGATTACAAAGGGCAATAAATGAGGTGCAAAAATTTTGTGAGGAATGGGGAATAAAGATAAATATAAACAAGTCCAAGGTCATGGTTTTCAAAAAGGGATTTAAATTGAGAAAAGAGGAGAGGTGGGTATTAAATGGGAAAAGATTAGAAGTGGTCAAAGATTTTGAATACTTGGGAGTGAGGCTAAATAACAGAGGAGAGTGGGAGGCACATGGAAGAAAGATAGAAGCAAAAGGGAGAGCTGCAATGTCAGGAGTCAGAATTTGCAAATACAAGTTAGAGATGACAACCAAGTGGCTGGAAAGGATGTATGAGGCAGTAGTGGAATCAAAAATGCTTTATGCAGTAGAGATCTGGGGGGCCACAGATATAAACAAGAAGGTAGATCATATGTATAGAATGTTCTGCAAAGAATTATTGGGACTACCGAGATCGGCGCCAAGAGAAGTGGCCTTGGTAGAGCTTGGGAAAACAAGAAGGAAAGGAATAATAATGGAGAGAATAATAAAATTTTGGTATAAATGTTTGGTTAAAGAAGATGGAGAAATTTTAAAATTGTGTATGAAGCAACAAAAAAATCTAGAGAATGAAAACAGTTGGTGGGCAGGGGTTGGAAAAATTATGGAGAAAATAGGAATGGGAGATATATGGAAACTTGAAGAAAGAAATGAAAGTAATGTAGATAAACTAGTAAAGTGTAGGGTAGAAGACATAGAAAGGCAAGAGATATGGGGAAGTTTAGAAAACAAGAAATCATTACAATTCTACAAGCAAATAAAAAGAGGATGGGGGCGAGAACCATATGTGGATTATTGTAACAGACAGGAAAAAGAAGGACTAGCGTGGATGAGAACAGGAGCAATATTTTTAAGAGGGACAAGAAGTGGTAAAATAGGAATATGTGAAATGTGCGGTGAGAAAGAAAGTATAGAACATTATTTGACAGAATGTAAGGAATTAGCATTATGGAGGAAAAAGGTTTGGGAGAAAAAATGGGAAAAAATAGAGGGGAAAATGGTAGCCATAAAAATGCTAACAGTGAAAGAGGAAAGGAAGGTTAGAAGTATAGGTGAGTTTTTGAAGAAAGTAAGAGAAAAATGGGCAAGAAAAGTAAAGAGTGTAAATGAAGAAGGCAGAGTGGGGGAGAGGGACAATTAATTAATATAAGATGGAATAGATTGATCAGAGCTACCTGGGAGGCAAATGGCCTGGGTGCCATGCAAACCAAGGTAGCAATAAGGTTATGTAAAATTTGTATGTAGATTAGGTTAGAGTAGGATAATTGTAAAAGTTATGTAAAAGAATTGGTACAAATAAAATTCATTCATTCATTCATACTACCAGTAGGTGACCTTGATAACCCTGGATGCTTAGAGCTGCTACTACTTATGAGGTCTGGTATAGACTGTATCTTTACTTTGATGCACTTATTTAATCTATTTCAAGTATAATACCTGGAATAACTGATGAAATAACAACATGCAATTCTTATTACACATCAACCATCTTTAATGAACTCCAAGCTTACTGATGTTGTACCAACATGAACAAACAAAAATTTACTAAATTGCATACATACTCTATCTGATTAATTATTACTGTCCAAAGGAAGGGGCACTACTTTAACTAAAGGTCACTTGAGGACTCCACTGGAAGTTTTCACATCTATCACACAAACATGGTTGTCAAGTCCTGGATATGTCTTTGTTATAACATCAAGTTTCCACATAAGAGGAGGGATATTATCATCCTTCAGTAACACCACAGTTCCAATTTTCACATGTGGCATAGTTGACCTCCATTTCTGGCATTGCTGCAAGGAATTCAGGTAATCTGCATACCATCTTTTCCAGTAACAAGCCTCTCCGATCTTGCTAGTTTACTTAATGGTATGTCAGTGTAGTTTGGTTCAGACAATGCAGTGAGCGATGAACCTACTAAAAAGTGTTCTGGTGTTAAAGACTGAAGGTCTTCAGGGTCATCAGAGAGAACTGTCAGAGGCCTTGAGCTCAAATATGCTTCCGTCTGGCAGAGAAGTGTACTTAGCTCTTCATATGTCAATGGAGTTGTACACAACACTCATTTCAAGTGATGTTTCATAGGACGCACGTTAGCCTCCAACAACCCTCCAAAATGGAGTGAACTAGATGGAATAAAATTCCTTCTGAAACACCAAAGTTCTTGATGTTGTTTGTAAAACTTTCAGAAGCAAACAACTGCCATAATTCTTTTATGTCCTTATTTGCCCTTATAAAGTTGGTCCCATTGTCTGAGAATAAGTTTTGACAATGACCTCTTCTTGCAATGAATGTTCTTAAGGCAGCAATGAATGCATTAGCTGTCAGTTCAGTCACAAGTTCCAAATGAATTGCCTTTGTGCTCGTACAAATGAACAAGGCAATGTAACATTTTTGGATGCTTCTGCTTCTTCCAAAACTAACCTACATGCTGAGTGGCCCAGCATAATCAGCTTCAGAATTATAAAAGGGCCGTGCAGGCCACACCCGTTGCTTAGGAAGTTCCCCCATTAGTTGTTCAGTAGAAACCTTTTTCAACCGGAAACATCTCAGACATTTATGAATGTTCCTTCGAATTACTTGACGTATACGAGGAATCCAGTATCTTGCTCGTAAGCTAGTAGTTATTAATTGAGCTCCTCCCATGTAGTTTTAAGTGTTCAGCATCAATGATAAGATTTGTGAGTTTGTGCTTAGGAGGTAATATTAACTGATGTTTCTTGTCATATGACAAGACAGACTGGCCTAGTCTTCCTCCCACTCTCAATAGATCACTGTGCAGGTATGGATGGAGATTTGGCAACATGCTGGATTTGTCAATTTCCCTTCCTTCCTTTAGGCTTCTTATTTCTTGAGCATATTCATCTTCTTGAGCCCATCTGACACATAGTAGAAGTGCTTCATTTATTTCTTGATATGAGAGTGAACCAACTCTTTTGTCAGTTTTATTTCTTCAATTCCACCCAAATCGACGGCAGTAGGAAATTACTCTCAATAGCTTATTCAGACACGAGAATCTTGACCATATATCTTCATTAGATTTCTTGTTTCTGTCATGCAGGAATTCACCTTACGTTGTTCAAGTGTGGTTTTGTTTGATGAGTTATTCTCCATGGACTTCCACAAACCATCCTTCTGTCCTAAAAATGCAGGACCATTCCACCAGAGATGATATTGGTTCAAACGTTTGGTTTCAATTCCTGTTGATAATACATCAGCTGGATTGTCCACTGAGGCTACATGATGCCATATATATTTCTCGGTCAACCTTTGAATTTCCGCTACTTGATTGGCCACGAATGTTTGCCATTTAGTAGGCTCACTGAACATCCAACTTAGGACTATTGTTGAATCAGTCCAAAGATGAATTTCATCTATACTTAAATTTAAAATAGGAATCACCTTTTGTATTAACTTGGCTAACAAAAGTGCCCCACACAATTCTAATCTTCGTAGGGAAATCTGTTTCATCGTTACCACTCTTGATTTTGCTTTGGGAAGTTTAACTGTAACTTCAGCAGACACATTTACTGATCAAACATATAAACATACTCCATATGCCTTTTCAGAGGCACCTGCAAAACCATGTTCCTGAATGTTTGATATTCCACTAGAACATAAAACATATCTATCTAGTTGTATGTTTATCAATGCTTACAGATCATCATACAGAGAATTCCATTGAATCTGGAGTTCTTCTGCTAACTCTTCATTCCAGGTAATCTTTGTTTTCCACAGTTGTTGGATAAATATTTTGGCTTTAATTATCACTGGACCAAGAAGTCCCAACAGATCAAAATTAGATGCGATAACTGACATAACAGTGCATTTTGTTAGCATCACAGGACTAGATTTCACATATACATCAAATTGGAATTTGTCATGAGTTGGATTCCAAATCAAACCAAGCGTCTTGACCTTGTTCCCTTTGTCAAATGTCAACAACTGCTTAGTTGTCTGTTTTCCACCTGGAATTGCTTCAAGGATGACATTACTGTTTGAACACCATTTGTATAACTCGAAACCACCACTTGCTAGCAGTTTCTGAAGTTCTTCTTGAAGTTCAGTAGTCTCTTGAATAGTTGAACATCCTGTCAAAACATCATCAACAAAGAAGTCTCTCTTGAGCACTTGCGTTGCCCTGGGGTAGTTTTCTTCTTCATCTGAAGCCAGTTCTGCTAACCACCGTGTAGCTAAGAAACTTGCTGGACTTGTTCCATAAGTGACTGTTACTAATTGATATTGTTTTAAGTCTTCATGCGGTGAACTTCTCCAAAGAATCCTTTGCATATCGTAATCATCTTGATGCACTCTCTCTTGTCGGTACATTTTTGAGATGTCAGCAGTGAGAACGTAGGGATGAGTTCGAAATCTTGTCACAATAGAAAGAAGGTCCTGTTGGATCACTGGTCCTATCATTAATATGTCACTCAGAGAAATTCCTGTACTGCTTTTTGCAGAAGCACCAAAGACCACATGTGTCTTTGTAGTTGAACTTTCCGGTTTAAAACATGTTAAAAACCACATGATGTGGTAAGAAAAATGTTTCTTTATTCATTGCGTTCTTCGTCGATGTGTTGCCATTCTGGATTTCATAACCAGGTTTCATATGTTCCAATTACAAATACTCTTCCATGAAGCTGGTGTAGCTGTCACGTAGGCTGGAACTTCTTGATAGTTACCTCTCCAACTGATAAAATCTCTGTTTAGCACACTTGTAAGAATCACCAAGAGGATGATGAAATGAACGGCATGGTAACTCCACGATGTATTTCCCTGTGTTCTCTCTGCATGTTGTTTCCACAAAGTGTTGCCTCCTCTTCTTCCTTGGAATAATGAGTTGTGATGACTTCTTGTTCCCAGAATCTGTGTAGTTGTCTATTCAGATCTTCATTTCTGAGAAACACTGAAGTGGAATTGACTCTTGGTTCAATATCTGGTAAACGTCCAAGCAGAATCCAACCTAGCTGCGTTTCTTGAACTACAGGATGATCTTAGCTGATTATATACTGTCCTTTCTTCAGTAAATAAGGATAGACATCGGAACCTAACAACATATCCACCTTTCTAGGAATGTTGAATTCTTCATCAGCAAGTTTAATATTCTTGGGAATTTTCAGTTGAGCGATATTTACAAAGGAGCTAGCGACTCTCTTGCCAACTTTAGTAAAATGAAACATGTCACTGTGTCTTCATAATTTTCATCTCTTGATATCAATAGAATGTCTGTGCTATGTTTAGCCAATGCAGAAGTATTGTTGATACCATTTATAGAAACTACATTATGTTTCCATTTCAAACCAAGTCGCTGTGCTAAATCTTCTGTAATGTAACTAGATTGTGAACCGTTGTCTAATAGTATTTGACATAAACGTTGTTGTCCCCTTACATCTTGCACCTCGGCTACAGCTTAGCAAGTAAAACTCTAGGCCACATTCTTGATCCCTGCTTCTTATTGCTGTAATAGCTTCCTTGACTTTGGTCTGGGGCTGTAGAAGTTTGTTCTCATTCATTATCATGACTGGTTGGACTTCTTCTCTAGCTGGATTTTCTTGCCAGACCTGATGTAACAGAGTATGGTGTGGCTTACTACGTTGTTTACAATGTCCTGTCTTTGAACATTTTTGTGTCATATGCTTTTCTTGTAAACAGTTGAAACACAACCTTGATTTTGAAACAAATGTTCTTTTTTCACTGACTGGAGACTGAATAAATGCATGTACTACCTTACATTTTGGACAAATGGAACTAGCCGCAGAAGTAAAATGTTCATGTTTTGACCCTTATGTTGCTTATCTGATTTTGTGCAATGAGTTCTTGCATCAGATGATGTCGTCTGTTTACTAGCTGCCACATTTTCCAATGCTTGTCATCTTTTGTCTAAAAAAGAAATGAATTCTTGTAGCCGAAGAAATGGTGTATCATTTAAATGAAGTTCCCAAGATTTCTTGGTTGCATTGTCTAGGTTTTGTGTTATCAAGTGTTCAATAATGACATCACTTAGCTTAATTGGTATGCTTAGTTCTTCCAAAGCGCTTACATTATTTGACTCGCTGTTCACTAACTCAGTCAGCTCTTGTGCAGATTCTTTTGTACTGCCTTCAACTTGAAAAGACTTAATATGACAAGATGCAATGAGTCTTTTTTTTCCAAATCTTTTTGTTAATACTTCCCAGGCTATATGATAATTAACTGTAGTCACAGGAATACTACTTATTGTTTGTTCAACATCTCCCTTCAGTGCTGATTTCAAATAATGAAACTTTTGAATGTCAGACAATTCTTCATTCTCAGGGCTCTTCTAAATGTATCACTAAAACTGATCCACCTATCGTATTTACCTGTGAACTCAGGTAGCTGGATCGCTGGGAGTTTTATATGTATGCCTGCTGCTGAATGCACTGATCTTTGTGATGATAATGGTGGTGCACTGACTCTTGCCTCATGGTCATCAATGAGCCTTTGCATAGCCACATGCACTGCGTGATACTGAGCCTTGAGTTCTTCTCTTTCCCTATCATGTGTTTCTGGGTTCTCTTCCAATGTTTCTATTTGATCTTGAATAGATTCATATTTTTTCCACAATTCTTGTAGTCTAGGAACTTGTAACTTCACTTTTAAGATGTCTTCAGTATATTGATATATTTGTACAAATGTTTGTAAGCATGTTAATCCTGCTTTTATGCAAGCATGAGCATTAACAAGTTGCTTTATTTGTTCATGCACCATATTCTTGAATTTCCTTGTGAAATCCGCTGAGAAGAAATACGTGAGCAGCATAAAGTTTTGCGTATTTAGCGAGAACCAGTTTTTCTGCTACTTTCTTGCTCGTTGGGTTGGTAATGCTTATGAAACCTTGGCGCTGATTGGCTACTTCCTACTCAGCTTGCTACACTGCATGTGATTAGTTGATGCATGATTCAAACAGCTTGGATTTCCCTCTGCATTTATGCATTGCCATTTTGCAATCTTATAACCCAACTTAAATAATGACAATTTGCTGTTCATAATCTGGCCATCTAGGATCATGTTTAGAGTTGCTAACACTTATGAGGTCTGGTATGGACTGTATCTTTACTTTGATGCTATTATTTAATCTATTTAAAGTCTAATACCTGGAATAACTGATGAAATAGCAACACACATTTCGTATTACACATCAACCATCTTTAATGAACTCCAAGCTTACTGATGTTGTACCAACATGAACAAACAAAAATTTACTAAATTGCATACACTGGAAGACCTAACACCACCATGTGGTGACTGTTTTCTACTCGTCACCCACGTCTGATTTCATACTTGCCTTCAGCACACATTATGTTAAAGCAGTTAAATAGGTACTCTGGGAACATAGAGCAAAATTACACTTTTACTGAATCAGCTGACATGCATCTAGTGTATGACAAAGCAGGAGGCTATTCTGCAACAGCTGCATGGATTTACAGCAAAAGGTACCCCAATAGACGACAGCCACATCTGACTACTATTGGATCTGTAGATCAGCATTTGTGAGAACATGATTCCATGGTGGCAAATAAAGCAGATTGCGGTACAACACACACCCATCACACTCCAGAGTTTGCAGAGAATGTACTGCATTTACTGGAAGAAGACCGTCAAAAAGCACCCATGCCATTGCATGTAGAATGGGTTTCAACCACATAAGTGTATGGCAAGCGTTGCATGAGAAGCTGCTCTACTCCTTCCATCTACATAAGATGCAAGCCTTAACTCCGGAGGATTGTGATTTACGCTTGCAGTTTTGTGAATGGCCTTAAGGCAGCCACCAGAATTGTTTTCAGTGGTGTTGTTCACTGATGAAGCCATGTTTACCAGGGATGGGCCAATTGTAAACCAAAAGAATAGTCACATATGAGCATAACAAAACCCCCATACCACTGTTCACAGGAGCCAGCAACAGCAATTTATGGTGAACATATGGGCTGACATTGTTTCTGACCGTGTTATTGGGCCATACCTTCTTCCTCCTCAACTGCGTGGCAACATTTATAAAACATTTCCGAAGGATGTACTTCCAGCCCTTTTGGAAGAAGGGCCACTTGATATTTGCACTCAAATGCATTTCCAACATGACGGAGCTACTGCACATTATGCTATAAACATACAGGAGCATCTAAATGGAGTCTTCTCCAACTGTTGGATCCCCCTTCACTGGATTTCAACCCCAGGGTATATTCATCATTAATTAATTCTAAAGAGACACTGGTTGCCCAAATTATTTCAGTCAGTGATGAAATTCGCAATGCACCAGGAATGCTCAACAGGGTTGGCAAATCATTTCTACGTTGATGTCGCCTATGCATTAATGTTAGAGGACATCATTTTGAGTAGGTCGTTTGAAATCTGGGTCTACTCATAATTTGCTTCCTTACCTTTGTCCTGCTTGTATCTACCTATTGCATTGTAACGTTAATATCAATTCAACTTTTGTTTGTAATAGCTCAGTCACATATAGCTCTTTCAAGTGCCTATCAATTATTTACTTGTTTGTAAACTGTTATTTAAGCTTGAACCATCTATTTAAGTATGTGTGCAGTTTTCAGTGTGTATCTACTATTTATGTCATTAAAGAGTAAATAATAGTTACAAGAATTTGAAACAAAAAGCTAAAACAGTGGTCAAATGAAAAATTTTAACACCACGAATGTTTCCTGCAAATCAAATTAAATACAGCATGTGCTTAAGAAAGAAAGAAAGAAAAAAAATGAACATAAAAAATGCGTGGCCATGGTGATCTCAACCTGAGCCCTTAATTCATGTGTACCTTCATTGTCCTGAACATATCCATTACGCTAATACTCAGGCTACGAAAGCAGTTACTTTTTTCTCATCATACATTATAGCTGCAGTGGATATGAGCAGTGTTGTGCATACCTCCAAACAATTTTAAGGCACAGTTCTGTAATTTGTAATCCTAGACCATAGGTTTCCTATCTCAAATTGATTGTCTGTGAACCGTCTGTTACCAGTAAAATTCCTGTGGTGTTATTCATTTGCACTCTGAATATATAACAAGTGAACCAAATGACTCCGAACCCGCTGCACTATGTTTTGTCTGTATGCATCCTCGGTGCTCATTGCCAACTGCTGCTGTCATAGAACAGCGTGAATGAAACTATACAACATTTTAAACACCACTTTTAAAGGCTTTACTTACCAATGTAATTAAAGGAGATGCTGAAACTGGCCACCATCATTGTCCATACATTTTTAACACCTCTTTAGGAAACTATACATCACTCACTGTAGTTCACATTGAGAAATGCTGGCAATTTCGCGGTGGATATTTTTTTTAAATCTTCAAGGGTGTGTGGGTTTGTCTTGTACACTTTATGTTTTAAGTTACCCCAGAGATAGAAATCACAGATCACCTGGAAATCTTTCTGGAAATTACACTTTCACTTGGCAAACTGCCTGAGTTAACACATATGAATCATAAATAAATACATGCTGTACAGTAGATGAGCCATAATACACTTTGTGACTAAGTACAGGACAAAATAATAAAGCACACTGGTAATAACTCAATCACACGTCAGCTCAGTACTGCACTTCAGAGAAAAACAAGTTAACCACATTACCTGGTGTACAGCAGCTCCGTTGTTGTGTTTCTATGTGCGCAGTGGAAAAACACTGTGCAGCACTTCCGATGTTTTTGGGTCTCTCTGTATATACTGGGTGTCCCAAAAAAACACTGATGATGCTTAGTATGTTGTAAGGGTTGGCAAACTGATCAGTCTTCAAACAGGAACCTCCGTCTGGAAAGGGGCTCTAATGACCTACCAGTCGACGGGTTTCTGCTCAAGGTCATTCGTCAAGAACAAACGCGCAACCTATAACCAAACTTGCGTTGGTTATGCCTTGTGTTTTTCTTCTATATTTTCTAACCATTATTTGCTGCCCGATTTTGGTTGACTTTGGGCCACCATATGAGTAACTCATAGGCTATGTATCTTACAATTGCTTTGTAGATTCAAAGCATAATTTATGGATTAAGTATGCATGTTTCTTCATGTCAAACTAAGTTTTATTCATTCACCATAAAAAGATGTACATATTTTGTCATAAGTGTATAATTCTCTCACAGAAGGCTGCCTATATAAATTCTCCCCTTCCAGTCATTATGGCAGTACCCTGGTTTGCCACAAAATCTGAGGGCCCCTCTAGACACAAAGTACTGCACAATTTATGCAATATTGGGAAAGTGGTAATATATGGACTGGGAGCGAGCACAAAATTATAATCTGCTGTTCTGATACTACATTTTATAAGTCTGTCTTTCTAGAAACTTGCCCCCTCCCCAGTGTCTGCCTTCCCCTCACGGACTTTAGAATCTGTGCCAGAGAAACAAACAATAACTTAGGGCTAATCAGTTTAATGCAACAAGCAAATAGAAATGCAAACTTATAAAAGAATACAATTATACTTATTATGTTTTTTTCTCTTCTTTGTAGTGTTTAATGCCTGCTTTTACTACTATGGCACCACAGGTGGTGACACTGATGATGCATGGAATGAAGATGGAGCAGCGGTGAAATGAGATGGCGGGGGAAACTGGAGAACCCAGAGGAATCCCGCCCCAGCACCGCTTCATCCACCATGAATCCCACATGCGTGGGATCGAACCCAGGCCACTTTGGTGAGAAGCGAATGGTCTAACCACTGCTACAGTGCGGCCGCATGTATTATGTGCAGAGATGTCTATCAATAAGGTGCTATACACTGATATATGCTTATTTAATCCACTATAAAATGTGTGCCTATAGGTTGTATAAAAGCCTAGCATAACTTAAGTGAGTATGATTGGTGAGAAATTACCTTCTGATTGACACAAGCTCCTGTCAGGCCACTGCGAGAGTGCTTGTCATCTATGTATCCAATCAATGCTGACCTGAAGTTTTGTCTTCCTGAAGTTGTTGATCTGCGAGATCTCACACACTTCACTTGCTGACTCAGAGAAGTGTGTGTCAATCACAAGGTAATTTCTCAGACTCCAGCTAAGGAGCCCTGTATCTGCATCCTATATCAAATTTAACCTGCATTAATCAACAACTTAAAACTAATCTGTGTAATGAACTGGACATACAATCTGGTGTAATATAAACAGTTCTATAAATCCTTTGTGGAAATAGAGGTACCTATATCAAAGTTAAGCAGTACTGCTCTTTGACATGATAGTAATTACTGTTGAACAATTTACTGGTTATTTAACAACAATTGCAAATTATTAACTCCTTGCAAATTCATTGCAGATACAGTTTTATGCTGATTTGGTGCTCCATATTTTTGTTGAAATAAGTTTGATTGGATGAAACATTTAGGAATGTTAAGGCAACTGGAAAGGACAAAAATGACCAAAAATATCACTGTTTATTTTTCTGCTAATATATTACACTTATGGTAAATAGTTCTACAATTTAGTTTTAAAAATTTTAAAATAGTGGTTTAGGGGAAAAAAATCACAAAAATATGAAAAAAGCTTAGGTTCAGTGTTGTGTAACTTTCTTCCAAGAAAATGTATAACATTGGGACTTATTGTGTTAACACTCAACTGTTGTGCAAGTTAAGAAATCCTATCCTGCATTGTATATGAGAAGTTGATTTCTGATGCTTACAGTACCTTCCTATCTTTGCTTACTCTAGATATTCTGGTAAATTTCAGTGAACAGGCCTTGGTTGTTTAGCGTCCAAGAGAGTAACAATGTCTGACAGACATCACATCACCAGTTGCATGATTTTTTCTGTCAGGAGCGTTATTGTTTACAGTGGCAAATTGTGCTGTTCAATCCAGTGAAGTGACACTCAGAGACCCTGATTTTGAAAATTCAAATGCTTAAAAGATTGAGTGCAGATACCAGTGATAATGAAAGTAATGTGGATAGTGAATAGTAATTGAAAGTAAATCTGATACAGAGAAATCATAAACATTATTCTGTTGAAATGGCTGAAAACTGTTGCTTTGAAGATGAAAAGGCTGCAAATAAACAGAAGCTGAAGTCAGGAACAGCTATTTGTATTTTAGAACTCATAAATGTACAAAATGGAATCTGTGAGAAGATATGTTCACTCTCCGAGCTACAGTACTATGTATTTGCTTGCTTTGAATCCTTTTGGACGGCTGAGCAACAAAGTGAATTATAAGACTGCTTCAGATTTTCTTTCTTTCCTTGAGATGACACAAATAATTATAAAGTGGATCAATGTGAAATGGAATAATGTGACACAAACGTGTGAATACAGTGGTCATTCCCATACTCAAGATGTTGATCATATTGAGGTTGAAGATTTCCAAACTCTGCTGCTTTCAAACCAAATGATGAAGATATTTCATCTATATCTGCAACAAATGGCAAATGCAAAGAAATATTATCTCATCATACCATAAAAGAGATTTTCCAATCTTCTGCCAGATTTGCGGTTCCCCAACCCTAAAGACAGATTACAAAGACATCTAAAAATCTGCATAAGCTGTGGGAAAAAGCATAATAGGAAGGGCATGCACATTTTGAAGACACTGATTGAAATATAAACACTTTACATTTTTTATAATCAGCATACATTGCTGAATCTGAAAGTACCTGTTTTTTTTCTAATCTCTGTAAGCATGATTCCTAGGGAGAAGAAAAAGTCAAGTAAACATTTTATTTTCTAATTATTTATGCAAGAGGGTTCTTTATTTATTTAACATTTAAAACACAGGTCAGAACACTTGAAGACCTGTGAAGCATTAAGATCAGAAGAAACTACAGTTCAAAAGTATTGGAAGGCACGAATGCTAATGGCTTCATTGCCAGATGCAAGGCACTAGAAAACAACAACAACATTTAAAACAACATAATTAAACTTGCCATATATCATAATAATGCTTAATGATGCCTTGATTAATTAAAAAGCTTAGAATCTTGAAAAACCAATACACATTAATTCTGGAGTAATACAAATATAAGGTGTCTCCCAGATGTTACGTTGCCAGTAATGTGACGACTTTATCACATTACCAGTTAAGAGTTAAAAAGACATTTTCTCCTGTTTCCATGTTGGTGTTGGAAGCTATGCTGCCACTACAAGTGACCCATTATATGGAGCTGGAATGGATTAGACGTTCTGTGAGCTATACTTTATATACTGTTTACTTCATATATATTTCGCAAAACTAAGACCTGTCTTTGCAAATAACCCATTTTTTTCAGGAACTATTGGAGCTAGAACATTGCAACTTGGAACATTAGTTGCTTATATGATTTCGTAACTTCTAATAGGAGATTATTTTCTTAAGTTAGAGAAAAAATTCTCATTGAAGTTTTACATAAACTTGTGTTAAAAATTAACAAACATTGCAAACATATTTTATAATATGAAACTCAATACATTACATTATTCCTGTGCCCATTTCATTACTAAGGCTTCGTAAATATAAGATAAAAATTTCTATCAGATGTGACAAATAGATACAGAGAAAATGGGACATTAATACCCTAACTTTAACATTGGTAAAATAGGGCATTCCCAATCCCCTTAAACAGGCAGGTTCAGTATTCTCGGATAAATTACCCACGTATGGAATGATAAGAATGGGGAAGTCTTATCAGTAAGGGCCAATTAAACGTGTGCATGTAATTCACGTTCATTCAAAGTAATAAGTTGTTCTTCCCTCCTTACCATATTAGGTAATATCCCTTAAGACTTATTTTTGATTGGTTGACGCAGTTTTGACGTATACAAAATGACTAATACATAACATCGGTGATGAGCGTTATCACTCAGCAATTTATTAGAAAACAGTAACAAAATGACTGATAATATGTTTCTTCTATTCTTAATCTCGTGACATTTGTGGAAGATGCTATGTTATCACATGAAACTGCAAAATCATTGAATTCGCGAAATTTAAAACCATTCAATTACACATTGCGGTAATATCAACCGCATCTCTTGACTAGCGATTTTTAGTGGGCGTTGAGAAGTAGTTCTTCTTTATCTGCAACATTAATTGCTGTATGAATGAAAAAAATGTTGTATTTCTACTAAATTTGTCGCTGCTTAGTTATTATATGTATTTTAATTTCATGTATAGGATAATTTTCGGTACATGCAAAGAAAAATATCGTTTTAATATCCTATTGAGTCTAAAGAAGTCATTGGTGAGATACAATTACCCCTGGGAGTGTTGTTCAAATTCGAGCCAATGGGAGAGAAGCTTATTTCTACACCGGATCTTGCGCATTAATACTGTTCGTGAATACACCTCATAGAAGAGAGTACTGTCGGCAGTGAAGCGAATCACCGTTCCATTTGGATCTTGGTGTGTGTAGACAATCGTTTGTGGTGATAATTTTGCCAGTGAAGTGGATTTTGCTCAGGGGAAATGGTAAGAGGTTATATACATTAAAGGAATGAATAGTAGTTGTGTGAGCATTGTGGGTTTCACTTCATCTGTCATTTTAATGACCTTACATTTGCTTTTAGGACAAGAGCCGGGTGGAACATGCCGGTTGCCGCCATTTTATCGGGATCTTGATAAAAGCTGGGACTTCAGGGACACTTAATTGGGCATTAACGAGGTTATCGGGGAAAATTCCTCCAATAAGTTGCATAGTTTTTCCTTGGGTACTATCTTAGGGCACTTTCCCCGGCCTTGTGCTTTGAATAACAAGACATTTAAAATATGACATGCAATTTCACTGTTTTGATGGTAAGGCGTTGATTTGGTTAATGTAGTTTCCATCGTGAGAAAATCCCGATGTCACCAAATGGAAAATGGATTATAGGTAGAACACCAAGGAATATAGCGTTGTCAACATGCTCTATGAACCGTCATTCCCACGCCCGTGTCTTGGTTGAGTGGAATTGGTTACTTTACCGTGAATTTCACCCAATCATCGGTAAGCACCCGCGACTTATTTGTGCCGTGTATACCAGGTGTCACGATTAAATATATAGTAGGTTAGGAAGGTTGCGGGAAGGTTTCACATTTTTCAGTGCTCAACAAATGGCACAATTCTGCATCAAGAATATTTGCTGCAAAGTTACCACCCATTTAAAACAGTGGGAGAGAGATATGCAGGATTATCTTAGTGTATTTTAACCGCAGAAAACTCGCGCAGCTTGTTGGAAAACAGCTGGTAATCATTTTCTCATGGTTCAAATATTGACGGATATCCAAAGACAAATGTGAATTTGTAGATTGGTCTTTCACCTCATGTTAACTTATTTATGAAGTATTTATCCTCCAGGACTGCATTTCGCCGACATCAGTAAGCAGTTTTGGATATAGTTTTCCATCTTAATGGAATTCATTATATTTTGCATCCTACCTGCCAGATTTTTAAGTAATATGTGGGTCCCAAACATTCGTTCACCTGGCAAGCCCATTTCAGATACCTGTGAAGAGGAATTTACTAAATATGTGGAGCCTCTCATATCACAAATTTTTTATGGAATGTTGAGCTGATAAGTGCTATTTACTGTATAAATTGTCATTTTACTGCAAAAAGCTGCTGGAGGTACAGAATTAACATTTATAAATTGCAGCAATTAGATCCAGTTTAAAAGATATTTTATATATTTACATTTCTAACACAATAGCAGCTTTATAGAATATTTTTTCAGTTGGCAAGAATGGCTCCTATATTCATACTTTTCCAAATAGTTTCGTACTGGCAATGGCAACTGAAATTATAAGATAGACAAATTTGTAAGTTGTCCAAACTTAGTTGGGTGCACTTAGAGAACTTGGATATGTCTGTGTAGATCTAACATGTTCTCCAGTTTGTACTAGCAGCTGTTTTAAATTTAGACTTGCACTCCAGGAAAGAATCCTCTTAATTAGCATTGGGTTGTGTATAGGCCCTTCAGACTTGATATTAATACCGTGCCATCCAAATTATTTCATAAACTAGGATTTCATGTGAGATATTTGTAATTTGACTTTTCTGTGCATGAATATGAAATGCTTAGACTTGAGATGCTGTAGGAATGGATTTATAATTTAAGAGCTAATACTTCACAATCTTTGGGAATTAAATGCTATGTCAGGCTTATTTTTTACAGCAAATTCCATGAAGCCTGATACTGTATAATTTTATTCCTTAGGATTGTGACCATTTGCTAGAGAATTACTGAGCACTTTACCAAACTAACGGAAAAAGTACTTTTAGCAGCAGATTTGGGCAATGGCCCAAACCATCTGCCCCTTTTGAGTGCATTTCTTTGTGTAATCACTAGAGCTTCACAGGAGCATTTTTCTTAACATTTGCAAGTGTCATTTTGTATGGCATATGTTTGATGTTGGGAGCATTGTCAAAGGAGTTAGCAAGTTGACAGAATTTTAAATCAAAAGCTATATTAATACTGTTCCAGTTATTACTATTGGTTACCTAGAACTCCTATCAGCACATGTTTATCAAATTTGATATGCCTTATGTCACCAAAGTGCTGGTTTTCTCAAAATTGGTCCTAGTTATCCATGCATCAAGCATCTGTCACTCAGATTGGGTTGCATTTACCTATCAAGAGTGTAATCGTATGCTCCACCTCTACCTGTGCTTATTGTAGTTCCACAGCATTGTTTGGAAATTCAAAGAACTTTTTAATAGGAAATTAAAATACAGTTTAAGATGTAATTCTTTTTCAACATGGATCTGGTTCTGCCATGGCAATTTCTGTATGGACTACTCGAGCAGTCTTGGTTTTTAATGCTGGGAAAGAGGGTATTTGTAATGAGAAATGTTCAGTTTTGTACATTTTACTGTTATACCAGCATCAATTTGTAGAAGTGGAGAAAGTAGAGATATGGTGTTATAAATACCTGGTTGATAGATCTTGGCTCCAACACAGGATCCTGTCATCCCATTCATGAGCGTCGGCAGACTTTTTTCCAGGGGGGGGGGGGGCACATGTTTGAAATTTGCAATCATATAGTATTAATTCATTATTTTGTCAATTTATATTTGTTGCATATAACCGTATTGACTTATGCTAAATAACAATTGTTCTTAATTAAAATAATAGTTTAATAGTCAGTAATTGATTGCACATTAAGTTCACCAACTTCCAAGGGGGGGCCACGGCCCCCCTTGCCCCCCGTTTGCGACGCCCATGATCCCATTCATATACATTTAGCCATATACAGGCTAAATGACCCTGTCATCCTGTTCTTATGCACATGCTAACCAAGGCATCGTAACATGCGCAGAATTTTGATAAGAGGACTCTGGCCTGCTATTAATATACAGAATGTCCTAGGCATCCTAGACCATGTGATGCTCATCACTGAATAGACAGGACAAAATTTGATGTAGGTATAACAATTTTCTCTACATTTCTATTGTACACTGGCCATCTTTGGATTAATTGCCTTGTCTTAAACTTTACAGGCAGTTTGTTCTGTAAATAAATTTTCTGCAAAATGTTTTCTTGTGTTTTGCACAGGTTAAATAATGCACTATTACAGCAAAGCCTATCAATTTACAAATTTTCATTGTATTTTTATTTATTCCAGGATCAACTGAATAGTTTTCATTTTCAAGGTAAAATTTTTATTAAATGTTTTAGTGGCATACAGTATATCATAAATCGAACAGAAAAGATATGCTCCACTTAAACTATGGGAACTATTTGTAGAATTGCTTGCTATGCCAGAATTTGGCATGATGCTTATGCCTCCCTTAGAAAACCTACATGGAATGGATGCATCTAGGGTTAACATGTTTTTAATTTAGTTATTAGGGTGATTGACATTGCCCAAGCTGTCTTGTGGACTTTCATCTTTTTGTCTACCCTCTCAATGTTTTGAATGAAGAATAGTTCTATTGGTAGCTTTAGTCCAGTAGTAAGTGAAGTTGTGCAGTGTACACAGGAAAGTGATACTAGGAATCGTTAGAATGGAAACAGTTTTAACTCTACTAAAATGGCTTTTAAATCTGTCACAGGAGTGGAAATTTGCATAGTATCTTTGTTTCACATATTTTGTAATGCTTTTAGGTAGTACATGAAGTAAAATTCATAACTAGAATTTATTACAAATTTTACTTCCAAGTATCTTTTACTGGCCTTAAATGCCACAAAGCAATGAAATTCTGAGTAAATTAATTTCCTCGGAGGTTTGTAGTGACATATTACCTTACACCAACTGATGCAAAAACCTTATCCTACTCCGCTACAGATAGGTATTAGTTAAGTACTGGTCTTGAAGTTTTCTCTAAAAGTATTAAGCATATGCTTTCCCTCCCCCCTTTGTTTCTGCCTCATAGGGCAGTGCCACATTTTCATAGTATAAATTACAGCTTGCTGTTATGTGCACATTTTAATCTTTTATGAGCATAATTGCTCAATAATGCAGATTTTCAAGCATGAACAGATGTACCATTGTATGCTATATTTTAAAATTGACTGAGTGTATTATGTTAAAATATTTCCTCCGGTACTGCAATGGATTTTGGTTCAATTTGATCAGTAGCTCTTCCCCTTCTCCATGTAATGTATAAGGTAAAAATGAGTTGACTACCGCATATACCTAGAGCATATTCTAATTTAATACCTTTACCTGTTGCTTGATATAAAAGTATTCCTCCAGATTTCATGGGGAGCGAGTATGCATATAAGAATGACACCATTCTTTTTGGACGAAGGGACAAAAAACATTACTTAATGTATTCACCTCACTATTAGAAACATTACTTGCAATAGAGCATGTGATGGAAATGCATCAGTTAACTGATGCTTCAGTGAAAATTATAATCAAAATGCACAGAGTGTAAACACTTCGGATATGGCAGCTGAATCATCTTTGGTGGGTTTGGATTTAGGTGTTGCTCCTTTGCCTGTGGTTTGTGAGTAAAGTGAAATGTTAATTTCCACATGCTTATAACGTTATTCAGTTGCACTTTGAACTATGGTTTTCCCACATGATGTAGATGAGTGTTCAGATGTAAGTGATCTGCAGCAATCATGTGTGAGCAAGAGGCAGCTGTTTAGGGGTGGAGATTATGAAATATTGCGTGGATAACCCAAGGGTTTGCACTGATGGGCACTTTGGTTTGAAATGGATTTATGAATTTATTCTGATAGTGTTACATGGAAATACCTATAGTTGATTGGTTGGACTGTTCTCCATTTTTGCATAAGATATGGCAATTGAAGGTTCATGAATGCTTTGCACAAAATGCACGTCAACTAACCTTTTGCACTCCCAGCATTTTTACAGGTTGTGCTTTCATTGACATCCATGAAATTTGGGTAAGCTTGTCGAACTCAATCATGTTTTTAACCACCCTTATGCTTTCTCTCCAGAACATACAAATAATTTCAAATGTTTATTGTAATCTATTGAACATATCTAAATCCAGAAAATGTTTGTACTCACTTTAGTTGACTGGATACAATATGGCGGAATGTAAATGTTGCTAGTTGATAAACTTTGTGGGCAGAAGCCTCGGAAAACTTCAAGATTCAGGTAGATGTTTGAACATTTTAGTACCTTATTAATGGGTCATTCCACTTTAAATGACAAAGAATATGAAATATGCCTCAAGTAATGCATAATGTTCCATTTCAAATTGGAATTCTGTATGTTGTCCTATTGCATTAGAGAAGTATTCCTTTCAACCATTCCAGAAATATTCATATGCAAGTACAAATGTTCCATCTATGGCAGCACTTTTTTTTTATACAAAGAATGAAGTTATCTTTCTTTGATATACAAATCAGTGTTAAGAGAATAACTAATTTCCCTTTGTGTGCTATTCAAAAGAATTTCAATAAGTCAAATTTCCCATTCTTGAAAGATAAAATGTGAACTGCAGTATTTAATGATAAATGTGAATTGCAGTTTGTTTTATTTGTACTATGATTTATGGGTTGAAATAATTAATAGTACTTTCTAGTCCCTACCTATTTTAGGTAGAGGAAGCATTGTATTCTGCCCAAAAAACATCAACATTGCGTCAGACGTTTGTCAGACATTTTGAAATTGTTTTAAAGCTTTTTGTTTTGTATTGCGAGAAAGTCCGTGTACATGTATGAACAGTATAATTTGTAACGAAGTAGTGGATAAATACCAATCTTTGTATTTTAAATCAATTTTATCGTGCTTCTTGCCAGGTAAATACATGGTTTGAAAATTCTTTTGGTGTTGGCCTTCTAGATAAACTAGTGAAAATGGAAGTCTGGTTCTCCATAACTGTAATGAAGCTGAAATCTCATTGGTCCACTTTTTCCCCTCCATTATGCAACTTTGATTTTGTTACTGAAATCCAAATTTCTGTTTATGTTGAAGTTGAACATCCTAAATGTTAGTGTCTACCATCTGTCCAGTAGCCCAAGAAAACTTAGTTGTGCCATCATTAAAGCTTCAGCTCTTTAACTTCATCTTCCAAGGATGTAATTGATTTTCAAGAAAATCTTTCAGCCCCAAATACCCTTTCCATTGAAGTGGTTTTTCTTAGGTGGCCCTTCTAAGGATTTTAATTAAAATACCATGTGTTTAAAATGTTCATGACTACTACTTTCTGCAAAGAGCCTGGAAAGTCCTCTCTTCCTTCAGAATGAATTTTGACAAATTCTTATTGCATAAAGAATAGAAAATCCCCCTTAATACAATTTCAAATAAGTCACATTTTCCAAGTATTCATTGATCTGATATTAGCAATAAATTCATAAGTTAGGATTATAAATTGGTCGATATCTTGACGTCATGGTAAAAGCATGGCAACTAGCTGCCCTCTTTAAAGATGTGACCATTGCTCCAGTATGTGGTATTCCATTTTTACCTACAACAATATGTATAATGCATTTCTACTAACTTTTAGCTTTAACGTGGAATAGAGAGAAATGACTGAATAGTTTGTGGAAGGAAAGGTTACTGGTTAGGGAAAGTTAGGTGACAATTTTTTTTCAACTGTCAATGCTAAGTTTACTGTGGAATGACCCTGATAATTTTTGTTGAATGCATAACTTTGTATTGTGGGATGCTTTTGAACTATTCTTTACTTCTAAATTTGAGGTATAAATTTCTTTTAGTGAATTAGAATTGTCGTCAACTTTTTTTTTTCCAAAATTGAGAAACATTTTAGCACACAGTACGTCACCTGGTGTATAGACCATTGGGTGTTAATGGTATCAAGCTACTTTAAGATGAAAGAGTACATTTCCGTCAAGATCACATAATTTATGATTAAACTTTATAAGCAATTACAGGCCATTTAAAGCAAACCACTTAAACGTTTGGTGTGGCAAAAGCTTGTGGTAGGGGTCAAAACATCCGTGGAAGAGTTACAGAACATTTTTTAGCACAATCTCAAATTGTGTGCATTCCTTCAAACTTGTTTCCATTTCTTCCCATTTTTCATTTGAAAGATGGCCATTTTCTGGAATTTGTTTACATTGGAGGCACATTTTTTGTATTGTTAGTTGGTCTCAGTTTTCAGTTTTTGGTTGACTTTTCAAACCTAGTCATTACTTATTCCTTTCAGAGGTATTGAAATGTACCTCAACTGGATCAGTAACATCATTCTCATTTACTATAACTGTAGTGCATCTTCATCAGACTATCTGGATCAGGAAGAATCGCATCAATTGTATCACAAGCGTCATGAATTTCATTGGAAAAGTGTCACTTGTAGTAACCAGCATAATTCCTTTGAATGTCAGTTGTTACATATCTCTTGATTGTAATCTATAAATAATGAAAAGCAAAAGAGAAATAACCAATGGACTTGTATGTTATGGTTTGCAATTTTTGTTGGCGCAGAATTGCACATCTATCCCCAAAAAAAAGCTGTAAGACCTGTACTTCAAGAATCCGTGCTAATGTTTTCACTTCAAGGAACACAATATGGAATATTATTGAACACCAGTTTACTGTATCAAACAGAAAAACTAGAAGGCAAATAACACGTGGCAGATGCTTGCATACTATTAGACATCTCACTAGCATTGTCAAGTAAGAGTTTCCATGTGCCGACATGAGATTAACTCTCATGCCCAGCAGTCTATAAATAATGAGTTTATTCTATGGCAGGAAGGTGGAAATGTAACAAGGAAAAAGTTTTCATAGGCACTGCAGTAATTTGCAGCTTATAATAAATTAATAAACTACACAGTATTCTTTTTTAGTGTTCATATAATAAGATAACATCAATGATATACACGGTCAAAATGACTTGAATTCATGTAAGCTAAGTAAAAAAAATCGTGGTGCTGGGCATTAATGGGTTAATGCTAATCAGCTAGAGTGTTAGCTGCTTCAATAAGTTAAAAACATTCACATGTTGGTTGCATCTTTTAATGTGAATGGCTGCTGTGCAATGTAAACAACGTTAGCAGATGCATTTTTTGTGTTTACAGGTTTTGAATGTCTAATACTTTTTCCCCTGTCGTAACTTGACAATAGCATAGGAGCAACATTTTGGTATGCTGCCAGGACTGTTAAGCATATGCATATTTTGTACAGAAAACCAGTAAGCGTGTTCAACAGCTTTGCTGAATTGAATGGTTTGATTTTAGGGGCCGGGCTGCCTTTCATTACGTTCACTAAGAGATGCAGCGTTTACATAATCCATTGTGGTTAAGCCACTTTGTGATAGGCAGGAAGAAACCCCTTAGAAAAGATGAATTGTACTAAATCCATTACCACTTCCTGCTTTCAAAATGTTCAGGACACTGAAATAAACAGATGTACGAGACAGTCCTTACAATTGCATGTAACTGTTATGCAACATAATTAGTATCAGTTCTGCGAATTTTTCCACCATGAGCGTCGGCAGACATTTTTCCGGGGGAGGGGGGGGGGGCCACATGTTGGAAGTTTGCAATCAGATATTATTAATTCATCATTTTGTCAAAATTTGTATTGTTGCAGTTAACCGTATTGATTTGTGCTAAATAACAAAATTGTTCTAAATTAAAATAATACTTTAATAGTCCGTAATTGATTGCACATTAAGTTCACCAACCTCCAAGGGGGGGCCGCGGCCCCCCCGTTCGCGACGCCCATGTTTTCCACCCAAAATTTCGATGTCCAGATTTCACCGGAAATATGTTTTGAGACACCCTGAATCCAAAAAAAGCATTTATAGAAAAAGGTCTGTCTGTGGACAGCATAACGCAAAAACGAAAAGTCGGTTAAAAACCAAAGTTGGTATTTAAGTTTGTCATTCAAGGATGCGACACGAAGATTTTGAAGAAAATAGCCCCGCCCTAAACTACCCTTTACATGGAAAATTTTTCGAAAATTTTGATTTTCTTGAAAATGGCTCTAACGATTTTGATTAAAATGTCATATGTTTGAGATATTTTGATGACAAATGAAATGTGTATCTTAAATTTTCTGGTTATAGCCCCTGTAGTCGTATTTACTCCAGACGACTTTTGCATAACTGGTAAACCGTTAGAGATAGACCAAGTCATGCTATACAAAAATGTTGATCTTGCTAAAATACACAATTTGTCTCAAATTTTCTTGCAGGGTGAACCATTTCGGAGATATTCCTTGTTATGTGTGTGAGTTTCGGAAAACTTAGAACTTCAGCGAAATGCAACAACGTTGTTAATTTTTTATGTTAATCGTGCAAAGAGAACGGATTCTCAAAGCTTAAAGAGATGTGACTGTTGCACAAAGTTTGCACCTACAAGGAAATAAGCAATAAGATAATTTGTACGAATGTTTATATTAACTAGCATGGAGATATACGAATAAGAGTTTGTTAGAATGGTTAGTACAAGAGTAGAGAAAGTCATGTGAGTGCAACACATTAGATTTTTATATTGGGGACGATTGCTTCCACTTAGACCCGGTTTCTTAAGATGGTGTAATGCAGGAAGCGTATGTTGGTCGCACCAAATGCGTGGCTTGCATGTTTCACCAATGTAGTAAAGTGAAGATTAACTGGTGCAGATTCATTTAACATTTGAGACGTAGAACTGGAGCTGAAATTTCAAATCCCAGCTGTGGCATTGAATTTTTCAGTTCGTTCTACCCCTCAAACACTGCCCACACAAGACTTGTGTTTAAAAACACCACAGCAAATTTGTTGGCACAATCATTTAACATTATTTAATGAACTGGTAGTTCGAATACTATGTCCCACACACATTTTCTTATTTTATCTATAGTTAAGTATCCAGTTCATGCCTATTCTGCTTGATTGCTGTGATGTGGTTGTTGCCGTCCTGCTTTCCCTGTCGTTCACCCCAATGAGTGAAACGGAACTTACTGGAACTTGCGGTCTGTCTATTGGAACAGTTAATTTGCGGTTGCATAGATGAAAGTCTGTCAAACAAATGAGGCTTTGACGAACATTATTGTAATATATGGTATGAAGAATTGCATTATTCGCACACTGAACACGTCAACGAAAAGGCAAGAGTCACTTGTACCTAATTTTGTGGTTAGGCAAGGAGTATCAGAGGGGAGACGTTTTACCCATACCTTGCTGTATGCTGTAACATGGGAAGTATGGGTGTAAAGTCACCGTTCGTTTTACATATATACATTGTAAAATACACGTAAATAATGTAAATTTACTTTCAAATGTATTTGTTCAGCTGAATATGACAAAGTGTATTGATTTTTTAAAGAGATGGTGTTATGCGAACGAAGGCAAGTCTTCTCAAAAGTCCAATGATGCGAGAAAAAAAATTTTGTTCTTTAACGACGCTGTCTGGACAGTATTTGACTCACTGTGAAGTGAAGTGTGATCCATTAATACGATAGTGGTAATCAGTAGGATCGTTTTGCGGTAATGGTGTCAGGGTAAAACTACTGCATAGGTACATTTTTTAGGCCCAGGAATTTGGCAGATCAGTTAGCAGTAATGTGTTTGAACCTAAAGTAAAGGAATAAGACATTTCAATACATCCAGGCGGTGTCATGATCCGTACGAAGTTATCATGCTATCAACTTCTCTTAATCTGGTGTATGGTTTGATATAAAATAGCATTTACTCCGTCTTGTATTGCTTCCTGCAGGTCATGCGTGCGCCAGAAATCTAGTCACGAATGTTCCAGTGAACCATTGATGTACATTGTACAGGATGTCGCACTTAATCATGAAGCTTCTTGAGGGGTTTGCGTATTTGGCTCACTAAATACATTTGCGAAAAAGGAATGTGGAGTAATTTACAATTCAGTCTGGGAACGAGTTATAGTTCAATTAGACTACGTCAAGCCCAGCTTATAAACTGCAATAACTAGTGGAAATGAATAAATGGTCTGCAATGTTATGAGAACTGTAGGGGAAAGTAACCAGCATTGAAAGTTCCTTCACCACATGGCTATTTTAGCATTTATTACAAAGGAATACAATGTTCTCGGGTGAGGAAGACCTACTGGTGCCAAATAACCGCCGATGTGCCATACATTATGCTTAGCTACAAAGTCTTGCACTCGTGAATATGGTTATGTGCATCAGCGAGCTTTTCGTGATTGGTTTATGGAGCTGTACCGATTTAAGTATACAGCAGGTTATTTGAAACAGCATTTAGACTAGGTTCTTAATTACGCGTAAGCCGTTCCGCGGACTCTCCAGTGCCCGAGAGAAGTCGTTAAGAAAATTGTGCCGTGAGAGGCGCGTATACCTAATTGCAGATGCTGGAAATGTTGAGCTGCTGCTGCTGCTGCTGCTCCCAAGTAGCATGTGCTGCCTTTTTGAGAGCAGATGAGCAACATTTCCAGCATCTACAATAAGGTAAGGACTTTGGTGCGCCTTTGACTGCACAATTTTCCCAGCGACTGTTCTCTCGCGGAACGGATTACCATATGTAATAACGACAGTATATAAGGAGCAACATGCCGCTATGTCGCATACCACTAACGACACTAGATATGTTCATGTGTATGAACGGTCTATCTTTGAAAGGGCTTGTTCTAATTTACGTTAATCGGGATAAGTATTTGCAGAAATGATTTTATTGCTTTGCTTGTGAGTATGGTGGAAAAAGGGGAATACACGCGTTTTACGCGATAATCAAGAATTAGTTATGTGATGGTTTTGAAATTCCGTTCTCCTTGCATGATGACCAGAAGGGGGGGGGGGACTTCCCACTTGAGAAAAGTAGAAATATTGAAGAATTCGAACCAATAACAAGGATTGTGTTGTAAATAGTTAACAGTAAATATGCATTTATCACCATCCATCTAGAAAGTACTCGACATAAGATTAAGAAGCGAAGGCAAGGGGGATAGACCGACCGACCTGTGGGACGCTTCCAGCCTCCCAAAATAGCCTGTAGCATCCTCCCACGCGGCGTAATATTCCGACATTGTCACAAATAGGACGTTAACTAGGAAGTGATTTTCTCGTGAATAGTTTGAAGTTAGCCATAACACCAGTTTGGGAAATGAGT
Organism: Tenodera sinensis; assembly: GCA_030765045.1. NCBI lineage: Eukaryota > Metazoa > Arthropoda > Insecta > Mantodea > Mantidae > Tenodera > Tenodera sinensis. The sequence goes on along the minus strand of CM060964.1, from coordinate 251,217,533 downwards.
TTCTAGTCATGCTCATAGTGGATGTATGAGATTACTTTGACATTCGATATGGCATTTTTAGAATTAGTGTTACAGGTCGCGCGTTACTTCTTGACGAATGAAAATTTTATATGAAAGGTTGGATGCGAGTCATTACTCACCTTTTGCAGGAACGCTGGCAAGGAGCGAAGGTACAGTCTGCAGTGAGATGATGTGCCTTTTCGCACATGCTTCAGAGCTGAAGTAGTAAAACACTCAAATCAATGGGAAAAGGCATGCCGTCATGTCGAAGAAATTGAACAAGAATACTGGGATAAAGATGCCATTGTGGAAGAAAGGATTGAGCAAATTATCCAAGATAATGGAATGGTAATGTTAATCACTGTTATAAAACACTTGCATGCTGCATCCGTGCCGCACAAAACTTCTGCAGTCGACTGTATACACAAGCGTGACCGAGGAAAACAGAGGTGTCTGTTATCGTAGCATAAACATTTGCTGACCTGTTTATTAAGGGTAGGCCTACTCACTGGATATCTGCTCAAGGTCATTCGTCGAGAACAAACGCGCAACCTTTAACTGCGCTTACCTCTGACTCCAAACCTATGCAAGCGATAACTGCATTACGCCAACTTGCAGTAGGGTTCTGTGGCTTAGGCCGTTTTCATCAACGTAGTCCAATGTAGCAGCTGTATTATAGATGGTAGTTGAAAATTGTGAAGTCGTATTAGCGTGTAGCAATGGCGTCGTTGCGTGTTCCAAATACCAGCTCATAGAAATGCTTGTTGCGTCATGTACATATAACCAAGGTGCACAACCATGGCTAATGTCAAAACGAGCAACAAAACCATAGATCTTCTTTGGGCAGAAGCACATGAATGGAGCGATGGATGTGGAACACGGGAACTCAGACATATACACAAATCACAACACACTACACAATGTCAACAATAACACAAATACGCACATAAGCCGAGGGAAATCCCAACACGAAAACGAAACACTAGGCTGAAGAGGGGTTTCCCTAAACAGCCCGGGCATGTTGTAAGCATGCCCAAATAAACATTTTTGAATTGAATGGCTAATGTCGGAGACTCAGAATGAACAGTCCAAAGGTAATTATCGTTGGTGGTAAGACGATGCACAAGCACAACGTTATACGATAAAATGCCTTGAGCTCGCATATAAAACCATATCAGTGCGATTATGATTTTCGAATGAATAGCCAAGAATGCGGCGGTAGGATATCCAATATAGAGCTTGACTGCAAAATTAGGTGTCGCCGAGGGACATGTACAGAAAATGTATGCATGAGACCTTCTGACGAGCCATCGCGAGTGAACACGGTACTGGAAGACGAGAGAATGTGAATCAGATAACTGTTCTTGACGTAGTTTGGAAAGGATGAGTAACTGTTGGAACTCCTCAGCGCTTTCATTAAATCTGTTTAGCACATTGATTGTATGAAGCCAGCTTGTTGGCTACGTTTTTCGGAAATGTTACAGCTACCCTCTCATGGTGCTCGTACCACCATGGGCGTCCCGAAATGGGGGGTGGGGGGGGGGCTTCTGGAAGTTGGTCAACTTAATGTACAATCAATTGCTGACTATTAAACTATTTTAATGTAAAGTTCAATTTTTATTTAGCACACATTAGTATGGTTATATGCAACGAATATAGATTTTAACAAAATGAATTAATATCGGATTGCAAACTTCAAACATGTGGCCCCCCTGGAAAAATGTCTGCGATGCTCATGTGTGCCACCTTGTTTGAATATCCGTTTTCTCCTGCTATAGTGGAAGTGTTCGATCAATTGTAGCTGAGGAGTACAAATGGTATCAATTTCATCCCTGTTCATTCTTGAAAGAAAACCTCAGTCCCCTGCGCTGTTTCCATATGCATGTTGAATGAGACTTTCCTTACAAAGAGTAGTGCGCGTTTACGTGGCAAAGGTTTTTATCACTTTGTATAGCCCTCGATAACGTTAGTGGTCATATCGCAGGCTTTGTCTTTGGGAAATAACTTGCCGGTGTTTTTACTCTAATTCCCCCTTCCCCCATTCATATAACTTTTGACATTGAACACATTCGCACCACCAGGCAATGCTTCTGGAAAAAGGAAATTCCCCGCTTCAGCAAGTAGTCGAATTCGGAAGTGTAGACTTGGATCATTTTGTAACGTGGCAGTTGAACTTAGTCCAGTTAGCACTGTATCAATGCTTCAGAGACATTCACACCAAATACATCATTTTAGGCTCTAGTTCAGTACCAAAGCGAGCGAGCATCATTTCACCCATTTCATTCACCGTCCTATATGACATTACGTTGGAGCACGTTAATTAAAATAAAAAAAAAAATAAATAAATACACATTTTTCCTAAACATAAGACTTATAAATCGTTCTTCTAACGACACATCGAAGTCATCTAGATCCGTTACTCATTTCGGAACTTCTTTTGCCTGGAGTTCCAAAAGACGTGTTCTGATTTTCATGTTCGCGTTCTTGAACAATTCTTTTCACTTATTTCTGACGCTCCCGTGGCATCTAATACGCGTTTTTGAACTTTTTTAATTTTTTTGAAAAAATCTTGATGTAAGCAGTTCTTTGCTTTTCGCTTTTTTCTTCATGTGTGCCCATATATTTGAAACAATTTTGCTACTGTGTAATGTTTTGGGTCCTAATTTAGAAAGCAATGGCAGCATACTTTATTTATGCTATGATCAATGTCTCATAAATTCACTATATTCATTCTTATCGCAAACACCTTAATATGTCTTTAATTACCGCACGCTGAACAAAAAATGAATTGTGAATTAACAGGGACTGTTGAAATGCAGACATCACTATCTTCCCCCTCCCCGCCCCACTTGTGCATGGTTTCATTATCAGAATTATGAGATGACGAGAGACAGAAACTATAGGTTCGCCTACAGGACTTCCACTCAAGGTCAGGGGCCAAGAACTGTGAATCCAGCTGTACACATAGAGCACAGCGCAACCGGTTCAGTCTTTTGGATCACCCGTTAGTATGCTTTTGAGGTAACGTACGTAAGAAGCCGGACGTGTTTTTCAGTCTTGTATTTTGATACGAGGAAATGCGCCCAGTGAATAAATATAAAATTAATACTGTTACATGAATACAAGTGGACTCCGGTATACAAAGGTATGAGAAGCCTTTATGGGCGATTTCATTACGCTGAGCTGAAACGTAACTTTCTCTACCATTTGCGTGGTTATGTAAATAAGTAATAAAATTAGTCGTTTGATTGCCCATGTATCATTTACTTCTGTAATTAGCACAGAGGTCGAGCTATAAAAGATGAGTTGTGTATTTTCCATTTGCTAAAATGAGTCGCATAGCCACAGAATATTAATTACATTCCAGCGTGTTTTGAAATAAGTTCGTTAACTTGGCAATCGTGCAACTTCGCTTATAAAGCGCAAGGTCAGGACCTGTTCAGGTCTCGCGATGACTGCTCGGAAAGAAAAGAAAACCAGTTTTCGAGCCTGAACTACTTTGGACATTCACTCATCGACGTGAGCGCCTACATGGGTAGCGGAAGCCGATTAGTAAACAAAACATTCGTTCAGTCCTCCTGTTGTCAAACTCCGAACAGTGTGTTCAATGTTCAGTTCTCATTTACCTTTCAGGATAGATGAACTTATAGGACCTTTTTGTCATATTTGAATCTGTGACGCGGAAACTGCTCACTCTTCCCCTAAACATGCAATTGTACGTGCACTAGCGAATAGCTCGGAGGTCGATTCTCGTTTTATCGCATTGAAGAGCGGTTAGGGACGATAAAATAGTTGCACCTTGGAGCTGTTTGTACTTTTAGAAAGTATGGGGGATGGAATCCTGCGCATGGGTTACGTTGCGCAGACCATTAAAGGTAGTAGTGACTCGTTACGAAAACCGTGCTGACGTTAATCCTTTGGAGAGGAAACTGGGTGCCGTGCTGTTTGGTGTATTGACCTCGCAGATTTGCGTATCGATTAAGGCACTGTTGTGAGACTGGTCATTTATTCAAGTTTTTTTTACTTTATTGCTCTGAGAAGGCATTTGCCCGTTGTAATAGATCTCTTGGACATTCTGAACACTTAAGATAGCATGCTCCTTTAGCTGATCAGAATTTCCCTTAAAGGAATATCTATACCTTAAACTTTGCAATGAAACCTTTTTAGTACACGTTCTCTGAAACAGTCGTTTATCGCACTGTTAACACTCCGAAAAATAGTACTTTAGCTGCGTCCAGATGCCTCCCTTGGAGGCTTATTCACTCCCTTCCTAGAAAACTCCTAAAAATACTTGAGTGGTGTCCAGATGCCTCGCTTAAAAACTTAACTTCCTCCCTGGAAATAAACCTACGGCTTTTTCCTTGGTGTCCCTCAGTATTACTCTTAGGAAAAGTGTTGACTTTACGGAAATGGTTATCACTATTTTCTGAGTACAAAACAGCTTTAAGCATCGGGTATTTAGACCACGACTAAGCTTTTTTATTATAAATAAACAGTATGGCATCTCCATTCACAAGAGAAACACTGTTTATCGTTCGCCAATCTTTAAATGCAATGTATTCCTTCTCGTATTGCTGCCGTGTTTGCTCGCCACTCCAATGTTTTTGGCTCGGGTTGAATTTTCCTCGGGATTTTCACCTATATTTTTACACGTGCTGGATTGCAAGAACGCACTTGCAGGTTTCCCTAGCGCCAGTGTTCATTTGCCTCTGAAATGAGTTGCAAGACCAATCTGCTACGCCATTGGATCGAATATCACTATCGGTCAAATCTCGTCTATGAACAGTTGTTGCTTTCATCGTATGGTTTCGTCTCAATGCTGAACGATTAAACTACGGTTACACGAAAATACAAAGGTCTGGCGGAAAGTGAAATGTTCAGGAACAGGACAGGTTAGTTCTATTGGTCCAAGCAATCCGCATTCTGAGGACGTAATAGCACTTGCAAACACTTAAATTTGTAACTGCGTCCATGGCTATTTTATCCTATTTTCTGAAATAACGCCGGCAATATATTCTTTCAGAGAAAATTTTACTTATCTTGTTCTACAGTTTGGCTTGCAGAAAATACGAAGCGACTAGTCAATCAGTGCAATCCTGGACCTGCGGCAGTTTCCTGCAGCGACGTCATACATCTTAGAAGACAACCACAGAAGCCATTATATCAGCTCAGCCGTTTTGCAGCATTTCTTGAGAATATTTAACGGATCATGCCTAAAGTTTTGAGTCTTGAATAGTTTATTCATCCATTAACTAAAGGGAATAGCTACGTAGACAGTTTTCTTGCAACCCAGCATCAAGTCGTGGATTACCATCTAAAACGAAAGAAAAAAAGGTTGATTTATTTTAGCAAATGGAAATTTAAGCTACCGATGAAGGGACAAAGCATGCGGGAATTGTGCCTTATAAAAACGTAAATTTCAGAAATTGAAGGCCGTTGCGTGTAACACTGCGAAACGCTGAAGGTGGGGGGGGGGGGGGGGGTAAATTCGAAGTTTGCGTTAAACGTCCTTTTACGGGAGGCATGAACGATGAGCTGTTGAATTTCAGATGATGCTCAAATGCCTGCCGAGTCTACAGTTGTTACCCCCATTTGTCTTTAGGGTAAGGGAAACCCGCGAGAAACCTCAAGATAACTTCCCAACCGAGATTCCTCTCAGTGCTTCTTGAATGTGAAGGAGGAACATACCTCCACACTGATGCAATACGTTTCCTTTTACTACCACGTACTAGAGGAAGTATATTTTTTAATAAAAATAACGAGATTTCAGGTTTTGAGGTTCCCTGAACCACAACCTCCCGCGGAAAAAGATCCGTCTGAACAGCATAGCTCAAAGTCCGAAGATGCCCAACTTGTATTTCTCCGAAGATGCGTATTAAGATTTTAAAGAAAATTCCCCCGTCCCAAGCTACTCATAAGTGGAATTGTTTGGGTTATTGCTTTTCTCAAATGGTTCTTAACGATTTTGAGTAAAACACATTTACGATATTTGTGACAAATGTAGGACATTTCTGGGAATGGCCTATTTAGTCCTTTTTGAAAGGAATTTTGTATAACAGGTAATCCATAACTAAACGTGCAGCACAAAAATGTAGACCTCTTTGGTACACCATTTAAAATAACTTCTTGTGCTATTAGCAATTGACGGGATATGGAATATTTCGATACTTACAAATTGCACTATGTGAAACACTCACGTATCGGAAAGAATGTTCTGGTAAATAGATACCAAGGGAAAACGGGGCTGTGAGATCCAAGGTCAATGCGCCTGGCCGCTTTGCCAGGTAGTGCTCTGTCGCTGTTCGCTTGTTTATTGCAAATCTTGGAAAGTGACATTTTAGTTGCAGCATGTTTAGCCGTTAAACTTATATTGACTCGGTTTTCTCTGTCCCCTTGTGCCTACAACGCAATGTGTAGTCGTGGCTAACGAGAAAGACAGGATACGGTGCGAATCGGAGTTACGTGGTAGTCTGAGACATGACTACCATGGTATACCATCATATAACTATTTTGTATGAATCCAACGAGCAATGTTTTTCGTTCAGGCCATTGTGGTTTTACTTCATTGGCCATGACTGGACTAGAAGTACGTCATTACCTTAGCCTATCTCGTTAGCCTCGGTATAATGGTACTTGCTCTACCAAGGTGTTTCGATTAACTTGGAAGTATATAGAAAATGAGGTTTCATAGTTTGAGTAATGTCATATCGGACGGTGAATCAATGGAATGGGTAAACTGCTCAAATGAGCCCGAGGTCCATAGCTTTGTTACCCGACATTCGTCTTCTCAGGATAAAGGGGAAACCTCTGAAAAAGCCTTAACCTGGTAATGCACCCTAGGTGAGATTCGAACTCGAGGACTGAGGCACACGCGCTACCACCACGCTTCAGAGGCGGGCGAGATTTCATTAGAGTATTCAGTTGAAGCTGCATAAAAAAGCTATGGTGCGCAGGAAAATACGCATTATGCATCACATTTTTATTTTCTCTACAACTAAGTAGAGAAAGTATTGTATTCCATCCAAAAATTCGATGTCGAGATTTCACCGGAAATGTTTTGAGGCCCCCTGAATCTAACAAGCATTTTTAGAAAAGGTCCGCTTGTCTGAGCATAGCTCAAAAGCAGAAAAGTCGGTTAAAAACCAAAGTTGGTATTGTAAGTTTCGTGTCTCTCAAGGATGCTACACGAAGATTTTGAAGAAAATTGCTCCAACCTATACCAGCCTTTACATGGACAATTTTTCAAAAATTTTGATTTTCTTGAAAATGGCTAACGATTTCCAGTAAAATGCCATGTTTTTAGATATTTTGATTACAAATGAAATGTATATTTTGAATTTTCTGGCTATACCCTATGTAGTCCTGTTTACTCTGGATTACTTTTGAATAACTCGTAAACCGTAAGAGACGAAATCTTCCTATACTAAAACACAGAGTGAATCATTTCGGAGATATTCCCTGTTATTTGTATGGGTTTTGGAGAACTTATACTACTGTCAAATGACATCGTTATTAATTTTTTTATGTTAGGCGTGCAAAGAGAACGGAGTTTGAATGCTTTAAACGATTTGACTATCGCTCAATCTACTGTATACCCATATTCCGGTTGCACGTGCAAGAGAACGAGCAATAAGGTAAGTTCTGCAAATGTTTCTCAACACGAAGAAAGAATAAGTTCGTAAGAATGGGCAATAAAAGAGTAGAGAAAATCATGAGTGCAGCACATCAGAGTTTTACATTATACACTTGATTCTCGCTAGTCCGGGTTGAAATTCCTGCCTAAAGTGTTTTTACAGTATTTGTAGCCTAGTTAATAAAATGCAAAGCTAGAGAGTTCGATCACGTACCGCTTTATTTTGATTTTCTTATTATAGATTACGAGCGTATATATTTAAATTGCAATAATTTAATGTGTAGTTTTTGTTTTATATAAAAAGCAACCGTGGTCAACATTTTTAAAGTGTTTATAGTAAAAGCTGAACACACGGAATGTTCCCTAGCAGGTAAGGAGTACAAGCTCACAAGGGAGTTGGAGTAAAATGTCCTGTAACTATATTTGTGGGAGATTTTCATCTCGAAACACGTATGCGTTTGAAGCTTTATTGTGGAATGGAATGTTTTTAGTTGAGTAAGAAACTGTTAATCATTTGGAATCGAGGATGTGGAAATGAAGACAGTTTTGTTATGTATGTCTTGTCTACACAGAGGCATAATATATCGCATTCTCTGAAAGTCATACTTATTGTGGGCATCACACAAAGCATGCAATTAATATGCATTGAATTTCATTGGATCAATGGCAGAGGGTCATCGCTATTTTTTGGGATACCTATGGTTTGGAGAGAGTAGTCAAACCGTAGTAATGACTGCTACTTGTGTTCGTGTGACGTAAAATGGTAACATTCTAAAAATAAAAAGTAAATAGTACATCCAGTTGTTCGGTCAGCCATATTACCCGTGCCACATGGGCCTGATGTACCAATTCCTGTGCCACTAGAGCAATTTTCATCGGAGTCTGGTGCAGAAATGAAGGAATTTGACACTCGGGGCTCTGGCCCTGCTTCAAGTTAGCCGAGTTTGTATACTTCATGTTTGTGTGCAGGAACGTCATTCCATTGTATAGACAACGCGAAATAAGTTTTCCAACCTCTTTCTCCGTGGATGTTTTTATTGCGGTAATGTGAAAGAACTTAAATACAACTTGGGGCTTCCAAACTTTGACCCCAGAGAATGGACGCTGTTAATTGATACTTCCAAGCGAAGTTTAAAGGGTGTTCTTCATACCGGAAACATTTTTCCAGTGCCATTCTGTTATAAAAGAATCGCGAAAATTTGCGACTGCTCTTAATAGACTAAATTAGTGAATATAATTGGCAACTTTGTGGAGACTTCGAAGTTATAGTGGACAGCTTTTTCGGTGGTTTCCAAGAGTTTTACATGACCGACATTACACTAAACAGGTGACGAAAATATCCCAAAAAGCAGTCCTGCCAACGTACATAAAGGCATTTCTAACTTCAAATATCACAGGGTTAAAGTACCACACATCCAAACGATAATGCTTGATTAGTCGTTACCAAAAAAACAAGGAACGTACTCGCCTTCGGCAAATCTTGTTCTGCAATAACAGTTTTGCATAAAATCGCTTCCGAGCGCTAAATATATTTAATGCACTACTGTTTTGCGAACACAAATAACTGCATACACTACTCGAAAAGAATTCAAACAAAATCACGCAAACACGAGCAGTATGTCCACAGATTAATTAATACGGCGTCTTAAATAGAATTTTGTTTTAAAATCTATCGGTTGGCATCTGTGCAATGCGCTCATGAACAAAAGCTTCTATGCCAACATGACACTCAATAACACCAGCTATGGCCGTAGCTTTACTATGGTTATGTTGCGAACAATTGGGGGCACTAATGCAACCTAACAGATGGAATATCACCAAATATAACCAGACTGCACCGTGATGGGGGGGGGGGGCGGAAATGTCAAGGCTGTTTTTTTTGGGGGGGTGTCCCTAAGCTGTGCCTACTATATTACTAAGCTGCTGGGTCAACAGTGGTTTTACCAAATTTCCATGCTTTGGGATAGTAGGGTGTGAGTTCACTGGATTGTGAAGGAGTGGCCCCTTTGAGAAAATGTGAGTTCGCTTCTAAGGATGTTGTGCGCCAACGCCTTGGGAGTCGTTCTGAAGTTCTGCTAGTACTTCTCCACCTCAAGCTTGGCTTACTGGAACAGTTTTAAAGGCTTTCAGTAGGGAAGGAGACTGTTTCAATTACATATGCGAGAAATTTCCACTGCTATCTGAAGGAAAATTAAAGAAAGGTATATTTAATGGTCTTTGTTAGAAAACTGGTTTGATTTAGTTAAAAACAATATGGATGAAAAGGAGAAAGCAGCAAGGATACCTGAAGTGTCGGTGGCTCAGTTGGTTAGACGCTGGTCTACTGATCCCAAGGTCGCTGGTTCAAATCCAGCCCAGTCAGATTTACTGGTATGTGAAAACTGCGGTACGAAATTCCGGCACACCGGGGACGCTATAATTCTGGCAATTGACAGCGTTGTTAACAATTTTTTATTTTTGTAAGTTTCAAAATGTCTTGGTAAAACGAATGATTTTAACTATAGAATCATTGTGGCGAACATGCTTGAGGCATTCCAGGGACTTGGTTGTAAGACGAGTCTAAAGATTCATTTTGTTTTCTCATCTACATTTCCCGAAAATCTAGGGATTTTTCACCGAAGAGCAATGCGATTTCTCTAGGAATCTGCAAGTCTTAATTTTGAAATATAAAAGCGCCAGTGTTACGGCATTACGTAATCATACAATACCTAGAAAGGGCCTTCACAAAAAAGGAAAAAACTGATAGTAAACGGTTTTAGCACATTCGCATATATATACAGGGTGATTACAAATGATTCATCGGGGTTTGACGTCTTGCAGATTCCAAAGTGTAATGTCCACCCATTTGTACTAATAAACAATTGAAAGAGCATACTTCAAAGTTTTGTTTATGCCAATAAATGCCAGTGTATCAACTAGTTTAGGTAACAGTTGAAATTCACAGTCTAGTGTTAATGCCTGTAGCGTTATTTGATCATTTCAGTAACGCGGAAAAAGCATTTGTAAAACTCAAGAGACAGACGGGTAGCACGTTAGAAATAACGTGCATGTGCCTGTCATTCTAATAACGGTGAAACGCATTTGAGAGCATAGTTAAATATAAATTGTAATTTTCCCTCGCCAAATAGCGCGTTTTACTAAAGATGGCTGATATGCAAATTCAATGTGTCGAACTATTGTGATGGTAAGCTCGAAGTGCCTTCAGTAGGAGCGTCGGTATGCAGTTTTAATAACCCCACTCTATCAGCATTGTCCGTGTTACATGGACAACCTGAAAACAAGGGTGATGTGCCACGGAGCTGTAGGTTTTGGGAGGTCAGGGCGCTGCTGTTTAAATTTGCAGTAGTATTGCACAAAGTGACGTAGGTAGGTCTATAAGGAAATAAGCGAGCGGGGGTGACGTGATATTTTGTATCTTGACATGGGTTATTGATCCAGTCTATAGGTATGGTTGAACGGTCTTTTGGCACGCTCGTTCTTGGGTAGTTGGTGCACTCATGTCTAGTCTGTGAGCGAAGAAATGCGTGGTTTGTAAAAATCAAATACACTAAAATTATCAAAAGTATGTAAAAGAATGTCACAAAAGAAAACTAAGGTGATGTATCGCCATGGAAAGTAACCTCTATGTTCAAAAATAAAACGGGACAGAACGGGTGTCGAATTGTATCTATTAGGTTGCGATGTGGTTTTCGTAATGGATATATAGAGCTAAATTAATTTAAATTCATACTTGAAACCGTTAATAGGACATGCAGATACCAAGATAAAATTGTACAAGGCTGTGGCTATACCTACTCTGGTGTTCTGGGAGTGAATTGTGGATAATGTGTAAAACAAATATCAAAATACGATTGGAAGAAATGAAATTTCGGTTTGAGAGTTAAATTGTACAGGATTAGACGAGATACGGAATGTCGAGGACAAGGGATGTACAATGTGTAGGGAAGTACAGCCAGTGGTCCAGTGTCGTAGGTTTACGACACGTTGAACCTCAAACCTGGTGGAGGCCTTAGAGCAAAATTAAGCGGTCCTTCAGTGCGTAATGTAGAATGGGACGCGAGAACCACAGAAGTTAGAGCTTTCATAAATAGCACTAAAGTTTCAATTTACTCTGCAATATTCTGTAGATTTTGAGGATCTATTGAGTTTTCAACACCGCGCGCACCACAACCGTTTCAAACTACTGCTTAGTCAGCTGCTGCGTGGAATGATTTGCAATTTTACATGACTTCTAACACCTGTACCAACCTAAGGGGAAAGTATCGCGCGAGTAGTGTTGCCATCTCTGGGCAAGGCCGAGGACTTATCAGACCTCCCTCGAAATATAACGTGCGAGTGTTTTGCCTCGCTGTGCAAGTTTGTGTAGCATAGCGCACGTGCGCGTATGAACAAAGCTCTGTTGACCACTTTCGTGAGGTCCAGAGGCCCAAGTGGCACTTTGAAATGTAGCGCTCAAAGATTTCTCCATGGCTGTTTATCTCAAGATCCTCTTCTGAGGAATCTTCTAGGGTGTACTCGGATCGGCGACGTTAGTCTTCGTTGATATATTTCCAACCGGTTCGAGAAACTCGAACAGAAATTTTCAATTTAAGTCCCTCTGTGGAGATGCCTTCTGCCCAGTTAAATCAGTGAGACAGGATAAACCTGCAGTAAATGTTGGCCCGACACCAAAGAAAAAGGATAAATTGGTTCGACCATCGCCGTCAACGTGATGGGGAGTTACTTTTGAATACTTTTCCCATATTTACCCTGGGCATCATACAATAGAACATGCGTTGAATTAGCACATTGACTAGGGCTTGAGCTTTTTCTCTAAGCATGTGCCTTCGGTTGCATATTTGCAAGAAGCTAAGCTCAGCCCGTAAGACTGTTTTCAAATCAGACGGACACCATTACGATGTGATACACCGGAGGATTTTTCTGCGCACGGAGCACACTCAGGTTTGTGTGTGTGTGTGTGTGTGTGTGTGTAAAATCTGTTCCCTTGATCTTGACATGCAGTCAGTCGCCATAAGGAATGAGTTTCAATCCGATTTATCATTTGCAATATTTAGCTGCTTCCGTCTGATGACTTCTCGCTCACCAATTTAGAGGATCTAGTTACTCGGTTACTAATACCTTTTCTGTTGGTGAGGACGTCAATGCCCACCTCCTGTGTTTGCGATAGGCAAGCTAATCGGTGTTTTTATGGACAGTCATAGCACAGCTATCACGAATGCTGGAGAGCCTACAAGTTTATCTGACTCTGCCAGCTTTTCACGCCTCGATGTCAGTTGGTTCACCAGTTAAACGTTTCATTAGTGAAATGTCATCTCTGATTTACTTCAGTCACCACTTTCCATGTCATTAGTCCCTTAGGATGCATGTACCACACGTATGCCCCAATGACACGAGCAAGATTTTGTGAATGTTTTAGCCCAACGTCTCGCAGACAGCTCTTTCTACTGCTGGGCAATCTTATTCCCTTTTGACTTCTCGCACCGTCGATTTTAAGGATACAATAGACATGGAACGCGTTTGCAGCTTCATTTAACCGATATAAAACCACCTGGGTTGTATGGAGTACCTCTCGAATAAGACTTAGGTGAATCCTCAAGATTTCTCATGTCGCCTTAGAACTAATAGATTACAATCACCTTTTGACCATGGCAGTATTAGAACGTGCCCCTTCATCTTCGCGTTCCTTAGCACCAGGATCGAACGGTATTCACGGACAAATGTTTAAGCCGCTCTTGGAGTGGGGGGCGTTCCCGCTGTAGGTCTAATCGTGTTTGGGTTGACATCACTTACAGAAAAGTGTACGGAGGCCACCGTATTATACCATTTTGAAAGCATGTTCCCTTCAGCTACCGTCCTATTTCCCCCATCAGTTGCGCTTGCAATATGATGAAGCGCATGCTTCGGTATAGTTGCTGGAACCTACCAACAGCCAACAATCACAGCATGGTTTTTGACGACACCGTTTAACTGTGGAACATCTTCTGTCGACCCCCCAGGGGGGTCTGCTACGGTAGGTGCGGGTTTGGCGCACCCGGGGCCCCGAGCCGCTCACCCTCATTTCACCCCTTCCATGTTCATTAATTGTTTCCACGTGTAGCTGGTTTGACCGCTGCTCATCACCCTCTTCCTCTTCTAGGTTTATTATAAGTGTTAGTTTGTAAGGTCGTAGGTTTAACTCCTGTCTCCCAGCAGAGATCTTTCCTATCTCCGTGGTCCTGTCCCACGGTTTTCAGCGCGGCCCCCGACTTCTGTGCTCTTCGAAGGTCTCAGGCGTGAAGGTTGGGCGGACCCTTCACACTGCCCCCATGTGTAACCGTAGGTGCGGAGCCCGTCCACACGTCATGTACACCCACGTAGCTCCTTGAGGGCACGGCCTGTGTTAATTGCCCGACGGCCGCATGTTGTCGGGTTAGTATCACCGGCCGGACGTGGCGACGCCGACGGAACCCCAGTGTAATCAACCCGATGTCCCCTGAATCCACGCTGACTCCGTTGAGACAGCTTGGCCTAAAGTGGGGAGCCACAGGCGGTTATTCCTGTGGTGAGGGAATAAAGCCGGGTGCGCGTGGTGAACGGTTTACCCATGTGGAAAAGCAGTGGAGGTCGGAGGGTAGCCCCCCCTGTGACGTACGCTATGAGCTCAGTCATGGGGGGTTTCCATGGCGGCACGGACCGTGGATATTTTGGGGTCTTTCGTTTCTTTGACCCCTGGATCGCAGGCTGACGGCGACGGACCAGGATGGGGGTCCAATTTCAATATGCATCCGCGCAAACCCTCTCATTTTGACTCTTTTCTTGTGACATTTGGCTTCTGAAAGGAAGATTATGGATATTAGCCCTTTTTATATCAAACGTGAGGTAGATAGAATATGTGGCACGGTGTAGAACGCGACAAGACTACGTAACGGTGCGCTGTTAATCGAGACCAAAGCGGCAGATCAGTCAGAGACACTCTTAAAATCGAATTTGTTGGGATCCTGCCCAATCCGGGTAGCTCCACATAAATCGCTTATCACCTGTAGGGGAGTTGTCACCACCTCCAGTCTAAACAATTTGTCGAACGAGGAGATTGTCACCTGCCTCTGCGACCAACGTGTGTGTCAGGCCTACCGCCTTACGCGAAAACAGGGCAACCTAACATTCAAAGGCACCAAATTGCCTGAGTACATCTTTAGTGGGTATGAACGTGCCACCGTACGCCAGTATGTGCCAAACCCAATGCGTTGTTTCAGGTGCCAACGGTTCGGTCATACTAAGACCTGTAATAATCCTGCTATTTGTGAACATTGTGGATCACCAGCCTATGAAGACTCGGCGTGTACACGGGATCCTCTGTGTTAACTGGAGAGAGCCATCCATCAAGCTCGCGTCAGTGTTCTAAATTTATGGACGAGAAGGCCATACAGGAGTTGGGCGTGAAAGAACAGCTCACCTTTTTGAAAGCGCGTCGCTGCTTTGTACTGAAACCTGCGACCACCCTAAGTGCCCACACTGTGGCCATTCAGCACGTTCCAGTCGCTGACGCTACCACGCAGACTGACTTGCCAACGAGCACCTCTCCACCGTCCCGTGATACACCTGCACCGGCAACTAAATCTTCCGCCGTGCAGATACTTGCTCACCAGCCATCCACAAGCCACCCCGTTTTACCTTTCAGCGCTTATCGTTCACGATCTATACACCGGGCGAGTAGTCGTTCATCCTCATAGAAGTCCCGTTCCCGCTCAAGCCGCCAGGGCTCTTCACTCATCAGATGGCGACTTGAACCTACCAGGTTCCAAGTCGGTCAAGATAAGACTGAAAAAGATGAAAACCAAATACTTTCGTTAAGCATGTTTAACTTGTATTTTATTTCATGGTTTTATTTTTTAAATTTCGCATTTTTATCCGCTTGCCTTTTAAGATCGGGTTTTAGGTTTTAACTGTTCTTAGGTTACCTTTTTAGACCAGTTTTAGATTTTAACTATTTTAGCGTTTATGTTTTCGATTTCCTGTTTAAATATTTAACTTTGAATGTTAAGTGGTGGTGAGTTTTCCCTTTTTCTTTTGACTTTGGGCTCTAATGGCCTAGCTGTCGACGGGCCCTTAAACTCTACTTACTCCTGTCGATTTCGAAGCAGAACGGATTTAAACTGCCAAACCTGGGAATATTTCGACCTCGAAGGATTGAAACTTGTGGTCGAACAGGGATACTGTGTTCCATGCACACCTGCAATATAAGTGGACGCCTACTTCTGTTCATTCACTTTATGAGACCGCGTTTTCTGAGTAAGGGTCGTCTCAGTTTTCTTGAACATTGTTTCAACATAACGGAGTTCCTCAGGGATCGGTATTTTAAGTGCTGCACTGTTTACTATAGCATTTTCATCTCGGAATGTTTCCTCCGGGATTACCTCGGGCCTATTAGTAGACGACTTCGCCGTCTATTGTACATCTCAGCGCAAGCAGTTTTTTGCAACGACGCCTGCAGCAATGTTTATACAATCTTCGAGAATGGAGCTCAAAGCTCCTGTCGTTTCTCACCTGAAGTCTATCTTCGTCGCCGTAGTAACTATCATCTTTGCTCCGATTCGGGCCAGATTTACTTCCACCAGTGGATGAGATTTCCTTTGTTAGACCATCTTGTAAACCAGATTATGGGTGTGTCGTTTATTCATCAGCACGACGATCTGTGCTGAGACAGTCCGTAATTGGGGCATCTGTATGGCAATCGGAGCATTTCCAACTAGCTCAATTGCGAGTCTTTACAACCCCCTCTGGAACAT
Organism: Tenodera sinensis; assembly: GCA_030765045.1. NCBI lineage: Eukaryota > Metazoa > Arthropoda > Insecta > Mantodea > Mantidae > Tenodera > Tenodera sinensis. The sequence goes on along the minus strand of CM060964.1, from coordinate 251,201,135 downwards.
CGGCGTGAGGTACTATTACAGCGGTGTCGAAGTCATAGCGCATATACCTGTGTTACGTGCTTTTGCGGGCTGGCGTGCTTTAGTGAGCAGAGGTGGCCAAACAACAAGGGTGGACAAAATTGGCATTGCGGTCTATTCACAGTTGTGTCGACACAACGCATGCCGCTTAGCTATGTCTCTTCGCAAGCTACCGGGACTGGAGTATACTAATACGTGCGTAGGACTTAACAGGGGGCCAATGATGGATAGGAATATTAATAAATGAATAGTTTGTGATATCACAAATGGAAAAGTTCTCAGCTTTCTCCATAACACAAGATATAACTTGGATGCTGTATCTTCATTAGTAACTTATCAACTCAGTATACATACTTATTGAAACACTAAATTAGATTAATCGGGTTGTAATAGGAATATTGTAGCACAGGAAATCTCGAGGTGCACCGTGACATTCTCTTGAATGCTTTTTCCCCACACCAGCTCACTAACATCTACTGATGTTGCTAGAACAGGCAAGTTTAATTGTAGCCACCATATTCTTATAGTTTAGCCCTTAATCGTGGCTTTGTTAGCTTCATGAAAGAAAACTTCATGTTGTCTTTTGTACACTCCTTCCTAAAACCCAGACCCACTGCTTAGCTAGAGCTGCGTGCTCGGTGTGTCCTCGCAGCACATACGTGCTGTCTGGTGCATATGCGCTCCGGCTGACATCCCAAGTGCCATTAGGAGCTTAAAGCCATAAATGTATGGCTACGCACACAACGTTCGTTTCCGCTTTCAACACTGCTGGAAGAACGTTATAGAAACGCCTTCCTTAGCACAAGACCAGCGGGTTTTCGTCTCCGGGAGCTGCTTAGGTATCATGTTGTTGAAATGCATAGCGTATTTCCAAAGGGGAAGAGGCTCTCCCCCTTGGTTACGTGCCACGCAGACCTTGGGATGACATACCGGAAGTCTGATGCCTACGCCTAGTATTCGCACTTTTTGTACTTTTTTTTTATTTTATTTTCCAGGTTTCAATGACCAGTTTGATCTACACCAATGGATTTGAGTACTAACAGTGTTGGTTAGGTTATGCCTGTGTTTATGGAACCAAAATACATTCGGTTTTAATAGTAGCACTTACATTTAGTGCAGAGCTGTATATACTGGGCCGTTTTAATTGTGCGCCGCCAAAAATTTGGCGACTTGTTTTGAGTGATTTCCTTAGTGCGCTTCAAAGCCATCGTGAATTGTAAAACTACCTCCCTAGTGTACAGCGTACCCAGAATCCTTGTTTCACACGCTTCTGGCTTAAACGTGGTGTGCATGTATTCCTGTCACGGCGGCTTGCCGGGATAAGAAATGGATTTGGCAACAACCATAGACCCCAGTATTAAAATATCCCGTGTTACTTCAGAAAACTGGGCTTTAAGTGCGGAGAGAGGTGCTCCAGCAAAGTTGTCAACCCTCCGCGGGAATGAACCAAATTGCGATAAATTTGGCAAGTTCTTTTCGTGTATCTGGTCGGGAGGTGATCTTGGTTCGGCTGCGTATTGGCCACTGCAATTGTACGCAGTTACATTTTGAGGGGGGCGGGGGGTCCCACTCTTTGCTCGCTGTGTAGCGAAATTTTGTCATGTGTCGCTAGTGATCCCCTGGCGCACGTTCGGGACTCTGCAACTGTCAATCAGTCTTGCAGATATCCAAACGGCCTAAAGCGTGTAAATTTTTGTCAATAGTAAACTTCGAACTAAGAATTTAGTATCATAGACGTCTAGTTTTCATACCTCTTAGACCTCTGGTAAATTTGTATTCTGAAGTTTGTCATGATTAGTTGTGTATGTGCCTATATTTGACTTTTGCTAGGTTTCCTTTGTATTGATCTTGATCTGTGACTGGCCATGATTCGCTTTATAAGGACGCTGATTTAGTAGTTGACCGTCCATAAATATGCAGAAGCAATAGAAGCGCTGACAGACATCCGGTGGCGAACTGCACACTTGAACGTTGCGGACCCGATAGCTCAAGAATAAACTGCGTGATAAGGTTACATATCAGCGAGAAATTGTGCGCTAGCTAGTGAGCATGAAATGTACAAACATGACACCATTAGAATAACCACTAGAAGTATTTCTCTGAACTATTAGGGAACAGAAGATATACTATAAGAAGGGATATATCGCATTGCTGCTAAGGACAGCTATATTTGGAAAAACCACAGCTAGAATTTTCAGTAGTGCTTGGAGTTTTAGGTGATAACTTGGGAAATGTTATTTTTATGTGCTGAAATGTCAAATGTGCCAAAATAAAGTATTTGATTTCAGTGGCAGAGCTAATAAAATGAAAGTGCTCACCACATTCCTGGAATGGATCACTATGTACTGTAGTTACGACCATACGCTTCCCCAAATTTTCCATCCGCAAATACTCTACGTTTCCAATATTCCTGCCAGTAGTATCTGGAGTTTCATCTATGCTCACCCATATTTTTTCGTTACCACAGATTTTGTGTATATGTCACGCTTTCTTCGTGGAACTTAGGAAGGTAATGTTTTCACGAAGTTGATTTATCAGACGTGTCAATATGTATATATTTTGTCAGGAATGTTTAAACTGAGGTTGGTTCACTTTCGAAATGAGTATGTTTGCTGACCTAATTCTCTGCACAAAACCTCAATGCACTACAATTTGCAAGGTTCTGCTGAAGTACTGGGCACGAGATCATTAAGTTTTTTTTTAAGTGTGAAATGGTTATGGTTACCACTTAGGTGTTACTTGCGAACCTTGGTCTACCGTTATAGCTTTACCACATGGCTGCCAATACATGATTGTCTCAACTTGTTTCCCAACGCTACAATGCAACTGGAAGGCTGTGTAATCTTTGCGAGTTTGTATATATAAACCGTGTAGTCAATTTACGAATATCGGTGTTCAGAGTAGTGGGCTTTGAAGCGATAAGATACTTGGGCACGTGGCAGTGGAGGAATTCTTCGTTATCTTGCTGCCTCATAGCGCTTGAGAAAGCAGGATGTTTGTATTTTCGTCCAACTAAAGCAGGCATGGGGGAGAGGGGTGGTACGAGTGTAATCGAGTATTTACCCTCTCCACTTCCTGACAAAATTTGAAGGACTTACCGGCTCTCTGAGGCGTGGGTGGTAGCTAATCGCTGTGAAGAAGTGGAAGGGGTTGAAACTGCGAAGTAGGGGAAGTGACTCATTGAGTCAGTCGTCACCATCTATGAACTAAAGGGATACTATAGCCGACATCAGTTCTTCCAATAATGAACAAACTGCTACTTTTGGCGTAATTGAGCAGCAAAGAAATTATCAGAGGACTATTAAAGCTAACTCTACTTGCTGCATTTGTCTATGTAAAGGTGTGAAAATTGTTTTGCAGAGGTTTCCTCTATGCTATTTTTGTGTAATTTACGTGCCTATCCGAAAATATTTACATAATCAGTGTTTTATGTGCAATATCACTTCAAATATTTGCTCTGGTGTGAATAACCAGAACATCAAACTGTTTAAAGTTCGTATGAGGACGCCAACAAAACGTGTATTTGTCAAAAATCCTAGCCCTAGAGTTTGACGTACAAAGTATTGCCAAACAGGTGTGGCAGAATCACCATTCTGAAGTTGACGAAAGAACAGAATCTAACTTTCAAATAACTGATCGTAGACCGAAACGTTCAAGGTTTTCAGTTTTCAGAAACATAACTTTAAGCAAGTGTTCAGTTGTAGGCCCCAGCAGTTTGACGTGTTTCAAGAATTTCTTCACTAGAACTAGTAGGAAACGAACCGGGTTACATAATACTTACTGTACAAGATTCGTGAAATGCTTTTTTAAGGTATGATAGCACATTGCATAAAAAGGTAACTTTCCACCTAATGGAGTAACTAAGTTGTTTAAAAAGGATACTAAGTTAAAAGGTTGATTTCTCTATATCCAATACATTATTGGACATTAGTCTGAACATGGTTGATCGCAGATTTGATCTGGTGAATACAATGTATTTTTACAATGCAATGCAACATTTATTATGGGAGGTCCTCTTCCGTTTGTATACGTACAAGGGAGGTAACAGGGAGCTGTTAGGGTTCGAACCTTTTATAGTTATCGCCAAATGAGGCGATTACAAGTTGCCTCAAGAATTTGGGAGTGACTGTTTTACTGCAAATGGTGACATTGAATGTAAGTTGAGCAAAAACTGTCTACAACGTTCCTACGTCGACTGTACCTTGTCTCAGGTGTTGTGATCATGACACCCCTCCCACTTGCTATAGTCCAAACCACGCAGCTTTTGTTTCCTGTATGAAGGTTCGGTCCCTAATTACCATGTGAAGCGTGTAGTAGAAGCAAAGGGGTAATATAAGTTAAAACACGGATTTGTTTGCCAAAAGCTCTAGATTGTGGGGGAGGGGGAGCCAAAGATATAAACTATTGGCCGATGGCTTAATTTGAATGTTTACAAAAGGAGAGGGCCCTTGGGCTTTCCAGAAAAGTAGCATAGCGTATTGTCCATGAGAGGATACGATATGATGCACGCCTATAGAATTACTGGTTTCGGCGATCAACCGGAAAGAATGTTGTCTTAAAGTGAAATAGCGAAAAGCTCATCGATCTCATCCTGTATGATGGGTGTTATAGTGCGATATTAAATCTACACATGGTGTTTAAAGTGTAACTTTATTTAACCCTTTCTAAGGCCGTGGGAAGTATGCTTCCCACTTATGTTAGAAGAACCGCGGGAGGCCTACTGACACTTCTGGTGTGTCCTGGTAGCGGAAACTTCAACAAAACCAGAAAAAAACTGAACGCATCCTAGTACTGCTTCTTCGAGGACTTGTAGAGAAAGGGAAATAGAAGCTTGAAGGGACCTCCTTGTTTTACAAATTTTTGCCAATTTGGTTACACAGATGTCATTACACGCTTTATTTTAGCTTCACCTGTGTTTATGTATATTTGTATGTAACGGAATCTTTCGACGTAATTTTCACCCGCTTTGAGTCGTCTAACTTAAATTTGCACACATGTCAAGGACCGATGACAATACAATGATATCACGACTCTGTCCTATGTCCTGACAAGAATCATCAGGATAAAAAAGTGACGTCTAAGTTTAACTATGTAACGTAATTTTCACGAACTTGAGACGTCTGATTAACTTGAACATTTTCAAACATCACGGACCAATGGCAATGTAATAATTTCATGACTTTGTCCTAATGTCCTGACCAGCAATATCAGGATTAAAAAGTGACTTGGCTAATTTAACAATGTAACTTAACTTCCACCAACTTCAGACGTCTGACTTGAACATTTGCACACATGTCCAGGATTGATGACAATACCATATCTTGAATTTGTCCTAACGTGCTGACTAGGGTCTTCAGGATAAAAATGCATAAGTTAAATCTATGAATCCAAAGGAATCTTTCAACGTAATTTTCACCAACTTGAGACGTCTGACTTAAACATTTGCGTACATGTCGAGGACCATTGGAAATACAATATCATGACTTTGTCCTAATGTCCTGATCAGAATCAGGATAAAAAAAATTGTTTGATGCATTTATCAATGTAACAATCTTTCAACGTAATTTTCACCATCTTAGTTGCCTGATTGACTTGAAAATTTGCACACGTGGTAAGGACAGATGAGTATACTATCAAGACTTTGTCCCAACGTCCTTACCAGGATCGTCAGGATAAAGAATGACCAAGCCAAATTTATAGAAAATGGTAGTTATCCTTTACTCCATCCCGCCTTAGATCCGCACCTTGTATCCCTCCGCGATAACCTGGTGTTCCTATCACCTGCGACTAACACAACCGCCACGTGGACTCATACCTCTTGTTTATGTTGTAGCAGAATGATATTTACTCGGGAGTATTAGGAATAGCGCTGCTATCGCGTTGCATTCAAGTAGTCTTTACCAGGGTTATCATACATCTTGAAAACTCGCAGAATATCGCCGATATTTAAAGTACTATATTTAATGTGCTTTGGTTTCGGCGTATCGGGGTTGTTGACGCCTTGTTTACATCAAGTGCGGATCTAAGGGTGGAGCTATTATAGATGTTGCTAAGGCACATTTCTACATGGACCCTGAAAATTGTTTTAATTAAAGAAATGCATATTTACATATTGATGTAGATGTCCAGAGAGGACCTGAAAGGAACCTGGCACCCAGGGGAAATATCGCGGACCGGAGTTCATACAGGGCCAAGATACCCACAACATCTGGTAGTTTAGAGATCGACACAAGTTACACTGGAAAAAGGAATTAAACCGCTTGAAGATATTGAGACTGATGATGCCCGGAGCGAGGCCCTGGGAGGGACACAAGATTGCGGATCGAAGTTTACCCAGGGCCAGGAAGTCCACAACAGCTGATATTGTAGTTAAAACAGGAATTGTAATCTAGTGCTGTTCCAGAAAGAGATTTGAAAATGTTAAAAAAAATTTTGAAACAAATTTTGAACTCAAATTTTTAAAGGATTACAACTTTCAATTTTTTAAAATGATTGAATAGAAAACTTTGAGACTAAAAAGTTAAATATTTTCTACTTTTTAGTTCGGTTTGTTATAAAAGCGTGTTTGTTAGTTTTTTAAAACTATAATTTATTTTTAAGTATGAGGAATTTGTTCTATAAAGTCAAGTAGTTCATTATTTCAAAATTTTGTAATAAGTTTAAAATAAAAACCAATTTATATTAATAAAATAATTTACTGTAAGAAAGCGTGGGGTGCTTTTTCACGTTACTTTTAGCGTAACTTTACTTTTATATGTAGCTAGCAGTGTAACTATAACATTGGATATCCGACACTCCACGCTTTTTTACAATAACATTTATTTTGTTGATATAAATTAGTTTAAAATAAAAACTTATTACAACATTTTGAAATATAATGAACTACTTGACTTCATAGAACAAATTCTTCATACTTGAACATTTTCTACTTTTTAGTTCGGTTGCTTATAAAAGCGTGTTTTTGTTAATTTTTTAAAGCTATAATTCATTTTTGCTCCACCAAGGCGCATGATAAAAACTAACATTTTTGCACGTGTACATGTTCCATTGTGTGCTGATCCTTGTTTTAGAAATTGTTGGGTATTTTCCATGCTATGGAAAATACCTAACTGAAGAGATGAAATCAGGTAGTGAATTTATGGATGACTTCATTTTGGATTATACCAGAATTTATAATTTAACTTGTTTGTAGGTGTTTTATAATAAATCACTTTACATACAGCATAGGAGACGTGTACTGTGTAAATGTTTGATGTAACCCGAGACTTTCCTTTGCATATTACTTTCATATGGGCCATGGGAAGTATACTTCCCACCCTGATGTTTTTGAAAATAAAAATTTGAAAATGTTGTCAAGTATATCCATTGACTATTATGCATACCTACAGCAACAAACTTGTAACACTCCTAGAATAAAATGGCCCATGAAAGTGTTAACCCCTTTTCAGCCCAAGAAAACTGCACAGATGACAAACTAAACGCCTCAACTAGTGTACTCGGCCGTTTACGCAGTATGTAGTGTAAAAAGTGCAATCGCGGTTAGGAGTGTTGAACCATGATAAAAGGGTGAGTTAATATTTAAAGGGAAATATTAATTTCGGGAAGAACGATTGACAATTGAAGTAGGCGTGTTCCTTGCTTCAGTTTCAGCAATTGCAATTATCTTAAGCATTCGGTTGTAAAATTACAATCGTACTGCAGCATTCATAACATGGCGGGAAAACTTGCGCAATGCGGAATAAAAATCCTATAGGAGCTTTATCAGATGCCGTTACTTTATATAATTTTATATTTTTCACGGGTTATATATATGTTCCCGTTAAGAGAAAAACGAAAAGGGAAATAAAACGGAGGGTTAAATGGGATTCGAACTATTTGCCCACCACTGTTGGTTTGAACGAACACGCCTTAGCCAATTCGCCTATAGTGAACACGAATTTCGTCTCACTAATTTCACTTACGCCTCTAAGCCTTGCACCCAACACTGGAATCATTTCTGGTTATAGCCCACAACTTAAACACTAATTTATTACAGAATAAATGGCTACCGTTACAGCATGCATTTGAGGGCAGATTTTTTCCTTTTAACGTTTGTGTAACAGCTGGAATAGTCGAACCATTGGAATGCCTCAATGTGAAGTAGTGGTTTTTGTCTTCAATAGGAAGTTTTTATAAGGTTAAGAGATACGATGTGAAGGTCTTCTAAAGGCGTGTCTCATAAGCCTGAATAATATAACCAAGGGCAAGACACCGACAGTCTGGGAGCTTAGCACGGGATCGATTTTAGTATTTCTCCTCCGAGAAGAGGTCAGGGACCTTGGCCACTTTTGACACCCCAACTGGGATGTTAAAGAGAGAGTTCTTACCTAAGCGTCCATTTGGATAGATTCAGAATATCAGCTCTGCGCACAAATTTCTTTTTTATGTCTTGCTAGTATTAAGGCAATTTAATGGTTAATTATGTATGAACTGTTATGCTTAATTTTGTTTTAATAACGTAATTGCTGATAACTGGTTTATCCTCAGCCATTGAAAAATATACTCCGCAATTTTGGATGTTAACTGCGTCAATCTCCCATTAAGTGCTTAGGAATAAGCCAAAATTGGCAATGTTCCTGCCTTAGGGAAGGCGTAATGTTTTAGATTTTGTCTGTATGATTCCTTTAGACCCCATAACTCTGTTGTTCCTAAATGTTATTCATGTAAAAGTTATGTAAACTGAAGGATTTAAGGTTTTCAACGGAGATATTTATTTTTAAGCCCAATACAAAATTTAATGACCTGTCTTAGTTTTATCTATCAGGGTTGTCTCGCCCAATAAATCTGACCTTAAAAAGATGTAGATAGTTTATGCAGCTTGAAGCCATGCAAGTAAGGTCTAAGGTCAAGTAAGGTCACCGGACCAAGAAGTTTTGTGTGCGCGTCTCCCACCTTTAACATAAAATCCCACAAAAGGTTGATGTTTGAATTTCAGGGCTTTAAATTGCTGCCATTTCTATTTAATCGATTTAACTTCTCGGAGCGTTAGCTATTAATATTGTTGACGCAGTATGCTCGCAGTGCTACAGATGTATTGGATACTGGGTTCTATAAAATAAAATACTTTTTTAAAATTTAACATTTTTAGTTTTAATATTCTCGTGAAACGGGAGAATTTCACTGAACTGTCTGCAGTAAGGCATCTGCCATCAGAAATGTTTAATTTTGTCTCATTGAGCTGTGATTTGTAATGCTGCAGAAAATTCCCTATTTGCTACACCATCTGCGCTTTGGTCTCGCCCTTTGGGACGGGAGCTTTATTGTAATACCAGACCATAAATTATGTATGCCACTCTCGTATTTGTAATCTTTCTTCGTAAATAACTGGACCTCACATTTGCACAATGTATAATTTTGAAGTACACTTTAAATTACTTTTGTTCAATAAGCGCGCACTTTTAATGTAATTAAGCTAAGCTGCGACAAATACGTCCTAGAATCCTATCGCGGAACAAACTACCGGAAAGTCTAAAACGCGATCGCAGCGCTTCTTGACGGATCCTGTGAACCTAAACCATCCAGAGATACACATTTTAATTTAATTAAAAAGAACGTGTTCTAGTGGGTTAAATTGTGAATCTAAACCATTCTCAAATCACGTTTATCACACACGCAGAAGTTCATAAAGCCGTTCAGCAGTTCAGTCACATACACATGGACAAGAAATTTGTACATACAGAATTAAAGTTGCAGAGTTTCTAAGGGAATCCACATGCGACAGACTGGTGTTGACCTGTTTGCTTGACATGTTTTTGAGCTTATTGCCTGGTTTTGATTCTAGCCTGGAAGTCTGAGGTGCCGAATGCTGCATTAATAACCAGTGGATTGTTGCCACGGTGAACTCATTTGGACGCTCTAGTGCCAAATAGGAGATATGCCGGTAAAATGTACTGCTTGAAGAGTTACCCCACCCTCCATCCCAACTGTTTTTGCACGAGTCTTTTTCGTAAGCCTTTCTAAATATATGTATACCTTTTTGGAGCCTTTGTCTTTTTGCGATAGCCCTATTTCCTCTCCCATGTACTTTTGAGTAGTAGACTCGAAAGCACATCTCTTCTGGTAAATGTTACGTGCCAGATTGCATCTATTTAAGGTTTTAAAGGGTTGTCATTAGAAAATATCTAATCTGTACGTCAGCAACCCTGACCACCCTGTATTTGGGTGTTTAATAACTGACGGAGCTTCGAGTAGATAATTCATGAACTTGAAAAAAGCATGTAAAAATAGCTCGCGTACATATAAGCTGAGACGATATTATAAATGAGGCTACAGCAGCTTAACGGAGTTGTGAATTCAGTACTTTATAATTTCTCATTTATCCCGTCTCATTAACTGCAATGGTCGTTTCGGCTGCATTCAACCTTTGGAACATACTGCCTATTGGCAAGCGTTAATTCGTATACTCATTAATACTTCCAGACGGGGAAGGATAGGGAGTAATCTTGCCTATGAAAAAATTCCCACTCCCTAACCGGGATCGAACCCGGGGTCCCATGCAACGTCTTATGTGCTAGTAGGTGAAAAATTGAGAAATGAAACTTCGCTAGTCGACAGCTGACTTGAGGCTGCTTTCTTGGGACAATGCAGAAAGTGTTGACTCCAAAAGAAAAGAAAAAAATCGGCAAGGATAATATACCATTTGAAACGTGAAATCAGGTGTTGAAATGTTTTGTGGACAATATTCAACTGGTTACACACGCTATTGAATACCTCTTTTTACCAGGTAGGTCATTTCGAAAAACAAAATGGGTGAATATGTACCATGAGCGCCTAAGCCCTAGAGCTTAGTTATTAGACATGGTAGAAAAAAATCGTAGTGGTTTTTATCTTTCCTTCCCCTCCCCCACCCCTCCATCCGTCGATCTGTGTGGTGGTAATGTCAAATTTGTCTTTAGGGTGAGATAATAAACGACTTTTCCACACTGAATTGAGCTTTTAGTGACAGGATGGAGGGGGTGGTAAAGCATTAGGTTTCAATGAAAACTGTCAAATGTATGCATCCCATTATCAGACACAGTGCATTTAAGGAAAGATAATCGCGTACATAACGCTTCGAAACAAAACGTGTCTTACTCCACGGATAAATCATTTCTAAACTTGTAATTATACAAAGTTGTCTTTTAATCTTCATCTTTTAAGAAGCAGGAGATTAACCTTTTACCAAAAGTACACGCTTTAAAGCACTGTAAACTGTAAAGTATATATCTTGCATCGAGGAGAAAGCATCGTCAGTTTTGTAATCGGGTTGTAATTGGACACATTTTATTATATAGGCGTATTATAACATTGAAGTCTGTTATTAAGAACCCATGGGCTTTTATTGCTGTGACCAACCTTAGCACATACCCATTCATATTTATAGTTCGGCGCTACGGTTTTGATTTGAGGTGCAAAATGAAATTTAAAGCGTGGCATAATTTGTTCGAACCTTTGTCGAGGTTGAAATAAGAGTAAGGCAATTGAAGTGTGTGCATGGTAGTATACGTGTGATTTGTCTTCTGGTTTCACGTGTCCTGCGTTAACTGACACCCGCATGCATTGCTCACAGTCCGTGAAGTTTATACCTAGTAACCATCTCGCTGAGATTAGGAACCCGTATGAGGTATACGGTGGTTCCACCATCCACGTGTTATGGAGTGGCCCTCATTAGTTTTTATTCCATATATAGCTAGAACTGTTGTCTTCGTGTTTGTGCTGTTTGGAGAAAGTGTGCAAGAACATTGCAGCCAAATTAGTTCAATGAGTCATACCTACGGAACGTGTTTTTTTAATAGCGTCAACAGCTGCCTTGTTGAACGCATAATTTCCAGTAGCCAGGAGTTCATTGAAATCGATATTAGTCGATCGAAAATCGGGGGTGGTGAACAATGAAGGGGAAAAGCTTTGGCACCTAGGTTATCTGTAGAAACAACCGGTATCTTAGGCATTGAGCGGTGTTACAAATGGCTGACGTGAAAACATTCCAGAAGCTGTCCATCTGTCTCTTGAGGAAGCGTTTTGGCTTATTTTGAATGGAAGTTAGGAGAGGCAACGCCGACTGGATTTGACTTCTAATGAAAAGTATATAATTTGATGCAAACCACATTTAAATGATGTATTACATTCACATGCCTTTTTCTATCCATTCAGCTCATTCTCGCGTAAGCTTTACTCCTAATTCATGATAGACCACTCGTTCTAGACGAATGTCCTTCAGCGAAGATAGTGAACTAGCTTACTGTTAACATGTTAGCATATAGGTTGTTACGATAACAGCCAGCTGTTTCCCTAGGATACATCGTACATTTCGAAGATTACAGGCGACTGCAAAGTTTTGTGCATTACGAATGTATACAATTGCCGGTCTTTTAACGAGAACAGCTTATTTACTAACGGGACAAAGCCTCCTATAATGTCAAAACTAAAAGGAAAAGCTCGTAAGCAGTCAGTGTAAAGTTACCGAGGTTGATTAGTGTAATACGTGTAGCTAACATCACTGGTAGTGATTTGTTCTTTAGTTATTGTACTTCAGCGCAGAAACACGAGTGTAACGTACAGTATCAGAGTTGTTGTAGTGTTTAACGCCCGCTTTTACTACTACGGCACCGCAGGCGGTGACACTGATGATACATGGAATGAAGATGGAGCACCGGTGGAATGAGATGGCGGGGGAAACCGGAGCACCCGGAGAAAACCCGCCCAGACGCCGCTTCGTCCACCACGAATACCACATGCGGGTCCCTGGAATCGAACCCGGGCCGCCTAGGTGGTAGGCGAGCGCGCTAACCGCTCGGCCACGGCGCCGCCACAGTATCAGTGACGTTCCTGCATTAGAGATAAGTGACTCGCATCTAAACTCTTATTTAAAAGTTTCATTCGTTAAGAACTAGTCGGCGAGCAGTAACCTGGCACTTGACAGCTAGCTGATTCATTCACCTGCGAACTAGGCTAGTGCTATCTCGTCCAATCGACAAATGACTAACCGTTGCGCGATGTGTTCGTGACACGATTGGATGAGATGGCGCTAGCCTCGTTCTCAAGCGAGTGAATCAGCTAGCCGTTAAGTGCGAGGCTGGCTCTCGCCAACTTTAATGCGAATGGTTCTATTACTAATTCTCTAGTGGACACAATGACTAAGGGAATCCAGTAAGCTTAAGCGATAGTCACCTTTTAACAGCTGGTCGCTGTGTGATGGCATTGAAATACCATTCTCGTTGCATGACCGAGATTGCAAGTTGATGCATTGCACTCGTATGACTACCCACTCTTGTACAAAACTTTTTAAAGGGCTTATCTTCTATTTCGAGATAAACCTTTTAAGAAATGGTCTTATTACATAATTGTCTACAAGGGAGTTGGACTGCAAGCAGTGCCAATGTTGCTACAATATTATGTGGTATGGTTTGGGTCTCCAATAAACATTCATTAGTGATTGTGTATGATCATAATTGCTTTGATGCGGTAATGTGATGTCTTAGTGATGCTCTTGAGCGTAATATTTACTGTCCCGGGAAAGAAAGGATGTCACTTTTGAAGCAGGGTGCAAAACGTCAGAGTGAGAGGAATAAACCGCGTTCTCAGGTTCACTTGTCAACCAGTCATAGCTAAACTTCTGAGTCAAACACAGTAGGCAGTTGGAACTAGTTCCAACTATGCCCACAAAGAGGAGCACTATTTACCAACACATCAGTGGTTTTGTCGCTCTCTGGCGGACTACACATTGCCCGGTAAAGCACAACAAATGTCACGCGGAGTCGCTGTCCTAAGTTACCACCAACTGTCACAGTTGTCCTGTTTTACGATATTCTACCAAAATGGGGAGACAAATTGCTAGCACTCCGGACTGTGTGCTTTAACGTGGCAGAAGGAACACTTGCATTGCGGCTAGTCTAGGCGAGCTGATCTGTTGCTGGTGGCAAGGGAGAGGATTAGAATGCTGGCTGGACAAATCCAGCAGCACGGGCTGAACTGACTAAACACTATTTGTTTAGTTTTATTATGTCCTTTCGTAGAACTGGTCAGATGTCCAAGTTACGGCTGGACATTTGAAAGATCAGATATCCAAGCGCAAGGCCATCTGGGCGACTGCAAAGAACCGTTTCAATTGCACAAGCGTCGGTGACGAATTTTGTTCTTGCTGGAAGGTATGTGCAAACAAAATGTCCTCCTTTATATCTAATTTCTTCAAACTAATTAGATTGTGGAATATCGTTTTAAGGAAACGCTGTTAGTCTTGGCATTAGTTGCTCATTTGTAAATTCACTGGAAATCACTAACATTTTTACAAGTTAGGTTTATTAAATAGTATCGTTAATAATATAACAGCGAAATTGAGGTAATACTTATTTTTAGTTAATGACGATGGTATGTCATTGCTCCCGTCAATTTGGTGTTTAAAATGTCACCTAAGCCATAGGTTTCTTAATGTTGTCAGTAAAGTGAAACACATACTGTAGGTATACTGACAGCAGTCACACCTCGTTTTGTTTCCTTGTAACTCTGGCAAGAGCCCTGTCAGGCGGGTCTGCTGTTATTAAGTTGTTTGTTCCAGATGGTGTCTAGTTGAACATGCTGTTTTCTTTTAGCTGCCCTTGACTTAATGCCTGGGGCTAGATTGAGTAGGTTAAATCCATATTAAGTATAAAAGGCCTTGCTTGTCTCGTTTCACTTGGGCATGCAGCAGAGCCACCTGCAAAAGTTGCATTCTCTAAATGCTACTTTCCTGACTTCAAGGAAATAGGTTGCTATCAAATGTGTTCTAGAAATAGTGAAGAATTTTAAAGATTTCGGAACACGTCACTTTATAATTTCTTATATAAGGGGTTTTAATGCACGTAGAATTGGTAGAAGTAGAACCCGTTTAAGTTCATTTATAACCTGGAAACTGTTCAGACTGTTGTCATTCTAACAATTGACTCGACAGCCGAGGAACATCTTAAATGTCATTTGTCGATAGTTCTTGCATAGTACACATGGACACAAGTATTCGTACAGCTACCAATGAAAAGGCAAATGTTTTATTTTGAATAGTTATGCACTCAAAAGCGCAAGCATCTGACACATATGAACTTCAAACATTCTATTAGCATACTTGTATATTGGCATTACATTTAGTGCTTTACAAAATAGCGTTTTTTTTTTTTTTTTTTTTTTCTCTCAAGGGTTGCATTTTACAGGGGACAAGTATTCGTACAGCGATGGTAAATACAGAACAAATGGTTATCTGATAAAACCAGAACGTGTGTTGTCACCTATTGCTGCTGTGCTGCGTGCTAGTCATGTGTGGAGTGACTGGTGAACCGCAGGTGGTCAAATTGGGTCGCAAAGGAAAGATCGTTAGACCTAGGGGAGGTGATTCTTTCATTACATAAACAGGGGAGAAAAAAAAAACGTATTAAGAAGTCTCACGCCATAGGAAGTTGTTCGACAGTGCAGTCATTTTAAAGAAACCCATATGCTAATAAATGAAGTGGGCCGCCCACAGAAACTAAATTCTAGAGAACAAAGGCAGTGGATGAAAATGGCAAAGAAAAACCCCAAATTGCCCTTTCTGAAATTGCTGCATATGTAAAATAACAGCGTGGGAAGCATGTAAAGCTCAGGGCAGAAAGACTGGATTCCATTCCAGGATATCCAGAAAGAAGCCATATATATCAGCAGAAAAATCGAGAGCAGGCTAGTGTTTGCAAAGCAATGTGTAGAAAAAGGACAATGCATTCTGGGAGTTTAATTTTTGGACCAAAATATTTCGTGATGACAGAATGCGAATGTGGAGAAAGCCGATTACAGCATTGGATATTCAATTTGCAAGCAACATTTAAACATGGTGATGGGATGCATGGACGGGAACTAAAGCGCGTCTCACCCTTAAAAGACAGTACACGTTAAATGGAGCGCAGTGTTGCAACATGTACTAGTTGCGAATCTTTCTCCGCGAGCGACTCGAGGTGGCCTGAGTCCTGTACTTAGTCCTTCAATTGCTGCTTGACGAGACGGGCACTCACTTTTAACTTTGGTATCCCTCCGCGCATTTATTACTGTATGACCTAAATTTACAAATGACTCGTCTGTATAAACAATTGATTTCCCCTGGTCCCTAAACCTTTTACGTCTTTTAGATATTTATGTCGCCATCTGATGATATCGATATCGTCTCTTTCTATTAATATGCACTTGTTACCCTTTCTTTCATATTCGAACTCCAAATCAGAGTGGCTCTTGAGAAATTTGGTAGGGTCTCATCACTGTTGAACTGTGACAAAATTATATTCAGCGTGGGTGGAATATTTGCAAACTGTAAAGAATGAACAATTCGCCGCACTCCACCTTGCACTATTCAATCATATTGCGTTAACCTAGCGTTTTGTGTAGTCCCGCCCTTTTTGCTTTCTTTTTCGATGGCGTTCTTAGAGGTCCTTTCATTAGTTCCTTTTTAATCATACTACTGCTTCTGAACACCCGATAGCCTTAGCTGTTTCTTTTACCGCCTTACTTACACGCATTTTACTTAAAAAAATAATCTAACACATTCATAATTATTTGGCGTTCCTTACTTCTTTATTTACCAACATATCGTCCCCTTCCTAGCTTCACCCTCCATAACTACAAATATTTACAAAAATATTAAACAAATAACGCAATAACAGCTCACAGTTACACACACGGCTTCTTTCGAACTAATGCTAGTGCTGCTCCTTATACTATCTTCTGTGTCAGGCCTGACGCTGAATAGATGAATACCTTTTGTTTGCCTTACTGGATAAAAGAAAGAGGTTACTGCCTTTTGGTTTATTTTAAAAACTTTCTCCAACCTTCCTCAACATTTGTTCTCGCTGGTTCCCTGATGTAAACTCAATAACAAAAAAGTTTCACACTGCGTAACTTTTGCAGTGCACATATATAAAATTTTCCGAAAACATTTAATTTAAAAAATTATAACACTTAACTGGGTAAACGTAGAGAATTCAAAGTAGGCAGGTAGTTGCACTATAGTTTACTCTACCTAAGAAAAAAATATAGATGCATTCTAGCAGTTAGTTTGTTAGTTAGTGCGTGATGAGTGTAGAAACAGCAAATATCGGACTTCTATTGAAAAAAAACGTTTTCTGAAGAAATTTGGACCTATAGAAATGTATAATGACTCTGAAAAGGATATAACCTGATAGAGAAAAAAATTCTGCATAGGATAATGTGTTCAAACCTGAAATTTATAACAAATGAATATTTATACCATGCTATTAGGAATCTGGCAACTCCGCGAGGGTAGAAAAGGACGCGGCTAATGGCAACTTGTATGCGCTAGATAGAGACAGAGATGTCCCATTTAACTCCATACTGTCTTCTAAGTGTGAAATGCTATATAGTATTCATTGAGAGAAATGTGGCAGATATCGCCACACTGCTATAGTAAAACGCAATTTGAAGAAGAGGGCTGAGAAGTTGAATTTGGATAATTACCACAATGACCCTAAACGTACTGCAGATTGTTTGTGGTTACTATAGAATAGTTCACACACAAAAAGCACCTGTACAATCTCCTGATCTCAACCCCATCGAGCACGTATGGAGAGAGCTGGAAGACCATAAGAAAACGCCACATATCCAGCGAATCTCAACTAAAATAGCTACTTGTGACAGAATGATATATTGGTGCAGAAACAACTAGAAAACCTGTCCACTCAATGCCCATGCAGCTGAGAAGTAGGTAATTTCTAGAAGAGGTTGGCGTACAAAATATTAGGAAGGTTTCTTAATTTTCTGTCTGTATGTTGTACATATACACAGTTATGTTCTTGTATGAATGCTTATGCCCTTAAGTCAACGCATGAGAACAAAAATTGTATGTATTAATCTAGAACAAAGTAAATGTAATTCTATTGTATCTGTACTTAAGATGTGTGAAGTTCATATTCTGAACTTTGTTTCAAGTTTTGTGACCGGCAAATATTCAAAATATTTTAGTATGTATTTGCTACTGTATGAATACTCGTGTCCATGTCACTTCATCATCCGTGTATTACGTTTATTGCGATGGGATTTAACATTATTAAAAGGACAAGTTCACCGAAATGAAGGAATTGCTAATAGACATGGAGCAATTGTAAAAGAATAACTGGAAACAAGATAGAAAATTACTTGGCGTGGTATAAAATTGTTTTGCACAAGCGTTAAAGCGAATTTCTTCAGTTGCAGGCGTATCTATGAAACTTCAGTTTCAGCACTTCAGCGTGATGCGGTACCTTCTCGGATATTAAACTCGGAGTTTGACGTGTTTGACTATCCAATTGTGTATCACTTTACAGTATTTCATCTGGGTGGTTTTGTTATCGAATTCTTTTGGGAACGCCTTCATTGTTTTTGCCAGCTTTGAAAAATCTATGGTGGCAGAGGTTTTGTTATGAATAAGAATGTGCAGTTTATATTAGTCATTTGGATAACCTTTACTTTATCGGTGTTTATTTTAACTACAGTATAGTGTACTAACCTCATTTTCGGTTCTAAACTTACAAATCGTTGCGTGCCGTTACTGGTATGATTCCTCGAAACTCCATTACCGACTTTTACTGCAGTTTATGGATAAATTAGTTGTAAAATAGCTTTGTTTTTAATACCGATAGCACGATTAGGGAAATTTAATTTAATCGTGGATTCTCAACGGGTTTGTGAAACTACCTGGCCTAAGGTGTAGTTCCTAAGGCGTTTAGTTTCTGCAGTTATAACAAAGGTAGCTAAATGCAATAAACGGTGGTGAGACTTCTAAGGGTAGCTCTGGTGGACATTACAGTAATGTGATCTTGAAGAATGTCAAAGAAAGCACTACAGCAGTTGTGCCATGCGCTTTTGTATGAAGGAAGTGAAACCAAAACAGAAGTGCATGAGGAGGTAGATATTGAATTGTTTGCACAAGAGCTTTTCGCCGCAATGACTCAGGAGAAGGGATGTGTCGCTAGTGAAATGCGTTCCCCTTCCCCCAACTTTGTAGGTACGTGGTAAGAATGGGATACGGGAGGCAGCGAGCGGCTGGTAACTTGGCAACCGCAATCGGGGTTGACTGACTCATTGCAGTGACGCGACGAATTTCAAATGGTGGTACTAGACGCACGGCATTCCTCCTCGCTTTTACTGGTTTGTTATATATACCTGTAAAGAACACAGCGTTCGGCGACGTTCACGAGGTAGTCAGCTTACCCGTGGTTAGATATGAAAATGATTGACGTGTCCGATTGCGGGTAAAGCGAAGTCTGAAATGAAGTAAGCCAGTGTAGTACCGCATGTCAGCGGCGGGCTTACACGTGCGATCCAACATTTTGCGAATTAACATTGCAACATCATTCAATGTCGAACGCTAATGAAAGGTTATATACATTTTATAGTGGGATGCCATGTTGCAATTATGCGGGGACCATTTCGTCTATCTGGGGGGAAAACTTGGAATTCAAATATGTATGTTGTAACATACAGCATAACCCCCTACTTCAAGGGGCAGAATAAAACTATTACGAGAATTTAATTTGAACCTAGGTATTTAAGTACGTTTGAGTGCTCGGCCATCAGCGCATGTATCCTCCGTCGCATCTCTCGAAAGCATAGGCCAGCATTGAAGTTAGAGTATGTCGGAATTGGTCTCGTCTTGCTGTGTAAATTATGTTGAGACATTAAGGCTTTGCAGGTAGTGGGAATGAGGCCCTCCTCCCCGTGCTGCTTTTAGTGTTGGCAGCTTTCTCCAACTA
Source organism: Tenodera sinensis (assembly GCA_030765045.1). Taxonomy (NCBI): domain Eukaryota; kingdom Metazoa; phylum Arthropoda; class Insecta; order Mantodea; family Mantidae; genus Tenodera; species Tenodera sinensis. Next base: position 251,181,369 of record CM060964.1, on the reverse strand, counting down.
GATAAAGTAAAACAAATTGAAGTAAATTATACGTTCTTATGGTTGAGTGCATGGTGGAATAATGGTACATATCAGTATTGCAATTCCATTTTGGTTTAGCCAGGAATGATTTCACGTGGAATTGCACATCTAGCTAATATTCCTCATTTATCGGTCATTAATCCATACAGTTTAATATCTGTTTAATTTGACGCAACAAGAGCCGTTATTCAAATGTCAAACGTGGCTACTCTCGCTTATCTTATGCTGAAATACATATGTAGATGAATAATTCGAAGAGGAAAACCTCAAAACACTGAATACGACACGGAATGTTTGGAATTAATTTGACAAATTATGTGTTGAATGAAATTATAAACAGCAGATACTCGAAACTTCTGAATTGTTAACAATCTTTAAAAATTGAGCATCGATTTGAGAATCTTGTAGGCCACGCCATTGAACACAGAGGTATGCAAGCCTTTTAAGAGGTAAGTAATGATCAGCATTTAAATAACATTTCATAGGCTATATCATCGTATAATTCGTGAAATAGTCTTAATAAATGCAACTCGTGATAGTCAAATTCTCTAGATAAAATTGGCAACCACTCGTGGCGTTACTTATGATAAATCAGTAAGATAAAATAGCCATCTTGGCTTAGCATGTGTAGAAGACTCTGGAACAGCATAAATTGGCCGTAACGCTTTCTTGGAAGTTAAATATCAGGAGTAATCGCTAATCTCTATATATTTTCAATTCTGAATTGAATTATATCCCAAATGTTTCGATAATTACATGTTTAATACAAAATTAAATAGCTCGAACATTTCGTGTAATTCAAAATACTGTTAATCAGTGTTGAAAGCAATAAGCCCTATACTTTTATGATTTAGGTGAAATGTTAGTGTTAACTTAAGCCTAATGCAGTGGGTAGCGTTGTTTCCAAACTAGATTAAAAGCCTGATTTCTTAAACGAAGGGGTATCGGAATGTTTCATAGTGCATAGAAAACTAATCCGGTATTTCTAACGTGTGAAGGAATAGGCATTGCATGTTTAATGCTATGTGAAGGTATCTCATATTTGGTAAGATAGCACTGATTGCATAATTGACTCCTTAATAGGCTGTATGTAGGAATTCGATTTTTTGGATTGCCTGCTTTTGAGAACCCATTTTATCAAAAGCGTGGTCTGTGTAATTGAATCTTACCGTTTTTATATGTCGCTTATGTGTGCTTTAAATGATTCAAGGCAGTTTAATATTTACGAAAACATGAGCTGCCAGTGGCTCACGGCCCATAACTTAAATTTTTAAATTCAGTGTGTTCACTCGATTAGCGGTTTTCAAAAGCACACTATATCCAGGAAGTGCCTACGGACGTAACAATTTCTCTAACCTGCATCGGAATGTGATTTCAGATTACTCGATTATTGGGAAAGCTATAGATAAGTAGGGAAGGACTTCGGTGCATGAAATGTTTGCCGAGTGAAGAGAGCGCGTCAGAGGCAAGTGTTGACTATATATGGTCATGCTACAGCTTCGCTGGCTGCCCAATGCATGACGTGTGTCTGTATATCTGTCACCTCTTCATCGACCGCACCGCGTCGCGCCGCGGCGGCGTGATTTGGGAGGCGTGGTCCCCTAGGGAAGAATATTGACCAGGCGCCGTGAGATTTTGGTAGCTGGTTAAAATTTTAGTCAAAAAAATAAAATCAATGTTATGTTGAACGATCCATCCTAAAACAGTAAACTACACCTGCGAATTAAGAGCGTATTTCTTCTGTAGTGAAGTTAATTCCACCGCAATACGTTACTTGAAAATAAAACGGTTACATTAACGAGTTCCTCTGACCACTGGCCGTGTATTTATAGTTTAGTACAAAACTATTCATGCTCAATCTGCTTAATGCTAATCGAAATAATCGTTTGCAGTCGGACATTTAGTTGTGCTTAGAAAGGTTTGCTGCAGGAAGCATAAAGCTTTAATAATCTGGTCTCTATATGCTAGCTATAAAATTTCACCACCCCCCCCCCCCCATAATGCGAGAAACAAATGGCGACAGCACTTCAGAAATATAGAACCATTTTCAAAATTGCAAACCAATAACGAAACCCATTCTTCCATGAAAGTAGTGGGGAAGCGACAGTTTCGTTTTCGTTTTACGGTATTCACACGCGCCCACTTGCACTTTTGTCCTAAAAATTCAGGGCACTAAAACATTTTTTAGCAGACAGCAAGGCCTCCCACATAACGTAAGTAGGTGCTAGAGAAAGTAAACATTGTTTTAAAAACTCGGAAGAGGGCGAGCAGAGCACAGGGTTGGGTTTATAACATACAATTCGGGTGTTTGAATGTGCGAGTTTGTATATTGTAAAGTCATTAAGAACCAAATATTGGGGATGCGCGTTTTAATATCTGTGGAGAAGTTTGCCAAAGTGAAGATTCGCCTACTAGTGAAATGTTCAAACACTGTTCTTGTGGTAAAAACGGATCACGAGGCTGAAAATACGTTTAAACTGACTAGGCGTAGGGCCAGAAATGTCAGCCGTTAGAAAGACGTAGGAGGCCCAAATGAGCATTCATGTCTTTCAGAAATGGCGCGCTCCGTGTCCCATAACTTTTAACTGTTCTCTTCGATGCTGTTGGTTGTAGCCTTTTTAAAAACATACGTGAGCGTTTCAAGGGAAAATATTACTTTCTAGTATTTCGAAAGCTTGATTTTGTTTGACAAGTACAAAATTCGGATCTCCTGAAAATTGCCGTAGCACCGCTGGGATATTTGCGAAACCGTTTCATAGCGCTCCCATTCGAATTAAGATCTTTAGGGACCCCCGCCTATTTCTGTTTCTTAAGGCAACCATCGGTGAAATTGTATGCAGAAGTCAAACGGTTGATTTTGTGATTTTTGGTGTTATATTCCTCGTGCTTTCTAGTTTCATATTCTGTTTTCAAATTCCAATAGCTGATATTTATGAAGTTATTCAGAAATTTAAAAGTTGATTTTGCTTCGTACTCCCAATTTTCAAATGTTTTTTACTCCCCAGTACTTCTCATCTTCCAGTATTCAAATTGCTGTAGGTGATGCAAATCTCTACACATTGTCCTAAAATTTTCAGCTTTGGTAGAGAACTGTTGGAAAAAAGATTATCCTGTACGTAATATGTATAGAGTTAGTATTTTGTGCTAAAACAAATTGCTCGCTTTGCAATGACTTTCAAATTTCGTTCTCTTTGAATGACTGGGAAGGGATGGGGGTGGTAGAATGCGTTCCCATTTGATAAAAGTAAAACTATTTGAAAATTCAAACCAATAAATGAATATCTCTAAATTAGTTAACTCAAATGTATCGGTATCCTTTAACGTGCGTTTTACTTCCTCTACCACGTACAAAGTAGGTAGAGAAATTAAGACACCAGGATATCAAAGAAACTCCCCCACTCCAGACTTCCCTTTTCATGGAACATTTTTCGAAAATTTATCAAATGGCGAGCGCTTTTGAGTTAAATGTGTTTAAGATACTTTTATGAAATACTTTTCATTTGCCATTTTCTGGGAATGTCCTCAGAAGTCTTGCAAAAGTAAATTCGTTAAAACACAAACTTGTCAAATGCATTTTTGTGCACTGTGAAATTTCAGAAATATTCCTTGCTATTTGTCTGAATTTTCCAATATACATTTCTCAAATGGAAAGCTATTTCATTTTATTTCTTGGCCATGGAAAGAGTGGAATTTCAAAGGCATCATATAGCTACCAGATGTGCTCTTAAACGATTTGACTGTAGTTCAAAGCGAAAATCTCCTTGCACCTACAAGAAAATTGGCAAGTAGATAATTTCTGCAAATGTTAATCTCGATTATAACTGAAGTAGAGTAAGAAGCTGATGGGATAGGAGTAGGAAAAGTTGTGTGAGTACAACACGTGGGATTTTTTTTGTGCAATATTTTCTCTCTTATGGTTTAACAGTTATGCAAGTGTCGTTTATAATGAAGAGGGGACTTTCCCACAAAGTTCACTTTAGACATGTCATAAAAATGTTTTAAAACATTGCCACTTTTATTAAAATGTTGACCCATTTTGAGAAATTGTTAAAATGTCCGTGTAAATGGCTTGGGATAGTAATTTTATTAAAAATAGTGTTTTGTCCTGGAAAAGCACTATTTAGTCAATTTAACGTTATATATGTATATATGCTGTTAGCATTAGGAAGTCTAAAGCGTTTATCTACCTTTCCGGTGAAGTCTCGGTATCGACATTTTTGGGTGGAATGAAATACTTCTTCCTCTACATACTGTAAGTAGAGGAAGTAAAAAGTGCATAAAAGGTACGTTAGAAGCGTAGGGGTGGGTATATTCTGTAAGATAATCGGGCGACTCGAACCTCTGGCGGGCTTGGCTTATTTGAGTGTTGACCTTCATGCGCTCGAAATTTAAAGGGCTGCGATTATACTTGCACATTTTAAATTGTATATGTCGAAAGTCGTTTTAAATTGTTCGTGCAATTTCCCCATACATTCTTCTGGCATTGAATCTTTGCCGCTTGCGGTAAAGTCATTCTGATTGCTGCTTGCATTATACGAGTGAAAGTAATAGAATACTGAATCTAAAATTAACGGTAGGGCTAGGCTGCATAACGCTTCGAAGCATAACGGCTTTGTGCTTTTCGTGAAGTCTGTCATGCTGCAATAACCAACTCATTCTTGAAAGTTGTGCTCAGCATGTCATATTTCACGTCAGATCTCCCCGCGAGTGTAACCTTCACTACGCATTGCAGCCTTTGACCGCTTAACTCTGGCGCCGTATTGTCTCAGTTTAGGCGTCGTTTATCGTTTCCCCTGTTTAAATTATTGTTAATCTTAACTTGAAATTATGAGCTTCAGGAATTACTGATTTAAAGTGTTGGGCATTAGTTAGGAAATATTCAACTGAACTTTGCCGTAGCTTATATGCTATATCTATTTGAATGTGTACACTATGTACCGAATATATGGTAAGATAACTACAAAGTAATCCGAAGGAAAATGGATTCAACATTTTTTTCATATATACACTGTCTTTAGTTCAATTTTGGTCACGCCCAAAAATCTTCAAATTATAACAGTGCAGGCAGTTCTAGTTCTCGGCTGTTTTTAAATTGCGTTAGGTTAGACATCTCGTGGAATATAACCCGCTTCATCAAGGCTGCATCGATTGGCCCACACATGGGGAGTTCTACTCTAGCTCCCGCATGACTGACGTCCATCACATGACTTGCATGTAGCGTTTTCTCGAGGAGCAATTACTGAAATCAAGTGACGTCATTTCTCCGAGACGGTGACTAAGGCAACGTGCCGGATTGCCCCCTCTACCTAACAATAGTGTGACGAAAGGAGGACAAGAGCCAACACGTTCCGCATTACTTCTGAAAAAAATCCGATGCTTGCACTCACATGACTTACTCTACCCTTGCTCAAACTATTCTGTAAAACTCTTCTTTCCACTTCATATTAATCGAAATAAACATTTGTAGAAATGATTTGTTACCTATTTCCTTATAGGTAGGTACAACGGGAATAGAATACATAGGCTTTAGCGATTGTCAAATCTTAAGAGTTGGACGCCATATGATGGCTTTGAAATTCCGTTCTCTATATGTCCAGGGCAAAAACAAAGTGACTTCCTATTTGAGAGAAGTAAAAGTATTTGAACATTAAAATCCATAACGAGAAATATCTCCTATTTCCACAAAGACAAATTTTGCTTTAAGGAGATCTACATTTTTTGTGTAGGAAGATTTGCCCGTCTTACATTTCCCATTTATGCGAAGGACATCCAGAACTTCAGTCTATCCCCAGAAAATTTGAGATACTTAGTTCATTTATCATGAAAATATTTAACATGGTGTTTTAATCAAAATTGTTAATGATCCAAGAAATTCTTTTTCGTGCAGTTAAATATGGTGGTTCCATTATGATTTGGGCCTGTTGTCATCCAGCGGTGTTGGCAATATAAAATTTGTTGTTGGTATTGTGTACAAACATGGCATTTAGACATTTCAAAGAACGGAAAGCATGGAGCTTGTTTAGAGGATTCAACAGGATGAGTCAGCATAAGGTGGGAGTGAATATGAATATGGTTGATATGGAATATACCCAAATTGTTTGGGAGGAATTTTGAAGAAAAAAGTGCGTAAAAGCCGAGTGAAGTCCAAACAAGAGCTTAAATCGTATTATGGAAGAATGCAAGGACTTGGTTACTTCTATGAAAAAGAGTAAGGCACTTTATTAAAGCCAAGTTGTACCCAATTAAATTATCAATGCTCTCACTTCTAAGTACGAAAGTTAGTTTTAATTCCCAATACAGCATTAGTTGATTTTTTTCAACGCGGAAAGGAAATATGTCTTTCTACGAATATTAAAGTATTTTGTTAGAAAATTGATGTATACGAATAAGAATGTTGTACTTTGTTACATTGCACGGTTTCCCAGTGGCTTTGAATTTCCATGCTTTATGCATGGCCACGGGAAAATAGATTACTTACCACCTGAAAACAAATTAGAGAATTTGAAAGTTACAACCAAAGGCAAAGAAGATCTCGGAAATGTTTTAACGCCACAACGTCAAATTGTGCTTTGAGATGTGTGTAAGCCATTCAACATTGAAAGAAAGTTTTCCGAGAAACTCGTTCAGACCTCTAAAAATGGTATTTTAATTGAAATCGTTGGCGGTTTTTGACAAATTATGGGTTTTTCTCCAAGGGATAGTGATTTCCTTGCAAACTTCGTGTTGCATCCGTCCGTTCCATCCTTCGAAAACGCTGAACTTGAAGGTTTTTAGTTATTCACGCACTTACGTTAAGCGGGAGGGCGTGTTTATTTAAGGGTAGAATGCAGCACTTACTATTAAAATTAAAGAAAAGTATTAAATCTTGAGCAGTGGCGTAGTGGGCTAGGGCGTCATGCCTTGGTTCCCTGCCACGGAATGCGACCCGGGTTCGATCCCACCCCTGGGTATAGGACCGGTGCCCACTCAGCATCGTGAGGAAATTGAGGAGCTTGCGATAGGTAAATGACCCTGGTCATGAAAGCCAACTTTCCGGCTGGGACAACCCGTATCGGTTGAATGATCACCCACCTTTACCTTGCGTATGTGGGCGTGAGGTCGGCAGTCGGGTTGACAGACCCTGGTCCGATATGGACTGTAATGCCACGTTTTTTTTTTTTTTTTTTTTTTTTTTTTTTTTTTTTTTTTTTTTTTTTTTTTTTTTTTTATTAAATCTTGAGCGCAGCACTTAACATCAATTTGAGGATATCCGCGAAGGTTCTGCTAGTGTAAACAAGATTGTTGCTGCTTTGTACCGGGCATTTGAAATGGAAAATGCTACATTGAACCCTGGAAAACCCACGACTGCGATGATAATCAGTGGTTGTGTGCGAACTTGATGTTATAAACTATAAAGGATGCACGTCACGTACAGAACTCTTCGTCGAAAGTTAGGCATACACGTTTGACAGCTAAATTATCGTAAGCATTCGTACGAGTATGTTAATTTTGAAATAAGGACGAAGACGAAGGCTTTAGCATTGCACGTATGTACTTTGTTTCCCGATATGGTCAGCCCTGTTAGACGGAAACGGATGGAGACAGGAAGCCGACCGGGATAGGTCTCGCGTGCTAAGTTTGTTTTCCGGCCCGTAACTAATGAATTCTTAGTCTCTTCGGCTCAAACTCGTTTGCTGGACTTAAAATTGCTGTTCATAACTTCAGGGCGTAACTATGGTTGCAAGTTGCATTACCTGTATGAATGTCCTATTTTCATACTGTATCAGTGAAAAGTTGAATGTAAATGCGCTGCGAGTTGCCGAAATTTGAAAAATATTTTATGGGCAATAGCTTTATTTACCCATTTAACACTTCTCAACCCTCGCATCCTTTAGTAGACCATGGTTTGCAAACTCCTGCCACTGAGTTGATTTGGCCCGTCTAAAATTTCAAAAATTATTTAAATGAAAGACTGCGCCTGTATTACATTAATTTATTCACGAATTTCGAACGATTATATAAAATTAAGCGCTCAGATTTTAATTTATATAAGTAATGAACTAATGGACAAATAAGTTAATTTGATTTGACTTTCACAGTCTGTGGAATGACACATGCCATCATTTGAGACTGCATGAGGACTATCAGATTTCATATCAACTTATCTGCAAAGACGATTTTTAAAAATGTCAAATCAAAATATATTAGACAGCCCAAAGTTGCAACAGCAAATGCATGCAATTTTAGCACAGAAGTAAATTTCATTTGCATTGAATATGAGCTGCTTTTAATATTAAAGTACTTTGCATATTAGGAGTCGATGTTGCCAAAGTTATGCCTTGAGCACATAAATGAGATTAATCTTGTTAATATGGAAGTGAAGATCTTTGTTCATTTAAAGCTTTGAAAGCTAATTTGATATGTAAGCCTCGGTGGTTTATTGTTCCACTTAATGTGACTGTCAGTGGTTCATTCTGACAGTTAATATGGGGCCCCATTCTGAAGTGTTTGACAACCCATTTCTAGACTATTAATATAGTGATTAAAATATTTGCCTTGTAGCTACAATGAGTTGCAAGCAAGATGCAGAAAAAAACTACTGAAATCACAGCAAAGAATGCAAAACAGGGGCCAAGGTCACCGACTGTTAAAAACAGGTCCTGTCTTGTCTGCAAATGCAGGACTACTGCTGTTTGTCACCTGAGACAGGTCTGCTGTAGTCCAGTGACAGTTCAACTATATTTCTTTCCATCTTGACTCTAATGCTTAGAAATTCCTATGCCTACTCATGAGCTTAAGTAAATAAAGATATGATGAAGTTTATTTTCAATTTTTCATTGAGGGCAGCCAAAATAGTTCTTAATGTGTGTGAAAAAAAAACTGTACAAAAGAATAATTAGAAATGGCAAAACATTCTGAGAAACTTAATAAATTGCACATTTCAATGAGATCTACGTTTTTCCAGTATTAAGTTTTGTCTTATACCATATTGTTTTCCAGTTATTTAAAGTTCATGAATAGAATTGCAGCCTCAAGATTACATTGTCATGTCAATGTGCCTAACTTATGCTTTAATCGAAATCAGAGCCATCGAGGAATAGTGTGTTGAAAACTTCTATGTAAACAGATATTTGGGATCAAGTATTTTCATGGAATTCAAATACCTGAGAGGTATCTGGCAATCTTGGTAATCACCTTGCTTTTGGTCTTTTTGAGTCTTTCTATATGCACATATGCTCATTTTTGTTAAAAGGTAAAAAAAAATTTGATACCTCTGTACATGTTTTGGATAGAATGGTATACTTTATTTGCATTAATTGCCTAAGTGGTAGAGAAATTAGACTAATATTTCGTATTGCCATTGCTCTTGCTCATCCTAAATAAAGTTTGGTGATTTTAACACGTCAGCACTAGCTTGCAATGAACTATTGCAATATTTATCCAAGTCTCCATACTACGGTCTGCTTTTCTGTATTGTGATGTCATATTTACCCTTGCATTAGATAACCTTCAATCCTTTTCATTAAAATCTGTAGCATGAAATAGAGAATTTGTATAATTCTGGTTGAGTATTTTAATTGCAATATATTGAATAAAGTAGTTGAAGTTCTCTGCAAAAAAGATAAACTAATGTGCATACTTGGGCTATTTTTCCCTCACATTCGAATGGAGATTAAGGAAACCTGTAATGAGCTCTTGTGTAACCCTCTTCACAATACAATTTGCTCCAGTAAAATAAGATTCTCTTACTTTCATAGGAAAATAAACATCCCATACCTGAATCAACAGTAAATCACACTTGGAAATAACTACTTTAAAATATAAATTTATAGATGTAGAAGGTTGAACTACAATTTACATTTGCCCTACTTATTATCTGCAAAACTTATGCAGATAATGCAATAAGGGACCTACTGGAAGTGATGAGCAGTACTTGTTTGTAAATTGCAACTTATTTACTAAAATCAGAGCATTTTAATACTTAAACTATCAATATGATCAAGTGAAGACTTCATCACCTGCCATAGACAACTGACAAAATAAAGGTCTGCATGGGCTTGTAATTTGAAAAATGTTTGTCGGGGTAGGCTTTAATTAAGAGGTAAAAAATAATTTGATCATTTTTTGGTTACTGATGTCAAAATTCCTAGAACAGTCCAAATATTGCATTTTACTGGGAGTTCTATATTATTCTGATGGTACTTGTATAATAATTTGAATAACTGCAAAATAATTTTGTTTAAAACAAAATTACACAATTGGGCCTGGGTTGGTGGTACACTACCTCTTCTCAGGCTCAGGCTTGGTTGAGGCTAGGCCGAACCTAAGAAAGTTGGCCCATGCAGAACCCTAATCCAAAATGATTGCAAGTGATGTTTCATTTCATCAGTGTGCAATGTTGGAATTTCTCGCTGAAAAAAACTTCAGTAAAAGAGTCACTGTGCATATAGGTCCCAACAATGCCAGAAGATACATGTTAAGCTGGAGATCAGCTTCGTTAGTAGCAATCCACAAATAACGTAGTAGTAGATGACACTGTTGAGGAAGACCACAACTAATTGATGTGGCGACTGAACTTAAGTTGGACATTGTGGAATGAAAAATGCTTTTGTTGCTTCAAAAATATCTAGATTTAAAAGAATTACTTGTAACTTGTACGCTCTTGTGACCCTTTAATTTAATTCATATACAAGCCATTTTTGTTTTCTAAGTTGCAATTTCACTGAATGTTGCAGGCTTCTGGGGTGACAGTATCAGATTCATGTAAAACAACATATGAAGAAATTAAAAAGGACAAGAAACATCGTTATGTTGTTTTCTTCATTAGAGATGAAAAGCAGATAGATGTTGAAGTTATAGGTAGGTTTCAGTAAAGTCTCATTTAGTTAAAATGAATAAACCTTTTAAACTGAGCCTTTTAAAGCAGAATAAAAACTGTAGCCTTGTTTTACTTATTTGCTGTAATTTGTCATAAATACGCATGCTAATACGGTTTTTCAGACATGTACCTTGATTTTATGTTCAGGTGATCGTAATGCTTCCTATGACCAGTTTTTAGAAGATCTTCAAAAAGGAGGGACTGGAGAATGTCGATATGGTCTCTTCGATTTTGAGTACACACACCAATGCCAAGGAACCTCCGAGGTAAATATTATAGAGCAAATAGCTTATCGACAGTTCCCAAGAATTCAATATCGCTGACATTACAGTAAACTGCAGAAAAAATTACACCAACAAGCAGTTGCCTTCCTATTTCTATTTCAAACATTTGTCATGTCAATGTGCTTAACTTATGTTTTAATCAAACGCTATCAGATCTTACTACTGTGGGTTACATTTATTAATTTACTGCTAATTTTCACAAAAGCAATAATAATAAATCCAGACTGCACAGGTAAAGTAGGTACCGGAGCTTAATACAGATATGATGGAATTTATTTTCAATTTTTCATTGAGGGCAGCCAAAATAGCTCTGTGTGGGTGGAGAAAAAAATAAACCATACACAAGAATTGCAAATGGCGAAACATTGAGAAGCTTCACAAATTGCATATTTCAATGAGCTTTGCATTTTTCCAGTATTAAGTTTTGTCTTGTACCGTATTGTTTTCCAGTTATTTGCAATTTATGAATAGAATTGCAGCCTTAAGATTATATTTTGTCATGCTATATACTGGTGTGATCATTTGTGGCGCATCTGAATGCGATAGCTTGAACACACTTATTAGCAAATAAAATATTTTGTAGCTCATTCAGCTGAACAGTATTAACACTGGATGCAGTGGCACTAACAAAAGGCTATATGCGTTAAATTTGGTTAATCGCTGTAAACATTTGAGGCCTCTAACCAGTAACAATACCTGCTGCAGCCCATTTGCTTGCCAAATGTGGCTGGGCAGGATGAACTAAACTGAAAGACTTATTTTGAAATGTCTTGCAGAAGTTGCTGGAAGTGTGTCTTCACTTGTATGTACTGCTGGCATCTGCAGATGAAATTTGCATTGTCATAATTAGTCTTCCTTAAATTAAGGACATTTCATGGCAAATGTTTTAATACTTCCCAGAATGTGTGCCTTTGATATGTATGCTATATTTTAAGTTTCTCCGCAATCATGGCTAGCGCAGTCCCATGTTCTAATCCTTTGCAAGTTTATCTATGTGGAAAGTTGAAAGATATGTGCAGATCAAACTTGTGCACAGGGGAAGAATTGACATCTGCCATGAAATCGTATGCAATCCTGTAGACAATGTTTGCAAATGAAATGGAACTTAATCTGCAAATGTCGTAGTGCATTCAAGTCGAGGGGGAAAAACTGCTTCAGACAGTTTGTTAGAGCAAAGTGCATGTCTGCTCATCAGCTCATAGTTGATCATACTCAACAGCCACAGGTTCGCATTATATTTGGGGTCACTAATAACTGGAAGATTTTGAACAGTGAGGCTATGCAAAGTGAGGTTGGATAGGTCTATACTATGCCACAGTGAGGTCATCTGGTGCTATTGAGTGCAAGCGCATGCTTTGGAGCTTAGCATTGCCCACACTGCCCATAACAGCAGTGCTGCTTGCTCTGCTTGGAACAGTTGCATAATTTGGGCTGTACAAAGTGCATACCATGGAGAAAGCGAAGCCACTTCCACATTTGCAGTCTCTTAACATAAGTGCAGAAATTAAGTATTGTGACATATTGGATGCACTCTTGCTGGTGTTTGTTGAAAGGTTTTCAGATTTGGAAGTTTTAAATTCTAAACTGGATCTCTTTTCCTTGCCCTATTCGATTGATCCGGAGAATCCTCTAGTTGAACACTTGAGAACTTAGTAATTTGTGATTCAGGTCTAAAAAGGCATATAGTGATAATCATATTGTCAGTTTTTATCAAGGCCCAGAATTTCATAAATTTGTTGCAGAAATTCTATGTTTGGTAGTACTTACATCTGCAAAAAAAATTTTTTATGTAATGAACTTGAAGTGACTAAGAGCAAAATTGTCTGATTATAGCCTTACGTCTGTCTTGAGACTTGCTTCTGTAATTGTCTCTCCAAATATTAAGATGGTGGAAAAGTATAAACTAGGCATAATAAATGTCTAATTAGTTACAAAATGTGACCACAAGTAGATTTTAATGTGGAGCTATTTTTATTTTGTTACAGGAGCAGTTTTCCTTTTGAATTGTAAGGTTAAAAGTTATACAAATATTCCTTATCTTTTGTGGCTTTAATGTTTTGTTTTTGGAATATTGTTTTTCAATTACATTATTGCTGTAATTCATATTAAATACTTATCACAAAATGTATGTAAATACTTCTAAACCTAACAAAAAGAAATGCAATAATAGTTGACCTCATTTTTCCTTCTATTGTACGGCCAGTGAGCCTCCGGCTCTGACATTTCTCAAGGTCTCTTGACGCGGTGTTGCCAGTTCTTTTGTGGGAATTTCAAAACAGGGTATTTGAAACATTTCATACGTCTGCAGCTCGCATCGCTACTTAGTAAATTTACGTAAACAGTAGACATATAAAGAATCACAGAATAGTAGAATATGGAGACGATTATACCATTTACCTACTGGGGAAAAAGAAAAAACCTGCACAAACACCAAAGCAATTGAAACCACATGGTGTTTTTAAAATGCAGCTGGGAACATGGTGCTACATTTGGAAACCACGCCTAGCAGTGAGACTGCTGGTTGGTGCTAGCAGAAACTTTTAACATCTGATGCGTTACTTGCTTCCAATATTGCCAATAGTAATAGCTACTGCCCATAATAGGTGTAAAGGTAATATTCAAACAGATTAGTGGTATAGTGAAGATATTGCATGGAAATAAAACCGAAACCTGTATTTCAATATTTTAAACTTGATATACATCATATGCTTTCACTCTTAAGATAATTTTGAGGATCTATTTTCCGAAACTCATTACTATACGTTGGCAACATTAACCTTCCCCCTCCAACTCATTACAGCTGTGAAATGTCAGGGCTGGAGATCCACTGGCCTTACAATAACTTTGTATATCCAGGTTTTGTTTTGCTCAATGCTGCCAAGGGGTCACGAAATTGCGCTTGGATTGTCATTGCTCCTACACCACATTTGGGGTACTTGAGAAATGACACTTGCAAGATTTAATCTTAAATAAGAACAAATTAGGAACTAAAAGCTTCACTTATCTTGGTAATTAAAGTTGCATCCAACATATTTTTAAAGCTATTTTGAAAATAGCTTTGAAAATGTTGGATGCAACTTGAATATAGTCAAAATTTGAAGATAAACTTTTAATTTCTAGGTGTTTTCCCTGACTTTTTTCCCTGTAAGATTTATTTGCTGCTCAGTTAGCATAGATGCTTGCTTGTCAAATATAATCGCACACTGAGTATCTCGGCTATATGTAAAGTTAGAGGTATTACCATGTTAAAGAAGCAACCTGAAATTTTTATATATAAAAGCTAAGGCCTAAAATTCTATAATTCTAAGGTTATCCTTTAATAGAGGATAATCCATAATTGACAATTTTTTTTAGTTTTACCATAAAATGTATGGGATTTAGGGGCTTTTTGAGACTTAACTCAATGAATTTTTTTCCCTTTTTTTTTGGGGGGGGGGGGTGGTGGTGGTGCCTAATTCTGTGTAGATTTTTACCATGACAAAATTCCTGTTATGCAGTGCTATAAGCCAGAGTTTGTATGCATCTGTCCATTATGCTCCCACTTCATGAGCTACTAAAAATGAGTAATGTGTGCTTTGCTTTATGGGATTGTATAATGGTGCTCTTGTAATAACTAATTGGGTTCCTCGTAAATTTTATTTGCATTCTACGGGTTAGGGATAGAAGTTGGCATATTTTGTGTACCAGTTTTGGTTAATGGTATGGGCCTTACTGCACTGAAAATTTTACATTTTAAATTTCATGTGGTACAAAATTGTCCTTTCTTGAACTAGGTAAAATTTTATGGGTTTAAATTTCAGGAAGTTGTCAAGTAGGTAGGTATGTATAAGTTGCATTAGTACTAATGTAAAAATTGCAAAATGTGTGAAGAAATAAACTATATGTAGTGTATGTGCTGCATCAGGAAAATTAGTTGCGTCATTAAAAAAAAAAACTTCATGTGGCTCAATTGGTAAAAACATGAATTTGTCGGTTTTGTATGGATAGTCTTGATCACTGGCACAGTAGACTGATTTCTCCATTTTATTTTCAAAATTTGAAAATTAGATTTTTGTGCTATCTGCACATTTAATTAAGATTGGTTGGCATGAGGACTATTTGCACACGTCATTTTGAGCCCAGGAATCTATAGGGAGCACGAAATAAGAAGGTACATAAGTAGCTCCAATCCCTACTCAGCTATGGAGCGCTGTTGCCGGCTCATATCGCTATGCGAAAGAAAGAGAGGGGAGATATGCACGTGAGCGTTACCGGTAGACAGCAGCGAGGACGGTGAAGGATTGCAAGGTGCACATTTAAAACCTGTCATAACAATTTCAATCTCTTTAAAATGAGACAATAGGCTCTAATCGTGTAATTTGCTTCACACATAAATTCCTCACCTGAGCAGATAATTTTCATTTGCAATCTAATGTTTCAACGGAGTTCATATCTTTCAATAAATAGATGATAAAACATTACAAGGTTGACTTTTTAATTTTTTTATTATATCCGATTCTCTAGGAACGTTTTCGTGTAAGTATTTATGTTATCAGAGTGAAAATGAGAGAGTTACGTGACGATTTAAACCAACCTAAACTGATGTCGTAGTTGCGCAATTTGAGGCATTTTCTGATAGGTATTTCTCATATTTTTCTCAATTTTTCTAAGTGTCTATACAGAGTTTCTGCACATGTTAATCAGTTTCTATATTAGGTATTCTAAGTGAAAATCTACATAATTAAGCAACAAATGCCTAAGTACAATTTCAAGCCACATTTTATGAGTAATATTCCAGTGTGGCCTTCTCGGTTGTATATTTTAGACATTTCAGCACTTAAAATGTTCCTTACGATGCAATTTGTAAGTTAACAGAGCGAAGCTCCGGAAATAGTTTCCCCAATATGTGCCAACCAGAATTTGCAATGCGGTTATTAATATAAGGCAAGTATGTTAGGCTAACATCTCATGAAAGTTTATATTATATTACATATTATGGCAAAAGCGGAAACTCGCCATTGAACAAAATATTTTTTTTAAACCAGCTGTGTGAAGACTATTTTTAGCAAACTTATTTTATAGCTCAGTAAGAAACATTAATATGCAGTGTTCATTAAAAATTGACAACATTGTATCGCAAAGAGAATTTGCCATAAAATAGCTTACATTTTTGGTTTAAAACATACCGTATTTTATCTCATAAGGCCCCCCCCCCGCATATTTCCCAACCCTGTGATTTTTCATCACTAAAAAATATTTACCTATTAAACATCGCATAATTCCCTCTCCTGGTTCGTTCTTATTGGAGCGGCCTTCAAATGACTTGATAATGGACAACAATCGAACCAGCGCTTGCCACAAAAATACTCGTATAGTCATTGTCATAACGTATCGTAAAATTCAAATGTGAAGTTACATGCGTGTTTGTTTCTAAGTCAATTTCTTACAAGCCTACAAGCCGTCATATTGTTAAAGAGTTTTTAAAAAAACTGGTATTTGTTGTGCCATTAATGGTTCTGACACGTTGTGGAATAGTGAAAATGAAGATGTGTTATCTGAGCCAGATATAAATGAAAAAAGTTATGATAGTGACGGAAGTGAGACCGCAGAATAGTCAGAGAAAAGAAACAATGAAACAATACATTGTAGGCCCAATGAAACCGTGGTATATATACAGTTCATTCACAAATCACTGTATACCTATATAACTTTTACATAATACTACATGGTTTTCCTTCCTTTCTGAATTCCTAGAAGCACCACTCACATAATTCCCTTCCCAGTGAGGGGGGGGGGGATTACACGATAGAATACGGTATATGCACCAAGCTTTGAAGCCCACTTCTTTATACAGATTCAGCACTACATCTTTCAGAAAGTCCAGATTCGAAATCCGTTTTTCTGTCTTACTTATGGTGTTTTCTGGGGGATATAAAAAAGGGCCGCCCGGATTCAGAAGTGGTTATTTTACCTTGTTGCACTACGCGCGACAATGAATGTTCACTTACATTGTATGCTTTAGCTGTTAGCGCCCGGCTCTGTTTAAATACAATGTTTGCACATATTTCTCCTGAGGACAATTCTTTTAAAAAAATGTAAACGCTGAACATAATAGCCTGCGCGTCTGAATGCAATACTTTTCCTTTCGATTTACTTGTCTGTAAGCCGCTTGTACCAGATTTTGTTAATGCCATGTTTCTTAGCAACAAAACGAGTTACAGTAATTATAAGACACAGGTAACACTGTGACACTATGTCAGACATGGAACACGCATACGAATAAACTAGATTCCTTTTCCTTTCCTGCAGACATCTCACTCCTTGAGAAGAAAGATAGTTGAGATGATAAATAAACAATCATGCAATACAAGTGTCGTTTGCTATCGCTGAGCGCAGCGTTTCTTCAATCACTCATATCTTGTGCTACAGGTCGCCTAAAATTTTGCTTCTTGGAGAGTCAGCTTCAACATTTCTAGCTCTTTGCAATGGAATTCTTTGTAATACTGAGCCGTTGCTGGATTTGATGAGCGCAAAGAGAAAAGTGAAAAGCAAATATTGCGCTAGACATTGCGTTACCGAACTGCGCAATGTCGCCTCTCTAGGATTGGCTACTTGCTCTCACACACCTTCTTCTAGCTCCGCCTCATGTGCCTTCTTATTCCGTACAGCTTATAGTGCAATGAATGGTCCAAGTCAACAAGGCCTGTGCTTTGCCCAAGTAACTAAGTTTTGTTGTCAAAATACTCCAGTTTTATCACTTGTTCATTTGCATTTCACTGTATTGTATTAATGCAATGGTTTGATTTTATTTTTCAACTCGCACAGTAATTTTAAGCACTAAATGCCTGAAGCAGATCCAGCAGACACCACAATCTCCAGTAAATAGTAAGAGGTGCCATGTATTTTCTTTTACTTAGAAATTGGCTAACCAAAAAGAACTGCAGAAACAATTTGTGGCCTCCTATGGTATAATTCAAAACAATACTGTTAGGCACATGTCTCGTTACTGTTCTTGTCAATGCCACCCAAGATCGTAAGATAAATTCAGTAGTATGCAGGATTATAATGGGATTTCTTTTTTAAATTAATTCCTACTGCAGTTACAGTGAAAATTGGGGCTGAGATCTCTATAAGCCACTCTGCAGTATGCATATGAGCTTGCAGGTCATGAACTCATGAGTGGTACTCATTAGTAGCAGTAACTTGGGTAAGGATTGGTTTTCGTTTAAATAAACAAGATGAGCAAAATAGAGGAAATGATCACAAAGGGTGATTGGAAGGCACAGAGCATATCATTTTCACATTTATGGGTAGTGATGTGTTTGACAATAACCAAAATTAAGAATGTCTAAATGAGGTTGCTACATTGCAGAGGTAATGTTGATCAGAAAAAGTTTTAAGTCAATATTTAAGTTAATCACAACTTTCTTACTATACCAGTGGTGTGTGGTGACCATCTATGGTGTGAAGCAATGTTGAACAGACATAGCCAACTAAATAACTTGGCTCCACTTTCACAATCTGCCACTCTATGCCATAAAATGTCTATTAAAATGTTGCACACATTTTTGTTTTCAAATTCTCTAATGCTGGAGTTTCCCCACCTTTTTCAATGACTTTATTTTGAATAGGTAAATGAGGAGGAGCCTAGAGTTAAAATTTCACAACCCTGCACCCTTACCTCACGTTTTAACACTCCCCACTGCATTCCTTATTCCCTTAAACAGGCAGTTCAGTTTCAAAATTGCTTACAGCAAGTGCTGTTCCTAATTTTAAATTTTGTCAAATGAAACTTGTGAAACATTCCATTAGAAACATGTCACATTACACAATATTAAACTGACTTGTAAATAAAACCCAGATTAGCTTTTTTTTCCCGAACCTCTAACAAGTAGTAACCTGGATTACCCACAGTGAGGTAATAAGCAAAAAATACCTTGGTCCCACAAGATTATATTGACTGTGTATCTAAATATTGGCCATAGCAAACACTGCATGCGATATGTTGGGACTCCAGAACATGGTTGTGTGTATCAGTTCCTGCGAGCTGTTTGACAATTGTATAGCTAGATTTTCCACAAGGGTGACTTAAATGAATATAGAAATTGAGGGGCATTTGGAAATGATTAAAAATAAGTTTTTTTTATACCTTATTCATTAATAAACATGGTTCAGTGCATATAGGATCTCAATGTTCCCTACATCTGGCTGGCAACTTCATTGTATCATCGGACCATTGTTTGGGGGTTCTATGAGTGGGTACTGCAATTTCTCATTGTTGCTAACTTTTACCTTGCAGCATGTCCTTTGTGTTATCACTCTGCTGTCCTTGTGGGCCTGTGTGAAATTTCGTGGAACCCAATGTGTGAGCAGTTTTCATATCCAAATTGTTAATAATGGCATGCGTGGTTAACTGTCTGCCAATCCAGTTCATCAAAGCTGATGTGCCTATCAGCCATTATCAATTCAACACAACCTCATTGCTCCTCGGAGACTTGCAACATTAGCAGATGGCCAGTACTCAAATTCTTCCGTGCTGATTCACTTCCATTGGTGAACCCGGTGATATAGTAGTAAAGTATTTTGTCCAGGAGCTTCTTGACCAAATACCACAGTTAAATGATGAATATCTGCTGTTTTGACGCCTTCCATGAAAACCACGTGGTCCATCATCCTGATAGTTGCCTTCCATCCCACTTGGCTTTCTCTACTGTTCTTGCACTATAAACTCATGATCTAGCGTATGCATAGTGTACTAGTATCAGTTTGTCCTATATGAAGATGTGGCTGTTGATTAGTTTTAAAACTTCGTAATTATAAATCATTTCTAAATGCTCCTCATGTTTCTAACAAAGTGGAAGCAATGCTTCCCCTACTTGAATGGAATACGTGCCTCTATACTAGTCCTGCAATGACAGTAACTTTTAACGAATAAAATATTAAAGGTGAACTATTAAAATGTTCTACAGCAACCATTGGTTTATCACAAATGTAATAGTGTCTCTTGAAAGTTCAGAGATTTTGGTAGAAGTACAAACTCGTGAACTTGTGATTGACAATACTTGGCACTGTTTGCACCACTGTAGAATAGTAAGTTGTGGTAGACTGTTAAATGAAGAACTCTCCATCTCCATTTCGTAGTGGGTGTTTCAAAATTCTGTTCAAACACGTGATTGAGCACTTTGAAGCAACCACCTGGCCTTCATTCCACAAAATGTGTTGCCTAAAGAAATGAGTCAGCAGATTTACATCAAGCATGAGAAAGAACTGTCAGTTTTGTTCTCATTAATATACCAGTATTACACAGTAACCACATGTAGAGCAACATGGTTGCCATATTTTTTGACCTGTTCAGAGTCAAGCAGTTGAAAAAGTGTGTAAATGTGTTTTATTCATTACTATACCGCTCGCAAAAGTTAAAGGCATGTGAAGGCTGGCCAATGCTCAAGCAGAGCACTGTTGCCAAGCGTAGTGTGTGTACCGGCAGAGTCTGTACATAAGGTTGTGTGAGATGCGTGTACCACATTCGGCAGCGCTGGTAGAAGGGGCAAGCGTAGGATTCGCTGGAGTCCGCAGTATGCCCCGCCTCCATATGCCTTAAGTTTTGCGAAGATTATAGTTGTGTTAATTGCATTAAAGCAGCCAGGGGGAGGCAACTTACTGACCAAATGCTACTCCATTACTGTACTCTGCCCACGATTACTACTGTGTAGTTGAATGTAGATGTTATAATCATGTGGTAGGTCATGGCCATTGTTCCAGTCGAGCTTTTGCAATATATATATTGTTAGCTAATGCTGGATCTCATTTTAAACTCCATAAAAGAGGATATGGAACCAGAAAGGGGAAAAATAAAAACAAAAATGGAAGCCGAATTGAAAAATGTATAAATTCCAGAATGGAAAAGATGAAGGTGGGAATGTCCGATATGAAGATGAGCTATCGGAGAAGATTAACAAGCAACTGGCCATTGTGAAGGAAGACATGGAAGATCTTGGCAAAAAGAGGAAGGACCTTGGCCAATGTGTTAATGCCCTGGAAGATAGTAAACGGCAGCACAAAAGAATTGAACTCCAGTGGTACAAATGCTCGACAAAAAAACTCCAACTAAGTAGATGTGTATAGGAGAGGCCTATGTTCAGCAGTGAATGTCTTGCACCTGAAATGCTGATGACATATTTGTATCTTGGGAATGGCTCTTAACGATTACAATAAAAATTTGTATTTAGTTAACATTTTCCTTTTCAAGTTTATCAAAAGTGTCTTAAATAATGGGGGGGGGGGGGGGGGCAGTGTGGATTGCAAAGCTGTCGTCCAGGTACTAAATGCATATAAAAGTACTACTGATTAAAATCTGGCAGTGTGGTGATCAGTTGTTTTCAATGCTCAGGCTTCTGTGTGCACAATTGGTGTACAAACCAGTCTTTTGTACTCTGGAACAGTTCACTTAGGTCAGCAGCAAAAACTTGCTCCTATTGAACATTTCTCAGTTTTATTAGCTTAATGCAATTTTGAAATTAATTACACATGACTTTCATAGCTTAGTCAATTAAAATGCATAGCTTAGTCAATTAAAATGTTGCTAATATCTGTAGTTAAAGAAGTTTAAACAAAAATCGTCTTCATTTAGGCATCTAAGAAGCAGAAACTTTTCTTGATGTCTTGGTGCCCAGACACTGCTAAGGTTAAGAAGAAGATGTTGTACTCCTCCAGCTTTGATGCTCTCAAGAAATCACTTGTTGGTGTGCAGAAGTATATCCAGGTAAGAAAATCTGAGCAGTCTTTTAACTTGGTCGAGCTGCTCCAAAAAATTCTGCCTCTGATTCTTAGTAAGTCTAATTTCCATCAATAATACTTGCTATTAGCGATTGAACTATACCACTATTCCTTGATACTCGATACCATTACTGGATTTTAAGCATGGATATTCAATATTCATTTTATAAAAATCTATAAAGGCAATAGCTTACATACTGAAGTATGTTCTTAGTAGTTCTTTGTATGAATGCATGTAACCAAGTTTTTTTGCTAATTATTTTCAGATATCACGGCATAATTTTCTGACAGCCGGGAAACTTGTACATTGCTTTTTCAATAGAGGTTCTGTAAACTTCTATGTATAAACGGGAATGCTTCTTTAAATTTATTGTAATGTGACTTACCACCACAAATGTTTTTCTGCATATTTTACAGACTGCTCTCTTAAGGCTGGTTCACAACCAACAATGGTAATGATAATCAGAATGAGAAACTTGAAATACATGTATTCAAATGGAAGTGTTCACAACCAATGCCAAGCCTTCCCGGGCCCCGGGAATGAGCAAGATTTTGCCAAGATTCAACTTTGGTGTTTCCATTACGAGGCACAGATATTAGATCCATTAAGTGCATATTAAAGACTTCTTCCTTCAAGGTAGAAACTTTTTAAGGTGGCTTTGGTGTAAATGGGTTCTAGAGTTCTTGCTAGTTGCGTTTCTGCAAAAGTCAAACCAGAAAGTATTTTAAGTGCGTCTCACTTTCACAAATTGGTTAGTGTCGGTTGTGTAAGTGTATAGTTTGGCTGGTGCTTTTTACTTTCTCTCCTACATATAGTAAAGTAGAGGAAGTATTGTATTCCACTCAAAAATTCTATGTCAAGATTTCACCAGAAATATGTTTTGAGGCCCCTGAATCCAAATAAAGCATTTTTAGAAAAAGGTCCGTGTGTGTGTGTGTGTGTGTCAGTCTGGACAGCATAACTCAAAAAGTTTGTTAAAAACCAAAGTTGGTATTCAAGTTTCATGTCGTTCAAGGATGCGACATGAAGATTTTGAAGAAAATTCCACCACCCTAAATTACCCTTTACATGGAAAATGTTTATTTTCTTAAATAGCTATTATGGCAAATGAAACGTATGTCCTGAATTTTCCGGCTATAGCCCATGTAGTGCTGTCTGGATGACTTTGGTATAACTGGTAAACCGTAAGAGATAGACCAAATCTTACTATACAAAAAATGTAGATCTTGCTAAAACACAATTTGTCTAAGTAAATTTTTTGTAGAATGAATCATTTCAGAGATATTCCTTATGTGCGAGTTTTGGAGAACTGAAGCTTTTCAGTTTCAGAAAACATTCGTCAAATGCAATATCGTCCATTTTTTATAAGTTAACCATGCAAAGAGAACATATGCAACATCATTCATTTTTTTATAAGTTACCTGTGCAAAAAAGAATGGAATCTCCAAGCTTTAAAAGATTGGACTCGCTCAAAGCCTGCTGTACTCTTATTCTCCTTGCACCTACAAGGAAATAAGCAATGAGAATTTCTGCAAATGTTTCTCAACTAACACAATAATATGGAAATAAGTTTGTAAGAATTGTCAGTACAAGAGCAGAGAAAGTCATGCGAGTACAACACCTCAGATTTTTAAGTTTGTTGTATATGCAGTAGCTTTGCATTTGGAGCTTCACGTTATCGAAATTTGGCATTGGTTAACCTGGTTTAATGTTTGCTGAATTGTAGAGCAGGTTAAAATTTTTTCATCTGGTCACAAGAAATAAATGACATTCTAATGCACAATATCCACTATTTCCTTTGCCGTTAGCAGGGTGTTGTGAACCAAAATGTTTAGGCTATTATTCCCAGATGGTTGTGAACCAGCCTTTTAGTACTGTGCACCTCAAAATAGTTCCACACTACTCATATTTTATTCAATATGGAAGGAAAATATTTCCATGTGGTGTATTATCTTGCGTCTTAAGCTCTGATTTGTTTTGGCTTTATTCACTAGGTGTAATGGCCAAGAGCCAATCAACAAGCCAGGCTATTGCAGAAATGTCATTTAATGTCGGCTAAATCAGCTTCATTCACAATTTGGTTAATACATGTTGCATGAATACCTCATCTCCTTCCCCTGTTTTGAATTTTTCATTTAGACAAATGTCTGGAATACTACATTCAGTCATACGAAATGCAACCAAGATACTCTAAAGGACACATGCGAGGCAATAATGTGAAGTCTACACTCCTTTCATTCCTTATCTAGCATAAAGTTAAATGCAACAACTTACAATAACACAACTTAAATTTAAAAGTTTCAAAGGGTTTATCTCCAAGTATTGGACTTTGATACAGAGTATCGAGATCCCATCTACTTCAGACTGTTATACTTGCATACAGATATAGTAATAAGTATGAGGGTCAATCCGAAAGTAATGCCTTCTCTCTCTCTCTCTCTCTCTCTCTCTCTCTCTCTCTCTCTCTCTCTCTCTCTCTCTCTCTCTCTCTCTCTCTTTGAATGTCTGAGCCAGATTGTTGTATGAATTGTTGAACCTTCCCACTACCTGTTGGTTTCGTTGTCCTAGGATAAATAGCAGAAGCAGGAGGGTGAGTGTTCAAAAATGGCTTCTGACATCGAGGTGTGTACAAAACATGTGATTGTGAATTCCTTACTGATGAGCAAATTGCACCAATTGATGCACACACTTGCTAAAGGTGTGTAGGGGGGATGATGCAGTAATGAGGTGGCAGGTACAGCATTTCAAAAGTGGTGAAAACAATGCGCACAAGCCAGCACATACTGAACAGCATCTCGATATCCTCATCTGAAAGGATCAGATTACGACCATGGAATTGTATCTAGAGCTGAATGTCCGCTATAGTGCCATGAATCAGATCTAAAAAGGTCCATGGAGTGGCGACATCCAACTTATTTAACAAAGTAGTAGAGACAGTCCTCTGCAGGCAGTGATGTGCAGTCTTCTGGGATAGGCATGGTGTGATTCTTTTGGATGCCTTGGAACCTGGAGTATGTCAATTCTGAATGCTAAAAGATGACGCTGACTCAGCTGAAAGCCCAAATTTCCAGTGTCAGGCCAGAGAAGACAAACTTCTACCTGCAGTGTGATAATGCCGAGCCCCACATCAGTTTTGCAACCTCGGAGCTCATTTCCAAATTTGGCTGGACTGCCTTACCACATGCACTATAGTCCTGATTAAGCACAATTGTACTCTTGTCCATCTCTTTGGGCCTATGAAAAATACACTACATAGACAAAGTTTCTGACTTACAGGCTGTAGTCACAGCTGTAAGACGGTGACCAGCCTCGGTTGGTTCAGATTTTTGCGAATGTGGCATGCAGGCTCTTGTTCATTGTTGGCAAGTGTGTAACTAATGGTGATTATGTGGAAAAATAATAGTATGTACTATTTGGCAAAGCAACGAGGCGTATTGACCTTCGTAGTCAAGTGCTGCATTATCTTGTTTATTAGAAGAGCAAAATAATAGCAACTTGGCATAGTCAGTGATAAACACACATGGATCTCTCGTACCTGCTGATGAGACATTCTGAACATAAGATTGCGTCTAAACAGAGTATACTTGCTGTCTTGTATTTGTGAGAAGCCCTCATAAACAGCTCAGCAGTTTCATTCTTTCCAATACACCTCATGGATTTGCCAAGTAGTGGATGAAATCTTGCTCAATGTAACTATTACTGTGCGTTCTGTATCTGTTTCCATGAAAATAGGTATTACTTTCGGAATGACCCTCATGTCTAAAGGCTGTTATGTTTTGAAGCAAATTAAAATTAAGTGTTGCTTGCAAAAAAAAAAAAATCTTTGCTTACGAACACAAATTCTAGTTATCCTAATTATTTAATGCTAGGAGTCATTGCAGTTTGCTGATGAGCATGGCACATTTGTATTATATTCTGTGCTTTCCCAAAAGCTAAAATTAGTTAGGAAATAATTTCCATTCAGGTGGCCGAAGTAATCACTAAAAAATATCTCTGCATTCAAAACAGGATTACAGTGAGCATGATCTAAGTTTCAAAGAAGTCTTAGAAAAGAATTGAAAGTGCTCCTTGTTAGCAGCTTTCCTTGGAAAAATTAAGATTGACAACCTTTCAAGGTATAAATTATCAAACTTGTGCAAATACAATATTACAGTGATTTGTAGCTTCAATTATTTAGTTACATATTTAATATTTGCTCATTGGTTGTATAAATTGAGGTATCCCCTAAGCCCATCATAGTCCATGGTAAAAGCTATAGGTCTCCTATTAGTGTTACTGTACCAGCAGAGGTAATTTTCTCCATCAGCAGGGTGCCCCCAGCTAAAATGGAGTCTTTTTGGCAAGATTCCCACAAAGGTAGTAAGATATATGGAGCATTGGAAATAAGTTTTTACACAAAATACGTTTTGCTTATATTCTTCTTTTTGCTTATTCCTTTTTGTTTGTACCATGTTTCAGGTAAGATATGTCTAAATCACATCCAAATTGGTGTTTAAAATGATCCGTGATTACACATATAATATAAACATTGTTGTCTAGCATAGCTTTTTTTGTAAGTTGCCCAGGAATTTTCATTTAAAATGGATATTGAAACCGAAACTAAGATCAGGGAAAGACCTGAAGCTATTCACAATGCAATTTAAGCACTGATGCAATAACCTAAAACACATGTATGAACTTATTCGTGACAAATGGAAGTGCAAAAGCAGCCAATGGCAAGAGTGCATGAAACAGCTGAGCTGATGCTGGTGAAGTGACTGACACATGACAAAAAAAGATTGTGTACATGCATCAAAATGAAACCTCTGGGTTAAAGGAAGTTAAACTTGCAGAAAGGTACTATCAACCATTTGTTCTGCAGATTTTTTTACATATTCTAGTGAGTCTGGTCCATGATTTTGAGCAGTTAATGAATTGCCTCTGGCAGTGGAAAATCTGATATATCACATGATGAATGGCCCTCTGACCAGCTTATGTAAATATAACAAATTTGGAGTTTGCAAACTTCATGTTTATTTTATCAGCCAATGTGAATGCATTTATTAAGATGGTGAAGCAAAACTGCTGCACTTAAGTTACGCATATATCTTAAGTTTCATTGTGAATGGCACCTTATACTGCAGCAGACATAGACCATCTGTATTATTTATTTATGCCAACAAACTTACTGTTGGTGTTTTTAAACACACAAGGCGTATGTGGGCAATGTTCTACCTCTGACCATCTGTATGCTTGAATGCAGTGCTGCAGATTTCAGGGTGATGTGCAAATGTTGAAAGTGCTTTCTCTGATATCTATACAAACCATTTACAGGCTACGGATCTTTCTGAGGCATCCCAGGAAGCAGTGGAGGAAAAATTGCGGGCTACGGATAGGCAGTAAGCAGTGTAGAGGGGAAGGGGCTAACCCTGTACTTCTGTGGCTCGCTCAGTTGAGCTTGGGAAACACTTTGTCAGCCTGAGTGTACAGCCATCTAGTCTCATCAGACAAAGTGTTTGGCACTGTATGGTATTGTATTATTGAGTGAAAACAATGAATTTAAAAAAAAAAATGGTAATAAGAAAATTCTTTATTGTGAATTTGAATAGGTGGCTGTCAGCCTTGTAATATTTAATAACTGTTCCGGATAATATGAATTTGATTCTCGTTATTGTATTTGTATTTGGTAAGTTAAAATGTAATTTCATGATTTTAATGCTGTAAGGTGGAGAGGTGTGTGTGGAAGCAGAATTGCGGAAGCCATGCTCATTTAAAAAATAAATAAAAGCAACAAAAAAAAGTTGTGAAAAGGGGAAAAAATGTATCTCATACGTTCTGTAGAACTTCTTTTGTCAATGCTATGTATTAAATTCTTTCTACTGAATGAGGGTGTGTATTTATTTGTGTTAAATGTTCCTGGAGTTTCTGTTCTACTTTTTAAATCTCTATTTATCCTAATGTTTTGTTTTGTTTCAAAAGTTCTTAAATGTGGGTATCTTTTTATTATTGCATATACTTGAATGCTTTCCTTTCATTGTAAGGTTTTGAACCACAGTGAATGTAAAATTCTGGTCAATATTGAATTTGCTGATAATGAAGTCGCATTAGAGAAAGGTGCTGATGTACAATTTGCTTTAGTTTATTGCTACAACATTTAAAAATGTAAAGCTTTACTTCTTGCAAAACCTGTAATCTGATGTACATTATCTGCTTGGTGAATTTGTGAGGAGATTAAAGGGCTCTGTGGCTGAAGTGAGTGTTATTATGTGGGATGTGTGTGATTTCCTGTCAACAGTATGCTTTTGTGCATTAACCATCCTTTTAAATATTGCAGAACTTACAATCTGAGAATCAAGCTCAACATAACTGCATTGAGCAGTCAAATGGCCACATTTTGACAAAGATTGCCATCACAGTATTTAAAAAAAACGGATCTCTTCTCTGTGTAAGTTTACAGGAACCTCCTGTAGCTTCTGAAATAGTGTAATGTCTTTCAGTAAATTCTGTGGATATAGAAATACCAAAGTAGGAATTGTCATAGATTATAATGGTCAAATCAAATGGATTTATTCCCTTATTTTAATGAAGCTTACACAGCTATTGGTGCCCGCCTCTGTAGTGTGATGGTTAGCATGTCTGCCTCACATTCAAGAGGTCGTGAGTTAAATCTCACTTAGGGTAAGTTGTCCAGATAAGGTTTTCCCTTATCCGGAGATGAATGTCAGGTAACTTAAAGCTCAATGGACCTCGAGCTCATTTGAGCATCATTTCAGTCATTCACCGTCCAATATGGCATGTTGGACATTAAAAAAAAAACTTCTATTGGTAGCAGGTTTCCACCAATGAATTAATAGGATAAATTTCTATAATGTGCTGAGGTTGCAGCAATTGTAGTTGCTTCTTTGATATGCCAAATTCAGTGTAAATACAAAAGAATCAGGACAGATTTGTGAACATTTAATACATAGAAGTAGAGGCCAAGAATCGATTCCCAAGACTCTAAAATGTGAAGAATTTGTAACTCTTTTCAGATGCAACAGTATATGAATTGAATAATTAAAGAAATGTATAAGTTTTTAAAATTAGCAACTGAAAATTATTGTATGGATTTGACCTCGCAATTCTTAATGAACACAACAGGGGCATAGTGTTAATGGATGAGAGATGTATTGCATACTCTAATACTCAAACTGACTGCAAAATTGGTGTTCATTATAATTTTGTGGTGCTAAGATTTCCTAAACATGGTTTGAATTTGCGCCATTCTGCGATAAGACTTGGTCTGTTTCAAAACAGTTTGAGTCAACAACCTGTCATCAGCTAGTGTGCTCTTGACCCACAGTATGTACTGTGTTTTTGTACATCTCATGTTCAGAATCATGCTAACATTTTTGCATTTACAGTTGTGAAGAGTAATTCCAAATTGTTTGCTTATGTGTACTCTTTGCTTGTGGACATTTGAGCATGATTTGAACACTGGTTTCTTAATGTTTAAGAAAATGTAGGTTAAGATTTATGCGCATTCTGGGCAGAAGGTATGTACATAGGCAGTGTACATCCAATAGGTCACAAAATGGAATTACAGCTACAGTAGTAAACTACCTTTTCTGTGCCATTGCTGCAAGGAAAATACTGTTGTGATTGACAAACTCAATTTGCGTCCAAACATTAAAATTTCGCTAAAACGTTAACATGCAAGTGAAGCAGATCCTCCAAAGCCCACACTCAGTATTACGACGAACATTAAAAATTTATAAGGCATTTCAACATTAAAGTTTATAAAAGTGAATTCCAGCTGTCTCATGAAGTTTTTTAAACTGTTTTGTTGATCTTGTCTTTCTTCAAATGAAAAGTGAGTCTGGAATTCCAGCAGTTATGAAACATGAAATGGTGGTTATGCCTTATAACTAGGGACACAATTTTATGGTAAATAAAGATTGTGAATGTCAGTATAAAAAGGTTCATAGTGGGATAGAAGCAGTGAAATAAAATATCAAATATTACTGTTAGAATTAAATTTCATTGAAATAACAAGCAAGCATGGTTTCCAAGTTCCCTGCAGTAATATTGGTTCTTTTGACAAGATACTGTACACTGAAAGAGCTCCTTCACAATAACCATTATAAATTGAAATATAGGTACATAGGCTGTGCTTCTCAGTGCCACATTCTACATTGGGCATGAAAGACCACTTAATTTTGCTTATAGGCCTGTCAGGCTTGAGGTTCTTTAACATTCTGTAAATCTGACACAGGTGCACAGGCTTAACTTCCCTTCTGAAGGAAGCTATGCTAAGGATTTTTGCGTCTGTAAAAATTCTTCACCCTCTGCCAGGTTTGAACCCATGACCTTGAGAACCAGAGGCTAGACCGTGGAGGATAACGTTCATTGCCATGGAAACTCGTGTACATGTGCACCTAGCTGTCAGAATGGACTTGTTTTAATGCAACTGTGCAATCTTGCACCTTGGCTAGACGGTACATCAATACACAAAACAAATGCAGAGTTAAACTTCTGCAACTTTGGGTATTAAACTTGTTCCCCACTGTCTATCACAGCCTTCCATAAAATGTGTGAGAACTTATAGTTCAAATCTAAGCTATGTGTGTTAGTGAAGTGCAGGAAAACCAGTAGAGGGGAGTGTGGTGTCATGTCTCCAGCACTTTGCTCCAGTGGTGGTACTATAGCATGGAAGGTATATTGTGCTCATTGACTGCTCATGTATGTCACTGGTTCTGTCAACCTACCTGCCCTGCCACTCTCGTATACCTTTCCTGTTTATTGTACATTTTTTACAGCCACACGGAGCTTGAACTCTTGAACTTGACCTCAGATCGAGCTTTCTATGTCGCAAAAAATGAAACCAATCTTGTTTTATTCCTGAAATAGATCTTGTCATTTTTGCAGAAACATCATAGTGAAATGTTAATTTCATGTTAAATCGTAAATAAACACCTATTTCGCGAGTTGCATTTAATTGCAGGAGTAAACATTGGTAATTATGTAGACAATTGCAATAGAATTGATTCTGGAACCTTTTTATTGCATATTGATGTCATCACAATCCACCAAAAAATTGTCCCTACTTCATAACTAGTGGCATGCAAAAGGTGTTTATAATTTGGTCAAAAGTGGTATTAATGTAATTTTACTGACTATCGAATTAAAGAATGAAATCAAAGGCAAGCAATTATTAGCATATTTTACATATATTCTTTTTAATAAACCTAAATACAAATATTGGTTGCATGTCTATGCACTGTATCAAAATTGGAAAGTGAAATGGCAAAAGTGGAGTAGAGCATTGAGCTATATGTTTTAAGTGTTAAATACCAGCAAAGCCAGTAGATATAAACACTCTAGGTTATTCAACTTTCAGAGGAAAAAAATAACCATTGTAGACTAATTTTGTTCTTTAAAGGTTCTTCTGTCAATATAGGTTGTGCATTTGTTCTTGACGAATGACCTTGAGCAGAAATCCAGTGAGTAGGCCTACCCTTAATAAACAGGTCAGCAAATGTTTATGCTACGATAAGACACCTCTGTGTTTCTCTGTTGCGTTTGTGTATACAGTTGACTGCAAAAGTTTTGTGCGGTACGGATGTATGCATGCAACGAAAATAACAGTAATTCAGATGAGGGAGAGATGTCGGGAATAGAAGAATGCAAGAAATTTAAGTGGAAACAGTTATAGAGGTATAGTGTATAATACCTGTGGCTGATATTATTGGAAGTGTGATAAATTGATTTGTAGTGTTGTACTACTTCAGCTCAGAAGCATGTGCATCACCTCACTGCAGACTGTACCTTCTCTCCCTCCATGCGAACATTCCCAGAAAAGCGAAGTAGTGACTTGCATTCAACCTTTCATATAAAATTTTCATTCGTCAAGAAGTAACGCTTGACCTGTACATTGTTACAGGAGGAAACAAACTTGAGTCATTGAACATGGTCTCCATATTGCATTCGGACACTTGTCTTCAAACACAGGATGTGATAGATGCACCACAGGAAGAGCTTCCACTATATCGGTGGTACTCGTGACATCTGCTTAAAAAGAGTTCCTTTTAGCTCAACAAAACTTGGGTTCATATCTGTAGCCGCTATTATTCTTGGATCCAAAACTCGAGTCCCTCAAATACAGATCTGCTGGGATCTGCTGCCATTAAGGGTTCAACTTCATTGAAGCTTGATACCTTTTTGTAATCGTTAATTTAACACTAACCTAGTAGCAGTCATTTTGCTGAACAATTTCATTGTACTATTATAAAAAAAATTCCCTGTCTTATATATTCAAAGCTTTGTTTAATATTTGAATCTCCTCATACAAAATGAGCCAGAGGATAGCTCGAACCTTCTAGTTTGGTGTGGAGATAACTGTTCATTCCATGTTCTTTAACAAAAACAGTCTGGCAATGGGTTGTGTATTTCATGTTCACTAAGGGAGCAAAAATATGCAACACCAGCATTGTGTGTTGCCTTCATTTCTTCAGTATTGGCAAAGGCAATAATAAGGGGAAAGAATTTGGCAAGATAGAAAAACCTTTCAAACCACAAATTCCATCAGGTATTCACTGGCATAGGATACAAGGTACATCTTTCCCCCTATTGCCTGCCAAAAACTGAGCAAACAAATGCTTCCTTTTTCTAGTGTGCAAGAACATACTGTGCTTTTGCCATTATTTAGTTCCTGCAAATAAGTTTCCCATAAATTGCCTATGTTCAGTTTGTGCCAAAGACTGAATATGCTGTAGTTTTTTAACCATCAGCACATGTCATTTATTTTGCAGTCCGTCACCACATACTTCACATTTTTGTAGCTCACGTACACTGACTCTCGAGAATAGCCTGAACACAGTGTGGCATTTGCATTGTCCAAAAAATTAACACCAGCTACAAAAAGGGTCTGGTCTGACATGTAAAATTTCGGAACAGCACAACAAATACACATCTCCCCATTTTATCTGAGGTTTCATCACAGAAAACATCTTTCCCCTCCACTTTTCCTTTCACATCTTTTAGCAATGGATTTGCCAACTTCCCTACATATTTTTCACAAAGAGTTTGGGCATATGGCAAATCTGTCCCTGTAGAAAAGAATGAAAGAGAATTAGGAATGAAATCGTATGTTAAAGTTCAGGAACAGGAGGTTAAAAATAATTTTCCAGGGTATGGAGAAACTTTACCCTTTGGAGTGTTTTTCACATTTGGACCCTGGTAATGATGGGTTTTCTGAATAAGGTATTTTCCACCAGACCTGTATCAAAACACCAGTAAGCTGCAGATATTGCTATTGCATACATTTAAATAAAATTAAACATGAGCCTTCCTGCCATGGTATTATAGAAGAACAATTCCTTCATGTTATACTCTATTTCAAATAGCTTTAAAAAGCTGTATTTAAATGGATGTTCAAATTATTCACCAAAATATTGGGTGATAATTTTGTACATGTTGGCAGTACAAATAGTTGATCAACTTACTGAGTTTACATTTGTGTAACTCATGTGTGAAAATTAAACTCTCCAAAGGGAAAAGGATACTCCAGGCAGTGGCGGTTCCTGGGTGATCACATACTTGCAACTGCACACCCACTAATTTTTTCTGCATGTGAATGTGTATTATTTACCTTTATAGACATGCATATGAGAAAGTTGAATGTCTAACTTTCTTCTATATGAACTTGCTCATTTAATTTTCCCATGCCCTCTTTACCAAATGGCAGCAGATTCACTCAAGCTGAGATGCATAAACCCGATTTTGCGACTGGCGAAGGTAGCTTTTAGGCGAGGGGTACGCAGGGAGCGGTGCAAAGCTTGCATTTAAGAGTACAGCGAGTTAAGGTAGCATAATCAACAATACCAACACATGTAATTCTTACCGTGCAAGCGCACTACGCTCTCTTACAAGTCCCTCCGTTTTCCTTGCTATGAGCATTTCTCTCCCGTTGTTTAGCAGAGCCTACTAGACAGCCAACGTGACGGTTCTAAATATAATGTAGCCATCTTCTATATTAAAATGACAGTTATATTAATGTTATAAACACAATTACATCTAGTCTTAAGTGATTATAAATGCATATAATTACTCATGTCCTAATTTACTAAGGCCAATACTTCAGTTCGGAATAATTTTGTTACAGTTTTTATTACTGTTTATGTTTGCGTTCTGGCAGCAAATTGCATGCAGTTGTGTCTGCGCATAGCAAGAAATTTGAATCTGTGAAAGTGTGGAAATAAATAACACGGCAAAACTGAAGGAGATAAATCTTTCTCTTAGAAGAGAAGCTGTTTTCCATGCTTATTGTTTGCGAGTGAGAGAAATGGCATCTGGACAAATAATAGTTCTTGGATATTGGTCATTTAAAAAAGAATAGCAAAACATAGAGCTCAATTAGTCCTGTGCCATGGCGTAGTGGGCTAGGGTGTCATGCCTTGGTTCCCTGCCACGGAATGCGGCCTGGGTATAGGACGGGTGCCCACTCAGCATCGTGAGGAAATTGAGGAGCTTGCGATAGGTAAGTGGCCCTGGTCATGAAAGCCAACTTTCTGGCTGGGTTTGTTGAGATGCTGACCTGTATCGGTTGGATGATTGCCCACCTCAACCTTGCAAATGTGGGCATGAGGCTGGCAATCAGGTTGGCCGGCCCTAATCCGATATGGACTGTAGTGCCGTGGGTTTATCTTTAAGAGCTCAATTGCCCATATGAAATGCAAATTAGAATTGCCTGATGTGTGTCGGAGAAAGAAAGGTATTAAAAGTGGAGAGGATATACTGTGCACCCACTGTGACAAGTCACAAGCAGCCACTGACTCCAGGTTACAATTTATAAAATATTATGTGCTGTACCTTCTACGTATTTGTCCATCCATTTCCTAATGTTGGGATCATCCACCTTTTCTAAAGGTATATTTGCCCTGAATGTTTTTGTTGTTTCTCTGGCAAATTCTTGAGACATGTCTTCTTCTTTTTGGTAGTCAGGAATGAGGTCACTATTAATGGCTATCAGGCTGTGGCAGTCTTCTTGGAAGCATTAGTTCTGTTTGTCGGTTTCCTCGTGTTCTATACAGTTATCTTTTCTTTCTCATGGCATAGTCACATTGCAATATTTGGAGTACAGTATTATTGTCATTTGCATAAGGTCCATATGGCCTAAGTTCACTTGCACGACATTCAGCATTAACAACTTTTGGCACATTTATGATTGCCTTTTAGGTTATGTATCATAGCACTACACCATGAGGTTTAGTAAGACAAAAAAATAGTGTATTTAATGGTTTGTTTATAGCAATATGCATGCAATACTTCAGTTCAATGAAAACAGCACTTATTGAATTTTGTAAGAGTATCATAACTTTGACTGCTTTCTATATGCACACCATAAGCACACAAAAGGAACAAGCGGAAGAGACAAAACGACTAGGATCTAGACAATGTGATAACAGAGAGCCTTATTACTTCTGGAAAAAGTATGTGTTTATGTACTACCAACATCGAACTTCAACAAACACCACTTGTATTTTCTTTGAACGGTTCTTCCATAACCATTGGCGATTGTCACCCAACCTTACTTTGTACTATATATTATTGAAATAAAGAGAAAACTGTGTGCAGATAGTTACCAAGTCACTTAAGATTATTGTACTCAGGAAGGATCGAAATGTAAAAGCAATGGTTTAATAAAAACTAAACATTAAAATTTGCAAATATAATGGGGAAAATGTTAAAATTTGCAAAAAAAAAATAAATAAAAATTGAAAATTATGCATGTCCCTACTTATAAGCCAGCAAGAAAGAAACAAAATACAACTGCTTGTAATCATATTATATGCGAAAAAAACTAAAAATGTTCAGGGTAACTCCAAGAATAGAATTTTCATTGAACAATCAATATAAGCCCTCCATTGAACAGAGTAATAATGAAGTGGAAAAATAACAAGAGCTTCTTCCTTTGAATATTTATATGAATTAGCAATAACCATATGACAGCTCTCTCAAGGAGCACCTGGAAAAATCTGTTTTTTGTGCAACGTCACCTGATGCTAAGAATAATTTTAAGTGTGAATGCAGCCATGATGCATGAAATTAAAATGGAAATTTCTGGTAGATGAAACTCTGACATTAACAGTAGAGAATAATGCTGTTATATAGATCTTGGCGGAATTGTTAAAGAAAGGTTTATCTGCTTTCCAGATACATGTTATGACACAAGATCAGATTCTCTAGTCATGCTCTCAGTATTATCAAGCATTTGTTTTAGACAATGGTAGAAAGTAAAAACTACGAATGGGGTAAGGACATTATTAGATGTGTAAGAGGCTTATTAACCAATATAAAAGATTTCATTCTTAATCTACTTTTGACAGTTGTTTCTAACATATTTAGTACTCTGATGCCCTCTTTCAAATTCTCCAGAAAAAGCTTCCAGATATTGCTTACTGCAATATGAAGGAGCATTTCAGCATTGTTTGCATAACTACAGAAATTACTGTGAGAGACTTTGTGAGTAAATGAATGAGTTTGTCTGTGAACTTCCAGCAAAGAGAATTCGTCTAGGCAGTATATCTGGTGCCAGCAGGGATAAATCCAACTACAGACGTTTATTTTTTCTAAATTGTTGATACCATAGGACAAAGAGTATCTGATTTGGTGAAATTTCAAAGCTGCATTCCTCTTGTCTTCTTGACCATGCACAGTTCTCTTAACTTCAAAAATTCCTGGAGGAGGAGTTTAAAAGTTTGAAAATTAATCATGGGATGTTTTTTATTTTATTGCACTAAAAAGTGAGCCATATATATTACAAGGTGATCCTGATATGAAAAGAATGTAGAGCTTCCCAAATATATAAAGATGAGTAAGTTTAGTAGGTAAGCTACCAAAAAAATTAAGTTATGCAAGTTTTGTCTGCACAGCAAACGGACAGAACCGGTTCCCCACACTGAGCCATCACATGCAACGTGGATAACTTGATCCCTCTAAGCCTAATAAGTGAGCTTTCCACAACGCTCCTTGAAACTTTCAAACTGAGTGTTTTCATCTTGACTACCAACAACTAATACTTTGGTAGAAAGATTTCTTTCCTGCCTGGAAAGAACCAGAGATTATTTTCACAACTTTCAGATCTTGCTCTAATGAACATGGAAAGCAAGCTTCTAAAAGATCTACGTTCATGAGCTTCATTTCAGGTTGATATAATTGCTAGTTTTGCACAGAAAAATCTGAAAATCCAGCTTATTTACAAGAAGTGGGCTAAACTAAACATGAAGTGCATAACATATTTTTTATAACTTTGTCATTCTATTTATGAAACTACCTCCCAGTCTACAAGCTATGGAAAAAAATGAGTGCATTAGGAGAGCAGAATATTTCTAAGTCGTACATCCTGTTGCAGCACAGTTTACACAAGTTGATATTTCCAACATGCAACTGAGTTTATTAATAGTATTTGCGAGAATGCATACAAATATGAATGGTGATTCAAGACAGTCTATTTGGGTGTCCAACAGACGAATAACACATGAAACAGAAACTATTCTGCTCTCCTAATGCGCTCAATTTCTCCATGGCTGTACTAAGTATTCATTTATAAATTTTCTACATAATTTAAATTGTATTAATGAAGAACATATTGTTCTCACTACATATGAAACTTTCATTCAGTATGCTATGGGCAATTCTGTTTGGGTTGGGTCATTTTTAATAAATTTTACAATATTTGTTGGGTTACATACCCAAATCTGATAATTAGACTATGCCACTGGAACAGAGCAAAGTTTTGTTTATTAAAACAACAAATATAGTACAGTAATTGATTTTATTTCACATTAATAAAACTATAGATTATAGCTGCTATAAGATGTCTGTTGCATTAGTATCAGTGTTATTAAATTTGTATATCTATGCTGTTCATATTAATAGCATCAATTTAAGAGGAAGTGGCATATCCTGTCAAATTATCATGTTACAAAATGACAACTGTGACCATTGTTGCAAAATGGGAATGCTGAAACTGCAGGTTAATCAAAAGGAGCCTTCTGAAAGAGATTACAGACATTGTGGACAGCTAAGAGATTGTAATAGTCCAAAAAAAAAAAAAAATATGAAACTAGGCCACCTATGAAAGCCAATAGAATAAGGAAACTGTCACTGTACTCGCACTGCTATGCACCTGAAAATTTGATGGCCTGCTGTATATAAAGCATGTGCACCAAAAATCTGCTGCAGAGTTGAACTGCAATGCCCAAAAATGAAGCCTGGAAAATGCTGCATCCAACCACTTGCAAGTAGGTGCTGGACGTACCTCGTCAGCTCTGTGCCAGGTGTGAGGGACAGCCACTCCTCCCTTATTGTTTCCCTACGAGTGCAGAGCAGAAATGGCTTGCATTCATGGAGTGATCAAAGCCCAAGTTCTTCCTGCACCATGCACAATGAATAATCATGTCATTTTCACATTCTTTTGCACTTGTTTGCTTACAGTATTTAACAGGTACAATAAATTCGGGAGGTTATTTTAGACATTCAGTTGCTAGCTATGAACAATTACTCATGTCCTGGAACCGCAGGGAGAACATTTGGTAATGTCTGAATGACTGCATTCTCAAAATACTGTCTCTGTGAAAAACTTTGAAGTTAATATTCTCATTAGCTATAAATATTTCAGTGAGGCAACAGTGAAGTACTTTTCACTGACGAAAAAAAATAACTTGCCGACAGATTGAATTTTTCCCTTGGTTCCTGGAGGGGTCTTAAGAAGTTCAGTGGTCTTGTGGGGTGGAATATCTTGAAGGCAACTTGTATCATTGTAAGTTGTCCACGAATCCAAAAGCAAAGCACAATTGTCTGCACGGAAAGGAAAGAAAGCCTCATTAAGCCAGTACCTGAACTAATTTTTCCCAGTTTTGTTGCAGTGACAATTAAATTTTCTGCCTTAAACATGTGTTTGGAAACTTTAGGGCCAAAAGTGCCTTTAGGTCCTGCAATACAATGAATAATTTAGGTAACAGTGTACCGTTCATACTAATCATGGACATAATAGTATATGAATGCATCAGCACATTAACACAGAGCAACAGTTTGTGTATGTATCTCTCCAGCAAAAGACAATGTCGTTTTCGCTCTCAATTCGTACTCAAATCCACTTTGGTTGGTGTTATTCCGATGGGAAATAATTAAATAGCCTTTCTCTAGAAGTTTCCAAAAACAAATCAGTCACTATGTCTTTCTTTTTGTTTTACGAAGGTTTGAGGTACAAGTTTTGTAATTTTTCTGCATTTAATTTTGTGCATTATTTTAAAATGAGCAATCCATGCATTGGATGCACTAAAATTACCATTTTGAGATGAAGTGTCTCTTGAAATTTCCAAGGCCCATACTTTCAAATCTTAGTCACATTTGGTTTTAATGTTCTAGCAAAGCAAACATATAATTTCTCAAACACAATTCTTTTATGCTCCATGGGGTGAAGGGACATGGATCCAGTCTGCTTCTTCCAATTGTAAAGTTGCCTAAGTGACATCACAAAACAAAATTTGCTATGGACACTGGATAATTGCCATTTCTTGCCACCCTAGTTAATCCAGAATTATGTGGCTCTTTTTATAATGTATATTAATATCTTCTTTCCTTTTGCTCTGTGAACTGCACACATAACTCGAACTAGTGGACTTCATTGGAGATTGATCTTTTGAGTTACTAGATTCCGAAGATTCTACCTGGAGGTTCAAACCCGGGCCCTTAATAAGCTTGCTGCTGAATTAAGGCAAGGTTTGACTTGTTGGAATCCCAAGAAATAACTAAAATGTCATAAAACTGAATTATAAGGATGCTAGGTGGTATAGAATCGCTAAAGACAAACTAATATATAGGCCATTATTTATTGGCAGGTCGCCATCTATTGTGTAGGTACAGAAATTGCAAGGCAGCATAGCAAATGTTAATATTTTATTAATGCTCCAATAGTTTTGTTACTTATTCAATGTGTACGATTGATAATGTACAACATACAGAGGAAGCATAATGGTTCCAGCAGCAAAAAAATTCAGAAAGTACGAAAGGGCTTTCATACTTTAAAGAAAATTATTTGAGACACATTATGTCAAATGTGCACTTAAATAACAATTTTTGGCACAAATTTCATGAAAATTTAAATTAATGGAGTGAATTCCGTGAAAGTCTTGTCCTGGCATTTTTAAATGAGAAAGGAAGTTACCAAACTTGCAGTTTGATTAATGTGGTTCAACCTCATACATGAGATCTTAAAACATTTCTTTTTGCGATTCAAAAGCCACAAAAATGTGATACAGGTGAAATCTCAGCATCAGCTTTTTGTTTGTTCAAGTTCAGTGTGTGTGCACGTTCCTCCACACACATACCCCGCTTAAGTGAAGAATAAGCATTCATTTTGCATTTGTTGTAATGAACAAGTAGAGTGCTATTCATAGATATTCTAAATACCAAAGGACAAGTCCAAGTTCACTCCTGCTAGAGGGCAATTTAAGGGTAGTTTGTGTATGTAATGCTTGGCTTTTCAATTATTGTGACTCGTGTCAAAGGTCTGATAAACAATTTGAAAAAAAAAAGCCCAAACATTTGAAATAAATTGTGAGAAAGGATTTTAGAAGCCTCTACACACTTGATTAAATTCACAAAAATAATGGAGGTCCTGTGTCCTAACCTGTTGTACAAATTTGCACAGTTAATTTAGCAGTACAACATAATGCTGACAAGAAACTTTGCAATTTGGCCAGTCATGTTGTAACTGCTGACATTTTAGTATGTTTTTAGTTGGGCATGATGCCAGTAAGATGTATGGCAGGGCATATGTCCTTATTCTATCTCTACGTTAATCTAAGACATGTGGCAACAAACATATGTTAAGCCATTTATTTTACTTTTACCAAAAGACAGAATGAAATGCATTTTAACATAGCAGAAAGTCATGCTGTTTGGTGGAATCGTAAAGGTGTGGGACAAGCACTGCTTGTTTTCATTCTGAGCAGTGATGTCACTTTAGACTGCAATGCAAGAAGCAAGGCTAGGAGTTTGCTGTTGATTGCAGTGATGATAATCATACAGTTGTAAAGGTCTGAATGCTTTATTTATCCAATACAAAACAAAAAATGTAAACAATACAAAGCATAGATGAAATATATCTTATACAAATAAATTGCTAACTTTTTATGGTAAGCTAGAGCGGGACTGGACTATTACTCTGAAGTACTGGTACTTATAAAAGAAAATTATTCATGCAAAGCATCATTACAGATAACTTAATTGTAATAACTCATGATAATCCGAGTATAATAAAACTAATTGCATTTTGGTTACAATAGTAATAGTACTTTCCTTTATAGAACACAGGATAAATAGTAATGTTGCATTGGAAGCAGCTACTGTGTTTATCATGTACTTCTTACTTTCAGACTGCCCTTATTGATTTTAAAGCTTCCTTTATTGAAACACTGCATCTTGCTCAAAGCATAACAAATACAAAATTGCCAATAAGAACATAAATGATTGAATAGGGCAATAAAAACAATATAATCATACAAGAAAAAATGTTAAAAGGATGTAATGTTATGATTAGAAAGAAAGTGTTGCACTCACATGACTTGCAGAAATTATCTTATTGCTAGTTTTCTTGTAGGTGCAAGGGGAATTTAGGAGTACAGTAGGCTTTAAGCGACAGTCAAATCTTGTAATGCTGGTCATTACACTGGTCTACAAAAATTAACTTTTTCTCTTTCACAAGAATTAGAATAACAGATTCTAAAAGTATTTTTCGTACTGAATTCAAATATAATTACAGTTTGTGCGCATCGGGCAGGAGTTTTGTGTGATATTCATTTGAATTTTTATAATATTTTAAAAAATCCGTAACTAGCTATCTAACTCAAAATTATAACTACTGATTCTGACTTACCTAGAAAGTGGTAGATAGTGATTTTCGGGTATATTTTGCATCTGGAACGTCTCTCATTTTAGTCCAACAGTAGTCAGCCAGCATATTGGAACTCCACTTGCCTTGGTACCTCTTCTCTATCGTAGAAATTTGGTGATGAAAACGCTCACCGTGTTCATCGCTGACAGCTCCAAGGTTTTCGGGGAAGAAGTCCAAGTGAGAGTCCAAGAAGTGAATTTTTAAAGACATGTTGCATCCCATAGCTTTATAAGAATGCAGATCAGCCACTATGTCACGATAGTTTTCTGCTTTATGGTTTCCAAGAAAATTGCAACATAAACTTTTGAAAGACTGCCAGGCTGCTCTCTCCAGTGGATTTAACAGTCCTTCGAAATGTTCATCAGCCATTAATGATCGGATTTGTGGTCCTATAAAAACTCCTTCTTTCAATTTAGCATCACTGACTTTGGGGAATTTCGATTTCAAGTACAAGAATCCATCAGAAAGTTTATCCATAGCTTTGACGAAATTTTTCATAACTCCTAACTTAATATGCAATGGAGGTAAAAATATTTTTTCAAGATTCACTAAAGGGACACATGCCACATTTTTCTGGCCAGGGAGAAGAGATTCACGTTTTGGCCATGACTTTCTAACGTAGTGAGACTTCTTATCTCTGCTGTCCCACTCGCACAAAAAAACAGCAAAATTTGGTGAACCCAGGTTGCAAACCAAGCAATAAAGCAATGACCTTTAAATCACCACAGATATTCCATTCATATTTTCCATATTGTATTTTCTCTAAAATTAGTTTCATATTTTGATATGTCTCTTTCATAGCGGCATGCGCTACTGGTATTGATGGAAGTTCATTGCCAATATGTAGCAGCACAGCCTTCAAACTTTTTAGAGGAGTCTATGAACAATCGCCACTCATCTGGTCGGTGTTGATGCCCAAGAGTTTCCATAAGTGAACAAATATTATTACAAAACACAACACCATATTCTTCAGAGAAGTATTCTTTGAAAACACTATGGCGGCTACGATAACTACTTATTCTTACATCTTTTTGGAGTAAATTCCACCCTTTGAGTCTGGAAGTTAAAACTTCAGCTTGCAGTTTAGACAGATTTAAATCCCGAATCAGGTCATTAAGGTCTTGCTGATTGGGAAAGTATGGTTCTGATGAACAGCTACTGGCTTCATATGTAAGATCATTTTTATTTTCATCTGAATCATTTTGAGTTTCAGTTAGGTCAGAATCAGAGT
Source organism: Tenodera sinensis (assembly GCA_030765045.1). Classification (NCBI taxonomy): domain Eukaryota; kingdom Metazoa; phylum Arthropoda; class Insecta; order Mantodea; family Mantidae; genus Tenodera; species Tenodera sinensis. The sequence goes on along the minus strand of CM060964.1, from coordinate 251,138,301 downwards.
TATCACTTAAGGTTGTATCTACATATACTGGTAAGGGGAACTCTTCACTGTGTAAGACAGGTCTCAATGCAGATTGCAAATTCGGATACTTAACTGTATATTTTGTTTTAGATGTGATTCCTTTAATATTTGTCAAACAAAAGTAACAGTCAGTTGAATGATCCTTCGGTTCCCTCCAAATCATGGGAATTGCAAATGGCATATGATGTGTACCATTTTTCCACCCAGTCAGCAGTCTAACACCCGAAACACAGCATGTATTTGGGGCCCAGCTCTTATCAAAATCACCAACTTGACAGCCAAAGTAAAGATGATAACACTTCTTTACAAGTGGGGTCATATTTCGCCTCTGAGACTTGAAGGTCAGCTCACCACAAATATAACAGAAATTATGTGCATGATTTACACACTTTCTTGGCATGATGAAAACATTAAGCACTGAAATACAACATGCACAACATACACAATACACTTCTAAACAGAAAGGAAGGAAATATTTCACTAGTGAACAATGTCACAGTCAGCTCAATACTGACACATCACAATGCCAGACAGATCTGAGCATGTCTAAACATGAATGAACCTGCACAGTCTTGTTTTGTGGTGCTTCAGCGTGATATTACAAATAATTTCAATAAATACGGCTTGAGTAAAATAGATACATATGAGGTAAAGGTTCCTATGACAGGTCAAAGAAAACGCTAAAATCATATTTTGAAAAGTAGCTTTCACAGAAAAACTATGCCTGATGGGAAAATTCTGACTACATATCTGAATTCAGGATGAAAAAATGCACTAGATTCACTATTCAGATTTCTTGTGAAAAAAATCTTGTCGACCAGTGTTATATGATGGCTTTGGCAAGACTAGTCCCAGGGCCATAGACCCCTGGACCCATCCCACCCATGAAGCAAGAGCCTCTGTGTGTCATGGCAGTTGCCTCAGGAGAAACGTGGTCTCGGGGCCCCATGCCTCCCTGGACGGTATCACCACTGAATAACCTGGGCTAAGATTAAATCTTGTCCTCATCAAATCCCTTTCCATTTAAGTAATAAGATTCTTCTCCTGAAGTCCGGTTAGGATCAGTAAGTGTCCCTTGGGGGGTAGTTTAAAATACCATGTTCCTAATGACCAGAGGTGATGTGCACTCACCCCACCTCCTTCACAAACAAGTGCAAAGGAGGAAGATTCACCAAGACCTCCAAGGCAGACTTGAGGCAGTCCCCATTACCCCCATTATCATCAAACATGTTCAGTCTTTGCAGCGAATTCATCTTGGCAGCTATTGTCCTTGCTGAAGAGGCAAGCTCCCAGGCAAATGCCCCATAGGTAACTGAGGCCCTTTTGTGTATAACCATTTGACTGCTTTGGGCTGAAGACCCTACCTCAGCCCTATGGCCCTCGTATAAGCCTCCAAATCATTGTGTGTCTTGTTCACCTTGTATTCCACATGGATTTTTCAGGTAGCCCTGCACCTAGGATAACACCTAGATACTTAACCAACCCGGTCATCTTTAACTTCTTCCCAAGGAGAAGGGGCTCTCCAAATCCAGGCAGCCTCCTCCTCCTTGTGAATACCGTTATTTGAGTCTTGCCCGGATTCACAGACATAAATTTTCTTTACATAAATTTTCTACAGTATATAAGCATGAGCTCCGAAACAGTACTTGGAAATTTTCCTTTTATACCAAGCGTATGTCATCAGCATAGCCTTGGGCATGTAACACCCCCCTCCTGCTTTGAGCATACCTAGTAGCTCATCCAGGACCAGGCACCACAGGGTGGGTGACAACTCTCTTTGGGGACAGTCCCAGGATGCTAATGATGTTGCAGTCTCACCCCCAAGGGCCACCACGGCCTGTCATCCTTCCAAGTCTGTAACCATCAGATTGACTTCTCTTTTCACCAGATTTTGCTTGATGATGCCTAAAAATATTAAAGAAACTCTGTATGTCCAGAAAAACCTATAATGGCCAGCTCTCCACAGTCCAGTGCTCGCTCAAGTCCAACTACTAACTGATGAAGTGCCCTTCTGTGGATTTAGTGAAACTTCCTTACTGACTCTCCAGTTCTTCACTTTTCTAGGATCCCAAAAGACACTAGCTAGCGTAATGCCTAGAACTTCTTCCCTTTCAAAATCAACAAAGGTCAGAACAATCCCCTGATTCAAGACCTCAAGATGTGCTATGTTCAAAATTCGAGCAGTGCCTTTTCCCTTTCATTGATATCTGTGCTACCCCATACACATTGTTGTATGTTAAGAGTTCTAGCCGATCAATAACTGGAGAGTTCTACTCTTGCAGTAGATCACAAGCTCTTTAAACCAGTCATATGGGAAATAGGATGAACAGACTTACCTATTTGTTCTGTCTATTCTGCTCATAGCTCACAAGGACTGCCACCGAATCTCTCGTAAGAAAACCTGCAATGTGCAAGCATTGCTGTGGCTTGTCATGACGCACACCCTGGGTTTTTCATCAGCTAAAGCACTATGTATAGAATAATCCTTAATATTTAGCCCCATGATACAGCCCTGTCTAAGCCTGTTTTAAGGTGACTGCAATATCCTGCTTCCTACTACTTAGCATCATTGAGGCAGATTGGCCTGTATAAAAGATCATGTCAACCCCTGCAGCATCCTACCTTCTCTTCCAGTGAAACCAGGCCCCTATGTGGCACTGTACCACTTCTGGAGTTAAAAGCAATATTCCAGTAATGCATGTCCTCCGTCCACATGAACCTTGCACCTTTGCTCCTCTCCCTAGCAGTGGCTCTGATCTGCATAAAGTTGGTTCAGACCAAACCGCTGAAGAATGCTCCTCCTCTACTGAGGATAAAATCAGCGGAGTCCTTGTCCACATTGACCACAAGGCATATACTCTTAGGCTTCACTTTGCATTCATAGACCCCTGCTCTGTGCTTATTCTTGGATTCTGCCTCTCCAGCCTGGAAGAGAACAGTGTACAGGGAACCAGGCCAGGAATCTTGTATATGTTGGGAGGGCTTCCATTCCAACTGCTTTCAATCTGGATCCCTCCTATGCTTGCATATTTTGAATGTGCTTTCTCAGCCACTCCACCACAGCCTCATCATGGCAGGCAATAACCAGACTTGGAAAACTCAGTAAGCATGTTTCCTAGACTTGTGGAAGTCAAGTTCCATATCCCTCGGCTTTTGGGAATCACAGTTCCTACCCCCATTCTTCCTATCTGCTTGGCTGATTCCCCCTTCCAGGCCTCAGCCTCCCTTTGTTTTACATTAGGTCTTTTGGAGTCCTTGTTAGGGCTCTTCAGTTTTGTGGTATTTACACTATCAGTGCTTCCTCACAGTTAGCTAGGCATATTAATGGCCTTTCCTTAGGACCATATTGCCTAAAGGCAATGGTGTTAACTCGTATACAGTGGGTTTTTGGGTTTTGTGTAAGTTAGATTACACACACATTCACACTCATCCATACTTCCATAATCTTCACTAGAAAAAAATATTCCCACTCTCCAGGCGGTAATCAAACCCAGAACCCTTCACACAGCAGGCAGATGCCATAGCAACTGAGCTACAGGACCAGCCATTTTTTTAATGATATTGCTAATAAAAGTAATTGAAGTAATTTCACTGAATATTTATTTTTAACAAAGAACAACAGAATATTTAGTAATATTCCAGAACTTAAACTCATTTACAGATTATTTATTGGTTTACTCTTTATAAGTTTGAATTACCAATGAGAAACTGTTGCTTCTTACATAAATGTTCAATTCGTTGTGGGATTGAAAACAAACTACACACATTTCCTATACAACTGAGAGAAGCCTGTTATGTCCCATTCTTTCTTTTTTTAATGCTACTTAGAGTTGAAAACCCTAGCTTGCATAAGTAGATGGTGCAAAAATGCAACAGAGTATTAACTGCTCCTACTGCTATTACTGGATACTCTTTCTTTGCTAACATCTCCAAATTTTGACAAGTGGTAGTTCACTATTTCAGTTGAAGTGTTCAGTCTGTCTGAAGTTCTGCAAACTACTCCTCTTCTTCCAGAGAAAGATAGTGGTGAATTCTGGAGAGATAGCAAAAGGATTGAGGGCCTTCATAACTCATACATTAGTGTGCCACTGGAACTTATTACACAAACAGAAAAAGGTTGAGCATCAATGGATTACATAGATATGGATGGGTTGGTGAGTGGATGGGTCAGTTGCTCAGATGGTTGGGCAGTTGCCCATCCTCCAGCTGGGAATCAAAACCAAGACTTCTGGATTTGGAACAAATTTATTTAATAATATGCATCTGGTTCATGCTCCAATTCCATATTCAACAGTGATAAGGGTTGCAAGAAAATTTGCTGACACTGGAAGAGTAGAAGACTTATCAAGATAATGTTGACTGAAAAGAAGAGCATACCATTTAAAACTGCAGCCACTTCTGGTTAAAAAAAAAATAATTAAATCAGTTTTGAGTTCCCTCTACATGACTAGAGGTAGAATCTTATTTAATAGATTAGTTGTCAGATTCAATCTTGTAAATCAGTCAATCAGTGTCAATAAACATGCTTCCATGTGTATAAAGCTGAAGTTGCAACAAGCAAATATTGTTCCAAGGAAAGTTATCCATTAGAAGCACAAGAATTAAAGAGGGACTATGAAAAAGTACAAAATGAAATTTTATGGAAGAGAAGCAAAGGAAGCCTTTCAGGCACAGAGAAATTCAGGCAAATTCATTTGCTTTGAAAATGACCCAAGTGATAGGTTAACACTGCAGCAGGCACGTTAAAGGTTTACATCAGCGGGCACGTGTGTCATTCAGTGCTGCCAAACTTTATGTACCATTTCACAGGCAAATTTTTTGTTTTCTGGTAGAATTAATATTGAAGCCATAAACAATAAATTATATGATTGTTAATGCCAGTTTTAATGTAATACATATATAAATACATAAGCTGGACTAAACGAAAATGCATGACTTATGTAAGCCTGGCAGGGTTATTGGTCATGTACTGAACAAAATTACTATGTCTGCAAAATGAAAAAACCATTTTGTGTATGGCTGCAAGCTTCCCTGGACTGTAGTTGTGTTTGCAGTTGTTAACAAATGCATAGTGGGGATCGCTCATGGTGGCAAGTTTATAAATTGCAAGTGTCATCAAATCTCAGTGACTGGAACATGAACAGAAACTGTATTTAGCTAAATGTTGTCCTTAGAATAGTCATTCCTGTTCCATTTAATGACCACAGCTCTAATAACTTTGTGTGTCCTTTTTGTATAGCAATGAGAAACAGCGCTCGTAATAGAGCCATTATTTTAGAAGCAGAAGTATTTCTGCTTTCGCCTGCATTTCACGTCATCCTCTTCCTCACTCTCATACCTGGTGCTTGGCTGACCACCCGCTTCCAGTTCTTCACTCTGTCCGGTCCATAGGTTCCTGTGCACCCCGACAGGCGTCTGACCCTAGGCACTGGCTTGTAAGTCCTAGGGGGTGTCAGTCCTACATAAAAGGAGGGTAATCTGAAGAAGAAGAACAACAACAAGAATTCATTATTTTTAGGTTTGTAATCAATGAACTTAAAATGCATTTGTTTTGAAAAGCAATAACGTCAATCCTTATACATTAAGGCATCGTTGGGCTGGTATTGGATAGCTCATTTTATGAGTCATAATTTTTATAATTTATTTTTCGGCTTATTTTTGGTAAAATGGGCAAGATATGGGGCCTTTGAGAAGAAAGAAACATGATATTGGCAGTAGACAGTGTCAGAAATTAACATATGTCCATTCAAGAGGCCAGTGAGAAATTCTCAGTTCCCAAAAGCACTTCAGATGATCAAATTAAAGTGCTCAGAGCTGGAAAAGAGATTCCACGAAAAGCACACACCTCAAACATAGGAATGTTTCAGGAGATTCACAGATGAGCAAGAAAATGAGCTGTGTATCCATGCTGTGACTATACAGGCAACTGATGCTGTTGAATAAAATCTGACATCTACTAAAAGAACAAATGGAAGAAAAGCTAGCACGGATAGAAATCCAACAACAGAGGAATAAGACCAAGACCAGGAGTAAATCAGTTCATACTATAAGGCACTTCATTTTAATCACGGTGACAAAGAAGATGAAATTACTCACCGCATCACCTGTGGGAAAAATTTCAGTTAAGATTGGATACAGTGTATTGATTGTCATGGTTGGGCCCATGAACTGTGCTGACCTTGAGAGGGACACTTTATGTTATAACTGCGATATTTCTATAAGGGCCAAAAAACCATGAATATGGACACTATGCACTAAAATGCTACAAAATAAAACAGTCCAATATCACCCTCCAGTTTTAAAATACATGATAATGTTGCATTTTTTAATATGAAAATTGTGAGGTTACATTGTTATAAGTGTAAAGATTCATAATAATCTGGAAATATTTAACCCTTAACCGGCGTGGCCAGAAATTTTTACATTCAATGCGTTGCGGAGTCCCTGGGACTCCGAAATAAAAGTTGTTGTTATTCCAATGTTACATATACATTTATTTATTTTTGGATGTATAATTAACTAAAAGCATGTAAATAAATAAACTTTTATTTATAACAGAATGAAATACAAACCAAACACAAAAAGAATATGAAACCAATTTTTTGGAACAAAAATTAACCGTGTTTCTTTGATTTTTATATTGAGAAACAAAAACTGATAAATGAGCTCTTTTCTTACTGAAAATATGTTTGGTACCGTCTAAAATACAGAAAATAAAAACACATGAACTTCTAAAATACAATAATAAAAAACTGACAATGCTTCAAGAAAAAACAACACAATGTTTAGGACTCTACATTTTCAGTACATTCAACACAGATTTTTTTAGAACACTGCATACAAATTGGTCTTCTGCATTGAACACATAAATAAGCAGTCTTTCTCTTCAATTTTGGGTTACATGTAGAACAGTATTTCCTCTGATTTCTAGGAAGTTCGTCTTGTGCATCAGCTGGAGCTGCAGGCGCTATCTTCAAAATTCTGAAGATGCCACTTTTTAGCTCTCTTGATAAGTTTGTTTTCTGAGCTCTTTCCTGAAGAAGCGGTTCATACAGTTGTTTGGCCAATAATTTCAAAAAAATTATTCTTTGTAGCTTTTCTGAGTTGACACATGACTGATGGATGATGTATGCATTTATTGAAGACATATCCACGAGTCTGTAAAACAGAGCCATAGGCCAGCGTTGTGTTCTTCTACTGGATGAATATTTACTGGTTTTTTTCATCTACAGCATCTACTCCAGATTTTGTGTTATTATAAAATGCATTAATCTCAGGCAGAACATCAACATCGTCTTTGGAGTGAGGCATCGATGAAATCAGTATAACAGCTTTGTTTTTCTTTGGCACTCTGGAAATCAATGTTTTATTACTTGTAAAGCCTTACAGTGTGGAACTCACTGGTCTTGATTTGGAATCTATCTTGGCTTGAAAACTGTGAGTCACATTCCTCAATCCATCTTTGAACAGTTTCATCAAAGGTAGGATCCGTAAGTCTAATTCTTTTAGAATTCGCAGACATAGTCGCGGTGTCGGAAGTGTTACACTAAGCGCGTTTCGGAGTCCAACAGACTCTCAGGTTCACTCTTTGCATGCTGGCATTGTTGACAGACAGTTGGCGACTGAGCACATAACAGTTCTCCCTACCGTGGGAAGGTACTGAATAGCACGCGCCATCTGGTGGAAAAACACTGACGTTATTAAATCATTTATTTTTGCCAGAGTCCCAGGGACTCCGCAATGCCAGTTAAGGGTTAATATAACCTCTTCCAGTAAAAGTTGTAGCATAAAAAACTTAACTGTCCGATACCATCCGACCTTCCCCTACCATACAAAAATGCAGATTTCGTTAAAGTGCACAACTTATGTCTGTATGCATTTTTTGTGGGGTGAACCATTACAGAAGTATTCCTTGCTGTTCACAGTACTTAAACTGTTCTTAAATGGAAGCTCCTTATTCACTTTATCTGTTTGGCAGTGCAAAGAGAACGGAATTTCAAAGCTTTAAAAATTTCACTATCGCTCAAAGCCTACTGTATACCTATATTCCCCTTGCATTTATAAGAAAATCAGTAGTAAGACAATTTCTGCAAATGTTTATCTCGACTAACATGAAGGAGATAAGGGAGTAAGAGTTTGTAAGTATAGTTAGTACAAGAGTAGAGGAAGTTATATGAGTGCAACACATCAGATTGTTAGAAAAAGCTCAGTGCGCACGTTTGTGTGTGTGTGTGTGTGTGTGTGTGTGTGTGTGTGTGTGTGTGTGTGTGTGTGTGTGTGTCTGTAAACAGCATAACTCAAAATCGAAAAGTCAGGTAAAAACCAAAGTTGGTACTTATATCTTTCAAGATGGGATATGAAGATTTTGAAGAAAATTCCTCCACCCTAAACTACTGTTTACATGGAAAATGTTTCGAACATTTTGATTTTCTCAAAAATGGCTCATGACGATTTTCATTAAAATGCCATATGTTCAAGATATTTTTAAGGCAAATGAAATGTATATTTTGAGTTTTCTGGCTATAGCCTATGCAGTCCTGTTTACTCTGGATGACTTCTGCACAACTGGTAAACCGTAAGAGATAGACCACATCTTATTATACAGAAATGCAGACCTTGTTAAAACACACAAGTTATGTCTAAATGCATTTTTACTTTCTCTACTGGTAAGTAAGGGAAGTATTGTGTTCCACTCAAAAATTCGATGTCGAGATTTCACCGGTAATATATGTTTTGAGACCCCCTGAATAAAAAAAAGAGCATTTTTAGAAAAAGGTCCATGTGTCTGTCTGTCTATCTGTCTGTGTGTCTGTGGACAGCATAACTCAAAAACGAAAAGTAGGTTAAAAACCAAAGTTGATATTTAAGTTTAATGTATTTCAAGGATGCGACACGAAGATTTTGAAGAAAATAGCCCCACCCTAACCTATCCTTTATGTGGAAAATTTTTCGAAAATTTTGATTTTCAGGAAAATGGCTCTAACGATTTTGATTAAAGTGTCATATGTTTGAGATAGTTTTATGACAAATGAAATGTATATTTTGAATTTTCTGGCTATAGCCCCTCTAGTCGCATTTACTCCAGATGACTTTTGCATAACTGGTAAACCGTTAGAGATAGACCAAATCATACTATACAAAAAAATGTAGATCTTGCTAAAATACACAATTTATGTCCCAATAAATTTTCTTGTAGGTTGAACCATTTCGGAGATATTCCTTGTTATGTGTATGAGTTTCGGAAAACAGAACTTTCGTAAAATGGAACATCGTTTTTCATTCTTTTATAAGTTAAGTGTGCAAAGAGAACGGAATCTCAAAGTTTTAAAAGATTTTACTATTGCACAAAGCCTACTGTATTCTAATACTCCCCTTGCACCTACAAGGAAATATGCAATAAGATAATTATGTACAAATGTTCATCTTAACACGAAGAACATATAGGAATAAGAGTTTGTAAGAATGGTTAGTACAAGAGTAGAGAAAGTCATGTGAGTGCAACACATCAATTTTTTTTATGGAGTAAACATTTTGGAAATATTCCTTGTTATTTGTGTGTTTCGCAAAACTCAAACTACTCTCAAATGGAAGGTCGTTATTCATTTTTATTTCTTGGCCGTGCAGAGTGAACAAAATTTTAAAGCTTTAAAGGTGATGCTTTCTGTGAGCCTAAGGATCTATAGAGTTGTCGAGTGATTGGTCCTGAAGCCGAACTGTTCGTCAGTTATGGTGTTTTTAATTGGAAATAAATTCAAGGTTTAAGAATGATATTTTCTAGTAGTTTACTCAGTGTACATAAGAGGCTAATTGGCTTGTGATTAGCAGGAATGGAAGGATCTTTATGTCGCTTAGAGAGCGTTAAGATCCTTGCTTCCTTCCTGTGCTTTGGAAACGTTCCATGATCGAATGCATTGTTAAAAATATCCGCTAGCAGTTTTAATGCTTTAAGCGGTAGATGTTTAAGTAAAATATTGGGAATATTATCTGGTCCCGGAGCTTTACGTGTAGACAAGTGCGCAATTAGCCACTGATTTCGCCTGCACTGGTTTTCAGGATTTTATTGAGCGCTGGCACATTTCCTATCTCGGATATTTGGTCTTCCCTTGTTACTGCGAAATTTCTATCGCACGGATCAGCATTCGGTGGGAATACCTGTTCGAGCGTATCCGCGAAGACTTCGTTGTTTTTTTTTCTCCCTGAGTTCCCGTTATTTGCTCTCCATGTGTAGTGGCGATATGTTGATACGCGTGCGTGTTAAACACTTCGCTATTGGCCACGCGGTTCGGTTTTGTGGGTCAATGTCCTCAAGTGTGGTATTCTATTGGCCCCCTATGTGTTCTGCCGTAAGAGTGTTGGCCGCGAATCTTAGGTTTTCATATTGATGTTTGTGTATTATGTTACGTGTGCGCTGGCATTGACGTCTGGCTCTGCTTTAGTCCTGTATCGACTATCTTACAGCCTGATGGGATTTAGTTGTTCTTTATTAGTTGGCCTAGTTAAGGGAACATGCATTTCTGTCGGGTGATGTATCGTTCGCGTTACTGTATCTACGGCTTGATCTTCTGTATCCTGTGAGTTTGTGTTAGGTCGCTATGTTCGAGCTACATTTCAACTAGCGCTTCAAACGCTGGCCAGTTCGCCTGAATATAATTACACCTAGGCTGTTCTGGTTTGAACATTACAGGCTCTGCGACCTCCATTATCACCGGTAGATGGTCAGATGTGAAATCGTTTAATACCGTTGTTTCGGTGTCATACGGTATTCCTTTTAGCAAGCCGATGTCTAAGACATGTGGCACATAATTGGCCGCTCGCGGAATAAAGGTGAGTTCTTCTGGGCCAGTTAGTATGATGTTTGTGCGATTGACGTGTGTAAGAAGTTGTGTACCCAAAGCGTTCGCTGCGCTAGAGTTCTAAAGTTAATGCTTTGCGTTAAAGTCGCCGGCGGAATTTACCTTGTTGTCTATTCGCATTATTTTATCATTTTCTATATCGACATCACCTAGTGGGTTATATATGGCTATTATCATTACCGCGAAGTGATGAAATTGCACGTGCCCGGGGTCCCAAGTCATACTCTCGATTGGGTTCCTCTAAGGGGTGAGAGGGCACGTGCCAAACGCCCAATCAACTTTGATCCACTTTTGTTTGACCTCCCACCTAATACCTCCCTGTACACAGTCTGATGGATAACCTACGCTCGCATTGTAGGTGGATGAGGTGACTGGGTAACCACGTAATTCTCAGTCCCTGGTTAACATGTAAGATCTGTGTTCGTATCCGCTGATAAAGGTCAGTCCCGGGGAGGGGCCATTCCATGAGCTGATGCCCTCCTGAAGGCGATTGGGTCCCTCTGGCTACACACTGGGAGGTGAGACCCTAGGGTGAGCAAGGTCCAGGCGAGGACTCTCGCCTAAGCCGGGGTGGCGCCCAGGAAGTGAGCATGCCATCGGAGACATTTGCAATGGAGGAGGACAGCATGGCCATAAGTTCTTCGAAAACTCAAAAAAAAAAAAAAAGAAAATTACAGCAAAGTTAGTGAAAAGGAAGTACCAGAGTTGAGTGTTCCTCACTACTTAGTTATAGCAAGAACAGAGGAAGGTAAAATATTTAGTTCGGTGGACCCAATCGTGATACAGAAGGGTCTGGATAAGATAGTTGGCCCAGTTAAACATTACGCAAGATCTCGCAACAGCACGCTGCTGGTTGAATCTAATTCACCAGCCCAGGCAGCTACTATTTCAAAAGTCAACATGTTAGCCAGCTATCCCGTGCGTGTAGAGATGCGTAGAACGCTGAACTCCTCTCGCGGTGTTGAGAACACCCGTGCACTGGAGGATATGTCCAATGATGAAATTAAGGAGAACCTAGCATATCAAGGTGTGATATCTGTTTATCGTGTTCAGAGAAAAGATGGAGGCGAATATCTGCCTACCCGTATCCTTTTCTGTACCTTTAATCGGGTAGATCTCCCGCAAAGGATCAAGGCAGGGTATGAGGCCATTGAAGTAAGGCCTTACATCCCGAACCCATTGAGATGTTACAAATGCCAGCGCTTTGGTCATACAAGTGAAATGTGCGGTAGTAGAACTATCTGCGTGAACTGTGGAGGTATCGTCCATGACTATGAATGTATATCAATTCGCAGCTGTGTTAACTGCGGGGGAGAACATCCAGCAAACTGCCGAGGATGCCCCCGTTATATGGAGGACAGAGCCATCCAGGAGATCGGGTTAGAGAGAACATGCCCTTCCCAGAAGTCCGGAAACTCTTACGTTTGCGCCAGCCCGCTATCCCAAACTCCGGCACCTATAGCTCGGTTGCAGCTAAATCGGTACCGCGTTGGGAAATCACACCTCAAACTAGCGATATAAACGGGGCAACAGGTTCAGACAAAATTCTCTTAGCTAAGTCACATCCAAAGCGTTTGACACCACCTAAGTCCGTTACAGCATCTACAAGCACCGCAGTTCAATCCAGCAGATCCGGAAGGTCGCCAACAATGAGGTCGACCTCGACAAGTAGACCGATAAAGTTTAAGACCCAATATAAAAGATACGATTTCCTCAAAGAGAGTAACGTTTCTCCTAAGGCATCAAAGAGAAAGAAAAGCACAAAGACATCTCCTAGGAGTTCCTCTTCAGAGGAATCCTCTGGGATGGCTACGGACCGGCGACACTCATCTTCGCCGGTCTCCGTGTCGAATCGGTTCGAAGGTCTCGAACCAAAATTCACTATGGGAACACAGACATCCTCGGCAAAGGACATGGAAAAAAATTATTTTCTTATTTAACGACGCTGTCAATTGCCAGGATCACATCAGTGTCGCCGGTGTGCCGGAATTGCGTCCCGCAGGAGTTCTTTTACATGCCAGTAAATCTACTGACATGGAGCTGTCGTTTTTAAGCACACTTCAAAACCATCGGCCTGGGCCGGGTTTGAACCCGCGACCTTGGGATCACTAGGCCAGCGTCTAACCAACTGAGCCTCCCAGACCGACTAAAGGACATGGAGTTAGAGGAATCTACCCACACTGGGAGAGCCCCAGTGGAAAAGAGACACGAAAAAGTCTCGGATAAAAATATCAGCCCAGGACAGAAGGAAAGGGTAAAATCAATTCTACAACCGTCTCCTCTAAAGTAATGGAGAGTTACCTTGGAATGCATGTCCGATACAGATATCAATAGGGCTATTGTACAATGGAACATACGCGGTATTAGAACACAACGACTAGAACTTGGGCTTTTGCTCAATAAGAACGAATCTTTGGTCGTATGTTTGCAAGATACTAGGCTGCGTCCGCAAGACGCTTTCCATCTAAGACAATACACCCCAGTACGGTGTGATGTTACACCAGAAGAGGGTGTTCCGGCTCATGGAGGCGCTATGATACTTGTCAGAGATGATGTATATATGGAATCTGTACCCTTACGCTCTGATACACAACCAATTGCCGTAACGATTCTACTGCCAAACATCCAGTTCACCATTTGCAACGTATATTTGCCTCCGTCCCATGACTTCTCACACATTGACTTAGAAGATCTAGTTTCCCCAGTTACCAACACCGTTTCTTTTTGTGGGAGACTTCAATGACCCACCACCCGCTTTGGGTCCAAGTCGCGCTTGTGCGAGAGGCATGCTCATTGCCGATTTCTTGGATAGTCACAACCTAGCTCTCCTGAACACTGGAGAGCCTACACTTTTTTCTGACTCTTTCAATAGCTTTTCACACCTTAATCTTGCAGTTTGTTCAGCTCAGTTGGCAGTCTCCTTACAATGGAATGTCATCTCTGATTTACACTCTAGTGACCACTTTCCATGTCTTATTAGTCTCTTAACGCAAGATACATTTTCCACACGTATGCCCAGATCGCGTTTGGACCATGCCATCTGGAACCTTTACACCCAGTTGGCTGCATTTACGTACAACGAGCACGACTCAGTGAATGATTTGGCGCAGCATCTCACGGAGACGATTCTCTCTGCTGCTGAACAATCTATTCCGCGGTCGACTTCACGCCCCCGTCGATTTCCTGTCCCCTGGTGGATGGATGAATGTCCGAATGCCATTCGTGCTCGAAGACATGCTCTAAGGGTTTTCCAACGTCACCCTACGTTGGATAACCTAATCCAATACAAGAAAATGCATGCCAGATTCAGACAAGTCATTAATTGTTGTTGTAGTGTTTAACGCCCGCTTTTACTACTACGGCACCGCAGGCGGTGACACTGATGATACATGAAGATGGAGCACCGGTGGAATGAGATGGCGGGGGAAACCGGAGTACCCGGAGAAAACCCGCCCTGACGCCGTTTCGTCCACCACGAATACCACATGCGGGTCCCTGGGATCGAACCCGGGACAAGTCATTAAGGATAGCAAAAAGCCATCATAGAGGAAATTTGTAGCTTCATTTAACCGACATATATCTTCCTCGGTTGTGTGGGATAGGTTAAGGCGCGTTGCAGGTCGGTCGATCCATATACAAATAGCGGGACTGAAAAGTCACAAGAGCTGTTGTTGATCAATTTGAAGTGGCCAACACGTTTGGCAGTGCTTCCGCTCAAGTGTCTAGCTCGGAAAACTACTCCTCTGAGTTCCTTGCAATTAAAACTAAGGTGGAATCACAAGGTTTCGCGTTCCGTTCCAGAAACGTAGAAGATTACAATCGCCTTTTCACCATAGCAGAGTTAGAGCATTCTCTTGAATCTTCGTGATTATCAGCACCAGGACTAGACGGTATTCATGTACAAGTGTTACAACAGCTCTCTCCTGAAGGTAGGGCATTCCTTCTTGAGGTCTATAATCGTGTTTGGGTTGACAGTACACTCCGAGAAAATTGGCGAGAGGCTACCGTTATTCCCATGTTGAAGGCTGGAAAGGACCCTCATCTTCCCTCCAGCTATTTCCCTCACCAGTCGTGTATGTAAGGTGATGGAACGCACGATCAATAGACGATTGGTATGGTGGTTAGAAAGTCGAAACCTGCTGACTAACATCCAGTGTGGTTTTTGACGACGCGGTTCAACTGTAAACCATCTTGTGTTACTATCGAAACAGATAATGGACGGATTTATGTACTGCCAAACCGTTGGCATATTTTTCGATCCCGAGAAGGCTTATGATGCGTGAGGCGAGCAGGGATTCTATGTTCCCTGTATACGTGGAACATACTAGGACGCCTACCGCTGTCCATTCAGGAGTTTATGAAAGACCGGTTTTTCCGAGTAAGGGTCGGCTCAGTTTTTTCTTATTCTTTTGCTCAGGAGGAGGTTTTGCCACAGAATTCGGTACCAAGTATCACGCTCTTTGCAATAGCACTTAACTTCATCTGGCAATGTGTTCCACCGGGAGTTTCGTCATGCCTATTCGTGGATGACTTCGCTGTCTATTGCACTTCTCAGCGCACGGCGTTCTTACAACAGCGCCTTCAACAATGATTGGACAACCTTAGAGAACGGAGTTAAAAAAACGGCTTCCGTTTCTCAATTCAATGGGCGTTAATTTCTGGCGCCGTAGGAGACGCTTACCACCTTTGCTCCGTTTCGGTCTAGATTTACTTCCCTTCGCAGATGAGGCGCGCTTCCTGGGGTTGATCTTGGATAGGAAGCTTAGTTGGTTATCGCATATAGCACAGCTAAGAGCACGATGTGACCGTTCCCTGAATATCTTGGTGGTACTAAATGGCAAATCGTGGGGAGCGGATTGGACAATATTGTTGCGAATGTACCGCGCGCTAGTCCGATCTAAACTAGACCATGGATGTATTGTTTATTCGTCAGCACGACCATCTGTGCTGTGAAGATTAGACACGGTCCACAATAGGGGCATCCGCATGGAAATAGGAGCTTTTCCAACAAGTCTAGTGGTGAGCCTTTACGCCAAGTCCGCAGAACATCCTCTGCAATATCGGCGTGAGATTCTCTTGGCAAATTATGGTTGTACGTTTAGATGTATGCCTAAGCACCCAACGTTCGCTTCTTTTTTCACCACCACGCTAAGAGAACGGTATAGGAGTGGCACCCTTAGTCCTAAGCCTGCGGGGTTTCGTTTCCAGGAACCTCTAACGAAGCTTGAAATGGAACTGACACGATGTTTGCCAAGGGCGAGAAGCTTTATCCCCCCCCCCCCCTTGGCTATCTGGCTCTCCCCGTGTAGATTTGGGAATAACCTACACCGGAAGTCCACGATGCCTATTTCAAGTATCCGCACGTGTTTTTATAGAATTTTTGTCAGGCTATACTGACCGTCGATGTATTTACACCGATGGGTCAAAAAGCACCAGCGGTGTTGGATGTGCTAATGTTTATGGAACCGAACCACATACATTCGGTTTTCCAAATAGCACTTCCATTTTCACTGCAGAGTATGAAATTTACCGAGCTGTTTTGTATGTGCGCCATCGTAAGTTAGGTGACTGCCTGATTTTGAGCGATTCTCTTAGTGCACTTCACAGCCTTCGTGAGCTGTACGACCCCATCCTATTGTACAGCGTATCCAGGATGCTCTCCATGTTTTACACGCTTCTGGCGTTAGCGTGGTGTGTGTATGGATTCCTGGTCACGTAGGTTTGCCGGGGAATGAAATGGCCGATTTGGCAGCAAAGACGGCAACTACAGAACCCAGTATTGCCATCTGACGTGTTACTTCAGAAGACTTTAGACTTGAAGTGCGAAGAGCACTGCTGTTGTCCTGGCACGAAGAGTGGTCAGCTCCCCGTGGTAATAAGCTTAGAGAAGTGAAAGAACTTCCGATAAACTGAGTAACTGCCGGTCGCATATCTCCCCGCGAGGAAATTAGTTTGCCTCGGTTGCGAATAGGCCACTGCAATTTTTCGCAAGGCTACCTATTTAAAAGCGACCTTGCTCCTTTATGTCCGCTGTGTGACAACCTTTTGTCAGTCCGTCACGTGCTGCTAGAGTGTTCCTCTCTAGCGCACCTTCGAGATTCTCTGCAGCTGCCTGCCACACTTGCAGAGGTCTTAATGGACGACAAAACAGCGATTGATAGAGTTTTTAAGTTTTTAGCGGAGTGTAATATCAGTTTAAGGATTTAAAATTTTAGATATCTCTTTTTATGCTTTTTGACACATTTATCACCTTGTTTTGTACCTGGATATTGCCACTGTCTTTTATGTTTATGTGTGTGTATTTCCTTTGTTACTTGTAATTTTATTCTTGATTGGAATTTATATCTGGATATTGCCATGAACTATTTTAAGGGCGCTGATGACCACGAAGTTGAGCGCCCTTAAACCTACAACCACCACCACCATCACCGCTGTAACCTCTAGTCGATTTAATCCTGGCACTTGTTTTTGATGGTGTGTCATTGAATTTTGAATGAGCACTGCCGTACCTACGCTTTCTGCATTTTCTGCCTACACATTAGCCTGGTATTGAGAAGCGGTCGAACGGTCCTAAGTGCATTTCGTTGAGAAGCACGATTTGGATTGAATATCTAATCAAGAACTATGCTAATTCTTGGCGTTTGCGTCGGAGATTGTGGCAGATCCAGCATATGTTTACTGTAAATGTGATATCCGTAACTAGTCGCAGGATGAAAGTACAAGGAGATATATGGTGAGATAGTTATATAGGTGTAGTGGGTCCGAGACTTGGTGTGTGATTAACTCCAGTAGCCATTTGGTGTGCTGTAGGAAATTCCTGTATCCTATTTCTCTGGAGACTCCTAGGCACGCAAGGAGTTCCCTCAAGGCAATGTCAGTTTGGAATACTTCTCGGGTGGTGAGCGCTATTGGTGAGAAAACTGAATCTGCTAGCGGTGATGGGGAATGCTTGTGTTTTTGTCTGTGTCTGCTTTTTATGTTGTTTTTGATGGTGTTGTGTCGTGTTCTTGTTCTGGGAGCGCTCTGGTTATGCCACTGGCAGACTGGACGTGAGTCGGTGTCCAACAGCGTTAGAAGGGCAGGGTTCTGGGACTGGTCGGTTTCGGCCGCGACGGTCCTGTATGTTTCACTGCCCTTCTGCGTTAGTAGGGACAGCAATCATTCTGTTTTGCTGTCTTTGTGGTTGTTGTCGGGGGACCCTATTTGGCTGTTCTCTTAGCCTTGAGGTGAATGTCACTTGGTAGACTGGGCAACCGTGCCAGTTGCCCCGTGGCCTGTGTGGTTGCACAGAGCACACTGCCGTTCCTGGGGAGAAACTCTACACGTGTAGGAGGGGTGGGGGCTTTTACATTTGGCGCATGTGTCATGGGGAGCCTGACATTCTGTATGAGTGTGAAGTAGCAATTGGCACTTTCTACACTGCGTAGGCGCCTGATTTGTTCTATATTCTTCTATCCTAACTCTAAAATGAGCTACATACCTGAGGTCAGTAATTTTCCTAGTAGTTGGGGTTTCCGCTAGTTCTACTAAGAATATGGAAAGAGGGGCTCTGGAACTATTTCTTCTGTGCATTTGCACACCTCTAGGTCGTGTGTGGCCAGTTCCTGCTTGATGTTATTGCCGGAGATTTCTGCATACAGCCCTTTGATAACAAATCTTAGGGTCCTCTCTGTAGGTTGGGGGATTAGATGGAACCGTATGCGTTCGCATTTGAGGTGTTGTACAAATGCATTGTAGTCCCTTCTGCAGTGCAGCTTGACCGCGTAATCTCCGGAGCGTGGCACGATTCGTATAGTGTAAGTGTATTTACTTTTGTTTCCTGTCATAGCTATGGGTCAGTGTGTGTATTGGTATGGACTGGCGCTTGTTTACGAAGATAGGTGCCAAATCGGACCTAAACTCCGTGAAAGTGTTAGTGCGGGGGTCATGTTAGCCTAGCCTGTGACGCGTGAGCGTAGCTCTTCAGTATCGGTTAGTGTGCTTTTGGGATGGGTGTAAGTCTCAAGTCAGACAAATCGATGAGTTCGTGAGGTGGTATTGTTGTGTAGGGGTGATGCGAAAATTAGGGCCAGCTTGAGTGTGTGTGGGTGTTTGGGTGCGTGTGTGTGATGGCTGAATGATCATAGGTGTATGAGTTCGTGAAGGCGATGGTTGTGTGAGCATGGATATTTGTGTGCGCATAGGTGATGGCTGAGTGGGCATGGGTATGCGTGTGCGTGTAGGTGATGGCTGTGTTGGTGTGCGTGTTGGTGATGGCTGTTTGTGTGTGTAGGTGATGGCTGAGTGCGTTTGAGTGTGGTAGTGTCTATGAGTGTGATTAAAAGGCGATTATGTGTGCTTGCCTGAGGGTGTAGGTATGAGTGGAGGTGTCGGTATGAGTACTGGTGTTGTTAAGTGTGGGGGCTGTGAACATGAGTTCCACTTCAGGCATTTTGCTACGCTGCGAGCGTGTGCATGGTCGTGAAGTGCTCGGCGGTGTAGATGTTTGGTCTTTCGTCACTTTCAGTATCCTAGCTGCAACAGGCTTTATGGTGGTTGACTGTAATGATCGGGACAGTCTAACAGTTTTCGTAGGGTCTACTTTAATCATCTTTGGGATATGCATGTGTAGTGCAAGATGTGAATGTGTATGTGTGAGTGTCACTCGGATGGGGACTTAAGTTTAATGCTGCTTCTAGCCTTTAAAAAGCAGATAGCAGGTAGGCTACACTTACCTCTAGTGGAACTGCCTCTTTGAGACAGTTCACTTATGCTAAGCCATTGGAAGAAGGGAAGAGAGAAGTATTTTGTGAAAGCCTAATTTTGGATCTAACAGGGAACTTAAAACTATAAAGAATAGAGGAGAGATAGTGAAAGTAGAAGAGAAAGAGCACTAAGTGGGCGCTAAGAAGCCCGAAACATAGCAGACCTGCCCGGAGGCGCCTAAATACGAGTTGGCAACGGTCCTGCACTCCTATCCAGCTAATCTGTTAGTGTGCCAGCTCGGACGGTACTGCAGCCGGCAAGCGGAAACGGTAACAGAGATCACTGGGTGGCTCGGGCGTGGATAGCGCCCTGCCCTATACGCTGTAGCGATGCTCGCTGGGATCCGTTCTTCTTGCCTTTACCCTAAGCAGCTGCAACAGACTTGAGGCCCGGCTGGCAACAATCCTAGCAACCATTTCGGATACATTCGTTGCTATTTGCAGTACTTAAACGTTTCACGAATGGAAGTTCGTTATTCACTTTATCTGTTGGCCGTGCAAAGAGAATAAAATTTCAAAGGTTTAAAAAAATTTACTATTGCTCAAAGCCTGCTGCATTCCGTTATCTCCCTTGTATGTACAAGAAAACTAGCAATAAGATAATTTCTGCAAATGTTTATCTCTATTAACACGAAGAAGATAGAGGAGTAAGAGGTTGTAAAAATATTTAGTACAAAAGTAGGGAAAATCGTTTGAGTGCAACGCATCATATATATTTTTAAATCTTCGTGCTGCATTCTTGGAAGTTTCTGAAGTTGAATACCAAGTTTGGTATTTAACCGGCTTTTATTTTTTTGAGTTATACTGTTCACAGACACGCACAAGTACCTTTTCTAAAACATGACGTTTTGGGTTCAGGGGATCTCAAAACGTGTATTTCCAGTGAAATGTTGGTATCGAATTTTTGTGTGGAGTGCAACAGTTTCTCTACCTTTCATTTCAAAACTCCCTTTACTACAGAAAGGGAACGTGTTCAGGTGGTGGCAAGAAAGTTTTCTACTCTATTCTCCTGGCGTCATAAAATACTTTTAAATGCAGTTCGCATAGATGTTGGAAAACCGAACTCTTATAACTCTCAGTACGGTTGGTGAAGGATCTCAGAAGCCCTGCATGTACACTGTAGAGCAGAGCCAGGAAGATGAGCACCCGGAGTGTTAAATGCTTTACCCCTACAATTGCCCCTTCCTTTTTCCATCTATCCGGCAGGTAAACAGAGAGAGACGTGTGGCATAGTGGCAGTCACTTGGGTTTCAGGTGAAACGTCTCTTTCGACGTAATCAAATGCACACTTTTTACTCAAGAGTAGGCTAGGAACGCACAAAGAGGGTTAATGACACTAGGAAATGAGTGAATAACGTAGCCACAATCCTAAACGGTTCATATTGGCATTGTGTGAGACACAGCTCTCTCGCCACATTACTGACACTAGTTAAACCTGAAGTTGACAAAAGCAGTTCTACAGAATTAACATGATTATTACTTTTGTTTTGTTATACAGTAGCTGCTATGCAGTTCCCTTATACTGTTAAAGGCATTTAAAAGTTTCTATACTGTATTCTAAAAACTAAACATTACAATTGATATGAAAAGTGTATTGAAATTGCTTACAATCTACATTATATAGTGGCGTAGTCAGTATGATACCAAATTTACACGATTAGTATCCTTGCTGGTTTCCTTGTAAATATTAACGTTTCAATGTCCAGCTGCAAACTAAATAAACTTAAATGTAGAAGACATTGAACATGCTCATCAGAAACGCTACTGCGTAGCAGGGCTCTTCTTCAATGTCAACATGCTAAACAATTGTTCACATTGATCAGCCTTGTAGTACCAAATATGGCCAATAATTTGATTGCAAAACGGCGCAGTCTGAGAAATGTTTTCGGCAGTGATGTGTGCAAATCCAAACCAATTTTACCTGAACTGTGCAATGTTGTGTTACTTTGAAGGTAAATTAATTCCAATTGCAGTTCATTTTGGGCCATGAAAGGATCACATGTAAATGGATCTTCGAGGCGTCTACAGTCGTTGTCTAACGCTTGCATGTCTACAAATTTCGCTGAGCACACTTCTAATAACTACTCTAATACAGTAATGTATTTTTCTCTCTATTCTGTACTACATCCTTCATAACCGATTTTAAAGATGGAAAATAGTGCAATTTGTTTTGTTCTATTTGGCATTGCCACATTTTTATTTAGTTATCACATAATCTGTTAACAGTACAGATGTGTTGTGTTTACTTTGTGAACTAACATAAGTTCGTTGACGCGAACAATTAAATGGCTTAGAATAGGCAAATCACAAATAAAAATATCATCTTTAAGTTTCGGAACTGAAATCCTTTTAGTTGTCAAGAAAGTATGAATTTTTTCCGCAGGTTGAATATTCTTTGCAACATTTTGCCTCTACTTAGCCATCTTACCTGACAGTAGTATGGTAAATCGAAATATTCGAAGCCTAAGATTGTCAAAAATTCTTGAAACTATGTTGCAGTGCATAGGCTCTGATTAGATTTATAAAAATATGGTGCTCTCTAAAAAGCAGTTACTATTACTGCTATTGCTCTCTTCAATATCATCAGTGAAAAATATTGGAGAGCAAGAGAATTAATGACTTCATTGTCAGAAATCCAGCATTAGCTAACAACAACAATATTTACAGTTTTAACATAGAAAGAGATAACATTATTCAAGGTAGCTGATTTCGCACAGTGATTCTCAGTGAATAATGCAATGAATGGCTGCAAAGCTATGGAAGGAAAATTCATTATGAAAAAGGAACTTTCAAATTCTGCCTAGTAGACCTATTTGAGTTCCCATCATTGCTGCAGCTTCATCTGTAACTATGCAGACCAACTTCTCCCATTGAAGCTCAAACTTTACTATTTTCATCACTGCCTTAAAAACATCTTCACCACACGTATGATCTTTCATTGGATAAACGTCCAACAACTCCTGAAACAGATAATTTTGCATGTTATACTCTAACAAACACAGCAAGTTGTGCCGTATCTTTAATATCAACGTTCTTTAATTTGTCTATTAACTGTTCCTCAAAGTTTTTGCCCGGCTCAACAATTCAGTCAGTAGTACCTCTTGACAAACTGACAGCTTCAAAAGCTTCCATTAATTTTGGGCAAAACTCTTTTACTGCGATACGTAAACATGTTTTAATATACTCTCCATCAGAAAATGGTTTCCATGTTTTAGCAATATAATGTGCAATTCTGTGGCTAGCGCGCAAAAAATTTCTTGAATGTGTCTGAGGTAAAGCTGTGCCACTCTTACCTGCATGTTTTTCGTTTAATTCTTGTAAAACTTTCTCACGTGCCTCACCTGACAATTTGTCTTCGCTAGAGGCTCCAGCGTGAGCCGTATTGAAATGCCTCCTAAGGGCGAAGCTCGTAATGTAATCCATGGTTAGTAGGGCATATGAAACACTGTGCTGTTCCATCGTGAAAAACAAGATACTTGTTCTACCAGTACCGATCAAACCTTCATCGTTCACTCAGGTTATGAAAGCCACCACTGCACTGTTAACACTGCCACGCGACCATGGCCAGAACAAATAGACTTAATTGGCTTTACCTGACTGTTTAAAGAGAGTAGTGGGGACGAGAGGGAGGATAAATTCACACTCCAAGTGACTTGATTCCCACCCCTGCTGTAAAGGTATACGGTGGCGTAAATGTAACAAGTCTCTTTGATTCCGGTTTAAAATGCGGGTGGATACTGCTCGTGTCATTAGTTTTAATAAGGATCGTTATTTGGGGAAAATTGGCAGGATGACGCACGTTGTCATAGTGCTTCTGTTGAACAAATTCCAAGGGACTTATTCTTGCACGCAACACGTAACTAGGTGAAAGGAACCATAATTATATTTTTTGGGATGTACATCAGAGAAATACATCCAAGATAAAAAAAAAAAAGCAAACAAGGGGTGTTTTAATTACTTCTAAATACAATCTAAATAGCTATCTAACATTCATTCACGATCAATCATTTAATATCAATATTGGGTGATCTCTGTTGTTTGAATGGGTGAAAGGGAAATTATGAGCAATAACCACATGAGTGACTATTCCTTCTGGATCACTGAGAGAAACCAGGGTATAGTTGGTAGGGTCTATGCCAAATTTTGTGAACCAACCGCATAAATGACTGCAAGAGCCCAATGGTAGAGGTGTTCAAATAAGGGGAAAGCTTTTACTGTAACCCACACTTCTTCCACTGTCTCGCATCATGGGATGCTGACGGCGACGTTCTGAGAATGCGTCTCACCCTCTTCATTCATAGCTGCACCTGTTTCCTGCCTAAGCCCCTCCCTCGAAATCCATTTAGGCGCATACATATCCCCTTTTTTCTGCAATCTACCACTGAACTACAGCAGGAATAGTGTATAACCATACCTGCTCAGATCGGAAAACATTAGTTGGAGTACAAATTTACTAGCGTTTTCCTGCAAATAAGTATATTGCTATGTCGGGAATGGAGGATTTTTGGAGCAAGTGTGGAGAGGATTGCGCAGTACTAAACCTACTACCACAAGGATTCACACAAAGGTCTCATGCATCCAATTGTATGTAACATCCCTTCATATCACCACCAGATATCTTCTCGAGACATGTGTAAAGAAAACTGCGACGTATATATAAGAAGGTACTTGTAGATCATTTGTAAGTCCCTGTCTTTAGAAATACCATTTTATAACAGGTCTTTAAGTAAATGGCTAACATTAAACACGGGATGTTTCCAGAGAAGCGGATGTTAAGGATCAGAAACATAGTGAGGTGAATGAGGTAGACGCCTTTGTTTCATGACACGCTGCTCAGTGCCATTCTGAGTTTTGTAGCGGCTGCATGCACGCAACCCTATGTGACAAGCCAGAGGTGCATGACTAAATTACGTCTTACCTCATATGCAACAAAATCTTTGGTGTATCTGAACTCAGGGAGAGAAACCTAAAGTAGAATTACAGGGAATATTGAATGTACTTATCCATGTGGAATCATTGAATGTATAATAACGAAAACATTATTGTTGTTCCAGAAAACTAATGACATCACCTATTCCTAATGAGGACGTAGATCCAGACAGCAGAGGGGCGGATGAAGTAGATGCAGGAATCGCAGAGCGTGATACCCTCCCAATAGACGATCTGTTGCAGGTGACACTGGAGCATTCACCAAGGAAACAAGCACAACTCCGCAAAACATTGCTGTAAGTATTCTACCATATCCATGAAAGAACTTTTTACACGAAAAAAATTCAACTGCTTTAACACTATCTTATGCTTTTTTCAGTCTGAGACAGCGGCAGGGGCAGGTAGACAGCAAGCTGCTCGTGTCGCAGATCAATTTGCGTCCCTTTCGTACTTCTGTTGCATTGTTTACATGTTTATTCTTTATTTATTTATGCACTTAGTTAGCATTGCTTCAGCAGTTTATTCTTACCTGGGATGATAAATACATTTAATATAAAAAACTGAAGAATATGATCATATTTACTTAGACTAAATTACTTTTATTTCCTTATTAATTATATGAATACATATCAACACAGTTGGCACTACATACGACCCCCCAAAAAAGAATGAAAGAAGGAAATACAAGCAGAAAAGCGAAACATTATTTACATTGACATAAATATGTACTTGGCATTTACTCAATTTTAGTATCCTACAATTTCGTTTTCTTCTGCTTCTTCATCCTCAGAAGGCAACGAAGAAGCCATCAATTCACGAACGGTTTGTTTTCATCACATTTTGTCTTTGTTGGAGCTGTATAGTTCTGAATAGCTAGTTTCATAGGTCTTATTGCTGTACATCTGAGAACGCCAATGGTAGCCACAGTATATGTAATCGCCGGTCACACCTGCCGTTCCCTCCTTTAAAGTAATCGTCCACATTTTGAATAATGAGTATCGTCTGCTTATGTACTGTTTTCCACGTCCTATAGGCGAGGCTTTATAAGTTGCAGATGAATTATGTTTTCCACGGCCGCCATATATTCATGCAGGTTTAAGAGTTTTGTGCAGTCTGTATTGCACGCCACTGCTGTGAAAGACTGCATAAACCTTGCAACTCTGCCGGGGTTTTTTAATTTTTATACACGCGCCGGCCACGCGATGTCCTTATCTGCCTCTTGGACTGTCTCAAAATACTCTGAACAAACTATGCATCATTCTTTTCAGGAGACCAGCGTTTCCATTACCAAAACCTAATTTTCTAACAGAGGCAATGTGCAAATGTTTCAGATCAAAAAACAATGAAGAAGTAGATGAAAAGAAGAATACCTTTGCCGATCTCTATAGGAGGCTCAGACTCTTGGAAGGTCGAATGACGCGCATTGACGGCCCCAAGGAAGATGGAAGCAGTAGCAACAGCACTTGTGCTCCCAGACGCCTCAGTCACAAGATGCCATAGTGTCAATGTTGGATTATTTCAGAACATTCCAGTTATCTTCATTTAAAGAACGCAGACAATAACGAATTTGTCTACACGACATTGCTAGACTGGGAGATAATTCAACAAAATCTCCAAATATTCGAAACTTTCCTCAAAGTGAAAAGGTGTCCGTGCAGTGATTCCAGCGAAATTTTCATGTTTTCAGACATAAATAATTGCGTTTATGCAAAATGAGAGTCCTTTGGTTACAATTTTAAATAATTGTGAAATACTTTTAAATCGCAATAAAATATCAGAAATAAAGAGACTTGAACCCTATATTGATAGAAATATGTGGAACCTGTCCATTGCAGATGAGATATGTATAGGGACAAGGAGCTGGAAGAGGAACATACTGGACATGTATGAAAAGAGAGTATCTGCTAATAACGTGTTTTATTCATTAAGAAACACCTTACATTCCTTATATTCCTCAGGAAGACCCTAGCTTACATGTGGAACATTTTTAAGACAGAGATTGCATTACATGAGTCACTGGCTTGTACGTAAATACTTTGTCGTGTATTATCAGACAATACGATGAGGTGTGTACAGGAATATTTGCACTTATTTGAATTTCAAGTCTAATACTGACAGCGCCATTTACAATCTCCTCAGGCTGATGTGAACAGTCAATGATAAATATCGCTGCATGTTTAAGAAAATACTTTCTCTTCAATAAGGGGTCGACATGCGATGTTCGACTCACCGTCGCACACGTGCTCTTGGATTGTCCAAGACACGCTCGTGCGCGCCAGTCAATTGGTCTGGGATCTACAGTAGCCTCAATTTTGGGTGACAACCCTGTGTCTGTGGCCAAGACCATGCTGTTCGTTTCTCAGATTGGTTTTGCTACGCAAGTGTAAGATATTTTTAATTCTTTTTTGAGGTTTTAACTCTGTTTTTAACTCTTGATACATTTTACCTTTTAATGTTTTAACAATTTTGTATTTTAGTTTTTTAGCTTTCAACTTTTACCTCTTTTTAGTACGTTACTCTTTAGGGTTTTATTTTATTGTGCTAATTTGTAGGCTGATGTTTTTAGCTGTTTACGGTTTTTAGTTGTAATTTTAAGGTTTTACTTTTAGCTAGAAAAGTTAGTGAGTGCTTTTAGATTTTAAATTTTGACCTTGGGCCCAAATGACCTAGCTGTCCACAGACCCTTAAACCCCACTCACTCACTCACTCACTCACTCACTCACTCACTCACTCACTCACTCACTCACTCACTCACTCTCACTCACTCACTCACTCACTCACTCACTCACTCACTCACTCACTCACTCACTCCCTCACTCACTCACTCACTCACTCACTCACTCACTCACTCACTCACTCACTCACTCACTCACTCACTCACTCACTCACTCACTCACTCACTCACTCACTCACTCACTCACTCACTCACTCACTCACTCACTCACTCACTCACTCACTCACTCACTCACTCAATATGGGGTAGTTTTCTTTAGAATAATAAGAGTTTTGGAACTTGGAATACATTTCAGATAATGATGAAAATCTTGAATTTCCAAGGTCCAAGTTCATATTGTGATAGGGATTATATTCACTGTTGAGGTAAAGTCTCAAATTTATCTTGAAGTCTACGCTCCGACAATAATAAATCTTGGTATTTCTGGTTTCGATGTTGTTGCGGCGTTCCATGGAAAGGATCTAGTTTGTGGTACGCAGGTTGAGTATGAAGAACCATAGTTCGAAAGAGTGTATATAGCGGTCTGTCCGACTTGACAATCTTGAGGATCTCCACCTTTTCAGCATCTCAAAGACATATTGCGCTCAGTGCGCGCAAGATTAACAGTTGTATTCGCTTCTCCATCAGATGCCACAATACCGTTCTTAGAGTCCTTGGATCGAATGAAGACCAGTTCAAACTTGCTGTTGAGAATGAGGTCCTAGCAATCATCTGCAAACCCCAGAATCATTTACAGCGGCAGTATAGTGTTGAATGCTCCACTTGCAGAACGTACAATATTAACATCCCTGTATTTCTTGTTCTATCTATAGTCGATCCATTCATATCCAGTCGAATCTCATCAAAGGTAAATGCCATATAATTATAAGGGAACTTGTAATTGTTCCATTAGGTTTAGTAATAGATCTCTCAATGTATAGATAACTCTGGTTAGGCAGAGTATACAAATCTTCAGCTTGACAAGGGATTCTAATCTCGTCATTTGCCTCCAGATGTGTCAGAGGGTAGAAACACCTGCTTCTCTTCTTTAGCAATCTTGTCCTCAAATGTAGGTGTTTCGGTTACATTGAAGATATCCATTAATGAAATCTGAAGACTAACACTTCGAGCAACTTGCGATTGTTTGATGTGAACGCTTTGATTGCCAAATTCAGAGTAATACGAATATGAGGAATCTCGGACTTCTTATAATCTTGGCCGCGTCTCCTTCTGCTAAAACCGATTCTCATGCCGATGAATGAATGTTTCAAAAGTTGATTGCGTGGCCGTTCTAGTCAACTATTTGAAGTGTGATTTGATCGATAACGTTGAAATCTATGATAAGCAGGTAAGTGGGATTTGAAGGCTCTTGCGCAATGTGATATTCAGGTGGGACAGCAGGAAGAAACTCGTAGATTGAATGCCCGCTTTTACCATCGATGAAAGAGTATTTTGCAACAATGCACTCAATTTGTATGATGCTCACCTTAAATATGTTTACTAGGAAATCTGATTCAGTCAGCTTATTAGCAGGGATAACTATTTTCATCGAAGTCTAAGAGACTCAATGGGGTACTCCTTAGAAAAATCTACAGGGAATGGACATTTAATTTCAGTCTTCATGGTATTATTTGGTTGAATAAAGGAGTCATTTTTACTCAATTCAAGCTTATTTTTAAACATGCATTAATGCCATCAATTTCACATGTTCGATGAATGAGCTTAAACTCTTCATTGTAAATGTAATGAGACTGATTATTATATTGTTCAACGTTTGGAGTAGAATAGAAGCTCTGAAAATTCAATAGAGCAATCCCATAATAATATTTAAGATAAATCCTGAGCGGTGCATTCAGATATGTGGTAACAACAGATTCATTACAGCTAACAGCAACAGTGTAGCTCATTGTGCTAGAAATTGCAAGCACAAGTGTCCCTAAATAACGGAGCTAAAACTCTGAAATCTCCTGGTGTTATAGAACTAACACATTTGTGATACCTTTCTATCTCTTTCGAAGGCTTCAAGTTTCCAAAGCTATCGAAACAAAATGCAGTGTTTCCATCCCCCTTTACAGCCACCCAATGCGTGCCTTCGTTCTCTGAGGAATCGAGATTTACATAATTCTCTCATGGTAATTAGGTTTTGAAGCCAGCTTATGAAGTATTATGCACCTCTAAAATGAGAAATGCTTGAACCTGGAGCCCATAGATTGAGATCAGTACTACTTAGGGCTCTTTCTGCGACAACTATGGTTCTCTGCCCGATTTTTTTGATAGCTTATTTTTGTCCTGGCAATTCTTCCTCTTCTTCAGACCAATTTGTTTAGCAGTCTTATTTCCTTTTAAAGTTATAGCAATTTCGCAGACCATGGTAGTATTGCTAGAAAACTTCCAATTTCTCTTTTTATTCATCTACCGCTTTGTCTGTCGAACAGCTTCTCCTTTGTCTCCAGCTCTGTTATGTCGCATCTATTCTGCACGTTGTTTAACATCAGCTGATATCTTAATCAGTGCAGTGGCAATTTGAGCTGCACCTCCAGGCGCAGAACCTAGTGGTGCAATAATAGTTATGAGAGGCAGAAATCTGCCATGTTTCTTCGTCCTTGAATCTGCACCAACAGCAACCCTGCCCATCGTTATTGTTGTTACCAGCCTCGCAGCCAAGTGTTCGTCTAAGGTAGCGTCCGATGACTGAATTTTTTTCAATGCCTTGTCTGGCAAAATCATCAGCAATATTTCTCGCAGTAGTGTCCTTGTGCTCGGCGTAGGCAATGTCGTGGTGTCTAAAGGCTTCGTCCAGCAGGTTAACTCCGGGGTCTTCTCTCTTGAGCCATTTCTCTAGCTTTGTCCCAGGGCCGCAATATAACGAGGCAGATGTGCTTCAAACGGCAGCTTATTGATGAGGGAGTTACTTAACTCCTAGCCTCCCGAGATCTTGATCCCCTTACCTCTTATGACACAATAGTGGGTTTTCTTTTTTGCATTGGGATTTTACACCTTTTTATCAAAGCTAACCATCCAATCAATGCATTATACTTCCCTTAAAGAGCATAAAAGGTAATCCGAGTACACAGGACAGCTAGTATATATAAACGTTAAGCATGCATTTATAATTTTGTACCACGCCAACTGACTCCGGAGCAACTTTCACTTTTCCGCCGTGGCGGCTACTCCCACCATGCCGGCCATCCATGCACCCATCAGTGCAGGAACAGACTCTGCAGCAACAAAGGAATCACTATGGACGACCTCATGCCCATTATGTTACCACACTGGAAGCAAGAAGACACGTAATAAAGATCTTCAACTTTATAATTCTCTCCTTACCTCACCACCTTTACTTCCCTTGTGTACATGGCCGGGGCCTAGAGTCATAGCCATGACCAGGATCAATCCTTACTCGCTCCCGCCATCGGCGGCAGCACTGCAAATTACGTTAATAACGGAGGTGCTATCAGCGGGACTCCACCACTTTCTCCTTAGACATCCACAACTCTCACCTTCCACTCGATGTTAAGTTTTCTATCCCTCCCCTATATGTTAAGTTTCTATCCCTCTCCCTTCCTCACCCGGCGAGATAAGCCAACTCTTTATCCCTCCAACTCTACTTCTGTCTCCTCTTTCAAAAAAAAAAAAAAAAAAAAAAAATTATATATATATATATATAATTTTGTCGTTAATGGAGCTTATGAAGCAGGAATGCTCTTTGCCTATTCAGGTGTGAGGCAGTATTTCTTAGTAAGCCCTCTACAACAATTTATTTGTTTATAAGTACTCTGTATCTAGAATATACAATATACTATAGGAAGCATAGGCAGCCCAATAATAATCATAAGAATAAAAATAATGAAAATAAAAATTAGAATAATAAAACTAAAAATAATAAAAATAATAAAAATAGAAATAATATTTCTAAAAATAATAAAAATAAAAATCATAAAAATAAGAATAATAAAAATACAAATAATAAAAAAATAAAAATAATAAAAATAATACAATTAAAAATAATAATAAACATAAAAATAAAAATACAAATAATAAAAATAAAAATTATAAAAATAAAAATAATAAACATAAGAATAAAAATAAAAGTAATAAACATAAGAATAAAAGTAAAAGTCATAAAAATAAAAGTAATAAACATGAAAATAAGAATAAAAATAATAAAAATAAACACAAAAACATTAAAAATAATAATGAAAACAATAAAAATAGAAATAATCAATCAATCAATCAATTTATTTGTCCAAGATCATAAATATATAAGAATAGGACATTGTCACATGTACATATATAAATTAATACTCAATAGGAGTATAGTCATTAAAATCATAACCAGGATCATAATTATACAAAAATTAGACATTGTGAACTACTAAAAACATACATGCATATATAAATTAATATTCAATTGCAGCATAGTCATTAAAATCACTAATGGAGTAAAATGGCCTTGCAACTAGCCAATTATAAAGTTTTCTTTTAAAAACACTCATGCTCAGTGATCTATATTTAATATCTAATTTATTATAAAATTCTACACCTTTGAAATAATAAGTCTCCTTTGTCAGAGTAAGTCTACAATTTAGTATATTTAGTTGATGTTTATTTCTAGTGTCAATGCTGTGAGTGTCTAGTCTTAAATCATATAGATGCAGGTGAGCATGGACATATACCAAACATAAAATATGAATAAATTAAAAACAGTGAGTATCTTCAACTGTAAAAATAGTGGTTTACAATGTTCATCTGGTTTCTTGCTTAGCATATTCCTAATGACTCTTTTTTGACACAACAATATTTCTTTGACATGGGGACTGTTGCCCCATAAATGTATCCCATATGTAATATGACTTTGAAACAGTGTGAAGTATATATTTCTTAATCCTTCCAGAGATATACAAGACTTTAACTTTCTTATTAGATAAGTGGCTCGTGACAGCTTACAGCATACATTATGAACATGAGCTTTCCATGAAAGCTTTGAGTCAAGTACAAAACCTAACAGATTTACAGTTGTCATCTCTTCATCTGGAATCTTTAATCCTAGCTTCCTTATTTGTGTTTTCTCCTGATTTGACCAGTCCTTAGCAGCTGTAAAATTAGCATAAGATAAATTATTCAACATCTCAACATTTTTGTTTCTGGTTCTCAAAGTAGGGTCATCTGCATACAGAATTGGCACATCTGGTAGAGCATATACAAGATCATTAATCATTATTACAAACAAAAGAGGACCTAATATCGAGCCTTGGGGCACCCCATGAGTTAATTCCATAAAAAACCAAAACGATAAAAACAATAAAAATAATAATAAACATAAGCATAAATAGAATAACAACAAACATAAAATAAATATGATAAAAATAAAAATAATAACCATAAAAATGTAAGAACAATAAAAATAATACAAATAGAAATAAAAATAACAACACAATAAATAGAAATTATAAAAATAAAAAATAGAAATATGAGTAAAATTAATAAAAATAAAAATGATACCAATAATAACAATAAAAATAGAGATAATAAAAATAGAAATAAAAACAATAAAAATAAAGATAATGAAAATAAAAATACAAATAAAACTAAAAATAATAAAAACAAACATGAAAATAAAAATCATAAAAATAAAATAATAAAAATAAAAGTAATGAATGTAAAAGTAATGAATGTAAAAGTAATAAAAATAAGAATTATAAAAATAAACATAAGAATAAAAATAATAAAAATAAAAATAATGAAAATAAAAATAATAAAATTATAAAAATATAAAATTATAAAAATATAAAAGTATAAAATTATAAAAATATAAAATTATAAAAATATAAAATTATAAAATTATAAAAATATAAAATTATAAAAATATAAAATTATAAAAATATAAAATTATAAAATTATAAAAATATAAAATTATAAAAATATAAAATTATACAAATATAAAATTATACAAATATAAAAATATAAAACTATAAAAATATAAAACTATAAAAATATAAAACTATAAAAATATAAAACTATAAAAATATAAAACTATAAAAATATAAAAGTATAAAAATATAAAAGTATAAAAATATAAAACTATAAAAATATAAAACTATAAAAATATAAAACTATAAAAATATAAAACTATAAAAATATAAAACTACAAAGATATAAAACTACAAAGATATAAAACTATAAAGATATAAAACTATAAAGATATAAAACTATAAACATATAAAACTATAAAGATATAAAACTATAAAGATATAAAACTATAAACATATAAGACTATAAAGATATAAAATTATAAAGATATAAAATTATAAAGATATAAAATTATAAAGATACAAACTTATAAAGATATAAAAATATAAAATTATAAAAATACAAAATTATAAAAATATAAAATTATAAAAATATAAAATTATAAAAATATAAAATTATAAAATAATAAAAATATAAAATTATAAAAATATAAAATTATAAAAATATAAAATTATAAAAATATAAAATTATAAAAATATAAAATTATAAAAATATAAAATTATAAAAATATAAAATTATAAAAATTTAAAATTATAAAAATTTAAAATTATAAAAATATAAAAATATAAAGTTATAAAAATATAAAGTTATAAAAATATAAAATTATAAAACTATAAAATTATAAAACTATAAAATTATAAAACTATAAAAATATAAAACTACAAAAATATAAAACTACAAAAATATAAAACTATAAAAATATAAAACTATAAAAATATAAAACTATAAAACTATAAAGCTATAAAAATATAAAGCTATAAAAATATAAAGCTATAAAAATATAAAGCTATAAAAATATAAAGCTATAAAAATAAAAAGCTATAAAAATATAAAGCTATAAAAATATAAAGCTACAAAAATATAAAGCTACAAAAATATAAAGCTACAAAAATATAAAACTATAAAAATATAAAACTATAAAAATATTAAACCATAAAAATATAAAGCTATAAAAATATAAAGCTATAAAAATATAAAGCTACAAAAATATAAAACTACAAAAATATAAAACTATACAAATATAAAACTATAAAAATATAAAACTATAAAAATATAAAACTATAAAAATATAAAACTATAAAAATATAAAATTATAAAAATATAAAATTATAAAAATATAAAATTATAAAAATATAAAATTATAAAAATATAAAATTATAAAAATATAAAATTATAAAAATATAAAATTATAATAATATAAAATTATAAAAATATAAATATATAAAAATATAAAATTATAAAAATATAAAATTATAAAAATATAGAATTATAAAGATATAGAATTATAAAATTATAAAAATATGTTGTTGTTGTTTTCTAGTGCCTTGCATCTGGCAATGAAGCCATTAGCATTCGTGCTTTCCAATACTTTTGAACTGTAGTTTCTTCTGATCTTAATGCTTCACAGGTCTTCAAGTGTTCTTCATTCATTTCTCCTGGATCGTTACACAGGACACATATCGAATTATAAAAATATAAAATTATACAAATATAAAATTATAAAAATATAAAATTATAAAAATATAGAATTATAAAGATATAGAATTATAAAATTATAAAAATATAAAATTATACAAATATAAAATTATAAAAATATAAAATTATAAATATATAAAAATATGAAAATATAATAATATAATAATATAAAAATATAAAAATATATAACTATAAAAATATAAAACTATAAAAATATAAAACTATAAAAATATAAAACTATAGAAATATAAAACTATAGAAATATGAAACTATAGAAATATAAAACTATAGAAATATAAAAATATACAAATATAAAAATATAGAAATATAAAACTATAGAAATATAAAACTATAGAAATATAAAAATATAGAAATATAAAAATACAGAAAAATAAAAATATAGAAATATAAAATATAGAAATATAAAAATATAGAAATATAAAATATAGAAATATAAAAGTATAGAAATATAAAAGTATAGAAATATAAAAGTATAGAAATATAAAAGTATAGAAATATAAAAGTATAGAAATATAGAAATATGGAAATATAGAAATATGGAAATATAGAAATATGGAAATATAGAAATATAGAAATATGGAAATATAGAAATATGGAAATATAGAAATATTGAAATATGGAAATCTGGAAATCTGGAAATATGGAAATATAAAAATATGGAAATATAAAAATATGGAAATATAAAAATATGGACATATAAAAATATGGAAATATAAAAACATGGAAATATAAAATTATGGAAATATAAAATTATGGAAATATAAAAATAATATAGAAATATAAAAATATAGAAATATAAAAATATAGAAATATAAACATATAGAAATATAAAAATATAGAAATATAAAAATATAGAAATATCAAAATATAGAAATATAAAAATATAGAAATATAAAATTAAAGAAATATAAACATATAGAAATATAAAATATAGAAATATAAAAATATACAAATATAAAAAATATAGAAATATAGAAATATAGAACTATAGAAATATAGAACTATAGACATATAGAACTATAGAAATTTAGAAATATAGAAATATAAAAATATAGAAATATAAAAATATAGAAATATAAAAATATACAAATATAAAACTATTAAATTTAAAATTATAAGCATATAAAAATATAAAAATATAAAATTATAAAAATATAAAAATATATTATATAAAATAAAAATGTAAAATTATAAAAGATAAAAATATAAAACTATAAAAATATAAAATTATAAAAATATAAAAATATAAAAATATAAAATTATAACAATATAAAATTATAAAAATATAAAAATATAAAATTATAAAAATATAAAAATATAAAATATAAAATATAAAATATAAAATTATAAAAATATAAAAATATAAAAATATAAAATTATAAAAATACAAAAAAATAAAAAAATAAAAATATCAAAATATAAAAATATAAAATTATAAAAATATAAAAATACAAAAATATAAAAATATAACAATATAAAAAAATAAAAATATAAAAATATAAAGATATAAAAATATAAAGATATAAAAATATAAATTATAAAAATATAAAAATATAAAAAAATAAAAAAATAAAAATATAAAAATATAAAGATATAAAAATATAAAGATATAAAAATATAAATCATAAAAATATAAAAATAAAAAAATATCAAAAAATATAAAAATATAAAATTATAAAAATATAAAAATATAAAATTATAAGAATATAAAATTATAAGAATATAAAAATATAAGAATATAAAAATATAAAATTATAAAAATATGAAATTATAAAAATATGAAATTATAACAATATAAGAATACAAAAATATAAGAATATAAAAATATAAAAATATATAAATATAAAAATATAAAATTATAAAAGTATAAAAATATAAAATTATAAAAATATAAAATTACAAAAATATAAAACTATAAAAATATAAAATTATAAAAAGATAAAAATATAAAATTATAAAAATATAAAAATATAAAAATATAAAATATAAAAATATAACATTATAAAAATAAAAAATTATAAAAATATAAATTATAAAAATATAAAAATATAAAAATATAAAAATATAAAAATATAAATTATAAAAACATAAAAATATAAAAATATAAAAATATAAAATTATAAAAAAATAAAAATATAAAATTATAAAGATAAAATTATAAGAATATAAAAATATAAGAATATAAAAATATAAGAATATAAGATTATAAAAATATAAAATAAAAATATAAAAATATAAAATTATAAAAATATAAAGATATAAAAATATAAAATTATAAAAATATAAAATTATAAAAATATAAAACTATAAAAATATAAAATTATAAAAATATAAAAATATAAAAATATAAAATTATAAAAATATAAACCTCAAAATATAAAAATATAAAATTATAAAAATACAAAATTATAAAAATATAAAATTATAAAAATATAAAACTATAAAAATATAAAATTATAAAAATATAAACATAAAAATATAAAAATATAAAATTATAAAATTACAAAATTATAAAAATATAAAAATATAAAATCATAAAAATATAAAAATATAAAAATATAAATTATAAAAATATAAAAATATAAAATTATAAAAATATAAAATTATAACAATATAAAAATATAAGAATATAAGATTATAAAAATCTAAAATTATAACAATATAAAATATAAAAATATAAAATATAACAATATAAAAATATAAAAATATAAAAGTATAAAATAAAAATATAAAAATATACAATAAAAATATAAAAATATAAAATAAAAATATAAAATTATAAAAAATAAAAATATAAAAATATAAAATTATAAAAATATAAAAATATAAAGTTATAAAAATATAAAAATATAAAAATATAAGATTATAAAAATATAAAAATATAAAATAAAAATATAAAAATATAAAATAAAAATATAAAATTATAAAAATATAAAATAAAAATATAAAATTATAAAAATATAAAAATATAAAATAAAAAAATAAAATTATAAAAATATAAAAATATAAAAATATAAACACACAGGAGGCCGTGTATGACTGTTTGATGGTTGAACATTTTGTTTAATCCTCAGAATTTAAGAGTTTTACAGTGTGTATCATCTGTTCTTGTGCTACGAGTGGAAATAGAAGATTTGTTGAAGGATTTCTTCGTATCCAATCTGGCTTTGACTCGGACCGCTCGGATTTTAACAAAAATCTGCAGCAAACTAAGGTAACCTAAAAATGTCTTCTCCATTGACTAACCCAACTCAAAGTTATTCCTTAATGGCAAAGAGTGGACCGACTAAAGATCAGGCAATTGTAATTGAAGCATATGATGGTATCTCTCTTAAAGAATATATTTATGCTATTGGCAAACTCACTGATCCTTCTCAAATTCGATTTGTATCCAGAATCTCAAATAACAGAATTTGCATTTACTTAGCGAGTAAACAACTGGCTGAAACTCTATGTAACCAACATCCTAGAATTAAAGTTAACAACGTTACATTAACGTTGCGGCCACTCCTAACCAAACAACGTAGAATCATACTGTCAAACGTATGCCCAGTTATACCCAACTCTGTTCTTGAACATGCTTTAAGTAACTTTGGAATCAACACCACCTCTGCAATAATGCATATTCGAGCAGGATTTAACCTCCCAGGTTACTCTCACATATTGAGCTTCCGACGTCAACTCTATGTTCAACCTGAGGATTTCGAAAAGCTTCCAGATAGTTTTGAGGTGCATCATGAGGGTACTGCATACTGGATATATGTATCTTCAGATACTCCAACGTGCTTTGTGTGCAAGATGGAGGGTCATTTGGCTAAACAATGCACTCAACAAATTACCGAACTGCCAATACCTACCACTACCGACTCTAACACTGTAGACTTTCCCCCTCTCTCACCGAGAATGGTGCCACCTGATGAGCCCCCCTTGCCTAAAGAAGGGGCCAATGTTAAAACCAGTCTAACAGAGCCACATATTCCGACTCCAATATTGGACCATACTGTTCCTGCTGCTTCCTCTAGCACAGCATTGCAATGTGTGAACATTCCTCCGAAACAAACAAACGACCAGCCTCTGGCACCTCACGCTTGTACAAAACGTCCACTTTCCACTACCAGTAGTGCTGATATAGAATCGTCTGAGGGGCCTGTCAGCTATCACTCTCACCTGTCTCCAAAAACTGAATCATCTGTAGATGATATTGTCCAAAAGCACAAATCTACCCCGCTAGCCAAAAAACCAAAACCTTCAGATGCTGTGCTATCTGTCACTAAATCACTTTCGCCCATCAAACCGATGTTGGATGCTGCGCCAAGTGAATTTATTTTCACCTTTACTCAACTTTGCAGCTTCTATGAGAACGCATACGGGTCAAGTGACTTCACCAAAGTAGCCCTAACCTATACTACTGATTTCCAAGGAATAGTGGAAATGCTTCGCAAGATATATCCCCATCTTACAAGCAACAGCATTAAAAATCGCACAACCAGACTGCAAAAGAAACTAATGGCATTAATAGAGAGCGGTACTGATGTACCAAAATCATCCCCTATGGATGCTGATGAGGCTGAAGGGTCTTTCTCTTCATAATGAAGTGCGAACTTACCCTACTACAATGGAATATCAATAGTTATCACTCACATCTTGAATACCTACAGCTGCTTTTGCATTCCCACAATCCTCTTATTCTTTGTTTACAAGAGACCAACTTCAATGAAAATTATATAGCTCCTCTTAAACAATATTCTGGATATCATCGTAACCGCACAGGAGCTTGGAGAGCAAGTGGGGTGTTGCGACTTATATTAAAGATATTTTACCACATAAAGAAATACCTCTTAATACTTCATTGGAGGCTGTAGCTGTGTCTGTTTTTTCAACAACACAGATCTGTATTTGCAATCTTTACCTACCAAACAGTATCACTGTTGATCTATCTACGCTTTATGCACTGATTGCTCAACTGCCTAAACCATTTGTACTACTTGGTGACTTTAACAGTCACAATCCTGTATGGGGCAGTAAAAAACTTGATCAACGTGGGAAAATGTTTGAAACTTTATTACATACTTCGGATTTAACACTCCTTAATCTTCCAATGCCAACCCATTATGATATCTACCATAACAGTTACAGCTGCATTGATCTCACCATGTGTTCTTCCAGCATAGCACACCTATTCCAGTGGTCTGTCTATTCCACCCCTCAAGGTAGCGATCACTTTCCGATCACCATCTCCGCTCACCATTTTACACCTACTTCTGAATTACGGTTTCCCACTTGGAATCTTAATAAAGCAGATTGGAATCTTTATAAAGATTTACTTTTAAAAGCCTTGCAACAGCTTCCAATTCCTGACTTGTTTCCACAAATGGATATCGATGAAATTGTTTTAAAATTTTCTACCGCTCTAGTTGGGACGGCAAAACATTCTATACCTACAACAAGAACTGGCAACTACAACAGAACTGTTCCATGGTGGAATGAAAAATGCCAAGAAGCTATTAAATTAAAACATAGGGCATACTATAAATACAAACGAAACCCTACCTTAATCACTAAATCTGAGTTCCAGCAACTTCGAGCTGCTGCACGACGTGAAATTAAGCGAAGTAAAAGGGAATCTTGGTTGACCTATGTCTCATCCCTTACCAACAAAACTTCTCAGACTGAACTGTGGCATAAACTCCAAGCTATATGTGGTACACGTCGGAAACATTCGATCAATCATCTTCGAAGAACACCCTCTGGCGAAGCCATCACTGAACCACAGATTATTGCAGATACTCTTGCATCTACCTTTTCTTCTGTATCCAGTGAATCCAAGGATAACCAGGCAGATTTTCTAACCCCTTGCCCCTTACAAACAACTCTTTCCTCGGCTTGCATAGATTTCAGTCAGCCCTTCAACGAAGACCTTACAATGGATGAAATGCTTGCTGAATTACATCACTGTAAGAGCAAAAGTGCTGGACCTGACAACATTCCTTATGCGCTTCTTAAAGAACTGCCGCACAGGGGGTTACAGTATTTATTGAAGGTATTCAATTACATCTGGAAAGCACAACGCTTTCCCCGTCAGTGGCGATCGTCTATTGTGATTCCTATACCTAAGCCAAACAAGGATCATTCGAATCCTAACAACTATCGCCCTATTTCACTGACATGCACCATGTGTAAACTGCTAGAGAAGATCATTAACAGAAGATTGCGATGGTTTTTGGAACACAACAAATTCTTCAACGATTTACAAAGTGGCTTCCGCCAATACAGATCTACGCTAGATACCTTGTTGATACTGGAGTCTGAAATTTGCAATGCTTTTGCCAGCCATCAGCA
The DNA here is from genome assembly GCA_030765045.1 of Tenodera sinensis. Classification (NCBI taxonomy): domain Eukaryota; kingdom Metazoa; phylum Arthropoda; class Insecta; order Mantodea; family Mantidae; genus Tenodera; species Tenodera sinensis. The sequence continues at coordinate 251,097,175 of CM060964.1, read as the reverse complement.
CATGCTTACTGTGTGTCTCGACATTTCTAAAGCCTATGATACGGTGAAACGTCCTCACATCATTCTAGAACTCCTTAAGGCCAACGTCAAAGGAAATATGCTTGCATTTATTATTAACTTCCTTCAAGATCGAAGGATGTGTGTGAGAACCAATGGTGTCTTGTCACAAAGTGTTGTCCTTGATAAAGGTATACCGCAGGGCTCGGTATTGAGTGTAACACTTTTTTTAGTGGCTGTTAACTCAGTATTTTCATGTATTCAACCTCCAGTAAAGGCTGTACTGTTTGCTGATGACCTGACAATATATTGTAAAGGAAAGAATATTACTACTACACAAGAGCTACTACAATCAACACTCAACAATTTTAAAAATTGGAGCCACAACACTGGCCTTATTTTTTCTTCCCAAAAAAGTCAAGCTATTCTTTTCTCCAGATTGAAAACTCCTAGCCCAAACCCTATACTACACATTACCAACTGCCAACTCCCAGTGGTAAATACCGTCCGTATTCTGGGCATGCACTTTGATCATAAGTTGACTTGGATACACCATCTTAAGCTTCTTAAAGCTGATTGTGTTAGGCGGCTTAATCTTTTAAAAGTCATATCTGCCAAAGGGTGGGGAGCCGATCTCAGTGTTCTACTTCGCACTTACAGAATCACTATCCTCTCCAAGTTGGATTATGGTTCTATTGTTTATAACTCCGCCAAACTATCAAGTCTTAAAATGCTGGACACTGTTCAAACCACAGCTCTAAGAATTGCACTTGGGGCATTCCATACTAGTCCTACAGAGAGTCTAAAAATTGCAGCAGATGAACCACCACTTTCTTTCCGACGTAAAATGTTAAGTCTTACTTATTTTACCAAGACCTTAACCAGACCTAATTCTGGTGCAGTTGCTCATATATCACTCCAAGATAATACTCAACCCAAAGGGTTCCCTATCCAACCCTTCTCCCAAAGAATTGTTACATACCTTGAAGAGTTTAATCTGACTATTCCTTCTTTCATTTCCCGTACCTTCAACATAAATGATATACCATGGAGAATAAAATTACCTGTCATCAACACCACTTTGACAAAATATGTGAAGGCTCATACCCAAAAATCTTGTTTTACCATGCTGTTCAAAGAATTGTGTGACACATATGCCAATTTTGAGCCAATTTATACCGATGGTTCCCGGTGTGACAACAATAATGGCTGTGCGGTGGTTGCTCCTAACCAAACCATGATGTATAGTCTACCAAACACTCTCACCATTTTCTCTAATGAACAGTTTGCTATACGTTTCGCCATGGACTATATATCAAAGAATGGAGACTTCAAATCATTCATTATATACACAGATTCCCTTAGTGCATTAATGGCTATACAACAACGATCTCCTTGCCACACCTTGGTAAGGGAGATACGTGAATTATACAGTGAGCTTATTTCATCAGGTAAACAACTAATCTTGGCATGGATACCGTCTCACTGTAACATACCAGGAAATGATCTTGCTGACACTGCCGCAAAAGAAGCTACCAAGCATCCTCCAAGCTTACCAGATCTTAAGCTACCTCATGAAGACTATTTACGGCATCTTAAAAGAACTATCCTACACCGATGGAAGACAGATTGGACAACTACATCCAACAGCAAACTGCATGATATCTGTCCAATACCTAACCTCTCCACAACAATTACAACACTAACCCGGCGAGACCAGGTGCTAATAACCCGATTATGCATTGGCCACACTGCGCTTACTCACTCCTACATTCTGTCCCGTGAACTTCCTCCTAAATGTACTCTGTGTGATTCTACTCTTACCGTTCAGCATCTGCTCACTGTTTGCCCAAGATACACTCACCAGCGACTTCAGTATGGAATTCCTGAGAACCTTCAGCTAGCTTTGGGTGATCAACAGTATCATAAGAAAATAATCAAGTTCATCAAAGCATGCAAACTTAATATTTAAACTCATTGTAAACTTCATGATATGTTTCCTCCTTTTTTTTTTTCCTCAATGTTTAGTCGCGATATGACTTTTATGTTGAAGCGACTTCAAATAATAAATAAATTAAAAAAAAAAATATATATATATAAAATTATAAAAATATAAAAAATAAAAATATAAAAATATAAAAATATAAAATTATAAAAATATAAAAATATAAAATTATAAAAATATAAAATTATAAAAATATAAAAATATAAAAAATAAAAATATCAAAATATTACTTATAAAAATATAAAAATATAAAATTATAAAAATATAAAATTATAAAAATATAAAACTGAAGAATATAAAAATATAAAAATATAAAATTATAAAAATATAAAAATATAAAATTATAAAAAGATAAAATTATAAGAATATAAAAATATAAGAATATAAAAATATAAGAATATAAGATTATAAAAATATAAAATAAAAATATAAAAATATAAAATAAAAATATAAAAATATAAAATAAAAATATAAAATTATAAAAATATAAAAATATAACAATATAAAAATATAACAATATAAAAATATAAAATTATAAAAATATAAAAATATAAATTTATAAAACTTTAAAATAAAAATATAAAAATATACAATAAAAATATAAAAATATAAAAATATAAAATAAAAATATAAAATTATAAAAATATAAAAATATAAAATTATAAAAATATAAAATAAAAATATAAAAATATAAAATAAAAATATAAAATTATAAAAATATAAAATAAAAAAATAAAATTATAAAAATATAAAATTATAAAATTATAAAAATATAAAATTATAAAAATATAAAATAAAAATATAAAATAAAAAATATAAAAATATAAAATAAAAATATAAAATTATAAAAATAAGAATATAAAAACATAAGAATATAAGATTATAAAAATATAAAATTATAACAATATAAAAATATAAAAATATAACAATAGAAAAATATAAAAATATAAAATTATAAAATTATAAAAATATAAAAATATAAAATTATAAAAATATAAAATTATAAAAATATACAATAAAAATATAAAATAAAAATATAAAAATATAAAATAAAAATATAAAGTTATAAAAATATAAAAATATAAAGATATAAAAATATAAAAATATAACAATATAAAAATATAAAATTATAAAAATATAAAATTATAAAAATATAAAATTGAAGAATATAAAAATATAAGAATATAAAAATATAAGATTATAAAAATATAAAATTATAACAATATAAAAATATAGCAATATAAAAATATAAAAATATAAAATTATAAAAATATAAAATTATAAAAATACAAAATTATAAAAATATAAAATAAAAATATAAAAATATAAAATAAAAATATAAAAATATAAAATAAAAATATTAAATAATAAAAATATAAAAATATAAAATTATAAAAATATAAAATTATAAAAATATAAAATAAAAATATAAAAATATAAAATAAAAATATAAAAAATAAAAATATAAAAAAATCAAATTATAAAAATATAAAAATATAAAATTATAAAAATGTAAAATTATAAAAATATAAATATATATATATTTATAATATTAATAATAAATATAAATAATATTTATATTTTTATAATTTTATATTTTTATATTTTTATTTTATATTTTATATTTTTATAATTTTATATTTTGTTGTTTTGATATTTTGATATTTTTATATTTTTATAATTTATATTTTTAAATTTTTATTTTTTTATATTTTTATAATTTTATATTTTTATAATTTTATATTTTTATAATTTTATATTTTTATATTTTTATAATTTTATATTTTTATTTTATATTTTATATTTTTATATTTTTAATTTTTATATTTTGATATTTTTATATTTTTATAATTTAAATTTTTATATTATTATTTTTTATATTTTTATAATTTTATATTTTTATGTTTTTATTTTTTATATTGTAATATTTTTATATTTTAATATTTTTATAGTTTTATTTTTATAATTTTATATTTTTATAATTTTATATTTTTATATTTTTATGCTTTTATATTTTTTTATTTTTATGTTGTTTTATTTTTATATTTTTATAATTTTATATTTTTATAATTTTATATTTTTATAATTGTATATTTTTATAATTTTATATTTTTATATTTTGATATTTTTATATTTTATATTTTTTTATATTTTTATAATTTTATATTGTTATAATTTTATATTGTTATAATTTTATGTTTTTATAATTTTATATTTTTTATATTGTAATATTTTTATATTTTAATATTTTTATATTTTTATTTTTATAATTTTATATTTTTATAATTTTATATTTTTTTAATTTTATATTTTTATAATTTTATATTTGTATGCTTTAAATTTTTTTATTTTTATATTGTTTTATTTTTATATTTTTATAATTTTATATTTTTATAATTTTATATTTTTATAATTTTTTAATTTTATATTTTTATAATTTTATATTTTGATATTTTTATATTTTTATAATTTATATTTTTATAATTTTATATTTTTATTTTATATTTTATATTTTTATATTTTTATAATTTTATATTTTTAATTTTTATATTTTGATATTTTTATAATTTAAATTTTTATATTTTTATTTTTTATACTTTTATATTTTTATAATTTTATATTTTTATGTTTTTATTTTTTATATTGTAATATTTTTATATTTTAATATTTTTATAGTTTTATTTTTATAATTTTATAGTTTTATAATTTTATATTTTTTTAATTTTATATTTTTATAATTTTATATTTTTATATTTTTATGCTTTTATATTTTTTTATTTTTATATTGTTTTATTTTTATATTTTTATAATTTTATATTTTTATAATTTTATATTTTTATATTTTGATATTTTTAAATTTTATATTTTTATAATTTTATATTGTTATAATTTTATATTTTTATAATTTTATATTTTTATGTTTTTATTTTTTATATTGTAATATTTTTATATTTTTATTTTTATGATTTTATATTTTTATAATTTTATATTTTTTTAATTTTATATTTTTATAATTTTATATTTTTATGCTTTAAATTTTTTTATTTTTATATTGTTTTATTTTTATATTTTTATAATTTTATATTTTTATAATTTTATATTTTTATAATTTTATATTTTGATATTTTTATATTTTTATAATTTATATTTTTATAATTTTATATTTTTATAATTTTATATTTTCATAATTTTATATTTTCATAATTTTATATTTTCATAATTTTATATTTTCATTTTTTTATAATTTCATATTTTTATAATTTCATATTTTTATATTGTCATATTTTTATATTTTCATATTTTTATATTTTCATATTTTTATATTGTCATATTTTTATAATTCTATATTTTTATAATTCTATATTTTTATATTTCTATGTTTTTATATTTCTATATTTTTATATTTCTATATTTTTGTATTTCTATATTTTTGTATTTCTATATTTTTGTATTTCTAAATTTTTTTATTTCTAAATTTTTGTATTTCTATATTTTTGTATTTCTATATTTTTGTATTTCTATATTTTTGTATTTCTATATTTTTGTACTTCTATATTTTTGTATTTCTATATTTTTGTATTTCTATACTTTTGTATTTCTATATTTTTATATTTCTATATTTTTATATTTCTGTATTTTCATATTTCTGTATTTTCATAGTTCTGTATTTTCATAGTTCTATATTTTCATAGTTCTATATTTTCATAGTTGTATATTTTCATAGTTTTATATTTTCATAGTTTTATATTTTCAGAGTTTTATAATTTCATAGTTTTATATTTTCATAGTTTTATATTTTCATAGTTTTATATTTTTATAGTTTTATATGTTTATAGTTTTATGTTTTTATAGTTTTATGTATTTATAGTTTTGTTTTTATAGTTTTATGTTTTTATAGTTTTATGTTTTCATAGTTTTATGTTTTTATAGTTTTATAGTTCTTTAGTTTTATAGTTCTGTAGTTTTATAGTTCTATAGTTTTATAGTTCTATAGTTTTATATTTTTATAAGTTATATTTTTATATTTTTATTTTTTATATTTTTATAATTTTATATTTTTATAATTTTATAGTTTTATATTTTTATAGTTTTATATTTTTATAGTTTTATATTTTTATAATTTTATATTTTTATAATTTTATATTTGTATATTTTTATAATTTTATATTTTTAAATTTTTAGAATTTTAAATTTTTATAATTTTAAATTTTTATCATTTTAAATTTTTGTAATTTTATATTTTTATAATTTTATATTTTTATAATTTTATATCTTTATAATTCTATATCTTTATAATTTTGTATCTTTATAGTTTTATATAGTTGACTAAAGTGAATTGCTATTCTGCATTCATTAAGAACTCTAATATATCAAAATCCTCCTGGTTTGTAATATCTGAACATTTAAATTCTAACTCTAAGTCTGATTTATTCCCACCTAATCTAAATTGTGAGGGATTTAATTCTTTCTTTATTGATAAGGTCAATGACATTGTGAATAGCATACCCATTACTAACAAATCAATGTCCTTTCTAAATAAGTTGCCTAAGCCTAAGTGTAATTTTGATTTTTTAGAACTTAGTGTTGAGGATGTTTACTCTGGTATTATGAATCTGAATAATAGTGCATGTGTGGATGTCTATGGAATTAATTCTAAAATTCTTAAATTAGCTGCTCCATATATATGTGAACCATTAACTTACGTTTTTAACAGTTGCCTCAAAGCTGGTCATTTTCCGGATGCTTTTCAATTTTCCAAAATAATACCAGTATTTAAGAAAGGAGATAAAACCTGTTATGAGAACTATAGACCTATTAGTATAATTCCAATAATTGGAAAGGTGTTTGAAGCATTATTATGCAAGCAAATTGTGACTTATTTTGAAACCAATCAGTTGTTTATAATAAAAACCAATTCGGCTTCAGACATGGCATGAGTACAATAAAGGCTGTCACCAGCTTTCTGAAACAGTGCTATGAAAATATTAATAACGGTAACATTGTATCAACTAGGCTTTTTGATCTCTCGAGAGCCTTTGACACTGTCTCACCAAATATTCTTTTAGAGAAACTGACTTTTTATGGTTTTCATAATCATAGCATTCAATTTTTAAGATCTTATTTTAGCAACAGGACTCAGGCAACTTGTTTTAATGGAATTTTATCTCAGTTCAAACCTGTGAATTATGGAGTCCCTCAAGGATCAATTTTGGGACCTGTATTTTTTATTATTTATATTAATGATCTTCCCGTTTCAATTAGGGATGATAATTTTACTCCTTATCTTTACGCAGATGATCTAGCAATTACCTTTTATGACAAAGCTGAACATATATTAAGACCTATATTACACACGATAACACTAGTAGTTAATAATTGGTGCAATGCCAATAATTTGAGCATAAACACTGGAAAAACTACTCATATTCAATATAAATGTAATACCAGATGTCTCGGAAGCTCCATAAAGTTTTTAGGCATTTATATTGACTCTGACCTAGGATGGTCAATGCACATTAATCATACCTTTAAAAAAATAACAACAGGAAATTTCATGCTAAGAATTTTAAGTCACAGTGTAAGGAAAGATGTTCTCATGAAAGTGTACTATGCACACATTTATTCGCATGCTAACTACGGTTTACTTTTCTGGGGGAATCACTCCCTGGCTACGAAGATCTTTGTACAACAAAAAAAGGCTGTTAGATTAATCTGTGGAGTTCATCCAAAAGAGCATTGTAAACCACTTTTTATTGATTTAGGTATTTTAACCCTGCCATCATTGTATGTGCTCACCTGCCTCGTGTATGTTAAAGAAAATTTTACCACTTTTACAGTTTGCTCGAACATTCACAATTACACGACACGAAATCCTCTGAATTTATACATCAACAAATTTAAACTTACGAAAATTCAGAACAGTTTTATAGTTGTCTCTAATAAACTATACAATATTTTACCCGAAAGGATAAGGAATCTCCCTATCTCAAATTTTAAAAGGACTTTACGCCATACATTGATGGTCAATCCACTGTATTCTGTGCATGATTTTTATAACCTAGAATGGTAATTAAATTATGACGTTGCTATAATGTAATAGTTTTTGGCAATAAACAGTATCTATCTATCTATTTATCTATCTATCTTTATAGTTTTATACCTTTATAGTTTTATATCTTTATAGTTTTATATTTTTATAGTTTTATATTTTTATAGTTTTATATTTTTATAGTTTTATATTTTTGTAGTTTTATATTTTTGTAGTTTTATATTTTTGTAGTTTTATATTTTTGTAGTTTTATATTTTTATAGTTTTATATTTTTATAATTTTATATTTTTATAGTTTTATATTTTTATAGTTTTATATTTTTGTAGTTTTATATTTTTGTAGTTTTATATTTTTGTAGTTTTATATTTTTGTAGTTTTATATTTTTATAGTTTTATATTTTTATAGTTTTATATTTTTATAATTTTATATTTTTATATTTTTATAATTTTATATTTTTATAATTTTATATTTTTATAATTTTAAATTTTATATTTTTATAATTTTATATTTTTATAATTTTATATATTTATAATTTTATATTTTTATATTTTTAAATTTTATATTTTTATAATTTTACATATTTATATTTTTACATTTTTATATTTTTACATTTTTACAATTTTACATTTTTACAATTTTATATTTTTACAATTTCATACTTTTACAATTTTATATTTTTACATTTTTATATTTTTACATTTTTATAATTTTACATTCTTATAATTTTACATTTTTATAATTTTACATTTTTATAATTTTATATTTTTATAATTTTATATTTTTATAATTTTATATTTTTATAATTTTATATTTTTATAATTTTATATTTTATATTTTTTATATTTTTATTTGAATTTGAATTTTATTTTTTATTTTGCATCTGGCAATGAAGCCATTAGCATTCGTGCTTTCCAATACTTTTGGACTGTCAGATGTATAAAATGATGTGGGATAGAGTTATTTCCCATACCGATTATGACTGAATTTATCACAACAGCTAAGCAGACAAAATTTATTAAGAGAATACTCCCAGTAGACTCAGGAGATATCTACGAGGAGTAATTGGGCATAAAAATAAATTACAATTATTCAACCAAATTAACAAACATACCCAAACTGATATTTTGTATTCAAACAATACAAGTAGTAGTTGAGGATGTTAAGGAACTAGAAAATACAAAACCCCAGTTACAACCGAAAACTAAAATCCATAAGCTAGATAAGCAAATGGGAATAAAAAGACGAATTATGGTACATTATGATGCGATTTTGTATAACAATTCAACAGAAGAGGACAATTCTTCAGAAAATGAAAGCGAAGAAAAACCTTTAAAAATTTGAGGCCAAAACACGTAGCACATTTCTGGCTAGATTATGGAAGAACAACAATTAAACAAAATTAAAAGCAGCAACATTTGACATTGTTAGTAGTGATGCTGACATTGCAACAAGTAATTTAGAAATTAATGACATATTGAAAAGTCAGGAAATGTGTTTCAATGAACTTAGACAAGAATGCATTACTCAGACACATGCTGCCGTCAAGGATGCTGACACACGTCAAGTGAATTTATGATGACATTAGTAATAAAATAAAAAATCTGTATAATAAACCAGGCACCTAATTACTTAAACCAGGGCGAACATACCAGATTTTTAATATTTATTCATTCTACACTTTCATACATACAACATACTTCACAGATCATATAAAATAAGAATAAAAATTAACATATGTCACAAATTATAAAATAGAAGGAAAACAAATATTTTAAAAAATTGCATTGTATATAACATACAAAAACAAGAAAAACAAGATTAACAAGAACACAGATAATAACATTTCACACCTAATAACTCTCAAAAATGCAAATAGTACTAAACAATCAAAATTCATTCTACACAATCATAATACAATAAAATTTCTAAATAAATTTATAAAAGAAACTAACTTTTTATATAAATACATAACAATTTATAGCATAAAAAAAGATAAAGACAATAAAATTAAAACAAATTTAACATTTCATACATACCAACATCACTCACAAAACTACAAATTATTTCTAAACAGTAAACAAATATGTAAAATTAAATTATTAACTATAAATATTACATGCAGTTATTAATTATATTATATATTATAATTTTTTATTATAATTATTATTACTGTTATTAACTATTATTTATTATAATTATTTCTCATTATTTCTTCTTCTTCTTATTATTATTATTGTTAGAACAAGAAGAACACTTTTGGATAAAATCACTTCCGAGCGCTAAATATCATAATATACATTTAATGCACTACTGTGTAGCGAACACAAATATAACAGCAGTAACTATAACTGCATATACTGCTGTAAAAGAAATCAAGACAAAACCACCCTAACACGAACAGTACGTCCACAGATTGATTAATTAATACAGCGTCTAAACAGAATCTTGTTTTAAAATCTATCGGTTGGCCTTTCTGCAACACGTTCATAAACAACTTCTGTGGCAACATAACAGATGCAATTACACCAGTTATGGCCGTTACTTTACTGTGACTATATGTTACAAATAGTTGACAGCACTAATGCTTATGACGTGACTCGTTCTCGTGGCTAACAAAAGAGACAGGCCGCAGCGCGAATCGGAGTCACGTAGTAATGGTAGTCTGATATATGGCCAACATCGTATACCATCATGATTAAACTGTAACTTTTGTATGAATTTAACGAGCAATTATGTTGGTTTAGAATATGGGTGTATTGGGCGATTGTGGTTTTACTTCATTGGGCCATGACCAGACTGGCAGAAATATACCACTGCAGTTTGTGCCATAGCCTGTCTTTTTGGTTAGCCACGGCCATTCTACTCCATCTCTTTATGTTCTAAAGACCTCACTTATATAAAAGATACTTCAACAGGATTAGTTGATTTAAACCTTTCAGTCATGGTGTCCATTATAATGGACACAGGCATTTTTTTCCTACTTGTAATGCTTTTAACGGTTTGTTCTGCTATATTCTTGTTATACTACAGCAATTAAACAGATGTATCTGAGATGTTCTGAATTGTACAAAATTATTATTTTTATAATTACATTGTAGTGTTTTTTTGTTTTTAAAGAAAAGAAGCAAAATCCATGCAACTGCAGTCAAGTGATACCCCGTCATCATCCACATATGCCATCACACCAATTATTTTATGTGGGCCCTCCCCATTCTTTACCACAAGTACAATTGACTATGGTTACCGAGACTCGAACCCACGATCTCAGGCTTTGAGTGCATGGCCAGTGCACTATGTGTCACCTCAACGATCATGGCTATTCAAGTCAGTTGGCTGAAGGTGTCCCAGACTACCTAATCTAAACCAGTTTTGAATTAGAGGAAGAACGGCATAAGCAGCAAAATAATTCCTGACTGAAAGGGTTAATATCTTGTTTGCAGAGGTAAGAGGTGGTGTTTTAAGCCCATTAGTGAAGATGCTAATCTTACAATCTTTCAGATATGTATACTTACAATGTCTCAATAAAGCAGTAGGAACTAAACAGCATTGCCCTAGAATGAAAATTGACGCAGAGCTAAGTAAAATTGTTTTGTATTTGTTATAGATGCTTCTTGCAGGTCAACAAGGCTTTTGTAGTTTGCATACTAAGTGTGTTCAATTTGACTGGCTAGAAGTCTTCTTCGAGGTGAAATGCTGACTAATGGGAGGATTTAGAAGAAGACGTCTGATGGTGTGATTGGTCAGCACATTCCTGGTCCAGTCATCACATTATTCAAGAAAGGAGAATATACATTGCTTGACCATGTATGAACTATAGTGTACTAAATATGAAGGAACAAAGATTAACTATGATTTCTATAGGCAGCTTCTGTGATAATTTTAATGACCATTTTGGAAGATTGCACATAAGCACTTGTACATAAGAAGAGCTAAAATTAGAATCCCCACCTGAGTGACAGTGGAAAATTAGCTGGAGTTGGAGGTACACCCGTGGACACAAAAATGAGTCTAGTCTGGAACATCCAGTTCGTCTAATGCCTTGTTTACAGCATCTACAATACAGTTGTATATAGGCAAAATCAAATTGTCACAAGTTCCACATAACAGTATTACTAACCCATATGATCTAAGCACCTTGCCATGTAGAGGTCAGATGAATTTGGCGTCCAGACATGACTCAGTTTTACTATCCCTACTGGTAAGTCGAGAAAGCATTGTATTCCACCCAAAAACTTGATGTCGAGATTTCACCGGAAATATGTTTTGAGACACCCTGAATCCAAAGAAAGCATTTTTAGATAAAGGTCTGTGTGTGTGTCCATGTCTTGTCAGTCTGTGTGTCTGCCTGTCTGTGAACAGCATAACTCAAAAATGGAAAGTTGGCTAAAAACCAAAGTTGGTATTTAAGTTTAAGTCTTTTAAGCATGTGACATGAACATTTTGAAGAAAATAGCTTCACCCTAAACTATCCTTTACATGGAAAATTTTTCAAAAATTTTGATTTTCTTATAAATGGCTCTAACGATTTTGATTAAAATGCCACATGTATGACAAACGAAATGTATATTTTGAATTTTCTGACTATAGCCTATGTAGTCCTAGTCCTGTTTACTTTGGGTGACCTTTGAATAACTCATAAACAGTAAGAGATAGAGGAAATCTTATGCAAAAAATGTAGATCTTACTAAAAACACAATTTATGTTTGAATAATCTTTTTGGAGAGTAAACTACTTCATAGGATATTTCTTGTTATTTGTGCCAGTTTCAGAGTGAGTGAGTGAGTTGGGTTTAAGGGCCCATCGACAACTGGGTTATTAGGGCCCGTCAGTTTCGGAAAACTTAAAAGTTTGGTGAAATGGAATAACATTGTTCTTTTTTTTTTATATGTTAAGCACGCAAACAGAATGGAATCTCAAAGCTTTATAAGATTTGACTATCGCTCAGAGTCTACTGTATTCTAATATTCCCCTTCCACCTACAAGGAAATAAGCAATAAGATAATTTGTACAAATGTTTATCTCAAATAACAAGAAGAAGATATAAAAATAGAATAAGAGTTTGTAAGAATGGTTAGTACAAGAGTAGAGAAAATCATGTGAGCACAACACATCAGATTTTTTTGTCCATGGGTGTACATTTCCGATGAAGTTGCAAGTTATATAATATTGTGACAAATGACAAGCACAGTTACTTATTGTCACTTTATTTCCTCTGAAGCTGAATCACTATTCCCAACTTGTGACATATCTCATAACTGTTGTTCTATTGTAACTCTGACACAACACTGCCCAACTGTTCATAGCTCGCACTGACAATTCTACTCACTCACTGATTTACTGACAAACAACTCACTAAAGCTGACCCAACACTAACTTCTCTGTCCTCTGGAAATCCATGTTTCTTGAAGCTTCTCAAACTGTCTGGATTCAGCCTTTGTTCCTGCCACATGTTGCCTAGCAATGTAGTGGTGTGTGATAACTGACCTTGAGCCTCCTTTGATGTATGGCCGCCGCCATGACTTTTAACTTGCTAAGCTAGCATTCTGGGTAATGAACTCTGACTTTAAAACCAAAAATCTTACGTTCTAACCTTCGTGAAATTGTATTAAAACTCAGTACCAGAAATACTCCATATTAACTATTTCTTCCTGAACAGTACCCAACCCGCAAGAGAACAGGTGTTTACAACTGTAAGTGGGATCGTAGGACTCAGAATACACAATGTACAAAACTATAAACATGATCAGATATACATAAAGGGAAATAAGCACAGTATTCTCCAAGTTGACAGACAAGGGTAGATGGGACCAGCACATGTAGGAAACAAGGGTTCAGAGAGGACAAATACACATTCTGCTATGATAAGAAAGGTAAGGGACCTACAAGGAAAGGAGAAGAAAAACTTGAAAGATTGTTCTGGATAGTGTACCATAGGGACACATATCCAGGCATTATCTGAAGCAGTTCCACCACTGCAACCTCGTCCTGTATAACCTTTATACTAGAGCATCAAATTATAATACAGAACATTGAAGTAAACAAAGCATGGCATTGATTATGACAAACCTGAAGAGTGTCGCCATCTCCACATCCCGTTGAAAAGCAGCCACAAGGAAAGGGCTCGGCTCCATCTTTGGTTATCAGAAGTTGAAACTTCACTCGACCTGACATATATGCTCCACCAGTAAGGGGAAAATTACTGAAAAGTAGCAGATTAGGGAGTTTTCTGAGGGAAAAAGGAGAACTATTCAGTTTAATTCAATTTATTGTTTGTTTACATCATATACATGTTTCTTAGATGTGTTAATATAATTATACATATTACTGATCTGAAAAACAGAACAATGTGTCTAATCCATGGACTGAAGATGATATTTTAAGATTGTTTCAGATTAATCCTCTTTTCTACAATGTACAGTCTATTGCTGCATACACATATGTACACATATAAATCCACACATGCATGAAAACTCACACTCACACATACAAAGTGAGCAATTTTCAATATTAATTAATTTACACATTTCTTTCATCTATGTACAGAAGTATTTTTGGACGTGGCAAATGGCCGATAGCTGTGCAGTAGTTTACAGTCCACTTTTGTATTTATAAGACATTGGGGTGCCAACTTTCCTGTCCAACTTTCGTGCAGTAAACATTGGGAACAGTACGTGATGAAGCATAATGCCCACTCACATTGTCAGCAGGAATTTGTTTTTTTCGAGGAAGTAAAGAGAGACGTTACACCACCATCAATTTACATTACGTCACTTGCGTAGATCTTAGCAAGATCATCTAAAAATACCTCTGTACTCCTTAATGATGTAATAACATTTATTTAGCTTATTTACTTGGTGGTGAATCCCAAGTATTTGACACTTTGTTTACAACAAGCTTATTTTCATGAAACCGTTTATCTATTTCAAGCTATTTTTATTTTTGTATTGTTTTACAGTTCATCTTCATCTTCATTCAGTCCTTATGGGCAGAGAGATTTATGGCAGACACAAAATTCAATGGTGCTCATAGCTGACCATTACTATTCTTTTTTCCTGTTGTGCAAATAATATTTATATCACCAACCTTACGGCATGATTTCATAGCGTGTTTATACAGCAATGCAAGGCGAGGCAAGCTTATGAGCCACCCGCCACTAAATTTTGTATCAGCCATTATTGACATACATAAAGCAGTTGCTGGAGAACACTGTGATTACTCTGTATTCAAATTTCTGCAGAAAACGCCACAGTGGGAAAGACAATGGGGATCAGGTAGATGATGATGATGAAAATGAAAAGATACAGAAAAAGAGAAAGATAAAGATTAATGTAAAATAAAAATCCTAGGAAGAGCTACAAGCTTATATAAGTACACATAAGGTCAGTCAGAATTAAAATAAAGTTACAAAATGCCCAGAGCTATGAAAACTCAAAACTCTAATTGGGAATTTAGCATTGATATGCACTTAAAAGCTTTTGGAGCACTTATCATCTGCCAGGACCTCTGCCAGATAGACTTACTGGCAATTGCAGAGAGTCCTGAAGTTGTGCCAATGCAACACATGGTGGACCAACACAGGTTTGCCACACAGTGGACAAAGACTCATCCACTCATCCCAAGTTCTACAAGTCAAAGTCATTTATGTAGCCATACTTGATGCCTATTAATCCATCCAACTATCATGTTCTTATTCTTGGGAACAGCAATCATTTAAAGGTAGAATAAAATTTGAAAAATTCAGTGCCACAGCGTTGTATTTAAAAACACCAGCGGTAAGTTTGTTGGCACAAAAGAAATAGCAATGGCTGCTAACCCCCAACCTGGCAGACTGAACCGTTGCCTCTTCGGCCAGTTTTTGGGGTTCCTGTTTGACCTTCACGGCTACCGTAGCGGCTTGGAGAACAGAATTCCCCACCGTACATCACTCAAACAGGCATTCCCCTACTTCCTGTTGCCCACCCCTCGGGACGTGAACCCAGAGGTCAGATTTTGAGGGGCACCCAGCCTCCCAACAAAGGACATGATTCAAACAGGGGACAAAGAACAAAAAATCAACCCGAACACCAAGAGCCAATTGTGGCACCTGTGCAGACAGCCAGGTATAACTATCCACAGTCATTCCAGGCATCATTAGTACAGCTAGGTATGATATTGACAGCTAAGTCTCATGATAACAAAAAATAGGTGAGGAAGAAGAGAGGAAGAAAAGAAGAAGAGAAAGAAGAAGGAGAGGAAGAAGGGAAATAAGAGAAGAGGAAGAAGAGAAGAAGAGGATGAAGAGAAGAAGAGGAAGAATAAAAGAAGAGGAAGAAGAGCAAGAATAAGAGAAGAAGAGGAAGAAGAACAAGAGGAAGAGGAAGAAGAAAAACAGAAGTTGTAGGAGGAGGAGGAGGAGGAGGAGGAGGAGGAGGAGGAGAAGTCTTCTTTCTTCAGTATCTGCAAAAATAATATGGTAAATTATACAATTATACTTTTATTTGGCTTCTAAAAATTATATATAGGTATAGTGTTATCTAAAAAGAATCTGATGTTCTACACTCACATGGCTTTCTCTAGTCTTGTACTAACCATTCTTACAAACTCTTATAACTATATCTTCATGTTAGTTGAGATAAACATTTGCAGAAATTATCCTATTGCTTATTTCCTTGTAGGTAAAAGGGGAATATGGGAATACAGTAGGCCTTTAGTGATAGACAAATATTTTAAAGCTCTGAGATCCCGTTCTCTTTACACGCTTTAAAAAAAAAGAACGATGTTCCATGTCATGAAACTTAAGCTTTCAGAAACTGACACAAATAACAAGGTATATCTGTGAAATGGTTCCCTCTACAAAAAAATTTATTTAGACATAAATTGTGTGTATCGGCAAGGTCTATCTTTTTTGTACATTAAGATTTTGTCTATCTCTTATGGTTTACAAGTTATGAAAAAGTCATGCAGAGTAAATACAACTACTGGGACTATAGCAAGAAAATTCAAGATATACGGTTCATTTGTTATAAAAGTGTCTCAAACATGTGGCATTCTAATCAAAATCATTAGAGCCATTTTCAAGAAAATCAAAAGTTTAAAAATTTTTTCCACGTAAAGGGTAGTTTAGGGTGGGGCTATTTTCTTCTAAATCTTCGTGTTGCATCCTTGAAAGACATTAAACTTAAATACCAACTTTGGTTTTTAACTGACTTTTCGTTTTTGAGTTATGCTGTCCATAGACTGACAGGCACAAACACAGGCCATTTTCTAAAAATGCTTAATTTGGATTCAGGGGCCCCCAAAACATATATTTCTGATGAAATCTCGACATCAAATTTTTGGGTGGAATACAATACTTCCCCTACTTATCAACAGAGAAAGTAATAATATTTTTGTTGTGTCATGCTCAGATCGGATACGACTGTTTTGCCTGTGAAAATTTTGTAAATCACAATAGCCGCCACAAACAAATGTCTGTTAAAATGTATAGAGTTACTTAACTAACACATATTTTATTTTATCAATCCACTCCCACTAACATTTTTAACCCTCCATTGGTCACTGGGGGCCTGGGAGACCTTTTGGTTTATTTAAACAATGGTTTTTGTACAAACAGGCCTATGTAACTCCTGACTAGCACATCTAACATTACACCTACTACTCGACTGTTAGCTGAAGCAACATCCTTATATGTTTATTCCTCTGGTTGCAAGACTGAATAATCAACAGTTACCTGCTGTAGAGGCCAGCCAGGCTCTACGCACCTACTCTTGTTACACACTGCTTAGATGTTTTTCGCTGTTAATCATACAATATCGCTTTCCCATTGCAAAAACTTGTGTCTCGTCATGGACACAAGTAAACGACATGATCTACAAAATCCCAAGGATTTGGAAGCTGCACATCGTATACTTTGTGATGGTGATGCCTTAACTGTAGATGACAATTTCTATGAAATAAGATGATTCTGGTTCTGAATATAAACTAGAAATGAGGTCTTTAGATTCAGAAACTGATCATGAAGAAGATGACAGCAACCTTTGTGATGATATGTATTTTATAGGCAACAAAATGTTAATTCAAAGTTGCTGTTGCTATTATGATCATTACCACGGTAATTTTTTACCATTTACTGAATATTCAGGTATTAGTTCTAGGGGTATCTTCCGTAGAAATCAAAACAAATATTACACAAGGCAGGAGTATTTGAAAGCACTGTCTTTAGCTTTACTATTGCAACAAATACAAAGAAGAGTAATGCTATCAAATCTATCCAGTTATTTGAAAGGTCTGACAAAATATAAACCTGAGAAACACACAGATAACTTCACAAATACACCACCAACCTTATTGAAAAGGAAACAATATGTACCCTGTAGCAAAGACCAAAAGAACTGAAAAACTAAATAGGGATGTGGTAAATACAACACTCCCCTCTGTTTGAACAAACATGTCAAAATTATTTGTGAAAGTTGCTTAGTCAGGGAAAACACAGAAGACGTGGTAGATGAATCTGAGTAACTGAGCAATTCAAATTACAAGTTGAATGCCTGAAAGTCGCAATTTATTTTCTTTACACACACTGTAATACAAATTGCGTATACTGTGTTCATATATTTTAACTGTTCTCTGCAGTAAGATAACAGCAATAAACAATCATGTATATTTAATCTTAATAAAGCTAAACACAGGGAAAAATAAAAAGATAAAAGAATGAATACAGGCATATAACCAAAAAAACATGGCAAGGGCCTACTGGAACCCGTGTGACTAAACATGTTTCTCCAAACCACACACCTAACCGTAGGTTAAAAAAAGAAACAAGAACCTTGTTTACCAATGCTGTCATAGTTTTGAACTCTCAGATACATTTCACAAGTGTATTTAACTTTGCAAAACACACCTTGAAATAGATTCTTGATTTAAAGTAGAGGGACATACTCATGTAAACTGTGGGCTCAGTGAGGAAGTGTTTCCCAATACATGCTCCATCTATTCAGCATAACATGACTTTTAAGGGGGCAGGTACAGCTTAAGGGGTATAAAAATTAGTAATATTCAATAATTAATTCCTATGAATTGAACAATCATATAAAGTTGCTATTCATAGCATAAAACATAGTGGTTTTTCCACACGAGATAAACCTAATTTCAATTTCAAAAAATTAAATTTCCATGCCTAATTAAGTTATTCAAAATGGCAGCTCATTACTGTACTGGAATCATGATTTCCTTAATATACTGGCTATTTTTAAAGATATTTCAATTCTGTTTTTTTTTTATATTAAAGCTTAAGCTTTGTGTTAGAGAAATGACCAGAACTAGACTTCTTTCTGCATAAACAATATTGAAAATGTATTTTCAAAATTTTAGAGCAAATTTTATAGATTATTTAGTAATAAATCATTCTTTTTCAGAAAAATTATTAAACAGAGGAGCATAATTCTGGTCAGTTCCCTAGATTGTGTATACAGTTACATGCACAAGAAGTTTTATATAAATACATTGAGTAGTTTTAGAACTATCAAGGAAATAGTTTAGAAAAATGTACTTTTTGAGAAATAAGCTTTAAAACTTTGATATCAAACTTTGGGTACTTTTTCAAAATGTGAAAATGATCAAAATCCTCCAGGAGCATATGATGTTCCTTCCTTTGCTGATTTCTTGGCTGCAGCATCTAATTTCAGTCTCTTCCTACACTGTCTGGCTTCTTTAGTACTTGCAAGTGCCCTTTTTATATCTTACCCCATGCTTATTCTCAGAGTGTGCAAAAAATGTCTTCATGCCCTCCACTTCCATTGCCCCTGCTGTTCCTTTATGGTTTATGGGACATTTATTTTCATGTCCCTCCCACCATTCTGCATGCTCTGGTGTGTTGTTCTTAGCCTTCCATTGTTCACATGCTTTGCAGTGAGTAGACAATGTTTTGGTATCAATTACCTTACCAGATTTGCTGCCTATTACTGTACACACTCCATGATGTGATGAATGTCCCCTAGTTAGCCAGGTTCCATCACATGACACTGACAAATCTCTGCTGTTACTGAGAGCAATTTCTTCTGCCACAGCTGCACAAACTGATTAATTTTTTATTGCCTTAGTTGCACCGTTTATGTGGTTATTGATTATGTTGTAAGTTGATTTCTGAACTGGTGGTCTCATGTTCATAAGTCCACAAAACACTTTCAGTCTTGCTAAGCCTTGCCCAATGCATCTCATAGAATGCACTGCCCTTTTGTTGATAGAGTAGATATTGCTTTTACTACCTGACATTGGGCTATTATAAAAAGAACCAATTTCCCCACAACTGTCACATACTATACATAACTTACAACCTAACCCTGAAACATTATTTATACTTATATCTATTAATCCTCCACACACACAGCGAAGACACTTCACTAATGTATTGTATATTAAATCTAAATCAATTATGATATTGCCTGTACATGTGCCAGTGGCACCTGGGGCTTCTGTTTTCAATTTAGGTGAGGTTATTTTCCTCTTTGAAGCACTGCACTTCACATTTTTCTGCTCATTTTCACTGTTTATGTTCTTTGTATGCTGATTACCATGGAAACACTTCTTTCGTTGTTTGTACGCCGTCTTTTTATTGCCCATTTTAACTTGTTTCTGATACTAATTTCGCTACTTGCACTGGAATCACAAAAAGAAAAAATTTCATATGCTTTCTGTTTTCACCAGATAAAAACAAACAAAAGAACAGCGAATACAACATGGCAGAAGTATGAGAAATATAACCTTCAACGCATTGCGCACAGCATGTATGAAACATTTCGCTTCCAAACTCACCAAAATTGAAAACAAATAAAGATTTGGGAAACTACTGCCTAAAAATGGGCGTGGCTCTCACTGACATGACCTACTTAATGACGCAGAATCTGGTCTTTTAAATCATTACACTTAAACTAATGCAGATATCCGCAAAAAATTTTCTGCAACACATTCTTAAATGTTTGTTGCATACAATTACACACATTTTCAAAAATCGGTTTTTTGAACATTTTTAGCTGTACCTACCCCCTTAACCAATTAACATGAATTTGATTTTGTGACACTAACTTTACTTGTTTACGGATTAGGTTGTGTTTTTAGGACTACTGGGCTTATCATTAGTTTCAGAGCGACTTATATTATCTCTACATACTTGATGCAAGCAGGTGCAATGAGGTGCGGACCATCCGTGCAGAGAGACATGCGCAGTGTAAGGGTGCTGCGCAGTGGTAGGATTGTCATTACTGTGAAAACACACACTTTGCTCTACAGAGACAAAAATAAAGGTGCCCCTTATTAAATTCAAGTTGATGCAGAAACAAATAGCGGTACCACAGGTGTATTGTTTAGTTTGGTATGCAGGGTAAACACTGAAATACAACTATTCAGTTAGATGAATGTATGTCTTTCCCAGCACACCATAAACATTGGCAGCATGAAGCATTAATGCACTGGCAGTACCAGCAATACTTCGTTGATTTTTTAAAATGATTAATTAGCATCCTTTATCAACCAGATAGAGGATATCTGATGGTGAATGAAAGAAATTATTGAAATGTTGCACAGTTATGATGCAATATGTACACCAGTGCAGCTAGTAGTGACTTTTCCAATGCACATCAGCTGGCATTAAATGTCACCTATACATGACAAGTGGAACTAATCATGTCTACCAGTCTCTGAGTTTTAACCAACTTTTTTCCCAAGCAAATACTGAGCTTCTGTAAAACTGATTACTGGGCAACATGTCAACTTAAGGTACTCGTGCAGATACCTTAATGTTTCCACACACATCAACTAAATCCTTTTCCTGACCAGTGGTTATCATCACCAAACAAAATGCATGGAAAGCAAATTAAAGCATTTTTGACTTCACATGCGTAGAACCATTTGTTCTTTATATAATGACCTATTTTATTCCTATGTGGTTAACCACCCATTTATACTTCCTCTGCTATGTATAGTAAGTAGAGGAAGTACTGTGTTCCACACAAAAATTCAATGTCCAGATTTCACTGGAAATATATGTTTTGAGGCCCCCTGAATACAAAAAAAAAATGTATTTTTAGAAAAAGATCGATGTGAGTGTGTGTGTCAGACTGTGGACAACATAACTAAAAAATAATAGTCTGCTAAAAACCAAAGTTGGTATTTAAGTTAAACATCTTTTAAGGATGCAACACAAAGATTTTGAAGGAAATTCCTTCACATGGAAAATTTTAGAAAATTTTGATTTTCTTGAAAATGGCTGTAATGATTTTGATTAAAATGCCATATGTTTAAGATATTATCACAAATGAAATGCACATTTTGAATTTACAGCCTATAGCCCATGTAGTTTACTCTGGATGACTTTTGCATAACTGGTAAGCCACAAGACATAGATCAAATCTTGCCGACAAAAAAAATGTAGATCTTGCTAAAACAAACAATTTATGTCCAAGAAATATTTTTTGTAGAGTGAACCATTTCAGAGATGTTTGTTATTTGTGTAATTTTTGGAAAACTTAAACTTCTGTCAAATGGAACATCGTTATACATTTTGGTATATGTTAAGCATGCAAAGAGAACAGAATATCAAAACTTTAAAAAATTTGACTATTGCTGAAAGCCTACTGTATTCCCATATGCCCCTTGCACCAACAAGGAAATAAATAATAAGATAATTTCTGCAAATGTTTATCTCAACTAACACAAAGAAGATATAGAAATAAGAGTGCCCAAGAATGGTTAGAACAAGATTAGAGAAAGTCATGTGAGTGCAACAAATCAGATTTTTTGTTTTATATTTAAATGCAGATCAGGAGCAGGTCTTCCCATGTATTTCAGTTTTACCTTGCCTTCTAATGATAAGGTAGAATTTAGTGAAAAACTTACTCCATTCATGTTAGTTAAGTAATGAAAATATCTCAATGCAGTACTTGTACACTCAGCAGTTCTTAGTTTCCTAGCACAAGCAGACCTCCGCTGTACTCTTTGGCAATGCAGGTAACATTATTAGAAAACATGATTAATTTAACTTTAAGTATGAGCAATGGGAAATAATTGACAAGTGCGACATAACAAAACACATCTTTCCACTAACTTTTACACTGTAAATTAGTGATAAGTGCCTATTTCTCACTTTTAAATATAGCATACTAGTCTTAAGTATAAATTAGTTGGTACATCCGATTGGCATGCGCTGAAATAGATAGCCTTGACAGGTACTAACTGGCATGGATTTGCCCTATCCCCTTGCTCCTCCATTCCCTGCTAGTGTCTGGAGCAAATGCCCACAGGCTGTAAATCTGTGCTGAATTAGAAGTGGCATGGATCCATAGAATAACAATATAATTGTGTTTCGAACTTATAATCTGTATGAGAGGTAGAACTGGAACTCAAAGACTCAATGCCACAGCTGGGACTCAAACTACAGACCCTCCACCCACCAGGTGGGTGCTCCAACCAGCAAGCCACTGTGATAACCCGCCAGAATGACATTGAATTCTCAATTCCTATTTACTGGGAGAAATACGAACTGGCTTGTGGGCGGAGGGTCTGTGGTTTGGGTCCCGGTTGTGGCATTGAATTTTTGAGTTCCAGTTCTACCTCTCAAACATTGCCCACAAGGCTTGCGTGTTTAAAACATCAACAGTAAGTTTGTTGGCATAAATAAATTATATTATAATTTGTAGTTGCTTCCTGCAGCTTCTGTGGTTTTCTGTTCTTGTTAGGCAGGACACTTCATTGTGCCTTCCAGAACAGTAAGCATGAGTGCATTCAGAGTATACGAACAGTTTAGAATACATATTTCTTCCCTTTTTAAGAAATCATTCAAGTCGGTTGAGCCATTTTTGAGTTTTTGTGAGACTAACACATGGCAATTGATTTTTGTATGGACAGGATGTCCCAAAAAAACACAGACAATGCATAGTATGTTGTATGGGATGGCAAACTGACTGGTTTTCAAAGAGGAACCCCTGTCTGGAAAAGTACAGTTTGGACGTTGTAGTGTATCCAAGTGTGAGATCGGTGGGCATTCAAATTTCGTCAACAAACCCAATATGGAGCTGTCTACAGGATCCCTGTCTAGGGGATATGTGGACCGCGACCACTAGGTACCCAAGCTGAGCAGAACATTACTTCCACTTACTGGTGTTTTGCTCCTCACTGTAGCTTTTCTATCTGATATTATGACCTTACCTTGGTCATCTCTTTTTCTTATCCGACACCAATGCTATTAGGGTACCCGAGGGCTAGGGAGTCTTTATTGTTCCAACCTTTCCATTTTTCTAATTTCTCTATAACCTCTTAACTCCTAACAAGCTGACCTATCATGGCATGTAATGCGTCCTTTGATTGGTAATCAGAGGATATGGTCGGTGAATTTATTTTGATAATTCTCCTGGTCAGGTCAGTGAGACCCATAAACCAACAACAGGTGTGGTCCTCCAGACATTCTGGGGGTTGTGAGAGTGATGTGACTGCCTAAATGTAAAAACATGGTGCTCTCTAAAAAGCGGTTGTTTCCCCCTTGGATATTAATGAACTTAATGTGCTGACTATTAAACTATTATTTTAATTTTTATGTAAAGAACAATTTCTGTTTAGCGCAAATTTATACGGTTATCTGCAACAAATACTATAACTTTTGACAACAAAATAATGAATTAATATTATCTGATTGCAAAATTCTAACATTTGCCCCCCCCCTGGAAAAAAGTCTGCCGACGTTCATGTTATTATTGTATCTTGCAAGTTAAGCTTTAAGTGGAGGAGATCGCAGTATTATAAATCATCAAATAAGCTATCAAACTATGTATGTTGTGTCGTATGTGCGTTGTTATTCTTTGTACTGATATCGATATTCATTTGACATGTAGGTAAATGTTAGGTTATGTTGTCCCATTGAGATCGTATATTTAAATTGGTATAGTTCCATGTATAACGTTTTAGTAATAATATTTTATATCACCGAATACAGTATTTTAGGCGATTATAAAAACAGTATATCAACCTAACTTATTTAATGTAAAGAAAGCTGAAAATCTGGGAGCAACTGACTGCATTTTCTCAATGTACTATGGTCTACTGTCATTTGATTTTAATCAAAATTGTCAGAGCCATTTTTGAAAAAATTAAAAATTTCTATGTAAAGAATAGTCTGGACCTTCTAGAGGGTCCTGGATTAGTCTGGGTGGAGTTATGCTGTTCACAGACAGACACTTTTCTAAAACAGCTGCTTTTTTTATTCATGGAGTCTCAAAACATGTATTTCCGGTGAAATCTCGATATAAATTTTTGGATGGAATGCAATAGATACCATACTACCTTTACTATGCATACGTGACAGAGAAAGGAAAAAGTAAATGCGATAGAAACACTTGACTATCGGTAGCGTAACTGCACAAACTCTTGGTTTTTCATCACAATTAAGCGACAGCTTTCCGAGAAAAATTAACCTAATTTTCCTGTAGGTAGCAAAGCAATACTTAAAATAAAGCATTGATCATTATCTGTTTGTAAAAGTGAATGTGGTCGAATTTGACCACATTTGAAATATTTGTTGTTTATTAACTAGTAGGGTAGGCTACTGTTTATTCCATTGAAGTTCGAAGGAGATATTCATTACAAAAATTAAACGCATCTTATTTGTGTAGTGAATATTACAGATGCAATGCGATCATTCTATTATGTTACAGTACCTGGGTGACCGAGCCTTGCTCGGATTTTCTTTTCTTTTCCTTTTGATTAATCGTTTATCTACTTATTTAGATAAACTTGAAAAGCAAAATATTAGCTAAATATAAATTTTTATCCTAATTGTTGGAGCTGTTTCCATGACGAGACCTTTAATACCCTGGCTTGTTTGTTGAAACTGGCCCATTAAAAGAGAAATTATGGCCAAAATAAGGTTTAGAGTAATTGTGACTGTTACTCGTAAAATTGCTTTTTTTTTTTTCCAGGAATGATGCCTATATAGATAAATTTAATAAGCAAAACCCTGTCTGAATACAAAATTTGATCGAAATCGTAAGAATTACTCATTTAACTATATAGGAATATAAATATAGTAGGTATTTTAGCTTTTGTACATTGGCACGGTGGGACTTTTGTTTTCGGTATGTTTCACTCGCTTTTGTTCAACTGAAATACACGTTGCCATAGAAATTCAACATCAAAATGTGGTTTTCAAGGGAAAGCAAAATTCTTCCAGTAATCTAATTCGCAAGGAAAATCTAAATTCTTCACTACGAAAATGGGGAAGCCCGCAGCACCCGAAAGCAGAACAAGGGTTAAAAACAGAACTATCCATAAAAAGCAGTGTATGTTAAGAGCGTTCGATGATGTGTCGAGAACTCTTATGAGCTGTCCAACTGATACGAACGAAGAGAAATTGTTTACTATGGATGAAAACCAAAGGAAAAAGTTTCTAAAGACATTAAAAGATCGGGGCTCTATAAAAGTTATCGGTTCCGTTTGTCGGAGAAGAAGATCGTGGTGCCGGAGGAGAAGTTGTTCACGAAGGAAAAGAAGTTGTTCAAGAAGGAGGAGGAGTTGTTCAAGAAGGAGAAGTTGTTCAAGAAGAAGGAGGAGGAGTTGTTCAAGAAGAAGGAGGAGGAGAAGTTGTTCAAGAAGAAGGGGAAGGAGAAGTTGTTCGAGAAGGAGGCGTAGAAGTTGCTCAAGAAGAAGACGACGTAGGTCCCGTTGCCGAAGACGAAGTGTAGACAGAGATATGTGATGGAACTTAACAGTTACAAATCAAAGCCGGTATCATTAGGCATCAGCTATAAACCTTGCAAAATTAATTAGTGTATAAAAATAATCGCTGCGATACTACTGCATTTAAGCATCTAAATTATACAAGTAATGTTTACTCAACTTCAGTAAATATATTTTGACCAAGCAATTACACCCGCATCAATTTGTAAAAGTGGAGAAAGCGTTGAGACATTGTTTACACATATCTGGTTATTGATGGTAGGAGTACATAGAGTCTCTAACACAGGTCCCTGTCATCCTGTTCATATACTCACACTAACCTAGGTGTGCTTACCTAATATGGGCTGCACGTGAACGGCACGGGGCCGTTTCACATACACATAAGCATATAGACATTCTCAACTCTGTGTGCAAGAACAAAATCGTATGCAAGATCGTGTGGCAAACTATTGCATTTCCTTTGATTAATGTCCAATATTTGGCTGTTCAAATATACATACTACCCAATTTTTTGACAGGAAAAATACAAAGATGCACATATTCACTTGTTAAATCCAATTCATAAAAGAAATACAGATCGAAAGTCAGGCATGTGTTGAGTATAAGAACAGGAACCTATTTATTGAAAAAATCTAACACTTGGTTTAAAACCTTGCCAATCTAGCGGATTTCAATCTCTCCATTAGGTTTATACTCGCGTCCGCGCATGCGCTATAGCAGCAAGATGTCGTGAGGATCATAGGCTCCAGAATTAAGGTAGTTAGTCTAGTTGTTATTTATTTATTATTATCATCATTATTACTATTACTGTTCTTCTTCTTCTTCTTCTTCTTCTTCTTCTTCTTCTTCTCATTATTATTATTATTATTATTATTATTATTATTATTATTATTATTATTATTATTATTATTATTATTATTATTATTATTATTATTATTATTATTATTATTATTATTATTATTATTATTATTATTATTATTATTATTATTATTATTATTATTATTATTATTATTATTATTATTATTATTATTATATCATCGTTACTGTTATTACTATTATCATTATGGTTCTCATTATTCACCTTGAAGACATGGGCGTCGCGAAGGGGGGGAAAGGGGGACCGCGGCCCCCCCTTGGGAATTAGTGAACTTAATGGGCTGACTCTTAAACTATTATTTTAATTTTAATGTAAAGAACAATTTTAATGAGCACAAATTAATACGGTTATACGCAACAAATACTTTTGCCAACAAAATAATGAATTAATACTATCTTGATTGCAAAATTCCAACATTTGGCCCTCCCCTGGAAAAAAGTCTGCCGACGTTCTTGCTGGAATTACCTTGCAATTATACAATACTTTGATATTTCACAAATAAACGTAATTTGCAATTAATCACATTATTTTACAACCTCAAATCAGATTTTCTCTAGTTTTGATCATTGAGGTCATCTATGAAAACGCGCAATATGTATAACTAAAATTATTTATAGTTGTTTAATGTATTAAAATATGCACAGCATATATTTCAATGATAAAAATCTGATGTGCTATATACAAATTATTTTCTTTGCTCACTCTTGCGCAAAGTATTCTTACCAAGGCTTATCTTTCTATATATTCATGTTAACAGAGATAAACTTTCATTACACATTATAAAGTATTCATAGGTGAAAGCGATAGACAAACCTTCTCCCCCACCCCTCTCTCTTTCTCTCTCTCTCCCTCCCTCTCTCTCTCTCTCTCTCTCTCTCTCTTCGTGTCAAATATATTGCTATTTTCAAAAAATGATAGCTGTCGTAATTGTGTTATTTATTTCATTTTCCTCTGCGCTGCATTTTCATATTGTTGTAAAAGAGTGGCCACACAGCTATTCTTAGAAGAACAGCTCAGTCAATAAAATACTGTCTTAATAGGGAAAGAATGTCAGTATCACATTCTGTTTTCGTTTATTACATTATTATAAGACCTTTTAATAAGGGCTACGTTGCAATTATAACCTAAATCCTAAAGAAAGTGAAAAAGGCGTGTTGAAAGCTCTTAACAAAGTAATAATTGCACGAGTATGTGGCACACTGTTGTTCCTTCCTCCTACAGATAATTTTAATTTCTGTTTTACGAAATATTACACAATGAGAGCTTTGTTTTTGTTCAATTAAAACGCCTGCGTTGACATTTCATGTCAGAAAACAAGAAAAGTAGAGTAGAGACACTTAGATACTACCATGGGATTTGAATTATACCGTAAAATGTAAGCTGCACGTGTGAATATCGGTACTACTGACTCCCGTGTGACGTCATCAGCAGACAGCTCTAGGAAGAGCGATTGCGCGGGAAGCGGGAAGAGGCCCCCCCGGGCACTAACTAACAAACTAACTGCTAGAATACGCCTATATGTTTTTCTTAGCTAGAGTAAACTATAGTGCTACTACCTGACAACTTTGAATTCTCTATGTTTATTCAGTTAAGTGTTACAATTTTTTAAATTAATTATTTTCGGAAAATTTTATATCTGTGCACTGCAAAAGTTACACAGTGTGAAAATTCTACTCTAACAAGCAAAACTGCCCAAAATGTTTGGATAAATTGTGCTACCTACTATAATTAAAAAAAGGTTATACACGATGTTAAGAAGGGGAAATATTTTTCTATTCTAGTTGATGAAACTACAGACATCAGTGCAAATGAGCAGTTAGCATTATGCGTGCGCTTTGTTGACCTAGATACGGGTTGTGTGAGGGAAGAATTCCTAAGATTTGTTCTAACGCACGATTTGAGTGGTGAAGGGCTATATAAGTTAATACTGAATGAACTGCGAGACTTGAGGCTAGAAATTTCGAACCTTCATGGACAAGGCTACGATGGTGGTGCAAATGTTTTCAGGACAGTTTCGTGGTGTTCAATCCCGAATTCCAGCCGTTCAACGGCGGCGCCGTGGCCAAGCGGTTAGCGCGCTCGCCTACCACCTAGGCGGCCCGGGTTGGATCCCAGGGACCCGCATGTTTTATTCGTGGTGGACGAAGCGGCGTCAGGGTGGGTTTTCTCCGGGTGCTCCGGTTTCCCCGCCATCTCTTTCCACCGGTGCTCCATCTTCATTCCATGTATCATCAGTGTCACCGCCTGCGGTGCCGTAGTAGTAAAAGCGGGCGTGAAACACTACAACAACAACAGCCGTTCAACCTCTTGCGTTCTATACGCACTGTGCCGCGCATTGCCTGAATCTGTCGCTTTTAAAGCTTGTTCTGTCACTTCAATTAGACAAGCTCTAGACACAATTGGCGAGATTGCTAATTTCATTAGGGAATCTAATAAGCGGTCTTCACTCTTGAAACAAAAAATAGTGAAGTGTGCTCTGAGCATAAGAAAACTAAATTGGCATCGCTGTGTGAAACTAGGTGGATGGAACGGCAAGATGCTGTTTTACAGTTAAAGGGAATTTTCCCTGCAATAGTGTCATTTCTGGAAGAGGCAAGGTCCTTTAATAAAACTGCACA
Source organism: Tenodera sinensis (assembly GCA_030765045.1). Classification (NCBI taxonomy): domain Eukaryota; kingdom Metazoa; phylum Arthropoda; class Insecta; order Mantodea; family Mantidae; genus Tenodera; species Tenodera sinensis. The sequence continues at coordinate 251,066,931 of CM060964.1, read as the reverse complement.
CATTTTACTCAACTCTATCTTAAAGTTTGAGTTAATAAATTTCGCTAATTAACGTAGCTGAAATATTGGGAATGATTCTACCTCTTTCTCGGCAGCTCCAAAATCCAACTCTTGATCCATTGATTGTTACGGAAGGATTGAAACAATTAAAAATACACTAAAAGAGTGTCGTGATAACCAAGCTTTTCATTTTTTTTTTTTTTTTTTGAGAACGCTATCACAATAGCTAAAAATGTTGATGTAGAAGTTAGTGTTCCTCGAATAGCATCCAGGCAAACTCATCGAAGTAACATTCCTACAGCTTCTCCGGCGGCGCCGTGGCCGAGCGGTTAGCGCGCTCGCCTACCACCTAGGCGGCCCGGGTTCGATCCCAGGGACCCGCATGTGGTATTAGAAGCGGCGTCAGGGCGGGTTTTCTCCGGGTGCTCCGGTTTCCCCCGCCATCTCATTCCACTGGTGCTCCATCTTCATTCCATGTATCATCAGTGTCACCGCCTGCGGTGCCGTATGACGCAAACGCTCCTCTCCGTCGAAGACGTCTACTTTAAGATCTATAAGATCTCGTGTTTGGTGTCCGAACTAGCTCTAGCAAGTGGTCCTAGTCTGCAGGGTGTGCGTGAGTCATGGTAGGAATGGAACCAAACGAAGAATTAACCAACAGATCACTTTATTTGTAAATTTCCAGATTTGTAGAGAACTGCCGACGATATTTAAATAGAATGTACTTTGTAACTTCAACTACAACGCTATAACACTTTAACTTTGTCACCCTTTAGCGACCGCTGAATTATGTTTACGCGCTAGCTTACGTACAGTTCCCAAGTTGCACGTATACTCTCGGCTCGATTCAAGACGAGTGTGCCTTGCGTTTCATTTGTTTTTGCGCGGGCAACAATAAAGAAGCGATTTCCATTGGCTAACTTTAGAGCACGTCATGGTAAGATAGGAATCAGCCCGCTAAATCGTTACACGTGTTTGTTTCTCGTGCGCGTCAACAAAGCCTTATCACTCTTTTAAATCTGCCTAGGCTTCCATTCTTGAGACTTTAACATATTAGCTTTATTACGTCTTCCCCTTCACTATTGACTAGAATCTCCTTTTGTTTCTTTCCATTACCAAATATACTGACATAATTTCGGTTTCACGTAGTAGTAAAAGCGGGCGTTAAACACTACAAACAAACAAACATACAGCTTCTCCAGAAGATCATTATCGCATTAATGTTTTCCTTCCATTCTTGGATTACCTATTCAATGAATTATCCACTACATAGATTCTCTAATGATAAACGCAAGCACATTCTTAAGCTTCAGCGCTTGATTCCTGGTTTTCAAAGTGGTCTTACCTCCAATATTAACGATATAGAAAACGCTGCAGGCATTTACGAACAAGACTTTCCCAGCACCATTACAGAACTTCGAGGTGAAATAAACATATGTGTTAACTTTTGGAAAACTCAACAAAATAAACCTAAAATTGCATTTGAAACTCTTATCCACACCAGAAATAACTTCTATCCTAACATCAAGGAACTTTTAATCATCATGTGCGTCACACCAGCAACAACATGCACAATCGAACGACCATTCTCCACTTTAAGGCGTGTGAAGACGTATCTAAGATCCAGTATGAAACAAGATAGACTGGATGGTTTAGTGCTGCTTAAGATCCACCGCAACATCGAGGTGGCTCCGGCCGGAGGAGGTAGTTAGCCTTTTCGGAAAAAAAAAAAAGAAAAAAAAAACATCCCAGGAGACTGCATTGTCATTGACATGTAAGCTACAACACAACATCCTATTTTTCGTAGTACAGTTGGTTTCTAGTTGTATAAATCGTAAAATTCAATTAATTAATTAATTACTAAGTGCACCAGACCCATTCTCTGGAATTTCAGGCTAATGTTCGGATGTCGTATCCATAATAGAAGTAGGTATTTTGTAAACATTTGATCGGTGGGACTGTGGCGGTTACAAACAGCGCCTTCTTCTTAGATAGGTGGTAGCTGGTAGTTGAAACATTATTTATTTCAGTTAAATGTTTAGCTAGCCATGTTTTAGCATGAATTTAATTATTCTGAAGGGGTAGTGGACCGGAGCTGCCCCCTCACCCCATAGAATATTTCTAGATCCGGGTCTGCCTTAGCTCTTAGGATTTCCCAACTATACAAAAGCATATACCTAACATTAATTAATCGTAACAAAAAGAACGTCATGGCCCTTTCATGGAAAAGTAAAGACATGCACTTTATTCTTCATGTTAATATTTCAAATGTATTTAACAAAAATCGTTGGAGTCGTATTTCACAAAATGCAATTTGACGAACAGTTTTTATTATAAAATTTAATATAGGATGTTGGGATTTTCTTTCGCACGAAGAATTAATGAAATGGGTCAAATGATGCTCAAATGAGACAACGGTCCATGGATTTTGGTTACCTCACATTAATCTTTCATAAAGGAAACCTTTATTTATGTAATGCACCGTAGCCAAGATTCGAACTCACGACCTCTTGTTTGTGACGCAGACTCGCTACTCCAACACCACGGAAATTAATCACTGGGATTTTGCTGTTAAATGAAATTGTAAATATCACACAGAATAATTTTCTAATAATCTTATTTGAATAGCAGAATTGTTAAACAAACAAAGCAACCTATTCAGTGGTATGCCTCTGTCATGCGTTGTTTATAATCCGTCAACAATTCTTTGCCTGGATATTCTGTGTTTGCATGGCCATATGAATGTATTCCTGAATGCTTATAGCGAGTTGGATTAGTGTAATCGGATATCCCAGATGAGTTTGAAAACAACAAACAATCGAAAGTATGGAACGGGAATTTTTTCATTGTTATAGTTGATGGTTTGTAGTTACGGACAAATTTTAGTTGCAGTATATAAATAATGTAAGTAAACATTGTAAATATGAAAATAACATTACTAATAACTGTACAAGATGTCGAACAAATATAAGTTTCCGGTTTTATTGGAGGAACTTTGATGATCAAACTGCAGGAACGAACAGTCATTGCTTAGACAGGGTTTGTTAACAGTTTGAAGTGAGAAGAATGATTTAAGCCCGATAGGGGAGGCTGTATTACTTTCCTGCTTCACAGGGTTAATGTACGGTTAGCTCATGTGGAGTATGGGGTCTACTTTGGTCTTAAATGATGGCAGAAACATGTAAAGATGGGGAAGGAGCACACAGAAGCGTCAAGTAACAAGCACAAAGCAAGAACTACAGAACAAAATGAGGGCAGAGATCATCAAAATGAGGCAAATGAACCAACATCTTCCACCCAGTTTGTTTTTGGCCACTACAGTTTATGTTTCCACCTGAGGAGCCTTGGTCAAGGGGTATTCGTATCAGCTCCCATAAACAGTAGTGAACCACACCACATGCTCCGAGACGATGTCCGCGTGCAAATACTTGCCGCAGTCCAACACCAAAAGCACCAGGATGTCAGACACAATGTGCCAGAACCTTAAAGTCGAGCAACTCTTCAAACTAGCAAGACATAGCAACTAGAATTTTATGTAAAATTTGCTTTCACTGTTTATTTCTCAGCAGATATCCAAAGTATAAGAAAATGTACATCTTTTTCCTAGGTCTAATTGAAACAGTAAACTTAAAATGAATGAAATTGTACCTGTATCAAGGATACTCATGTCTAAGTGTACCATGTCAGGGCATACAGTTGTTGGTGAGTGTTCATAAATTTAAACATTGCTTGGTATCACTCTCAAGGAAACTTTACATGAAACAAGAAACAGAACTGAAGTTAAGTTTTAACAATTTGAAATCCAGGATCTAAGTTACCTATCCATTGTAAAACCTGAATTTTGTTGTAATAAAAAATGTAATACAGATATGGTTTGATAAGTTGTGTGAGCTACATTTTTTGTTTTGTAAGATTTTGTCTATTTCTTGCAGTTTACTTGGGATGCAAAGGTCACCCTGAAGGAAGAGGCAACATGGGGACATCCTGGAAAACTCAAGATAAATGTTTCATTTGTCACCAAAACATCTTTTGCATATGGTATTTTAGTCAAAATCGTAGAGCTATTTTGACAAGATCAAAATCAATTTTGAAAAAATGTTCCATGTAAAGTATAGTTTGGTGTGGCGGGGTGGTTTCATTGGAAACCTTTATGTTGCATCCTTGGAATATGGTGAATAGAAGTATCAAGTTTGGTGTTTAGCTAACCTTTTATTTTGGGGTTATGGTGTTCATACACACACACACCCACGCACCCATGCATGCACGCACGCATATCTTTTTCTGAAGTGCTTTTTTTTTAATTTAGAGTCACAAAACATGTATTTCCAGTGAAACATCGGCATCAATTTTTTTAGATTTTTTTTAGAGGAGGAATACAATACAATACTTCCCCTACTTACTATACTTAGTAGAAAAGTAAAAGTCTGATGTGTGCATATCTGACTCGCTATTCACGCTTCTATGAAATACTCTTAAGAATACTTATTTTTGTATCTACTTAATGTCAATTGAGATAGACATTTGTAGAAATGATGTTGCTACATATTTCCTCGTAAGTGCAATGGAAATAGGAATAAAATAGGAGAATACAGTAGGCTTAAGCGATAGTTCAATTTTATAAGAGCTGATGCCTATGTGATGGCTTTGGCATTCCATTCCCTTTGCATGGCCAGAACATAAAAGGTGAACAACTTTGTGTTTGAGAAAAGTTTAAGTACTTGAAAATTCAAACATATAATAAGGAATATCTCTGAAACACTTCACTCCACAAAAATAATAAATAATAAAATAAAAATAATGTGGCATAAATTGTGTATTTTGACAAAATCCACATTTTACGTGTGCTAAGATTTTTTTTATATCTTACAGTTTATGAGTTAAGCAAAACTCATACAGAAGTAAATTAAAGTTCCATCTTCTGATGCACAAATATTGTGATGCATCACATACTTAGGTGAATCAGCTGCATATAAGGAGAAGGAACCCTAAATTTCTTGAGACAACTCAGTAAGAATGTGGGGTGGGCGTGCAAGACACGAACAAAGAGAAAATGCAAATTGTGCAATATATTTATCCCACTTTTTATACTGGTGCATCTTAAGATCTTGGTGTCAATGGGAAAACAGGTTTTTAAATTGTTTGCCAGGCCAAATTATATTTCCGAGTAAAACTGCATAAAGTTTACAACAGTTATTGCAGTAGGCAATGGAAGAGGGATAGACAGCCCACAGTCATGGGCATCTCCAGATTCTGTTTCAGCAGAGGCACATGTTGGGATCCTGATATTGTCACTTGAAGCTCAATTTTCTGAAAACAATGCCATGATTAATGACTTCTTAAACTCTGAACTCCCTCGAATTTAGTGAAATTGTGAAGAAAATTCAAGAAATTGTACTTTGCAAAGAGGACACTAGTATCTCTGTATAATAATTGGAAACAGTTTTACTCTTCCATTATCACTTCCATCTGTGGATACACCAAAGCAAGAAATACCCCTCAAACACTTAACAGTAACTTCAAAAGCATGAGGTGCAATAACTTTATTCACTATGGATTCCGTTTTTGTTCTTGCTGGTACATTTTTTTGGCGACACTGGAATTGTAAAGAAATTCATGGTTCAATTTCAGAGTACAGTCCATTGACCTATAACTACAATGAGTGTATGGAAAGCCAGAGCTCCCTCTCCAGGTAATACATGATGTACCAGATGTGATATTGATTTTAGTTTAAGGAACATTTTATTCAATGCACAAGTTGAAATGCTGCTTTGCAACTTTTTATGATTTTGTGTACCAATATGATGTTCCAAATCCTGGGATCCTATATAACACAACAATTTTAATACTTTACACAGAGCTTCAAATTCATTCCTTCCCTCCTTAAAAGGATATTTTTGGTGACTATCTGTATATTTGAACCTTTGATGTAGAAATCAGAGGCACATGGACACCATGTGCTCACATGCAGGCCAGAGGCAAAGAATGGACAAAGAAAATGAATTTGCTATGCAAAGATGCCAAGAGCATCGTCAGACTTTTTTCAGGGGGCGATTTTTGTTGGAAGTTTGCAATTAAACAATATTAATTCATTATTCTGTTGCCAAAAACTGTAAAAGTTGAGTTATAGTACTTGTTGCAGATAAGCATATTAATTTATGCTGAATAAAAAAATTTCCTTACATCAAAATTAAAGCAATAGTCTAATAGTAATTGATTGCACATTACATTTATTATTTTCCAAAGGGGGGCCGTGGCCCCCCCTTGCTCCCCTTTGCGGCACCCATGGTCATTTTCAAGAAAATCAAAATTTTCGATATAAAGGGTAGTTTAGGGTGGAGCAATTTTCTTAAAAAATCTTCGTGTCACATCCTTGAAAGACAAACTGAAATACGAACTTTCGTTTTCAACCTACTTTTCATTTTTGAGTTCTGTTGTCCACAGACTGACACATAAACTGACACACACACACACGCACGCACACGCACGCACACAGACAAATACACACACACACACCCACATACCCACCACCCCACACCCCCACCCACACACCCCACCCACACACCCACACCCCATCCCCACACACCCACCCACCCACACACACCTCCTCTCCCACCCCACACCCCACCACACCCCCACCCCCACACACTCACACCCCCACCCACATCACCCACACTACCACAACCACACCACCCACATCACCACACCACCACACAACCACACCACCACACTACCCACATCACCCACATCACCCACACCACCACACCACCACACTACCACACAACCACACCACCCACACCACCACACCCCCACCACTCACATCACCCACACCACCACACCATCCACACCACCCACATCACCACACCCCCACACACTTTCATAAGTGTTATACTGATATTTTTATTGTTATGTCATTTTGGTTTATGATGTATGATAATTTTGAATCTAAATCTATAATTTTGAGTGGCTGGTACGATAATTTTACTTTTAAATGTTGGCAACCCTGAGGCCTGCCTTCATCATGCCGAAATTTGTTTTTAACGGATATGTTTGAGATTCTCGTTCGATTCCGCTGAAGACATGTTTCACTTTATTAACAGGAATAATTTTTTTTATCTTAATAGTATTTTACAAACAATATTTTTAGTTAATCTTTAAGGGGTATAAATGAACAGACTTTATGGTTTGCCAACCCTTGAACACGGAACATATAATTGACCATGTGAAAAGCACTGATTTTCCAGATCCAACTTACAAATTGACATGATTTGTCCTTGCGACTTATTAATAGTCATTGGGAATGCCAAGTGAATTGGTGATTACAAACGTTTTAATAGAATGGGCGAGTCTGAAAGGATCATTGGGATCCGTGGTAGAACAACTTCACCTCTAAATTCTCCGTCTGAGCTTGCTTAATTGAAATGACCAAACAAGCTTTAGAAAGCGACAGGTTCAGGCAATACGCGGCACACTGCGTACAGAACGCGAGAGGTGGAAAGGCTAAAATTCGGGATTGAACACCACGAAACTGTGCTGAAAACTTTGCACCACCATCGTAGCCTTGTCCACGAAGGTTCAAAATGTCTAGCCCCAAGTCTTGCGGTTCATTCAATATTAACTTATATACAGAATGTTAGGGATTTGAGTGCGCAGGCTTCGCGTGCTGGGAGATCCAAATATGACTAATAATAAAGTCCAATAACAACTGTATCTATCTTGAAAGTTAAAGGAGATAATGGAACATTATCGAATGCATTATCTGCACAGTGTGGCAACACAGGCCGAATGTTTTGTTTTGGTTTGCGGCCAGGCATGCGTTCACACCTGCAACGGGTGAAGGTCTAAACTAGGCTAGCGCTCGAAATCCGGTTGACCACGTGCCTGTGTGTTTCTTGTCAGCTAATGCCAGTAATGAGGGATGGGGTGGTTTTCTTTTAAGCTATTCAATCGCATTTACGAGAACTAAACTAAAAGCTGCGTAAGAGGCTACGCATAAGGTGTAGTCGGATGATCAAAGATAGCAACTTCAAATGTTAGGTTTGGAAATACCTCATTCGTGTAATTGTATAATTAAAAACAGCCACCTTTTACTAAACAGGAAAATCTATTATAAAGAACACGACTTTGGAGCCGGAACAGCCTAGATGGCCTAAGACGTGAAGAAGAAGAAGATGATGATGAAGAAGAAGAAGAAGAAGAAGAAGAAGAAGAAGAAGAAGAAGAAGAAGAAGAAGAAGAAGAAGAAGAAAATTATTAATGGTCAATAAGTGCAAACTAAACAAGATGTCTTTTACAGTAGATGTTCAAAATGTGCTCCGTGAGAATCTATGCAGGCATCGCATCTCCTCGTTAGAGCTTCTGTGTTCTGCTCAATCTCTAGGGCTGCTTCACACATACATGTGCGAAGATCATCAAGCGTTGCGCTTCACGTGTGTTGCAATCGGTTTTGCCCTAAGCAAGAAGCATATCTAAATATTCTTTATTTGTAAAGACTGCCATAGTTCTGAATGCATTTAACGCACCTGAAGCACTGACAGAACCTGCTGTTGTGCACAGATGTCACGGGGGCAGTTGTACCGTCAACATTCTCTCACTTTCCGCGCTTCTCACGGGCTAATGTTGCGGGGTTGCCAAGCGTATTGCCACGACTTTATTCCAATAGACACGTTGGAATCCAGCCTTTCATATCATTTTGTGGCTAAACGAATCATTTTAGCAACATATGGTAAATACATAAATAACGTATCTTTTGTAGCTCTACCTCGCTGTTCTAATTGCAAAAGTAGACGATAACGGAGTGGGGACATATTTGCAACCACACTTATGGCCAGTTTTAATGTTTATTTATGAAACTATGCACTATAGAGGAAAATGGTATTGGAACTTATGTTTCAGTTTAACGTCAGGAAGTTGCCTTTGAAGTCAGCGCACTCATAGCCCTAACACCTTGTATAGCCCTATATATGTATATAGCCCTTCACCACTTGAATCGTACATTACAACAAATCTTAGGAATTCTTCCCACACACAGCCCGTTTCTAGGTCAACAAAGCGCACGCATAATGTTAACTGCTCATTTGCACTGATGTCCGTTGTTTCGTCAACTAGAATAGACAAATATTTCCCCCTCTTAACATTGTCCATAACCTTTTTTTCAATTATAGTAGCACAACAATCTATCAAATCATTTTGGGTAGTTTTTCTTGTTAGAGTAGAATTTTAGGCGCATTTACAAGATGGCTGCGTAATTTTTCATCTGCTGCATCGACACGAAACTCCTTAAAATTCTTCTTATTTTCATCTTCGAATTCACGCTCTAAGTCTATGGTACCATCATCTCTGTGACCTCGAAGTGGAATGCTCTGGCGACCGCACATTATGATAGTCTTCGCAATCGAGATCAATTTCACACGATTTTCACTAACTGTTTTCTTCATTTCATTGTTCAACTGAAGTTCAACATTCTGCTTTTTCCCCTCATACACTTTTTTTAAAATTCTCACTTTTAAGCAGGGCTGTTTTATAACAGGTGTTTTCTGAATATTCCCTGAATAGTTGAAGCGCTTTCTTAAAGTTCTTTAGAAGCTTAGATACTAGAGTTTGTAATTGCACACTACTACGACTCCCCCCTCCCCCCCTCATTTGGACCAAAACAAACACACGTCCGACAGTAGGAACCTTCATCCTTTTTACTGTAAGTAAGCCAACGGAAGCTATTCAACCACGAATTCTGGAATCTCCTGCTATACCTAGGTACCTTCTAAGGTTCTAAGCCAAACGGAAACTTGTAACATTTTGGTGGAACCCACGGACTAGTCAAGATTCTGTAATTGACATCGTCACTGCGCAAATCTTGATTCACAAGCGCCCTATGTCAAGTTCGTCGCCATCATTAAATGTAGTTGTTAATGAAGTTTGCAATTCACTGTCATTGCTACTGCTGGCATTCGCAATAACTGTAACACTATCACTGTTTGTCTCTTCCTCTGACTTTAGCACCCAGCTTTTCACTTTTCAGTTACGGCTCGCAGTCAAAATTTTAGGGTAGGCAAAGTGTAACAGTAACAACAACAACAACAACAATAATAATAATAATAATAATAATAATAATAATAATAATAATAATAATAATAATAATAATAATAATAATAATAAACCCCGTTTATCCGAAATATAGGGGGCGAAATCATTGCGGATAACGCAAACAATATATTGTTTTGTTGTTTAATAAGAGCAGAGTGAATGAGTGTGACTTACGGACGAATTACCGCCAAAACTAAAATCACGAGTGTCGGCAGACTTTTTCCCAGGGGGGGGGGCACATGTTGGAAATTTGCAATCATATAATATTAAATCATTATTTTACTGTCAAAATGTATACTATTTGTTGCAGATAACCGTATTAATTTGTGCTAAACAAAGATTGTTCTTTACATCAAAATTAAAATAATACTTTAAAAGTCAGTAACTGACTGCACATTAAGTTCAACTTCCAAGGGGGGGCCGTGGCCCCCCTTGCCCCCGTTTCGCGACGCTCATGACTAAAATAGATTAAGAAATTGAAAAATTGTCTGACTGCAGCTTTGTGTTAAATAGCTAAAACACTCCTCTTTTCATTGTCAGTGCGCCGCGAAAGCGAAATTTGTAATAGTTCACTAATTAAGTCGGTCATACTGGTATTACAAAGAGATAACGGCAGATTCAGATCTCTGAGATCTTCGTTCGTGGAGTATGGCTGTTTGGAAAATGTCGCATAAATTCGGATTTGGGCAGGCAAGTGTTCGGACTGCTGGCAGACGCGTCTACGCATGCTCGGAGTGCATATACAGACCGAATGTTTCCTCCTCCCTGTTCAAGGGCCTCGTACTGAGGAAATGGGGCCGGGCAGGCAGAGGTTAAGCTAGCCTGCTCTCCACTACCCAGGTTCCATGCGTATCATTTCTGCCGCGCGTTTCAAACACGCAGCGCAGTTTTGATGAATCGGAATTGAGATTAAAGAATTTGACCATGCGCTGGTCATTATAACCGAGAAAACTTTTCTTGAACTGCAATTTAGGGGAAAATGACGCTTCAAATGATAAAATGCAGAATCATAGTTAAACATTATTTGTTGATGTATTACGATAGGGTAGGCAATGCCTACCCTGCCTACCCTGAGGAGCCGCGCCTGTCACTTTTAAATCTGTAGCTTGATCATTATTGGATTTTTCAACAATATCTTTTCTGCCACAAGAATTGTCTCCGACTTCAAGACATGCTTCTTTAACAAACTGTTACAAATTCGTTTGATATACATGCTTAGGCTTTCACGGCCGGCGTTAATCCAATAGATGGTAGATTTCGGGCTTGTAGGCCGTGGCCCAATCGATGAATTGTCTAACGTTTCGCCCAACTCAGTCTTGGGGGAAACGTCAGACAATTCATCGACTGGACCACGGGATACAAGCCCGAAATCTACCATCTGTTGAAATTCATTTGAATTTTACGTTTCGAAATCTTAAACTTGTGGCTCTTATAATCACAACCGAAGATTGAACATAGAACTGGACATTTCACTATCACTTCACTGTGGCACTGTTTACCACCAAGCTTACACCGCCAGTGTCACTGAACTAATGCATCGACAATGACAGTTTCGAATTAACGAAACGTGAGGCAAGACAAGAACCCTTCCCCTAGATGTGCAGTGGCAACTCTTCACCTGAAAGGCTGATGGTGGGGGATGTTGCACAATTATGTATGTGCAGAATTCATTGCGTTTCTGTCCACGAAGGAGTGAAGTTCCCTAGCATAGCTTTAGTGCATATTGCTAATGACATATATGTATAACAATTAGCATTATAACGAACAAACCGCTTTCGCTATAATTATGCTCATGTGCCAACACTAACTTTCATATGAACTGCAACTATTTCAGCTACGCGCTGTTGTAGCGTCTCGCGCCAAACTGACGCGTCTATTCCCCCTCCCAAACGCTGCAGAAAGGGAGGGAAGGAAAGCAGCTTCCCCTATGCGCAATTACCTCACGACCCTCACGACTTATACCTATTGTCGATAGCTTGTTTCCGCTTTCCCATTCTTGAAGACATCGGCAGAGATCAGTAAACGCTTTTCTCCGGACCTAGATTTAATTTACACTTATTAAAATCGCCTGCGGCAACAAAAATCAAAAGCTGAATAGTTTAATGTGGCGTGTTATAGTTATGATCAAAAGAAATGCTATGTAATGCACTGTAATATGGAATAAGGCATAAAACTACTTATTATCATTCACATTGTTATAAAAAGATAGTAGAGGCCGCAGCGTTGCTCGCATTGTTGTCTTTTATCGTGGACATATTTCCGTAATTCTCTCTTTCTTGTTTGCTTCTTCTCTTCCTTCCCATTTCATTCTCCTTCACTTCTCTTTCTCCTCAGTTTTACTCTCCTTACCACTTTTCCATTCTGTTTCACCCTCTGATGTCATGTAAACTTCTTTTCCTCTATTTACCTCCAATTGCTTTGGTTGCATTCTTGTAGTAGTAGTAGCAGCAGTAGTGGCGGCGGCGGCGGCGGCAGCAGCAGCAGTAGCAGCAATAACCATAATAATAATGATGACGACAACGATAACGTTAACGATAAAGATAGCGGTAACGATAAGGATAACGATAACCTTAACGATAACGATAAGGATGATGATAATGATAACGACAACGACGACAGCGAGGGCGACGATGACGACGATAACGATAATAATGACGATGATTAATAATAATAATAATAATAATAGTGACAATAATAATAGTAATTTCCAAGCCCTTACATAGCGACCAGGTCCTAAAATATGTTACTATTGTTTAAGCTTACTGTATTCTCCTATTCTCCTGTGTACCTGTGAAAATTAAAAAATCCACAGTTTTCTTCTAATTGCTTTGAATTTTTTTCCACACACTCAGAACATAAAGTAAATAGTATACACAAAATTTCAATGTAATATGTCAAACCATTTTTAAAATATTAATATATTTATTACTAATAAATAACTTTTTGATATGCTCATATAAAATGACCCTTGGACCCTACAGTTTATTATATCTCTCCTAAATTTTTAATTTCAGCTCAGTATACGAATATAAAGAAATTGTCACATCAAAATTGCTTAGATTTAATTAGTTTAAAAGAAAAAAAGTTTTGTGTACTATTTATCAATATTTTCAATTTTTTTCAGTATGAGTTATAAAAAATATTTAATTTCAGCTCAATTGTTTAACATTTTTTAACTAGCACACAACAAATTTTAATTTCTTGATCTCTGAAGGTCTCTTGAAAATCACAAGCTAATAAGTTATAAACTAGGGTCCAAGAAGCATTTTGAACAGTGAAAAATGCTGAAAAAAAAAAATAAATGAGAAAAATCAATTTTAAAGTTTAACAGTATGACTTTGTTCTTTAGCCAAATGCAATCAACTTAAAATTCCCCAGCACCATATGTGGGACTCTGTTGCTTTCTTCTTGGCCTGAGTAGCATTCTTTTTGAGAATTTTACGTTTACTTGGTTGTTTCTTAATATGAAAACTTTCCTTTCACCTTCACATTGATCACAGAATGTAGAAATTTGTTGTTCTTAGCTAACCTCTACACTATGCACTTTCGCAAATTTATACACAAAATTGATAAAATATCTGCTTGTTACAGCTCTATTATAGACTAACAAACAACTTAGAACCTATTAACTGGAACACTGAAACGCCTGCCAAGATTATAGAATTACACAACACTGACTGCATTTCTCTGTATGGAACCAAAACGTGTGTCAGATTCATGGCATTCAGCTTGAATATCAAATTCTTTTCAGCACAACCAACGTACAACCTTTCTGAAGCAAAATTCCCTGCAAGAGACTAAAATCAAAGCCAATGAAAAAGAAAAATGCATTTGAAAGCTGTAGCGACAAAGTTCAGCAAGTAGCGCTCACCTGCACTAACACATTTGAATGCCCTCCTGGGGTTTTAAAAATGGCTGATATTGAGAAAACTAAAGTGTGCAGTTAAAGTAAAATGTACAAGCATAATGAAAAATGCAAAAAGTAAAAATCAAAATTTTTGGCAATTTTCATCAAAGTTCACCGGTACATTGCCTTAATATCAGAAAGTATACCCATCTGATCTTGTCGTAGTTTAGGCATATCATATTTATTAAAATGCCTTCATACAGTACTCTGGAGCAGGCAGTAACCCAGACCTCTTGTTAGCTACAACAGATATTGTTTCAAAAATTAAAAAATAGTTTATAGAAGACCCAAGTTCTGGTCACAGAGCAGTAATTGCTGATATAAAACTACATAATACAAATGTCAGTCAACATCACATGAATCTGTATTGGAACTTCAAAAGAGCAGATTGGAACAAATATAAAACTGAATTGGAACATAAATTTAAAGAACAAACAAACTAACTACTGCATGACTAACCAGCTCATGTGAACAAAAATTTCTGTAACATAACCCTAGAAACTGCAAAAAAACATATTCCTCGTGGAAGAATAAAAAATTTCAAACACCTTTTGGAACCCCAGTTAAAAGAACTGAAAAAGCAAAGGGATATAGCTAGAAATACAGCTGAAGAAACAAAAAACATATCGGATACACAAATATGGCAAAAGAAATGTGCCTCACTAAAACAAGAAATTAATACAGCTAAAAAGAATCACTTTAATTATTTCTTAGAAATAATGGATTATAGGTGGATTATAGGACAGATGGTAACAAAGCCCATAAGTTCATCAAAAATGGCAAGGACCGGAAAGAAAACAATAGCACACATATCATACACAACAATAAATATTAACAAATGATGCAGTCGTAGCTGAAACATTCAATAAATATTATGCTAATTCACATAAATTAACAAGAAATAATAAAAAGGAACGTAAACAATTTAAGAAAGATTTGAAACAAGAAACAGAATGTGATCCAAACACTCAATGCAATATCTTTTTTCGAAGTTTTAATATGCAAGAATTGAACATTGCAATTAATAATCTAAAAAACAAAATGCCTCCTGGACCAGATCATATAAATCCAGAGTTCACAAAAAACCTTGGAAAACAGCAAAACAGCTACTAAAACTCTACAATCTACCCTGGAAAACCACTGTACCTGCTGAATGGAAAAAAGCAATAACTGTCCAGAAAGATAAAACAGCCTCAAAAATAAAAAAATTATAGATCAAAAGTTCTTACTAGCATAATAGCAAAAGTGATGGAAAGAATGGTGTCAAATAGGTTAAATTGGTTTCTAGAATCACAAAATTTAATTTCCCCACATCAAGCTGGATTCAGAGAGTTCCACTCTACAAATGAACAAGTCTTACATTTCAGTTAAGAAATCAAATACTCCTTCAATAGAAAACAAAATAATGTATCAGTTTTTATTGATTTCCAAAGTGTGTATGATACTGTATGCAGAACAAAACTACTAAGAAAGTAAAAAAAATAGGGATACAAGATCCAATGATTTTCATGGCTATATCATTTCCTAAATCAATACTTTATTGATACCAGATGTGGAAGGAATATATCAAAATATAAACAAGTACACCGTGGCTTACCACAAGGCGCAGTGTTCAGCACTACACTTTTAATATATTTATTAACTATCTACCAGAAGAATCAGGTGTGAAGTGTGCACTATTTGCTGATGACTTAGTAATGTGGACTTTAAAATCAAAAAGCAAAGTCACAGAACAATGCAACAATGCTTAACCAACCTACAAAAGTGGACCAAAGAAAATTTAAGGGGGCAGGTACAGCTTAAGGGGTATAAAAGTTAGTAATATTCAATAATTAATTCCTATGAATTGAACAATCAAATAAAGTTGCTATTCATACCATAAAACATAGTGGTTTTTCCACACGAGATAAACCTAATTTCAATTTCAAAAAATTAAATTTCCGTGCCTAATTAAGTTATTCAAAATGGCAGCTCATTACTGTACTGGAATCATGATTTCCTTAATATACTGGCTATTTTTAAAGATATTTCAATTCTGTTTTTTTTTATATTAAAGCTTAAGCTTTGTGTTAGAGAAATGACCAGAACTAGACTTCTTTCTGCATAAACAATATTAAAAATGTATTTTCAAAATTTTAGAGCAAATTTTATAGATTATTTAGTAATAAATCATTCTTTTTCAGAAAAATTATTAAACAGAGGAGCATAATTCTGGTCAGTTCCCTAGATTGTGTATACAGTTACATGCACAAGAAGTTTTATTTAAATACATTGAGTAGTTTTAGAACTATCAAGGAAATAGTTTAGAAAAATGTACTTTTTGAGAAATAAGCTTTAAAACTTTGATATCAAACTTTGGGTACTGTTTCAAAATGTGAAAATGATCAAAATCCTCCAGGAGCATATGATGTTCCTTCCTTTGCTGATTTCTTGGCTGCAGCATCTAATTTCAGTCTCTTCCTACACTGTCTGGCTTCTTTAGTACTTGCAAGTGCCCTTTTTATATCTTACCCAATGCTTATTCTCAGAGTGTGCAAAAATTTTCTTCATCCCCTCCACTTCCATTGCCCCTGCTGTTCCTTTATGGTTTATGGGACATTTATTTTCATGTCCCTCCCACCATTCTGCATGCTCTGGTGTGTTGTTCTTAGCCTTCCATTGTTCACATGCTTTGCAGTGAGTAGACAATGTTTTGGTATCAATCACCTTACCAGATTTGTTGCATATTACTGTACACACTCCATGATGTGATGAATGTCCCCTAGTTAGCCAGGTTCCATCACATGACACTGACAAATCTCTGCTGTTACTGAGAGCAATTTCTTCTGCCACAGCTGCACAAACTGATTAATTTTTTATTGCCTTAGTTGCACCGTTTATGTGGTTATTGATTATGTTGTAAGTTGATTTCTGAACTGGTGGTCTCATGTTCATAAGTCCACAAAACACTTTCAGTCTTGCTAAGCCTTGCCCAATGCATCTCATAGAATACACTGCCCTTTTGTTGATAGAGTAGATATTGCTTTTACTACCTGACATTGGGCTATTATAAAAAGAACCAATTTCCCCACAACTGTCACATACTATACATAACTTACAACCTAACCCTGAAACATTATTTATACTTATATCTATTAATCCTCCACACACACAGCGAAGACACTTCACTAATGTATGTTGTTGTTGTTGTTGTTGGTTTATTTAATGACGCTGTATCCAGTGTATTCTGGATTTCCGCGTCTGGTGTCTTTGATGAAGTAGAGATGTAGATGTAACATAAGATGTAATTTGAATATACATATGTTCTTATTATGCTGTTAGTATTAGAGTTTCATTTTACATTTTTTGAGAAAACGAAGAAGAAGTGGTGCTATATAATGTATTTTCCAATTTAGAAGTGAGGAAATATTCCAGGGACTGTGTCCAATACGTGCACATATGTGTGAATAAAGAGTTGTCGAATGTTGGTAATTTTTAGGGCATTGAAAGAATATATGATCTGCATCGCCAAACTGACCACACTCACAGCAATCTGTATCGCGTTTTCCGATCTTAAATAAATAAGCCGGTGTGGGTGCTACGCCTAATTTCAATTTTGTTGCCAGAGATATAGCCTCTTTATCTACATTTCCCACTGAAAACCATGGTGTTTTAGATGATTTAGGTAGATGGAAATAAGTATCGATATGATGAGTAATATGTTGTCGGACGTCCTGGATGTGTATTCCTGGTGATGGATTTGGGGGAGAATTATTGGCAGCTGCTTTGGCCAGTTTATCTACGTACTCATTACCTGTTATATTGGAATGTCCAGGTATCCATATCATATGTGTCATGTTATGTCGTTGATCTAAAGAATCTAGTTCGTGGAAACATAATATTTCCCACCAATCAAGAGAAGGTTTTATTTGGAATCTATTAAGAGTTTGTATAGCACTGTAGGAATCGATACAGAGTAGGATTGTGGAATTATGTCTATGACGTAAAGAATATAGAGCTTGGTATATTGCGTATATTTCTGTTGAATAATTAGAAAAATAACGTGGAAGAGTGAATGAGTCTCTGGTATCCGTGGTTTGATTGAAATATGCAGCTCCCGCCCCATGGTCAGATAGTGATCCATCAGTATATATAATCTGAGGGGGTGATTGTAAAGATTGAGAAAACTGGTCTAGGAAGTATGCAAACTGTTTAGGGGTAGTAACATCATGTTTTTGCCAGTTAGACAGAATAAATTTGGTTTTAGGGATCAGTTGATCATATTTGAGATAATATAAGGGAGGTCTCCTATGGGACATCCCTCCCTGGAATGATTTGAAAGCTTTAAATATTTTTAAATATATCGGTGTCTGCTTCCGTGATCCTATTTTGCACTGTAAACGGATATTAAGGCCTAGTTGCAATTTAGAGAACAGCGGTGTCTCTGTGAAGAGAAAGAGTTTTGCTATAAAAGGAATAGTTAGGGTTATCTGCCGTTCGGCGAAATTTTGTATTGCTAATTCGGCAAAAACTTTTTGAGTAGCAGGTTTACCGCCGATCCCTAAAATGAGTTTACCAATTTGATAAATTATGGATGTAATTTTATTTTGCATTCCAACTGGATATGCAGTAATAGTGATGGCTCCGTAATCTATTTTCGATTGGCAAAGGGCTTTAAATATGATATATAGGTATCGTGGGTGTGCTCCCCAATGTCGACCTTGTATGTATTTAAATATGGGAACGGTTGATCTAAGGGTGGAGTGAAGATACGCAGCATGATTTTTCCAGGATAGTTTATGGTCAAAATATAAGCCTAGGAATTTGGTTGACTGCGTGAGAGGTATAGGATGTCCGTCAATATGTAACGGTGATTGTAAAATTGGTGTGCCGCGTTTAAAGAAAATAGAATGACTTTTACTAACATTGAGTTTTAACCCTAGTCGTAGGAGGGTTTGCACTAACAAGTCTAAGTCATGTTGTAACTTGTGTGTCGATAAACGGATTTCCTGAATCGTTGCTGGAGAGTAAAGGAGGATATCATCAGCAAAAAGGAGCAGTTGACTCTGTTTAAAAGGAAGAGTACTAAGTTCCTGGATATAAATAATAAATAGTAGCGGACTTAGAGGAGTACCTTGGGGTAATCCTTGAGAACTGTAGCGAATTTGGGTGTATGAGTAGTGTAGATTTAATTGAATTTTACGGTCAATAAACAGGTGGTAAATACATCGTACTATAGGTGCTGGAATGAAAAGTTTCCTTAAAATAGGGATGAGGATGTCCAACTGTACAGAATCGTATGCGTGGGAAATGTCTAAGAAGTGGGCTAGAAGTCCTCGGTTGTGGGTCCAATTGACGTGTATGTCATGCGTTAGTTGAAGTAGGTTGTGATGTGTGGAGAATAGTTTTCTGAATCCGTGTTGTCCTTTGGGCCAAAAACCGTAACGTTCCATATAAAACGTGAGTCGGGTTTTTAGAATTTGTTCAAATAGTTTCCTTAGTGTGTTGGCTAGGACAATCGGTCTATAGTGATTTGCTGCCCTTCCTGTTTTATTTGGTTTCAGAAGTGGTATGATGTAGAAGTGTTGCCATGAATCTGGGATATGACCTGTGTAAAGAATGTATGAATACCCATGTGTAATCAAAAGATTTAAGGTATGTGGAAAGTGTTTGATCATTTCGTATGATATTCTATCTGGTCCTGAAGCGGTGGATTTATGATGTGAATTAAGTGCATTAGATAGTTCGTGTGTTGAAATAGGTGACATGAGTGCTAGTGCACCCTCAAATAAAGGCTCTTCCTGTGTCACGGAATTCAGAAAAAGAGGATTGTTACGTACCGAGTCTGGAGTGTGTTGTTCTAGAAATTGTTGTTGAAGATGTATGTCCATGACTATGGGATTAGTAGGGTGTCCGGTATGTCGTGTGAACCAACGTAGTTTACGCCACATTGTGGAGGTAGTAATTGATGGTGACAATTCCGTACAGAATTTTCGCCAACCTTTGCGTTTATGGTAACGGATGATGCGTCGAGTGGATGCGTATTGTGCTTTTAAAACTATAAATTGGTTACAGGTTGGTGTTTGACGGTATTGGTTTAATGCTAATCTACGTTTAGCAACTGCCTCGGAACATTCTGGAGACCACCAAATGGGTTTGTACCTAGTTGTATTGGAAGAGTGTATCCGAGTTGGAGATATATGTGATAGTACCGTTGCTACAATGAAAGACACGTGATCCATAGGATGTTGTGTTGGGTATGATTTGTTAGATGTTAATGAAGTTGCTGTTAGCCTGTTGGTAAAATCATTCCAATCCAGTATTTGTTGACGAGGAATGGAAGGTCGACGAGCATCTAAAGTAGGTGGTTTGTCTATATTTATAAATATGGGGAAGTGATCACTTCCCATAGAATCAAGTCTTACTCTCCAATGGGTATTTTGCCATAGCGATGATGATATCAGTGATATATCTGGATATGAGGGAAGTTGATGAGGAGGACCAAATCGGGTTGGTGAGTCGTCATTAAGCAAAAGGAAATGTTGTTCTATTAGCTGATGAAGAAAGGAAAAATTATGTTGAGAACAACGAATTTGGTTCGGAGTAAGGCCAAGATTAAAATCGCCACAGATTATGGTGTTTTTGTTTGGAAGTAATGGTATATGATTCATCCAGAAAGTACGAGAAATATAATGTTGTGGAGCATTATAGATTGCTATTAGTTGCAAACTAGGAAGTTGGAGCAATATGGCCTGAAATTGCTCGTCGAAACTGTTGATTGTTTGAAAAGAGGACACCAACAAAGAAGGATGAAGAAGAACCATGATTCCTCCTCCTCCCCCATGCAAGCGATCCTGTCGGATAACCTGGAATGGAGGATATCGAAATGTTTGTTGAGGGGTTAGCCATGTTTCTGAAATCACTATAATGTCTATGTGATATCTCTCTAAGAGATGTTGTAGATCGTGTAATTTTGGCTTTATGGAACGGGCGTTCCATTGAACTATCGTGAAAGGACCCATGCTATGAGTGTGATCAATTTAGTTAGCTCTGATTGAGGATATCAATTTGCATAGAAGTTGATTCAAGGCCTCGCTCGGAATGGGTTCATTTTTTCTGGTGAGTTTTCCCATTTCTTCTAGATAATTGAAGAACAGTTGACTGTCCACTTTTTGAGTGGACAAAGGAGAAAGGGAGGGTTTAATAGGAAGTGTCTCGGAAGATGTCTCCTGGCGTTCTTGGTTTTGTAGATATATGGGAGTATGTGATTCACGGGTACTATTTCTCCCCGTAAAGTAGAAAGGTTGATTGGACGGAATCTGGAAATGTGGTTTAGTGTTATTCGATTTGATTCGTTTCTGTTGTGGAGGTGTCTGGGGTATCTCGAAGGGTTTATGTTTGTAAGGTCTTGTAACAGTATTACGAATTATGATGGGTTTATCTGGGATGAATTGATTCATTTTGGTAGAAACGGGGTTTGTGTTGTGTGGATCTGTTTGGCTATGTAATTTACTAGCGTATGACTGGTCCCCACGAATTAACTGTATAGCTTCGTATCTTGAGATACGTAAGGATGATATTTTATCAGTGATTGCTTGTTCGCGCAGAAAAACTGGGCAATGTCTGTCGTTGGCACGGTGTGGAAGTGTGCAATTATTGCATTTCAAGATGTCGCTATCACAATCTGAGGTGATATGGTTGTCTGCACAACGCATACATGTGGTATTACCACGACATGTTTTGGTAGAATGACCGAATTTAGCACATTTGAAACATTGTAATACTCTTTCTTTGTAAGGTGAAATTGGAAACTGGCTGTAATATAAGCGAAACTTTCGTGGGAGCATTTGCGATCTAAAGGTTATTAGGCATGTTTGAGTGGGTTCGTAGGTTATTGTCCCATTATCTGATAGCACACGTCGTTTAAAACGATATACATGTTGTATTGGATAGCCTTCTATAGTTTGTCCATATTTTTGGATTTCTGTTTCTGTGATTTCAGTGTCTATGTTATGTATAACTCCTTTTGTGTGTATATAGTGATGTGGTATATATGCCTTCAGCTGGTTTTTCGAAGCAAAGTCTGAATTGAGTAATGCATTAGCGGCAGATGCGGAGGGTAGAAATACGGCTCATCTTTACAAACGTTCCCTTTCTGTGATGCAACCACCTGCAATCTGGCAGTAACATAACAATGACATACGCCGCTATCGCGTAGCGCAACTCCATACATTATTACTGGCTCGTTCTTTATTATTATATTATTATGAGCCGAAATGGATTTATTATTTTTTATCCATTATTATGGATTATTATTATACGTTACGCTGGCTCGTAACATAATGACATACGCCGCTATCGCGTAGCGCAACTCCATACATTATTACTGGCTCGTTCTTTATTATTATATTATTATGAGCCGAAATGGATTTATTATTTTTTATCCATTATTATGGATTTGAGCCGAAATGCATTTATTATTATTTTTAATCCATTATTATGGATTATTATTATTATTATTGTTATTATTAATATATTAGATTTATATTATATATATATATATTATATTTAATACTATTATATTATTATATTTATATTATTTTTATTAATATTTAAATATTAAAATATAAATATTTATTTATAAATTTATATTAAAATATTATAAATATTTAATTATATTTAATACTATTATATTATTTTTATTAATTATCGTTCTTTTTTATTTATTGATTTTATTTATTTATTTATTTTTTTTTTTTTATTTTCGAGTGGAGAAAAAATCCATTTACGGAGCTTCTTCCTTGCACCAAGCACAATAGCATAATGACGACTCCCGCAAAAACATTCAAACTCACTGTTGGCAACAAAGTCCTAGGGACATTTTGCTGTTGGCAGCGTTGCATTAACACAGCAACTTCGGCAACTTTCGTGACCATTCGTACACACTGCCGAATGGGACTTAGCCGAAATTCTGACCAACTCATCGCGGGAACCTTTCTAAAGATTATCCAGAAATACTTCTAATCTATTTTTTCCTGTTTTTATAATTTTCTCTACTGCTAGATTTTGGTGATTTTCGAATATTAGTTTGCCCAATTTAAGTGGATGTAGTTGGGTTATGGTACCCACTGAACTAGTTAATACTACTATAAATGGTGCAGTATCTTGATTATCGTATTGTAAAGTTGGTTTAACTATTTCTGTATTCGAATCAATTACGGGGGAGATATCCATAGTCACTGGAATATTTTTCTCATGTTCGAGAACGTCCGAAAGTGGCGGGGGAGCCTCCCCCGCCATAAGGAAATATAATTTACACTATCACACGTGTGATGAATATGTGCACCGAATAGAAATCAAAATGGCTACTACTCGACACTGAACTAAAGTCACTGAACACAGCTTTCTTGGTACACTCTTCGACTATTATCGAGCTCCAACGTTACTGGAATCTGAATGTACTATAAGCTTCAAGCGATTGCTTCTTTATAACTAGTTTTAAACTAAAAACTGTGATGCGATGAAATCGAATCTAAGCTGGCAATTACATCACCATCAACAATGTGTTTATCTACGTACTCATTACTCATTTTCACTGTTTATGTCTTTGTATGCTGATTACCATGGAAACACTTCTTTCGTTGTTTGTACGCCGTCTTTTTATTGCCCATTTTAACTTGTTTCTGATACTAATTTCGCTACTTGCACTGGAATCACAAAAAGAAAAAATTTCATATGCTTTCTGTTTTCACCAGATAAAAACAAACAAAAGAACAGCGAATACAACATGGCAGAAGTATGAGAAATATAACCTTCAACGCATTGCGCACAGCATGTATGAAACATTTCGCTTCCAAACTCACCAAAATTGAAAACAAATAAAGATTTGGGAAACTACTGCCTAAAAATGGGCGTGGCTCTCACTGACATGACCTACTTAATGACGCAGCATCTGGTCTTTTAAATCATTACACTTAAACTAATGCAGATATCCGAAAAAAATTTTCTGCAACACATTCTTAAATGTTTGTTGCATACAATTACACACATTTTCAAAAATCGGTTTTTTGAAAATTTTTAGCTGTACCTACCCCCTTAATGACTATTAATACAACAAAATCAAACCACCAAATCTTTTCACTAAGAAAAGACCACTAAAAATAAAACTAAATTTTGAGGGTCAACGGTTACCAGAAACAAAGGAAGCAAAGTATTTGGGAGTTATATTTGATACCAAACTTACGTGGACCAGACAAATAGAAAATGTAATACAAAGAGCAGAAAGGTGCCTTTCACTGTGAAAATGTCTAACAGGAATGAAGTGGGGATGTTCCAGAGCAACTCTTAACACGACACACATTGTATATATAAATCCATTATTTACTTACTTACTGCAGCGAAGTTCTTGTAACAGCAAATACCAAAAAAATTCAAATCTTTCGAAACCAAAGTCTGGGACTAATTACAGGTGCTATCAAAACCCACCAATACCAGCTATGGAAATACTAACCAACCAATGCTCCATTGAATATGAAATAGAAAAACAGCTCTTATTCAACACAAAAAGTTGATCAGACTCCCATTCAATACATTGAACAAGAGAAATTTTACACATACGCTAAAGACTCAGCAGAGCTTTCTTTCCAAAATTCAAGACATCAAGAAGAATGTAGACCTTCGTAATTCAAAGGAAAACTTTATATCTAAAGTCAATCCGACACATACATTAGACATCACATATTATTTCACCTGACAGAAGAAGTTAAGAAAAGTGATGCTCCAACTAGTGTTCTAAAATTAGGTATTGGCATTACAGACAATCCATACGAGATTTCCGGAACATGAATGACTCCATATTTATACTGATGGATCACTGATATCAAACTGAGATGGACCAGGGGCTGGAGTCATGTGTCACCTCTTTTCATATTACAAATCATTAAGTTATGGAACTACAAACTTTAATGGAGAAATTGAAGCAATTCGAATGGCCCTACAAAATCTTTTGTATAGAATTTCACATTTTCATCAGGCAGTTATTCTCTGAGATTCCAGGGTGGCAATTATATCAATTACTTCCAAGTTGTCATCAAAAAACCAAACAATTACACAATGTTGGAAAATCCTTACCCATCTAACAGCACTTCAAAAACACCTAGCTTCCAATGGATACCAGCTCACTGTGGACTGAGTGGTAATGACAAAGCTGATTTTCTTGCAAAAAAGGGTACCAGCAGTATACAGAAATCTATAGTTAAACTACCATTTTATGCAGCTTAAAGGTTAGTCAACTCTGAATTCAAAGAAATTATTGCACAATATTACTATGAAAAATAAAAAATGGGAACTACCAAACATTCAAACAGTAATTCCTGAGTATCCTCAAAAAACGGCAGTTGCAACCTTCAGATTGATTACAGGACATGATTGTCTGGCAAAATATTTAACACTAGAATTGCAGCGAATCTTATAATACCTAAACTGAAGGAGGGGTCATTTTGACTCCAACAATGGAATACACACACAGATGTGTACACTAAAACTAATTCATTTTAATCTAATTTAGATTATTATTTGTAACAATTAATAGCGGTATTTAACATATTGCTTTAATATTAAAACATAATAACAAAAGCTTATCTACACATAGGGAAATAGCAGAATCCCTTAACAAGTTTTATGCTCAGTCACAAAGAATACCCCAAGCGTATAAAAAACAAGATAAAGCTATCCAAAAAACTATCAGAGAAACTAATAAGTCAAAAGATATACGAAATTATATTTTTATTCAGGATTTTAACGAAATAGAACTAGATTTAGCAATAGAACAATTACAGAACAAAAAATCTCCAGGACCTGACAAGATCCACCCAGAGTTTATTAAAGACCTTGGCAGGAAAGGAAAAGAAATCCTACTTAAACTGTATAAAACGTGTTGGAGAATGACTGTACCTTCCGACTGGAAAAAAGCCATTATCATCCCAATTTTAAAGAAAAACAAACCCTCAAACAATATTAATAGTTTCAGGCCAATATCTTTGACCAGTGTTATTGCAAAAGTGATGGAAAGAATGGTGGCATCTGGACTTAACTGGTTCCTAGAATATTACAACTTAATTAATAGTTCAATAGGCATTTCCTCCACTTTTTGGTCGGTGTTGGTCCTGTTGACTCTTCTGCTATTTGCTCTTCTAGTGCCTTTTCCTTGCTCACTTCTTTTACAAGCTGAAGGATGAACTTCTTTCCTTCCACCTTTGTATCTCTTACTTGATTGTAAATGACCCATGCATAGATAGCAGCACTGTCTAATATATGTATTATAGAAAACATGTATTGGCCGCCTCCTGCATTCTACTATAGTAGTATATTTATGTGTCACTTGGTCTATTACATCCACTCCAAGTTTGGTAGCATTATAGAAAGTAACAGTTTCTGGTTTTTCCTTTGTTTCTTTGCTCACTGCTACTTCAGCATGTAAAGTGCTAAGAACAATCACGTTCTTATTTTTATTTACTTGATAAACTGTCAGGGTGCAGTTTCTGTTGCCAGCCTGTTGCAAAATGGTACTGGAATATAATTTAGCACTGGGTTTCTTTAGCTTACCAGGGATTTCATGGCGAGATTTGTTTATTGTTCCTACCATGACATTTTCTTTGATTGGAGCTTTTTGACAAGTTGAAGAGAGGTGAAGAAATTGTCTGTTGTTACATTTCTTCCTGTTAATTTAAATATATATCACCAATTTGGTAATGCTACATAAATGCTTTGTTTCATTACCTTTAATGAAAATGTGCTAGATATAGTAACAAATGTGTAAATAGCTATGCTGTAGTATTTTCTTTTTAATGCAGATGCACCATTGACAGTAGTTATACATTACAGTGATGTAATTTAGAATGAGATTTAATACATAAATGTTCTGTTCTAAACAAGACTAGGAGAATTTATGGGGAAGCAAGAGACAAATGGTTTAGGAAAATAAAGCAATATTAATTATGTTAAGGTCCATCATGCATAAAAAAACCACGGTGTTAAAATGTAGGGTGGAATAACTGGGAAAAAAAATAGCAACTCAAAGTTATGTATATGAAAATTGTAGGAGTTTTGTACAGTATTATTATGGAACATAAATACTACTACTACTACTACTACTACTACTACTACTACTACTACTACTACTACTACTACTACTACTACTACTACTACTACTACTACTACTACTACTACTACTACTACTACTACTACTACTACTACTACTACTACTACTACTATTACTACTACATTTCTTCCTTGATTTGTAAATGGCTCCATGAGGTGCATAACAATATGTTCTCCCAGAGTTTACGTTTCAGGTCGGCTGTCATCCATTCCTTAAGGGAAGGCATTGCAGACATATCTAGATGCTACGTCAGCAGCAATCCAGAATTTCAGTCTATATTTGTCAGGCTTGTTTGGCATAAATTGCGTAAACCTACACCGTGTTTTGCTTGGAAGCAACTGTTCATCAATGGTTAGATTTTCACTTGGACGGTAACAGTGAAGACAGTTTCCCACAAACTTGTTCCAAATTTCTGAAACAAGGGAATACTTGTCAGTTGGTAGACGTTCACCATGTGTTGATTTTTCATCAAAACGGAGGAATCTGAGTAGCTCCTGATATCTGTCTCAAGGCATTGTGTCCTTGAAGATACCAGGCCCCCAAGAGTGCAACCAAAGATCATCCACAGACATACCTTTCGGACATAGTACACCCAGGGCATACATGATGGCTATCATTTTTTCCAGCTCCTCGAGAGACACAGTACAGTCGTTATTTCTCAGTTCTCTCCTAGCATTTGATTCTGTGTATTTCTTCATGAGATGAAGCACAGATTCATCAAACAGCAAACAAAAAGCACTGATTCCAGAGTCATTCACTCAGTGATAAGCATATGCAGTGGGTCCTCCTTGCTCCTTTAGGATGTTTACAGCAGCTCTTCTTCCAGGCAAAGTTGACGACGAGTTGATAATCTCCCATTCACGCCCATCCCTGGCCACCATTTTTACTGTGGCTGTACTTGAGTCTCACTTTGGCAAGATGCTTGAAGCGAGAGCTCGGGGACCTTCATATTTCCATCTTCCATAGACAATGAACTGTCGCTGTCACTAGAATCATTCTCCCTAGTTTCTAACACATCATCATCTGTATTTGCAAAATTGATTTCTGATTCAACATCAGAATCTTCTAGAAAAATATGCCGCATCTCGTCATCTGAGAAGCCACGTTCACGAAATATAATTCAAAGTGACTGTCTTCAAGAAACGATACTGCCTAAATAAGCTGCCACTATGCAATAACAGTGAAATGTTTACACCAACTGATAAAATGCACATGTAAGGATACAACATATACCGCTGTTCGACACGGAAAATTGTTGATTTGTGTCCCTGCATTGTTGTGTCATTTATAGTTCGCCGAATTGTTGCTACTATACGGGGTCAAGTTGTTGTAGTGTTTAACGCCCGCTTTTACTACTACGGCACCGCAGGCGGTGACACTGATGATACATGAAGATGGAGCACCGGTGGAATGAGATGGCGGGGGAAACCGGAGCACCCGGAGAAAACCCACCCTGACGCCGCTTCGTCCACCACGAATACCACATGCGGGTCCCTGGGATCGAACCCGGGCCGCCTACGTGTTAGGCGAGCGCGCTAAGCGCTCGGCCACGGCGCCGCCATACGGGGTCAAAATGACCCCTCTCGCTGTTCTGGGAGTAGTGAAATCTGAAGAAAAAATACAAATATCTGAAAACACTATAAAGGGTTACATTTGAATAGAGGTCGTTTTGACCCCTTCCGCCGTTCTAGTGTTAAACAGAATTGGGATATATTCTTCACCACTCTGTCCTCTATGTGATCTGCAAGAGGAGATGGACCAAGATCACCTTCAAATATGCCTAGTCACTTCTAGTGCCCCATCCATCAGTGAAATATATTGGAGAGCAAGAGGATTAATGACTTCATTGTCAGAAATCCAGCATTAGCTAACAACAACAATTTATTAAAATGCTAGTGACTGCTCTGCGGCAAGATGAAAACCTTGAGTACAGAAACCCAACGTTTAACGAACCCGCGTCATCGACAGTAGTATAAAATATGGAGATTCTATTCTATTAGTGATGTTTTGAAAACCGTTATTAACTTATAAATATTAATGTGAATTTAAATATATAAAATACTTGACAGCACACTTAATTGTGCCCGTTCCGTATGGCTGTTTAGACGATCGTTACTTATATTGCGATGTTACACGTACCCGCAAAGCGGTAAAGAAAAATTCCAATAACTCTTTAAATATTCGTCCAATCGAAATGTTGCGTATTACAAAACTTAACATCGTGGGCAAAAGCATTTGCTAAGGAACATTTTTGCAAAAACTCCCAAAAAAGGCAAGTTATTTTGATTTATTCAATTTGGGCCCTATTAGAAACCTCCACCTCAATGGTCTATTCTTTAAGTGGGCCAACTATCAAAGGTAGTATACATACCAATTTTCATAGAAATCGGTTTGGCCATTTTTGCGTGATGATGAGGTAACACAAATAGCAATAAAGTAGGATATGACGGGGGGGACTGGCAATCCCCACCCCCTCCCAATATTCGCGCCTGTGAACCAGGTTTAACGGTGTTCATTTGATAATTTACATCAGAGACCTCTCGGCGAGGACGCAGGGGGGCTATTGCCTCACTGTACCCTATGCTGAGGTCCGAGATGCCAGTCCGCCTGAAGTTACACCTCTTCCGGGCTCTTATAATCGCCCTCATGCTTTACGCCTGTGAAGTGTGGGGCATGGCAGCAGGTAGTTGGCTCCTGTGGCTCCAACGGACGCAGAATAGGGGACTTCGGTCCATCTTTTCTGTTCCCATAGCTTTCCCCGTGAGACTACTTCACGAAGCCTCATTTCTTCCATACGTGGAGGATGAAATTAGGCGCCGGGCAGCAAAATTCTACAAGTTACCAACTCATGAAAGCGCCCTGGTTAGGTCTCTTGGGGACTATGGCCCCAGAATACGCCGATTTAGATCGTACAGGGTTCCCTGCATGGCTTGCGGGTATATCCCATAACCAAGAAGGTAATCCAACAGCAGCAAAAGCTAAACTCCAATTATAGTCCCAACAAAGAGTTGTTCGGCTCAAAATTCAAACCCTCAACAAAATTCAAAATTAAAAGATCTAAAGATCTCAAAACTTTATTTTAAAACTTTTTTCTTCCGAGAGAATGCAGACATTGCTGCCTTCTGTGAGACACTAGTCAAGGGGCAAAATAGCTTCCTTCAAAACAACCACTCACCTAAAACAGAACAATGCCACCCTTAGATACCCATCCCAAAATAAAAAGTCGTATCTGCGGTTAAACCCTAGGTACGCAGCAAAAACCCATCGGGCTGAACCTCAGCCTGCCAGTAGCTCGTGGCGTGGCATTTGACCATTTGATTCTTCCGCTCTTGTCACGTGACCCTTCCGCTTTTACAACTGTTCGCGCATGTTGACTTTCCATTGTTCAACTTCGGAGGCAGTATCAGCGATTTGATTTGTCGAACGAAAAATGTGAGTTCAAATTATGTACTAATTATTTACGCAGCTCTTTTTCTCAACAAGCCTTAATCAAGTCTCATTGAGCGCCACAGTGAGTTTATTTATAGCTGCGATTTAATGGTGTCTTAAATTTGAAGTGTAAAAGCATTTCTGTAAGAAAAGTTCTATATCTGTACGTGTGTCAGCTGATGATTTGTTTACGACTTTAACGGGTATAGTGTATTGTTTACCATTGTGCGTTCTTAAAGCATAGTCCTTTGGAACAAATAAGGAGTGTTGTTTTTTTTTTCTGTTAATGTAATGTTCGTTTAATAAATATAAAATGGATAGTGCATCACACCAAGAATCTGAAAAACCAGAACACAAAATCAGTGATACGAACGTTAAAAAGAACATTCCACCAGCTGGAAAAGGTTGTGCAACCAGAGAAGAATATTTTGCAAGTTTAGAAAAATGGTTACAAGAAGCCTACATGTGGCATATGCTATCCTCTACGTTACCATATGCTTTACTGTCAAGCCAAATGCTTTCTACTAGTTCTGGCGGGCAAGTTCCTTTAGTATACAACACACCGGTACAGGGAGCAACAGTTCAAGGGTCTGATGCATTTCGCTCCCGAAGACAACCTACACAGGGATCCAGAAACTTTCAGCAAAGGACACAAACTACTACAGAAGAAGGTACATTTATTTTAACAATATGTGTGAAAGTTGAAGTCATAAACTCCAAGTTTAGGGTTTGGCATTACATTGTAATACTTCTGCAGTTAATGTTACTATAGATTCAGTTTTGGAATTGTAATTCTATGTTTTCCTTCTACTAACTTGCAAAGTACCTTTTAATATAGTTCCTGTATTTAATCAATTTGTTAAGAACAGAAGGTATACGAAGAGATTTACCATCAATCATCCTTATGTTAAATTAGATATTACTGATTCATGAAAAAACAATTTTCTGTAATATATAGTAGAGGAGTACTATGGCTGTCGCAAAATTTAAAGACAGGTGACTCGATACAAAATTCAATCATAGTCATGCCATGCCTTACTGTGTCGTATAGTTAAACATGCTATGAAATCATGCTGTAAAGCTAATGATATTAATCTCATTTGCACCCACACAATTTATTTGTATAACAGGAAAAAGAATAGAAATAGTTGGCTATCAGCTGCTTTTAAATTTTGCAGCTACTATAGTTGTAAGGATCAATTTGACAATGGTGAAATATGTTCCATTCACGGAGCAGATGGTCAGTTCTTGATCATGCTAAAGTATGATACTCTTAAGGTACCTAATTGCTAATAGCATTTAAAATTGAGTTAAGGAAGAATGAAATGAAGAACATCATGTTTTATTTCTGCAATGTGTTGTATGATACAGCGGTTCACTTATAAGACTTGACTCTGCCGTAATGAAACCTATATTAATTTGGATGCGTAAACTATTGTTTAATTACAGTAGTTAAGGATGGGGCAAAAAATTTAAAATTGAGTTAAGTACTCTAAATGTTTGATGAAATATTCACATTCTGATATACCTCACCTGCTCAATATTTCAGCTTTTGGGATTTCACTATTCTGATGAGCTCTCATCCTTGGATATAAATCACTTTATGCAAAACCTATTCCCTATATTCTTCTATTTGCTTCCAATGATTGAGGTATACATAGTATTCAGCACTCACTTTAAATTGCTTAATCACAAGTTATAGTGTGTTGTAGGCACATTTTTTCAAGTCCGACAGACAACCCAAGAGTAACTATATCATGTGAAAGTTGTTACAATATCTTTATAGTATGTTTTGAATAACATTTAAGCACTTCCGATGCCGGTAACACTGCCAGATTAATTTTTTAACGAGTATTTGTTTCATCAAGTTGCAATGTCAACGTATGATGCCGTTTTCCTTCATTGCCAACCTAAGCACAGGAATTGAAACCCACTAGAATGGCTATGTGTTATACTGCTGCTTCTTCTGCATCTCTCAGTATTGCTTTGCGTTTGGCGTAGTAGAACTGTGAAACTATGTCATGCAGATGTATAAACTCTTATTTCCAGTGTAATAAGGTAAAATGTAAGCATAGAAAGTGAAAATTATCATTTGGGTTTGTTAATGGAGCATTACATAAATGAAATACCTAAATTAGCATTACTTTATATATATAATGTGTGTGTGTGCGGTTCCAGCCAGATGGAAGGAAGAACGATAAAATTTGAATGCAGGAAGGAATACCCACATATGGCAATTAGTACAAAAAGAGATTGCTTTTCAATTTATAAAGTTTAGTTTATTTAATGGTTCTTGAAAAAAAGCTATATTTTGCTAAAAAGTGCATCAGGGCTAATAAAGGAATGTAAGTACTAGTGGCAGTGACATTTCTCAGGGCGGACCAGCAGCGATGTAACTGTCATGACATTATTTAAATGTGTGTTATATTCACATGACTTTCTCAGCTAGTCCCAGGCAAGTTGACTGGTTGTTGCTGCCGCCAAGGGAGAGTTAGAGTGCTGGCTGGAAAAGTCCAACAGCACAAGTGCTAAGCAGACAGAACATAGATTTATGTTGTCAGGTCTTGAAACGTTTTAAGGTTTAAATATGAAATTTAATAAAGTTTATAATCTAATGATATTTAGGGGACTAGCCCACTGATGGCATGTCTCTAGCAAGTACTCCTGTGTGTTCTTGTTACATCAAAGGGAAGTTGGGTTGGGTTTAGTTTTCTTTATATAACCTTAAATTATATTAGGTTAGATTAAATTGAATTAGGTTTTAATGTTTTTATATAGGAAAGCTTAGCTTTCTGATTCAGACCATTTTCATTTCATTTGCCACTTATTCACCTAATTGCAAATGCTTGTGCTTCAAAGTTCTGTGTGTATGAATCAGGTTATTCAAATAAAGGCCTTGTAGCATGGGACCATCCCCATGAAATCCGCTGTGACATATATCACATAAACACGTGCAAGAAAAGAGTTAAATTGCTAAAGGACTATGGAAAAGACTAAAGAACCCACCTTTTGCACGGTTGTGCGCATTTTCTTCTTATTAAATGTTTCTGCTTTCACATTACTTGATTTTCTACAACGTTGCATGTTTTTTTTGTGCATAGGTTGGCACATCGTCATTACACATCGAATGGCACTACAATGATGATGCAGTACTATTATTGTCCGTCGGACTTGACAATTTACTCTTACTATAATGGGGTGCTTTTGCAGGCACCCTTGATGTAACCTCTTATTGCTTGCACTGCTAGATTTTAAAACCAAATTTGAAAATGTCATTTTTTCTTTATTTTTTTTCTCTCTCTAGGTATTGAATATAAAATTCCTCCACTCTGGAAGAGGTTTGTGGCTGAGTTCCTGGATTTCTTGATTCTTTTCTTCTTGAAGTTGGCAGTCACATTTATTGCAGTTGACTTCTTTGATTTTATGTAAGCATGTAAATCATACAATTATATTATATTTTCAGTAAATTACCGTTTCATACCAGATATAAGACCTAATTTTTTAAATGTTGCTTTTAGAGATCTGGAAAAATATGATCTGGATGTGCTTCAGCGGAACGTCAAAATTGATTATAAGGTGGCAATAGAGATGACATCAGAGATACTAATACTTGAGATGATACACAGAATAGCAGTTTGTATTTTTGAGGTAAGTGAAAAGGGTTGATGAAAGGTGAATTGGCATTCATATATGACTGGACTTATCATTGTGCTTTGATTCACTTATGATCATAAATGAAACTGAACTTAGAGAACACTACAGAAAGAACCTCAATGTTTCAGTAATCCAAAATCAATGTACAGTTACTTTCTCAAGAACTTTTCTGAGATTCTTAAGAATCTTGCTTTACAGCACTGAAATAAAAGGTCAGATGGAAAAAATATCAATATATGAAAACATATATTCGAGTGTCTTTTGGTTAAGGATCATTAGGAGCAAACTGCTGTAATGTGAAAGGACTTGTATAACCAATTCTGATGCAAATCCAACACTTTTATTCACCAGCTGTGAGGGGTGCACACTTTGAGCACTAATGAACACTTGACTTTACATATTTCACATCGCAGAATATACTTTGGCACAATTATACTACTCATAACTAGCAATGCCAGTATTTCACACAGGCATCACACACGTCACACTCGATAATCATGGGAACATCTTCACAGCTGGCCATAATTATCTTGCCAACATTGAGGGCCCTAACCTGCAAAGTGTAGCCGAGGGATGTTTTTTATAAGAAGAGAAGTGGAACAGTTGCAGCTTAAGGTCACAACTGCAAAGCAACAAATAAAGAAATAAAAACCTGCAATAATAAACCCTGGCACCTAATTACTCAAAGCAGAGCCTACATTCCAGATCCTTATTCATTTATTTAACTTTTCAAAAATATTTACAACAAAATTCTACAAGTTATAAAAACCTAAAAACTATGCAACAAAAATGTAATACGCAACAAAATTGAAACAAAATGTTGTACAACTGGTGCAGTTTTTATCGGAG
The DNA here is from genome assembly GCA_030765045.1 of Tenodera sinensis. Classification (NCBI taxonomy): domain Eukaryota; kingdom Metazoa; phylum Arthropoda; class Insecta; order Mantodea; family Mantidae; genus Tenodera; species Tenodera sinensis. Next base: position 251,031,874 of record CM060964.1, on the reverse strand, counting down.
AGATTTTTCAATTTTGAGCCTTTGAAATCTTTGTGATCTCGGGTCGTGGTAACGGCTGGAATGAAAAATCACACGATGTTTCTTCACCACAATGTATTATTTTATTAACACTTTTTCTATATTTTACATTAAAATAAATCCTCCTAGCACCGTTTTAAATGATTTAAAACGCTCTACTTTTTTTTAAAAAGTGGAACAAATGCTTGATTGAAGTCTGGTAAACGTTCTACAATGTTCACACGTTACCTCAACGCGTCCTTTCACCTTGAATACACACACGCTAGTGGGAAGAGTCTGACGTCACCTCACGTGATACTGCCTTTTTCATATACATCCGCGTATGTGTCCATCAAATAGTTCCTTCTTGTTAGGGAAGCGATCCCTAAAAATTCTCCCTTCGCTATCAAGACTGAACACATATAATTCTAATATTTATACATATATATTAAAATTAAATATGGAAATATTTATGACATCTTTAAACAAACTTAGTTGTTCATAACAATGAACATTAATAGCACGTTTTTGTCATTTAACCATCTCATACCAACATCAAAAAACAAATTACACTTTTAACATATATTCACATAAACGATTTTCTTTTGGGGTCTTCCAGTATTCTGTCTCACATGCCCCTTGTTTTGTTTTTCAAGTTGTCACCTATATTTACAATCTTGAAACACAATACAACATTTCTCCCTATTCCTCTGATACAATCACTTTGTACAATACTTTTTTCTTTACAGTCTTCTTCGCTGTATGTTTTTGTCTTTTGTTTTGGCATGACACAGCATGTCTTTATAACTTTCACATATTCAGTTACTATACAATACATATTCAGTTATTATACAACACATATTCAGTTACTATACAATACATATTCAGTTATTATACAACACATGTTCAGATATTGTATAACACACATTCAGTTATTATACAACACATGTTCAGTTATTATACAACACATGTTCAGATATTATATAACACATATTCAGTTATTATACAACACATATTCAGTTATTATACATTTGACGTTGACACAAATATAATTTAAGTGTATCATGGTTTATTGTGTGGCTTTTGACTTATGTTCCTTGTTATGAGGAGAGAAAAACAGGATACAAATCTTGAGCTAATGATTATGATCATATTTATGGCAATATTTTATTCAGTTCTTTGCCTTCTTTGTCTTGTAAGCTTATTATGTATAGGCAGGTCGTTGAGTCAATTCTTAAACTCTGATGTTACTAATAGTACCATTATGTAATTGGGTCCTTATTCACTATTGTTTAGTTTGACATTTCTTCAAGCTTAGCATTGGCTATATCCATCTTAATTCCTGGGCATTGCTTTTCTGACTATGGTTTTTCTTACTTCACTAATTGTCACCTCTTTATCTCTTATCTCTATAAGAGAAAACTTCTATATTTACAATTATTCTGCAATTGTATTATTTTTCTTCTCAATTCACCCTCGACACCTTTGTGTCATAAATATTTTATCTTTGTCATCACAATTGATTCCTTTTTATTGTTTTGTCCCTGACATCCTTATGTCAAAAACACATTATTTTCCGTCGCTATTCACTTCTTTAATGACAATCAGTGTCCTCATCTGTCTTTGTTGACAATGCTCTTGGTGGTCAATATAGCCAATGACTGTTGATTTTCTTTCTTGTTGTATTTTCCAATCTGAACATAATCTTCTATAAGTAACCCATTAAAAATTATTATTTTCCATCATCTCTACTATTCCTGCCTTACATGTTTGTTGGCAAAGACTATTTGGTCCTTTCTTTGTATGGTTTTAATTTATTTTTATGATATCTTCCTACCAACTTGCCATTTGTATTGTGTAGCTCATACGTATGGTCACCCAGCTGTTTTGTTATGGCCAGTGGTCCAGTGTACAGTAGTTCCATCTTTCCAGATCTTTTCTCAGATGCCTTGGATGCTTTGTGGCTTCTTAAGAGCACCTTTTCTCCAATTTGTGGGGACCATTTCCTGATAAATCTTTTTACCTTGTTTCTCCCTTTTTCGGCCTTTTGCTGTAACTTTCTGAATGCCAATTGACATTTTTCCTTCTCTGTCAATTCCCTTTGAGCAGCCATCGTAGTGTCAATGTCAATTGTGAATCTCTTGGGTTTTGTGTTGGTCATCAATTCGATTGGGGCGAACTTGGTCGTGGGGTTCACCGAATGGTTAATCACCTCCTCTAAGTACCCACATTTTTCCGTCCAGGAAGTATGGTCTTTGTGGCAAAGTAGGCGGAAATATATACTTATATCTCTCATTGTTCTTTCTGTCGGATTTCCTTGAGGATAATAGGTTGAGGAATAGTATAATTTTATTCCTAATGTTCTTAAGGTGTCCTGGAATAATTTACTTTTATGCATTGTTGCATTATCTGATAGTATAGCTTTTATACTCCCATATCTAGGGATATAGTCTTTAACGATTTTGTTCAGGTAAGTCCTACTTTTAATGTTCCTAATGGGGTATATCTTAGTAAATTTTGTGAAAACTTCAAACATGACGAAGATGTATCTGTTTCCATCTTTCCCCCTTGGTAGCTCACCATGTTCATCGATGCACACCAATGCATTTTTCTCGTTTCTCACGATGGATTGTGGAACGACATCGTATCTTACATTGATTGGCTTGGCCTTCTGACATAGGTCGCATGAGGAAATTAACTTCCTGACTTTCTTGCCAAGATGTTTGATGTATAGTACTTCCTCAATTGCAAGCATTGTTCGCTCAGTACCAGAGTGAAGCATCGAGTGATGGAATGCCAAAATAACCCTGTCCTGTAAGGAATTTGGTACCATCATTTTCCACTTCCTTATGTCGCGACCATGTAATTTAAACAGGATGTTCCTAAATTTCCCTATCTTGGCTTCCAATTTTGGTACTATGTCTGGAGCCTTGTTGAATAGCCTCTTCAATTCAGGGTCTTCTTGCTGTAGCTTTGCCATGTTTTTGAAGTCTTGTAAGATTTCGTTGCTTTCCTTACTATTTATCTGCATAATTTTAATTTCATGGTGTGGATTATATATCGTCTCGGGTATGTGACTTTCCGACCTTAATCTTGACAATAAGTCACTAAAGATGTTCTCCTTGCCTGGGATATGTCTGACCTCTATGTCATGCGATGTTATTTCGTGTATGTACCTCGAGATTTTGGAGTTGGTTAGCTTGCATTTTTGGATGAAGGACAGGCTTACGTGATCAGTATATATAATTATTTTATAATGGTAGATATATTGCCTGAACTTTTGTAACGCAAAATGGATTACACCTATTTCTAATTCCGTTATGCAGGCATTGGCTTCTATCTTGTTTAGAAATCTAGAAGCTGTGGCAATCACATGTTTGTTGCCATCTGCATCTTCTTGTGCCAATATTGCTCTATATGAGTGCGCACTAGCATCGGTGTATATTAGAAAAGGTGAATTTGGATCCGGTCGTTCCAGGAGAATACTGTGCTTAAAAAGTTCTTTGATTTTCTCAAAGGCTACCTGGTGTTTGGCATTCCATTCCCACTTAGTATCCTTTCTCAACAGTTCTCTAAGGGGTACTAATTCTTTAGCGTAGTTAATCACAAATTTCGACTGGTACTGTAAAATGCCCAGAAACCTTCTCAACTGTTTCAAGTTACGTGGGGGTGGTATACACTCTATGGCCTTGACTCTCTCCGGATTAGGTTGTATACCATCAGGCGTAATGATGTGGCCAAGAAATTCTGCCTCTTTGACAAAAAATTCACACTTTTCCAAGTTCAGGGTCATGTTGCTTTCCTGAAACTTGGACAATACATAATCTATGTTATGTAAAGGTGACTCGGGATCCTTGCTGTATATTAAAAAATCGTCAACATATTGCGTTACAAAAGCCTCGATAGTATCCCCGAAAGCTTTGTCAAGAGCCCTCAGTAGTGCACTGCTACTGGTTGATAATCCAAAGGCACATTTTAAAAAGTGGTACACCTTTCCTTTGTGCAGGAAGCAGGTATATTTCCTGATGTCTGGATAAAGAGGAATTTGCCAGAATGATGCTGTCAGGTCAAGACTAGTAAAATGTTGACCTCCTTTCAATTTTGATATCAGTTGGTCTACCCCCTCAGGCCTGTAATGATCTGGCAAGGTATGCGCATTTATTTTCCTTGCGTCGATGGTCATCCTCAATTTTCCCTCTTTCTTGTGGACCCATACCATTGGATTCACATAACATGAGTCCGACGGTTCTATTATTCCGTCTGCCAACATTTTCTGGATCACTCTGTCAGCTTCCTCCCTGATGGAGTTGGGGATGGGCCTGGATTTATGTGAATAGGGGGTGATATCTTTGACTTTAAAAGTATGTACATACTTATTACATGTACCTGGCTTTTTATTAAAAACTTTCCTGTTTTTAATTAATATTTTTCTAAGTTGGTTCCTTTCCTCTTCAGAGATGCCGTGTGCTCCCCAGACCTTCTCGTCGATTAGCTGTGATGCCGGTTCTTCTTCATCTGTTGGTAGTGGTTCAGGTTGGTAGTTGTTCGAGGTAACGTATTCGTCTTCTGTGCAGATCCAATGGCTGCAAACATTAGTATCCTCCTCACTCGTCCAACCTGTTTTCTCCTTACTTATCCTTAGGTCTACCAACCTATTCTCGTGGCCATTGATGTTCTCCACAAAAAACTGCTCATCTGGATGGATCCCTGTCTGGTCTGGTTCCTCCTGGCATGTTTCTTCCTCCAGGAACTTCGCGGTGCACTCTGAGGTTCCTTCCTTGATAATAAATTCATGTAGGTCATAATCGATCACCGACCTCCAAAGATTAAGCAAATCACCGCCAATGATTAGGGTAGCAGTTAGTCTAGGTATTACCAGGGCAATAAAATCGAACTTCCAGCTTCCGATTTCTATTACCAGCCTTACCTGGTATTTAACATGTTCCTTTTTCTTGCCAATCGCTGTGCTGCAATACACTCCACACACAGGCAAGAATTCAGCATTTCTCTTTGTTATTAATTCCTGGAATAGCTGTTCATCACATACTGATGTGCTGGCTCCTGTATCAATCATTCCTGGTAATTTGATACCCCATACCTTAAGCCTAATCATTGGTGGATTGGTTATTTCCTTCCTTTCACTTGCCTGTCTCCTCAAGGTACCTATACAATGTTGGTCAATATTGCCCCTACTGCCACACAGGTCAACTTCCGGAACACAAAGTTGACTTGTACTTAGTTTTCCTGGGCGTTAGAGGTGAAAGTTGTTTCTGTATTCTGTGCAGCATCGGTGCTATTCGGCACATTTTCATCCTGTTCCTGTTGTCTTATGTTGCCGGTGTTCCATTGGTTTCTGCCCCTTTGGCGTGAACCCCTATTGTATGACAATCTTTGGCTGTTTAAGTATTCTCTACAGAATCGTATGTGATTCACTTGATGGGTACGGTCTCCTGGTCTCCCCCGATCATATCTATGCGTTCGGTATCTCGATTCACCCCTCGGTATTGTGTCGTGGTACCGCTGTCTTGTGTTCTCCATCCTTTCGCCATGATTGTGTGGTTGTGGGAAATGGTGTGCCCCTCTCCCTCTGTCATGGGTGCTCCTGGTATTTCTATCTTCCCCCTCATTCTGGTTGTTCGTAGCCATGCTCTGGTTTAAGATAGGTGAGTTTGGGTGACCGTTCCTATGTCTATGCTCATTAGGCCAACCATTTTGTGTTTCGAAGGCTGTCAGTAATTCTATCATGTCTGCAAAATCTACTGGCCTCGCAACAATTAACCCTGTTCCCTGTCTGGGAAATGTCTTGTTATGCTGGTAATTAACTCTGCTTCCGACAGGTTAGGGTCTAATAGCTTTCCTTTGTTGGCTTCTTTCATAAAATAATCGACTAGCGATAACCCTTTGGTTGGATCATATCTACCTGTCGCTAGCTCTACCCTAGTTTGGTTTTGCTTAGCTGGTCCCCAATACCTTGATAGGAATAGATTTCTGAATGAGCTATACGATTCATGACCAGCTAGTGATAACCTAAGCCATTCTAATGCCTTGTTTTTTAAGCTTTTCTTGACTATCATCATCCTAAGCTCATTTGGTATCCTTTTCACTTTAAAATACTCTTCCACCTCTTTAACAAAGAGTTTTGGATCGTCTCCCTTCTCCTCGTCAAATGTAGGTGGTGTGATTTCATGTAGTATGCTGTTGGTGTAGCATGTGTTGTGTGTTGTGTCATTGTTTGATTGTGAACCTCTTTCTCTGTATGGTGAGTCAACATTTTGTACATTATTCAAATAACTCTCATCTTGTACATTACTTACATCTAAATCATCATTTTGCCTTTGTAGTGCATTCACAACCTCATTTACATTAGCCAAACTTTCTTTTCCTTTTTTCATTTCTTCACAAATTGATTTTAAATCATTCTTTATTTCTAAGTGACTTTGTTTCATATCATTTATAGCATCCTGTTGCGACTGCACCACATTAGCCATAGTCTTAATTTTAGGAATTACAATTTGTTCTACAGTTTCATTAATAATTCCTTTCTTTACTACCTCAATCTCTTTCCTTAATTCCTCAGTTATTTCTGCTTTTACATTTGTAATCTTACAGTCTACACTTGCATTACATTCTGTTATTTCATCTCTACATCTACCAATTTCTTCTTCTAATACAATCTTAGTTTCTCTCATTTCTGATTCTATTTTTCCCATCCTATCTCCTATGATTTCTATGCTAGCTTCTAAAGCTTCCTTTGTCTCATTTAAGTTTTTATGTACTAATTTTAAATTAGTTTCCATTACTTTCATATTTTCTTTACACTCCTCTCTTCCTAATTTTTCTGTTCTAAGTCCTTTCTCACTTCCTCCATTTTCTGACCTAAACTTTGTTCTATGTCCTGTCTCACTCCCTCCATTTTCTGACCTATCTCTTTTTTATTTTGTTCTAGTTTTTGTTCTATACTCTGACCTAAACTTTGTTCTAGTCTTTCAAACATGATCATTAATAACCTTTGGTCCTTTTCTATTGCTAGCTCTTCCTCACTTTCTGTTCCTATCTGATAACTAGGCCTATCTGCCCCTTCCCCTACTCCTGTTACTAGATCTCTCTCTTTTTGCGACATTTTAGTTTCTTTATTCAGTTCACTTTGGCTTAAAAGTCCTACTATTTTGCCGCTTCGCAGTAACATAAAAATAAACTGGATGTAAAAATAAAAATTTTTGGTCCTACTTTTTTTTTTTCGTTGGTTTATCCAGTTACGTGCGTCTCCTGGGCGGTTGGCTTCGCTAGACGACCTCTGGTGTTTTCCTGCATTGATTGTCCGTTCATCGGTGTTCTGATGTAGTCAATTTCAAACGATGGTCTAATGGCGTCTTCTTTCTTTTTGGCGCGAAGATATGGCGTCACTTGGTATTTCGCGTAAGTTCATTTCCCGTAATTTCCATTCCATCCAAAATTCGTGCCCCATGTTGGGCAAGCCATTTGGTGCAGTTTTTATCGGAGAGATTTTTCAATTTTGAGCCTTTGAAATCTTTGTGATCTCGGGTCGTGGTAACGGATGGAATGAAAAATCACACAATGTTTCTTCACCACAATGTATTATTTTATTAACAGTTTTTCTATATTTTACATTAAAATAAATCCTCCTAGCACCGTTTTAAATGATTTAAAACTTTCTACTTTTTTTTAAAAAGTGGAACAAATGCTTGATGGAAGTCTGGTAAACGTTCTACAATGTTCACACGTTACCTCAACGCGTCCTTTCACCTTGAATACACACACGCTAGTGGGAAGAGTCTGACGTCACCTCACGTGATACTGCCTTTTTCGTATAGATCCGCGTATGTGTCCATCAGATAGTTCCTTCTTGTTAGGGAAGCGATCCCTAAAAATTCTCCCTTCGCTATCAAGACTGAACACATATAATTCTAATATTTATACATATATATTAAAATTAAATATGGAAATATTTATGACGTCTTTAAACAAACTTAGTTGTTCGTAACAATGAACATTAATAGCACGTTTTTGTCATTTAACCATCTCATACCAACATCAAAAAACAAATTACACTTTTAACATATATTCACATAAACGATTTTCTTTTGGGGTCTTCCAATATTCTGTCTTACAACATACACAATCTAAACATGCCCAAAATTAAAATATTATCACATCTAATATGTACGCAATTGTTTCCTCTAATACATAAAACAATTACAATACTAGTACTTAAATATATGTTTATATACATTTAACTCAATATTAATATAGATCAAATTTAATTCTATTCATTACTCTTTTCATTAAAATAATATCATTTATCAAACAAAAACAAAAAACTTCCATTAAAGTACCAAAAATAATACATAAAATTACCAATTCATATGAAATTATTTGTTTTTAAATATTTTAACAAATTTCATTTAAAACTATTAATTTAATAAAATATTCATAATTCAACCAAAGTAAAAAAAACCTGGAATTAAAATGCCAAAATTATTTAATCAAAGTTTTCCAAATTTTATAACTTATTACATAAATAATTTCATTTCTAATATTAATTAGTTTATTAAAACTAGTCATAATTCATCAAACCAAAACAATCAACAAAGCTTCCAATTAATATACCAAAAATCATATTTAATGCAATTTACCAAAATAATTCAAATAAATATATAATTTAATATTAAATAACTTAAATTTACAAATATTACTTTTATTAAAAATTTCCCCAACATTCATCAAATCAATAAAACAACAAAATCTTCAATTTAAATTACCAAAATAATACATATTAAAAAATTTATCAAATTCTTTTCAATAATTTCATAGTTTAGTATTTAAAATTTCAGTTACAAATATTAATTTAATATTAACCAATAAACAACAAAATTTAAATTTAAAATACAGATATCTAATATGCGTAGCATATTAGGAAATATTGGTGTAGGTAAAATCCAATTATTGCCAACCTGTAATTGATCATTTAGTAATCTTTTGCTGCTTGCATTTCCAACCACTCCTTTACCTCTCAAAATGATGCTAGTTTCTGCTATAAGTAAGGTTGTTAAAATGAGTGGGTGGGCCCAGCAACTTCGAGATATTTTGTGCTAAACCCACTCCTGAATTACTCCAGTTTGTTATAGACCTATCCTGGACTCTGTACTGTAAATATTTTTACTTTCTCTACTGGTAAGTAGAAGGAAGTATTGTATTTCATCCAAAAAATTTTATGTCGAGATTTCACCTGCAATATATGTTTTGAGACCCCCTGAATCCAAAAAGAGCATTTTTAGAAAAAGGTCCATATGTGTGTATGTGAGTCTGTGGACAGCATAACTCAAAAACGAAAAGTCAGTTAAAAACCAAAGTTGGTATTTAAGTTAAATGTCTTTCAAGGATGCGACATGAAGATTTTGAAGAAAATAACCCCACCTTAAACTATGCTTTACATGGAAAATTTTGATTTTCATGAAAATGGCTCTAACGATTTTGATTAAAATGCCATGTGTTTAAGATATGTGTATGACAAATGAAATGTATATTTTGAATTTTGTAGAAAACAAACAAAAGAAAAGCATGAAAGTGGAGATTAAAAATACAACAAATGTTGCTAGTATTAGAGCAGTGGTGGTTAAATCTGATGCGAACACTCACAAGAGAAATTCAGATATGCCAGATGAACCAGACCACTCATAACAACCATTTATTTTGGAAAATACAGCATTAACATTTTTGAGACAGAAATATTTATAATTTTATTAAAGACATGTGAACTTTCATTTGAGTTTGACTTTATCAGGCAACTATAACCTTAAGTATGATATCACTTCAAAATTTGAAATGGGAATAAGGATCAAATGGTGTACAGAGTTGTACAAGACAAACAACTTTGGTAGCAAACATCTTTATTAATCCATATCTACTCTTTCAAAGAGAAAACTACTGCAACTCATTGCATAATCATTGTACCTTTTATGCTTTCTTCATGATGTAAAAATATACAGTGCAACCATTATGTGAAGAATAAATTATTTAAGACTGGCCGTGTTAACTTTCAGTGACTAGTGTACGGTAACAGGACTAATAGCGAGTGTATTAAAGCATGGTGAAGTTGCACTGGTTGTAGTTGAAAAGAAAGGAGAGAGGTAGGAGGGGGAACAAAAATGATGCGGACACCGCAATGCTAACACCTACTCCAGTAAATAAAAAGAATGTGAATTTGAATGCATTGAATTAAACATATTATTTATGAAAGCATTTACGATACTGTTGAATCACGTATACTTTTTAACTGGTCAGTCAAGAAATCAAAGACTCCTTCAATAGAAAGGAAGATAATGTATACATTTTTATTGATTTTCAAAGTGCATGTGATTCTATATGCAGAACAAAACTACTAAAGAAATTAAAAAAAAAAATAGGGATACAAGGTCTAATGTTTTCATGGCTATGTCATTTCCTAAATCAATGCTTTATTGGTACCAGATATGGAAGGAATATATCAAAATGTGAACCAGTACACTGTGGCTTACCACAAGGCGCATTGCTCAGCACTACACTTTTTAATATATTTATTAACGATCTGCCACAAGAAATACGAGAATCAGGTGTGAAGTGTGCACTATTTGCTGATAACTTAGTAATGTGGACTTCAAAATCAAAAAGCAAAGGTCCAGAACCATGCAACAATCCTTAACCAACCTACAAAAGTGGACCAAAGAAAATTTAATGACTTAATACAACAAAATCAAACTACCAAATCTTCACTAAGAAAAAAAAAAACACTAAAAATAAAACTAAATTTTGAGGGTCAACAATTACCAGAAACAAAGGAAGCAAAGTATTTGGGAGTTATATTTGATATCAAACATACATGGACCAAACAAATAGAAAATGTAATACAAAGAGCAGAAAGGCGCCTTTCATTGTTAAAACGTCTGACAGGAATGAAGTGGCGATGTTCCAGAGCAACTCTTAACACAACATACAATGTATATTTAAAGCCATTATTTACTTACTGCAGCAAAGTCCTTGTAACAGCAAATACAAAAAAAAAAAATTCAAATCTTTCAAAACCAAAGCCTGAGACTAATTACAGGTGCTATCAAAACCACACCAATACCAGCTATGGAAATACTAACCAACCAATACCCCATTGAATATGAAATAGAAAAAGCAGCTCATACACGACACGAAAAGTTGATCAGACTCCCATTCAATACATGGAACAAGAGAAATTTTACACATATGCTAAAGACTCAGGAGAGCTTTCTTTCCAAAATTCAAGATGTCAAGAAGAATGTAGACCTTCCTAATTCAAAGGAAAACTTCATATCTAAAGTCAATCTGACACAAACATTACACATCACATATTATTTACACGTGAAAGAAGTTAAGAAAAGTGATACTCTAACTAGTGTTCTAAAATTAGTGGCATTACAGTCAATCCATACTAGATTTCCGGAGCACAAATGGCTCCATATTTATACTGATGGATCACTGATTATAAATCTTTAAGTTATGGAACTACAAACTTTGAAGGAGAAATTGAAGCAATTCAAATGGGCCTACAAAATCTTTTGTATAGAATTTCACATTTTCATCAAGCAGTTATTCTCTCAGATTCCATGGTGGCAATTATAGCAATTACTTCCAAGTTGTCACCAGAAAACCAAACATTTATAGAATGTTGGAAAATCCTTACCCATCTAACAGCACTTCAAAAACACGTAGTCTTCCAATGGATACCAGCTCACTGTGGACTGAGTCGTAATGACAAAGCTGATATTCTTGCAAAAAAGGGTACCAGCAGTATACAGAAATCTATAGTTAAACTACCATTTTATGCAGCTAAAAGATTAGTCAACTGTGAATTCAAAAAAATTATTGCAAAATATTACTATGAAAAATCAAAAAATAAAAGATGGGAACTACCAAACATTCAAACAGTAATTCCTGAGTATCCTTAAAAAATGGCAATTGCAACCTTCAGGTTGATTACAGGACATGATTGTATGGTAAAACATTTGAACAGAATTGGGATATATTCTTCACCTCTCTGTCCTCTATGTCAGTGATGTCAAGGTCACAGGCCGCCGAGAGCTCCCCTGGGCATCTTGTACATGCTGAGGGCAAAACATGACGTAATACATATCAACACCAGTAGCGTTATCACACGATACCTGTTTACTTGCAACTTGGCTGCGTCCACGGATAAAACCTTTCTTAGAGTGCGTATATATTATGAATGTTTTCCTTCAGAATTACCTACAAGGATGCACAGCACAGATACAAGTTGGATCTATGAAGGGGAACAATACTTCTCACGCGTAAAAGAAAACTACTTGACAGTTATTCAAGTTGATTAAAATAGTAACATAGTTGCAACTTTCTGATGATTAGGCTGAATTATAGGTATTATTAAACCTACTCTAGCCCTTGGGTTAGCATTCCCGTACTGTGAAGTACACCATTTACGCTCTTTATACCTCTTAAAGATAAGACTTTTCAATCCCAGACGTAAAAATGTCAAAATTAATTTTCAGATGAATGATTAAATAAATAAACTAAATAAATAACAGAATAATTATACAGTATTAACAATAGTGTTTTTTATACGAACTTGTATCACATATACCTATTTTATACAAAAAGTAAATGGCAGCTTTGAAATCCTGTCATCCCTTAAACGGATATTCTTATCTATTTTGATTAAACATAAATGACAATATTTACTTGGATTATCTTCAAACAAGTGAAATAACACGAACCATTATTAGTAACAGGAGTTGACGATTTCCTCCAAAATTAAAGGGAAGAACTACAGGTAGGTTGTTTGAAAACTGCTGTCCTTAAAGATACATGTTTTAGTGTTAAGCGTTTGCATAATGAATTTAAGAGAATCTTACTGAACACCTAACTAAAATACCACATGTTACACATTTTTAGGATCAGTCACTTGGCATATTTTTGAATTCACACGCTTTTCAAAATTTGGCTCAATAATATTACAAAGACAGATTCTAAGACTGGATGCCAAATTGCTATCCGAGAGTCTGTTTTTGTGGCGAGTTTTCAGGAGCTATGCAGAAACCCTGTTCACAAAGGTAGGTACTACCATACATTGTCATAGTTTTTGCTGTCTTAGGAATCAAATTTGGGTAACGCCTATTGTCAAGTTTCTGGTAAAATTCAATCAGTGCGTATGAGTATGAATAATTGTCAAATTTCTTTTGAAGGCGACGATCACACTACTTCTAACAGCTCCAGCTGAACTGCTGTATTATTTACTTTATCTATTTCATAATGACTTTGTATGTTGTATTTTTAATGCAAGATACTGGTTGCATATTAGGTACTGAATACTACTACTACCACAACTTTACAGAGGAATTGTTTTCCCATTCGAAACATGCGAATCCAAATGACTCATGTCTGTGCTCTCGGACGCAGCCATTGCTCTGCCTGCATCACACGGAAAACTGGACTGAACTGGTTTCTAACGGTCTGGCCCTCTATGCCCAGGGCACGGCGACTTGCTCTCTCTGTGGCATTGCCACTCGGGGCCACGATTGACACCACTGCTCTATGTGATCTGCAAGAGGAAATGAACCAAGACGACCTTCAAATATGCCCGGCCACTTCTAGTGCCCCATCCATCAGTGAAAAATATTGGAGAGCAAGAGGATTAATGACTTCATTGTCAGAAATCCAGCACTAGCTAACAACAATATTTTGAATTTTCTGGCTATAGCCTATGTAGTCCTGTTTACTCTGGATGACCTTTGAATAACTCGTAAACTGTAAGAGATAGACCAAATCTTACTCTACAAAAAATGTTGTTAGCTAATGCTGGATTTCTGACAATGAAGTCATTAATCCTCTTGCTCTCCAATATTTTTCACAATGATATTGAAGAGAGCAATAGCAGTAATAGTAACCGTTTTTTAGAGAGCACCATATTTTTATGTTTTGGCAGTCACATCACTCTCTCACAACCCCCAGAATGTCTAGAGGACCACACCTGTCGTTGGTTTACGGGTCTCACCGACCTGACCGGGAGAATTATCAAAATAAATTCACCGACCATCTGCTCTGATTACCAATCAGAGGACGTATTACATGCCATGACAGGTCAGCAGGTTGGAGTTACGATTTTATAGAGAAATGGAGAGGTTGGAAAAATAAAGACTCCCTAGCCCTCGGGAACCCTAATAGCATCGGGGTCAGAAGAGAACAAGAGATGACCAAGGTAAGGTCAGATAGAAAAGTTACAGTGAGGAGCAAAACACCAGTAAGTGGAAGTAATGTTCTGCTCAGCTTGGGTACCTTGTGGTCGCTATTCACATATCCCCTAGACGGAGACCCCTGAGGCCACTTAGGTAAAGTACAAAAGTATATTGTTAAACTTTAAAATCAATTTTTCTCAATACTTCTTTTTCTACATTTTTCACTATTCAAAATGCTCCTTGGACCCTAGTTCATAACTTATTAGCTTGGAATTTTCAGGAGAGCTTCAGAGATTAAGGTATTAAAATTTGTCATGCACTAGTTAAAAAATTAATAGTTGAGCTGAAATTGTATATTTTTCATAACTCATACTGAAAAACTTGAATCAATCAATTCTATACAAAACATTTTCTTTTTCTTAAACTAAATCTAAGCAATGGCTGTATGATAATTTCTTTATATCTGTATACTGAGCTCAAATTAAAAATTTATATTTTATGTTCTGAGTGTGTGGAAAAAAATTCAAAGCTATCAGATGAAAACTACTGATTTTTTAATTTTCAGAGATGCATTTCCTTAAACACAGCAGGGGAAGATTTTCAGGAAAATTCCTTCATCCCAAACTATCCTTTATATGGAAAATGTTTCATTATATTTATTTAATAAAAATTGGCTCCAATGTTTATACATAATGTTTAAGATAAATGTGTGCCATAAAAAGCCATATCTTCAACTTCTTCCTAATTACCTGTGAAATTCTTATTTTCATTCTGAGTAAACTTTGTATTACTCTAAAGTAAAACACACATAAAATGTTGCTAACAAAAAATGTAGGGCTTATGAAAATATACAACTAATACACAGGTTTTTTTCCAGGTTTCCTCAGTCCTCCTAACTAGCAATTCCCTGGAATGTTTTTTCTTAATTAGCATTTCATTGTATATCTCATCAATGTCGAGCTATGTTGCCATATGCAGTAAAAATAGGCCTTAAACACTTAAAAAGAATGCATAAACATATATCTTGAGTTTTCGTTCATAAACCCTCATAAAAAAATGTAAAATGCACAAAAAGTAAATTTTAATATAACCAGTCCATCTGTAATTCCAGAGTGCTACAAATCATTGCGAATCAGAATATCTTACCACATACAAATATACCAAATTATTATGCCATAAAAGAACATACAATAGATATACTAAAGAAACTAAGGAACCATATATGGTTTCAAACAGGCTTTTTGTGAAACATGCTGTTTTCAAAATATTCTGAATAAACCTTATGAATTGTTCTGCTTTGAGAATCACCAAGCCATTGGCAAAACCTGACGCAGTGCTCGTACCGTTGCTCAACTTGTTCAGTCATCTTGAGAGAAGATGCTAGTGTGACGAGTGTGTAACATGGCATCTCACCTTATAGCATGCAGCCAGTGGAAAAATTTAAGCTTTAAGCTTTCTCCTTCCATTGTACACAGTGACACTGCCCAACCACCAATACTGCACATAGGAAAAATTAAGGTTGGGTACTTTTTAGACAGGCCTCGTATATACTTATTTATTTCTAAAATGGCAAAAACTGAATACATTATGCGCACTGTGCAACACTAACATTTGATCATAGAAGCTCAGCAAAATAATGTACTATATTTAATGCTGAAATAATATTATGAAAGTTCTATGAATTAATACATGCAAACAATATAAACTTACTTCAAACAATTATATCAGGAGAAAATGATGAACTGCAGAAATTCACAGTCGGAAACTGCATTTGTTTTGCTTGGTAGCTTCTAAAACATCTCCATTTTGTTTAATTTCAGAAAATGAATAGTCTTTGCAAGTATTGCTAACATCTGTAGAAATTATGATTTCAGTTCTTATCAAAATATTCTACATTTTGCAATTCAAATATAAACAAAAAAATGCACAACAAATAATATTTGTAATGTCAGCTTGTTCGCAGTTAGTTGAACACATACGTCAAGTAGCATGGGAATGTAAGTTAAAGTTATGAATCACTGACAATGATTTTACTGCTGTCAACAAAAACAGTTCAGCAACCTATGAAAGCAATATCGATAACTTGATAGTCATACTCATTGTCAGTTGAAATTTAGAAATCCTGGTAAGAATTTCTACACATATTTTAAAAGCGTTTTGGATAATTTGGTGTCCCATTTTGGCATAATTTAGAGCATAGAAATTCTTAAAATTCGGGAAGATGGTATTACTTTATATAAAACCTCTAATTAGTTTATAGCTGCTGTACAATACACATAACGGGGGACAAACGTTTCAACTGAAGTACAAGTACAGGTCGCGCGTTACTTCTTGACGAATGAAAATTTTATATGAAAGGTTGAATGCGAGTCTCTACTCAGCTTTTGCGGGAACGAGAGAGAGGAGGTACAGTCTGCAGTGAGATGACGCGCATGCTTCTGAGCTGAAGTAGTACAACACTACAAATCAATTTATGACACTTGCAGTAATATCAGCCACACGTATTATACACTATACCTCTATAACTGTTTCCACTTAACTTTCTTGCATTTATTCTATTCCCGACAACTCTCCCTCGTCTGAATTGCTATTTTCGTTGCATGCATACATACATCCGTACCGCACAAAACTTTTGTAGTCGACTGTATACACAAACGCGACAGAGGAAAACAGAGGTGTCTGTTATCGTAGCATAAACATTTGCTGACCTGTTTATTAAGGGTAGGCTCACTCATTGGATTTCTGCTGAAGGTCATTCGTCAAGAACAAACGCGCAACCTATAATAGTCCCAGTTAATAAGAACTACAGTCAAAACGGGTGATAGTGATGTCGAAGGGACTGGCGGTTGGCAGTCGTTATAACTGATAGTTACACAATCCAGGTATTTTTAGATCTCGCTAAAGCACACAATTTATGTCCAAATAAATTTTTTTGCAGAGTGGACTGTTTCGGAGATATTCCTTGTCAGTCAGAGATATTTGTGTCAGAAAACTTTCAACTTTCGTGAAATGGAACATTGTTGTTCATTTTTTTATATATTAATTGTGCAAAGAGAATGGGATCTCAAAGCTTTAGAAGATTTGACTATCACTCAAAGCCTACCGTATTCCTATATTCCCCTTGCACCTGCAAGGAAATAATAAGATAATTTGTACAAATGTGTATCTCAACTAACACAAAGAAGATATAGGAATAAGAGTTTGTAAGAAGGGTTAGTACAAGAGTAGAGAAAGTCATGTTAGTGCAACACATCAGATTTTTTATGTATTACATTCCTTTCAAGAAATGGGAGTGAAACTAACATTAGAATAGACATTATAAATCTTTTCTAAGGGTCATTCCAAATCAACTCAACATAATTTAGAAGGATTTTCAGACTTGACATCTTGGATTTCAAGGATATTTGGCACAATTATTACTTACAAAAAAATGTGTAAGTTCAGGTCTTTTACTCCATTGGTTCTTAAGTTATTAAATGTTCAAATCTGAAATTTGTGTGAGCAATTGAAGCATTTTGGTACCTTTAATTAAGTGCAGGACACCAACTAGTCATGATACAGCCCTGGGAAGTGGTATCATTTAAAAGCTTGTTTTGAGGGCTTTCATATAATATGCTACTTCATAGGAGTTAATTTGAAAAAATTTTAAAACATTTTTTGAAAATGTTGAAAATTTATTTTTTCAAAAGTGACAATTTAAATATTTTGCAAAAATTCTCAAGTCAAGTTAATGATGTCTTCTTACACCACTCACAGTTTTGTTTTGGGATTTCTATGGGATCAGGAGATACAGAGCAATACATAAGCACACAAACAAAATTAGTACATATTACTTTGAAAACAAAAATTTTAACCAACACATGCCATTAAGTGGATTATGTATTACAATGTGACACATGTAAAGTTAGCTTACTGTTACTAGAGGAAGTAAGTGAAAAACACTGTTCAAAAGTCCACTTACTGAATTTAGCATAGCAATTACATTTAAAGACATTCCTTACAAATAGCAGGCCCTAACTGCATAGATGGATCATACCGCCTGACCACACTAACATTTAAAAGATTTATAATTAGAAATTTGGATAAATAGATTTTATCCATTCAGGGAATTTGCATTACTTGGTATTCACACTTCTAAGACAAAACTCCCTATTTCATGGATAATGTAATTTCATATTATTGTAACAAAATCTGCAAAAGTCTGGTCCAGTTATCTTTTTCTCACTTTATTTTCTTCTAACTGAATGCACAACACAGTTCACTTTTACTGATGTTAACACAGTCTTCTTGACCGTGCGACTTACAGATGTACAATCCACAATCCACTTGTAAACTTGTTACACCATTTTCTGTATTTCAGTTCTTCTCTGTCTCACAAACACTAACTCTGATGATACCACGGCTCAAAGCTGCTTCACCATCTTCCTCCATGATGCACTGGCTCTCTCATGACTACAAACACTAAAACTAAAAACTGACTGACTCACTCCTGCACTCCAGAAGCTTTTATACCTGCGATGACATAGCCAGAATTTTCTGGAACTTGCAGGCAACCTGAAGATTCACGAATGTTGTAGTGGAACCTTTGTAATGCCACACTGATTGTTGTCATGTGTTTGCTCGCATGAGTGGTGTGGGGTAGAATGACCTGGACTGTCCTGTGTTGTGCACAGAAGCTGTGCAATGTGTGGGGCAGCCTGACCTCAAACCTTCCTTTGATGTGCACTGTACGGTCAATGACACACACTTACTAAAACTAAAAACTGACTGACTCACACACTCTGCAAGCTTTTATACAAGCGATGATGTTGCCAGATTTTTCCCAAACTTCACCTTTTCTGGAACTTGCAGGCAGCCAGTAGATTCACAAAGGTTCTAGAAAATCCTTTGTAATGCACTGATTGTTATCACGTGTTTGCTTTCTGAGTGGTGTGAGGTAGCTTGACCTGGACCGTCCTTTGTTGTGCACAGAAGCTACGCAATGTGGTGTGAGACAGCTTGACCCAGAGCCTTCCTTTGATGTGTGCTGCGCCGTCTGTGTCACATTAATTAATACACTGTAATAGAACTTTACAATTTTACTGTAGATTTCTACTTTCTATGACAAGCTTTGTATTGCTGGAAAATCTGTACACATTTTTGCACTTCCTGTTTTGGTAAAGTGTATTTTTGACCTGTTGCTGTGACAGGGTTGACTGTAAATATCACGTGCAGAAGGAATCCACAGTACATCAGATGCTGTAGGATAGGAAAATGAGGGCGATGGTCCTGAAGGATGCAAGAAAGACACTTTTAAAAGGAGTAAGAGGTGAAACTATGATTATTATTAAAATAAATCAAAAGTAATATGTATTAATTTGCTGTATGTGTGTTTATGTTTTACTCTGTATCTCTTGATCCCACAGAAATCCCAAAACAAGACTGGGTGATGTAAGAAGACATTAACTTAGTTTGAAAATTTTTGCAAAATATTTAAGTTGTCACTTCTTGAAAAAATAAATTTTGAATTTTTTAAAACATTTTTGAAGTTTGCATTTTTCAAATTAACACCTATGAAGTTGCATATTGTATGAAAGCCCTTGACACGAGCTTTAAAATGATACCACTCCTGGGGTTGTATCATAACCAGTTGCTGTCCTGCACTTAATTAAAGATATCAAAAGGCATCAATTTATTATGAAAATGTTAGGTTTCAAAATGTAATAGCTTAAGAACCAATGGAGTCACAGATCTGAAATGTGCTTAGGCCTACAAATACACTAACATGCCAAAAATCATGAAAAGCCAAAGAAGTCAGTCTGGATGACTGTGTTGAGTTAACATGGCATGACTCCTAATTTATGATTGTCAATATAATTTTCGATTTGCATCCACTTGGCTAAAATGTGTCTGTTCACCAGCTCATGGTCTAAGGGGAATGAAGGGTGGGGGAGAGATATTCCACAAAGTGTAACTTCAGTTATGTAAACATATATGCAAACATTACTCTGCTGGTCACGTTGCCAACTTACCTTAAATATTATACAAATCCGGCCCAGACTGATGGTTTTTTAAGGATGCTTAAAAATGACAGTTCCATGTCAGTAGATTTACTGGCATGTAAAAGCACTCTTGCAGGATGAAATTCTGGCATACTGACGATGCTGACGTGATCCTGGCAATTCACAGTGTCGTTAAACAACAAAATAATTCTTTAATCCAATATTATTCGCGCTATATTTACTTGCTGCTGGTTTCTCTTAATTTCAGTTGCAAAATTGTACTTGTCACTAGTTTTATGTCGGAAGTAATGGTAAAAGTAATGCAGAAGCAGATAATTCTCTGCCTAGGAGGGCTCTGATATCTGCTATGATATTCTGTTGCAGAATAAAGGGGTTCAGAGTGACAGTTCTGTGTGTAAAACAGCTCTTTATGGGATGATTGAAACAAACAAACTTAAAGAGGACATATTTTTGGTTTTATTGGGCCACTCTGTGGTTTCCTTGCCCCCACATATGTATGATCTAAAATTTAATTTCCCCATGTCAAGTTGGATTTAGAGACCTCCAGTCTACAAACGAGCAAACCTTACTTCTCAGTCAAGAAATCAGAGACTCCTTCAATAGAAAAGAAGATAATGTATCAGTTTTTATTGATTTTATACAATTCTATATGCAGAATAAAACTACTAAAAAAAGTAATAAAAAAAAAGGTATACAATGTCCAATGTTTTCATGGCTATGTCATTTCCTAACTCAATGCTTTATTGCTGCCAGATATGATAGGAATATATCTAAATATAAACAAGTACACCGTGGCTTACCATGAGGTGCAGTGCTCAACACAACACTTTAATATAGTTATTAATGATCTGCCACAAGAAATACAAGAATTAGGTATGAAGTGTGCACTATTTGCCAATGACTTAGTAATGTGGACTTAAAAAGCAAATATAAAAATACAGAACTAGAAAAAACCATGCAACAATCCTTAACCAACCAAATCTTTTCACTAAGGAAAACACCATTAAAACTAAACATACATTTTGAGGGTCATCAATTACCAGAAACAAAGGAAGCAAAATATTTGGGAGTTATATTTGATACCAAACTTACATGGACCGAACAAATAGAAAATGTACAATCCTTAACCAACCTACCAAATCTTTTCACTAAGGAAAAAACCATTCAAACTAAAAATAAATTTTGAGGGTCATCGGTTATTAGAAACAAAGGAAGCAAAATATTTGGGAGTTACATTTGATGTCAAACTTATATGGACCGAACAAATAGAAAATGTAATACAAAGAGCAGAAAGGCACATACCCAGGACTTTCTAGTGCCCCGTCCATGAGTGAAAAATATTGGAGAGCAAGAGGACTAATGACTTCATTGTCAGAAATCCAGCATTAGACAACAACAACAACAACATATGTGTGATCTCTATCCCATAGAACTAGCTTGGGCCAAGGTAAAATTAATAGTTAGAGAAATGTAACAGGTGACTTACCCTTACAGGGGTTGCACGACATAATGCTTGAGGGTATATAACTTCTGAACGAAACAGACTGACAGGGTTTTTGAAAAATATAGAAAAGGTAGAAAATGATCAGTGGGAAAAAGACAGAGTAGTTTTGTTTTATAAGCTATACTGCATGAACTGAAAATAACATTTAAATAGTGCTATTTTGAGCGAGTTCTTTGCTTGAATCTAGCATGTACACATATTCCAAGGTTGGCAACATTGCAAATGCAATTAAAAGCACAACTGCAGCTTCAGATATCACTGTTTATTTGGAATTGTTTACTAACATACCTGCCATTCCTGCCAGAGACCATGAGCTGGTGAACAAACGACACAGCAACAATGGAAAATGTATTTTAAGATTAAGTTAGTACTGCTTGAAAGTATTTAATTTGACATAAGGTAATTGGTATGAACATTGTATAAATTGTATATTTGAATGTGAAAAACTAATAGGGAAGAAGAGGTAACATGAAAGTTACTGAGTGACCTTACTATATTAAAGAGATATTAGATAATGTAAAAAAATTGTGAAACACAATTTCAAGAATCAAAAAGATTTCAAAGTATGAGGGTATTGATGAGTAAATTGTAATATAAAAACATAATATAAATGTGTAAAAATATAGGCAGTTGATTGGTTGAGAAACGGAGGGAAGTCAACAGTGGATTCATGTTGTAGGATGCAGGGTAAAGCAACAGGCTTTCATCAGATGCTCAGGTAACTTTATACAAAGCAACGCAGAAGATTCAAGAAGTGTTAAAGTTTAATTTTGCAAATGGTAGAGGTGAAGAAAAAGTAATGAGAGTTAAGAGTAAAACATTTGTGGGAAATAAGCTCTACAAGTAGCTAATTAGTCCTCTGCTGATCTAGCTGCATTGAGAAGTACCTAAGTTTTGATAAGCATGATGTAAATAGGAATTAACCCCCCCCAACACATAGTTAAATGGAATATCTTGAAAGCTAAATAATAATACAGAATAGTATTGAACTTTGTTGCATAGTGTCACCTAATTTTTAGATAATCATGTTTCTTTTAGACAATAAACGTGTGTATAAAAAATCTTCAGTTTCTTGAGATTTTTTCCTAGGGAAACACTAAGTAAAAGAGATTTTATTTCTAGGGAAAAAATATGTAAAATTGATATTGTTCACAGTGAAACAATAAGTAAAGCTAATTGTTCAGTTAGAAAGGAATTGGTAAAAGTTGATAAACTCTTCTTTGAGAAATGACCAGAAATACAATTGTTTTGATTGTTATTTTAATAATTTGGAAGCACCAGTAGTTTCCCTATTGTTAAACATGCATATATTTTTCTGAAAGAGAAAGAGATTTAATTAAAGTTAATTACAATTTGAAAGAACTGTTCTCTGAATAAATGACACTAAGAGTTGATACCTTAACTTGAGTTATTATTCAAGTAGCAATGACACAAATAACCCTAATACCCACATTCAGTACCATGTGTCTCTTACTCAAAAGCTAGCCAGCTAGACAACAAATTAAAACCAAGTTTACACCCTCAACTATTCCATAAGTAGTGCACAACTCTGTGAACTACAAATAGGACTTGGGAAACAAATAAATTAAATAGACAAAGAAAATAACAAAACTTAGAAAGAAACCTGGTAGAATTTAAAGAACATCCAGAACATCTGAAGCCACAGGATCACGAGCACATCAAGGAACCTACAACAGAACTTAGGGACCACAAAAAAGAGAGAGAGAGAGAGAGAAAGAAAGACATCCATGACATCTAGAACTTGGTAACATAAGTACCAAGATAAAACCTTTAAAACAGTCACATTTTGCAATCTCTTATTTTGTAGAAAACTAGTGGTTAAATTTAACAATACTGCAGCATCTGAGAAGTGGCATATTGGCACAAATTAAATCAAAGAAAATGAGTAGAGAAATAGAACAAGAAATAGATCTCACAGAGAACATGGATAATCAGAATAGAGCCAAACGGTCATGTTAACCAGGAACATCTGAACATATTACTTTATTCAGACAGAGGAAACTGGAGATAACAGAACAGAAAAGTGAGCAAAGGAAAAGCAGGATAAATTAGCTAAGGATATTATTGAAAAGCAAAAGAAATGAGCCAGTGATCAGAAAGAGATAGCCAGGGAGATCAATGAAAATTGGTCCCCAGATAGCTAGGGAAATCTCAATAAAACAGGATCAGCCTGCTACTGATATCAATAACAAACATAGCCAGTTAGCAGCTGATATAAATGTCAAAGTCAAAGAAATCAGATCTGAGCAAATTAAATTTCAGATGGAAACCACAAGTAAAATGAAAGATATGTTTAAGAGTGAAATCAATGAAATTAAAGAACATTGTACCACAATGAATATAACTAAATAATGAAACTGAGAAGAACTTTTTAAAATCCAATTATGAAAATATAGCTGATAGTGTAGTTAAGGAAATGGCAGTTATAACTGAAAACTTAGATACTATCAGAAGTGAAATGTGAGTACACAAATGAGTGAGTGGAGTTTAAGGGTCCTTTGACAGCTAGGTCGTTTGGGCCTGAGCACAACACTTGGTTACATTGTTATGTGCATAACAATGTGAACAATGACGAGGATGTACTCTATAATGGACAGAAAATGTTTAGCAATTATGGATCATCACAGACTTGTGAAATGTACCCTGAAAACACAGTCATAAATCACACACCAAATACACAGTTCTCACCTAGCAACACAGTGCACTCCAAGCGTATAATGTCCAAGATTGTAACTCCAGCTTTTGATGATAAGCAGGGGGACAGTCTGTGGTGATTCATTAGAGCGATTGAAGAGTATTTTAAAGTAAAAATGAAGATACCATACAAACTGAGGGTGTACTACTTGCACACTTTATATTGAGCTCTAGAATTCAGTTCTATAAACAGGCAGGATCAAGGAGGCCTGTGCTCTCCCAAAGCAATAACTCAGCATCATTGTCCATACGAGGTCTGTACAAAAAGTATCCGACCTTGTGCCGGGAAAAAAAAATTATGTACCTGAGTGGATGGGACTCTTAATCCCATTCTAAGTAGGCCCCTTCTGAAAGAACACACTTAGTCCAGCGGTCCTTCCATCGCTGGAAGCAGTTCTGGAAAGCTTCTTTTGAGATGGTGCGCAGACGTTCTGTCGTGTTGTGCATTATCTCCTCACGGGTCTCAAAACGGGACCCTTTGAGCGTTGTCTTTATCTTTGGGAACAACCAGAAATCACATGGGGCCATGTCAGGTGAGTAGGGAGCTTGACGAACCTGCGGAATGCCGTGCGAGGTCAGGAAATTCTGGATCAGGTGTGACGAATGAGCTGGAGCATTGTTGTGATGCAGCTGCCAGTTGCGTGCGGCCCACAGATCAGGTCTCTTGCGCCGAACTGCATCACGAAGATGACGAAGGACTTCTCGGTAGTACTCCTTATTGATGGTCTGCCCTTGTGGTGCGTACTCATGATGCACAATGCCCCGATAGTCGAAAAAAACAAGCAGCATCACCTTCACTTTGCTCCGAACCTGTCGTGCTTTTTTTGGTCTTGGGGAATGTGGGTGCTTCCATTGAGATGACTGGGCCTTTGTTTCTGGGTCGTACCCGTAGACCCAGCTCTCGTCACCAGTGATCAGTCTTCATGAACTCAGGATCGCTATTGACGCATTCCAGCATGTCCTGTGCCACTGCAAGGCGGAGTTGTTGCTGCTCCGGTGAAAGCAGCTTGGGCACAAATATTGCTGCCACTCTTCGCATGCCCAAATCCTCAGTCAAAATGCTGTCTGCAGAACCAACACTGATCCCAACCTCAGCAGCAATCTCCCGGTCCTCCATGATCAGTATCCGCACTTGCTCGATAACAATAGCATTTCGGCTCGTTGATGGTCTTCCGGTTCGTGGGTCACTCTCCGCCGACATGCGGCCATCTTTGAACCGGTTATACCACATTTTAATTTGAGTAATTTTCATTGCATCATCACCGAAAGCCTGCTGGATCTTGTTAATGGTTTCTGATTGGGTATCCCCAAGTTTCTGGCAGAACTTGATGCAATACCGTTGCTCCATGCGTTCCGTCATCTTCCAGAAAATGTGAATGCGACGAGCACGTGTTACACGGAGCCAATCACTGGTAGCTACTGACGTGACCGGATGCGCAGGAAGCTTCCTTCTACGAGTATGCGCAGTTGCCATACCTACCTCATTCTTTGTTAGCGAGAAAAAAAATAAGGTCGGATACTATTTGTACAGCCCTCGTACTCCAGTGTTACCACTTGTGCATTTCACTATATCGTGTTACCTATGTAGATGTTCTCTTGTGTTATACTGGTTTAATTGTGTTTAACCAACTCGAACCAAGTACCAAATCACTGAAGCAGATCCAGAACTATCAGCATCAAGTGATCCCACAATAGCCTTTTACTTCAACTGTTGGCTAACCTGGAAAAAACAACTCAGTCTTTTAGGATATGATTTATAGTATTACTGCATAAAAGATCCTATTGCTGCCTTTGACAATACCATCTGAAAGCTGAAAATAAAGTGTGTGAGAAGTACTTAATTTGAAAGAGCCTTAGAAAGTGGCTAGCTGAATGGTTACATATGACACTTTCAGCTGATGAAACCTATGGCACATTTTTTAATCAGCACAGAAGATGGAAAACTATTAGGGGTGTTAGTAAATTAAAAACAGGAAATATACAGGAAAGATAACTGTAAGTGTGCATGTCATCCAAAAGCATTCAATAAATTCAACAAGATATTTAAGGATCATAATTAGAGCTATGACAAATATCCTTTTACTTGCAGTGTGTGTGCACTGGAAAACCACTGTACCTGCCGAATGGCAAAAACCAATAACTATCCCACTCATGAAGAAAGATAAAACGGCATCAGAATTAAAAAAAAATGATAAGACCAATAGCTCTTACTAGCATAATAGCAAAAGTGATGGAAAGAATGGTGTTAAACAGGTTAAATTGGTTTCTAGAATCACAACATTTAATTTCATGTCAACCTGGATTCAGAGAGCTCCACTCTACAAACAAACAAGTCTTACTTCTCAGTCAAGAAACCAAAGACTCCTTCAGTAGAAAGGATAATGTATCAGTTTTTATTAATTTCCAAAGTGCATATGAATATGCAGAACAACAATTCTAAAAGTAAAAAAAAAAATAAATATATAGGTATACAAGGTCCAATGTTTTCATGGCTATGCCATTTCCTAACACAATGCTTTATTGCTACCAGATAGGGAAGGAATATATTGAAATATAAACAAGTACACCATGGCTTACCACGGAGGCACAGTGCTCAGCACAACACTTTTTAACATACTTATTAATGATCTGCCACAAGAAATACAAGAATCGGGTGTGAAGTGTGCACTGTTTGCCAATGACTTAGTAATGTGGACTTCAAAATCAAAAAATAAAAATACAAAACTAGAAAAAACCATGCAACAGTCCTTAACCAACCTACAAAAGTGGACGAAAGAAAATTTAATGACTTAATACAACAAAATCAAACTACCAAATGTTTTCACTAAGGAAAAATCCAATAAAAATATAACTAAATTTTGAGGGTCAACAATTACCAGAAGCAAAGGAAGTTGGGGTTATTTGATACCAAACTTACATGCACCAAACAATTAGAGAATGTAATACAAAGAGCAGAAAGGCCTTTCACTGTAAAAACATCTAACAGGAATGAAGTAGGGATGTTCCAGAGTAACTCTTAACATGACCTACAATGTATATATAAAGCCATTATTTACTTACTGCAGCGAAGTTCTTGTAACAACAAATACAAAAAATCTGATGTGTTGCACTCACATGACTTTCTCTACTTATGTACTAACCATTCTTACAAACTCTTATTTCTATATCTTCTTCGTGTTAGTTAAAATAAACATTTGTACAAATTATCTTATTGGTTATTTCCTTGTAGGTGCAAGAGGAATATTAGAATACAGTAGGCTTTGTGCGATAGTCAAATCTTTTAAAGCTTTGAGATTCCGTTCTCTTTGCACACTTAACATATAAAAAACTGAACAACGATGTTCCATTTCATGAAAGCTTTAAGTTTTCCAAAACTCACACACATAACTAGGAATATCTCCGAAATGGTTCAACCTACAAGAACATTTATCGAGACATAAATTGTGTATTTTAGCATGATCTACATTTTTTGTATAGTATGATTTGGTCCGTCTCTAACGGTTTATCAGTGATGCAAAAGTCGTCCAGAGTAAATACGACTACAGGGGCTATAGCCAGAAAATTCAAGATATACATTTCATTTGTCATAAAAATATCTCAAACATATGGCATTTTAATCAAAATCGTTAGAGCCATTTTCAAGAAAATCAAAATTTCGGAAAAATCTTCCATGTAAAGGATAGTTTAGGGTGGGGCTATTTTCTTCAAAATCTTCGTGTCGCATCCTTGAAAGACATTAAACTTAAATACCAACTTTGGTTTTTAACCGACTTTTGGTTTTTGAGTTATGCTGTCCACAGACACACACATGGACCTTTTTCTAAAAATGCTTTTTTTGGATTTAGGGGGTCCTCAAAACATATATTTCCAGTGAAATCTCAACATCGAATTTTTGGGTGGAATACTATACTTCCCCTACTTACCAGTAGAGAAAGTAAAAAATTTAAATCTTTCAAAACCAAAGTCTGAGACTAATTACAGGTGCTATCAAAACCACACCAATACCAGCTATGGAAATACTAACCAGTTAGTACCCATTGAACATGAAATTGAAAAAACAGCTCTTATTCAGCACAAAAAGTTGATCAGACTCCCATTCAATACATGGAACAAGAACAATTTTACACATACACTAAAAACTTTGGAGAGCTTTCTTTCCAAAATTCAAGATTCTAAGAAGAAAATTCAAAGGAAAACTTCATATATAAAGTCAATCCAACAGACATCACATATTATTTACGCATGACAGAAGTTAAGAAAAGTGATACCGCAACTAGTGTTCTAAAATTATTGGCATTAGAGACAATCCATACTAGATTTTTGGAACATGAGTGGCTCCATATTTATACTGATGGATCACTGATATCAAACTGGGGTAGAGCAGGGGCTCGAGTCACGTGTCACCTCTTTTCCTATTAAAAATCTTTACGTTATGGAACTACAAACTTCAATGGAGAAATTGAAGCAATTTGAATGGCCCTCCAAAATCTTTTGTATAGAATCTCACATTTTCATTAGTTATGCTCTCAGATTCCCGATTCCAGGGTGGCAATCATATCAATTACTTCCAAGTTGTCACCAAAAAATCAAACAATTATAGGATGTTGGAAAATCCTTATCCACCTAACAGTACTTCAAAAACACCTAGTCTTCCAATGGATACCACCTCACCGTGGACTGAGTGGTAATGACAAAGCTGATTTTCTTGCAAAAAAGGGTACCAGCAGTGTGCAGAAATCTATAATCTACCATTTTATGCAGCTAAAAGATTAGTCAACCCTGAATTCAAAAAAATGATTCCAAAGATTACTATGAAAAATCAAAAAATAAAAGATGGGAACTACCAAACATTCAAACAGTAATTACAGAGTATCCTCGAAAAATAGCAGTTGCAACCTTCAGGCTGATTACGGGACATGACTATTTGGCAAAACATTTTAACAGAATTGGGATATATTCTTCACCACTCTGTCCTCTATGTGATCTGCAAGAGGAAACGGACCAAGACCACCTTCAAATATGCCCGGCCGTTTCCAGCGCCCCATCCTTCAAGAGTGAGTGAGTTGGGTTTAAGGGCCCGTCGACAACTAGGTCATTAGGGCCAACCATCCTTCAATGAAAAATATTAGAGAGCAAGAGGACTAATGACTACAGGGTCAGAAATCTAGCACTAGCCAACATTTTTGTTCTTCTGCCTTCTTGTTACCGGACGATGCAACAAGGGATTTATATTTTTCCTTGTATTGGACTGTTCTTTTAATAATTTTTTTTTGTAATTTGGTGTTTCTGAATGACACAACTTACATTGTATGTTTTCTCTATTCATGATGAAATTATTTGCACTAAAGTCTTCCTCTACAGTTTTCAATGTGGCAACACATGATTCTGACATACTGAACTTTGTATAGTGCAGAACAGGACGTAAACACAGAGCATACAGCAATCAACTCTACACTGCCAGTACAGCAGTCGAACTACAGACTCAACTGTACAGCTCTAGATCTGTGTGTTCAGTGCATCACATGATGTAGAGTGGTAGTAATGTTGGCTCCCTGCTCAGTGGATATTCGTCCTATCTCTGATTATAATATAAAACTGGCTCCTCAAAACAAATAGTGTGAGAGCATAAATTATCAGAAATCTACCATGTCAATTATGAAGATTGTCATAAAATACTGGGTGGAAGGGAACTTACTGCATTCCTTCTAACGTATGCTTCATAGAAACATTACAAACAAAAAAAGCCTAATGGCATTTTGTTCTTTGATCAGTCAATTTCGAAAACATAAATAGATCTTGTTTCACATTTGATGCATAATTCCACAAGAATGTACAAAGATGATAGTTTATTACTTGTAAGATGCATAGAGTAACATATTTCTGACACAGTTTCGGTAGTAATTCTGGGACATTACAAGGATTTCAAAATAATTAATCACTTAAATGAATTGAAGGAATACTCCGAGCAACTTTTTCAGACGTGAAGTAACTTGACAACATTGCATTGAGGTTGGTCAGGGAATTGAATCAGGTTCTGGATGTAAACAGGTCGGTCACTTGTAGGGTAGTGTAATGTCTTAGGAGTTAACGATTCTGATTGGCCTACACTCACACAGTAAACATGGAAGGTCATGACATGGTATTTGTTTACGTTTATGAGACACCACACTGCAGTGGTTGTTTATGTACTGACCTAGTGAAAGTGACACCCACGCAATCTGCAGTGTTGCCAACTAAAATATCTCTGTAGGAAATGGTCAGAGACAAAAATGTAAGATACAAAATGTGTTCCAAATAGAGAGATCTATCACTAGTTTAAATTTATGTAATAAATTCCCTTCCATCCTGTATAGATTGGTAAAACAAAGAGAGACTTAGAAACCAGATTGAAGGAACACCTCTGAGATATAAAACACAAACAGGCAGATAAATTAGCCATGGCTCATCTATTTTGGTAATGCAATCATTAGAGGGCAGATTTATATGCACTAAAAACCATATATATATATATATATATATGCAACTATGCAGCAAAAAAAGTTGAAAATATGCTCTTAAAATTAAAAAAAGATGCACAAAAATGTATTTTCTTCTAATAGTAAAATACACTATTTCCTCATATTTTATTCTTCTATGAAGCAACAATTGTAAAATGTTTACTTTTTTGATCCTAATTGAAGTTAATAATTATATTTTATATTGTCATATTCGTTAATCTTGTGCGTAATTAATTAATATGAAATATAAGTCAACAGTCATTTAATGATTGGTCTCGTATCAGTTTTTGTTACAATAAATAACCAAATATTTTTCTAAATTTTCTGGTTTAGCCCTACCTTCTGTCACTTAAAATGTGTTTGAATGAAAAGAATGATCTCTCCACTTTACATGAGATCACAGGGGAGTATCGCAAAGAGGCTGTCACTCACAGAATAAGAATTAAATTCTTCTTCAGATTCACCTTGTAACAGACTGTTCACATCCCAAATAAACTTTAGTCCTGGATTCTTGGCTTAGATTTTTTTCAGTTTTCTCACGAAGTGTCTTTCCAGTTTCTCTGGGCACTTCTTGGGCAATGGCAGCTTCATACATCTGCTGGGCAGAAGATAGTGGCACTCCTTTTTCTTCCAGACATGTGATTGCGGCCGGTAGTTTACTAAAATAGATTTTAATAAAAGCTAATTTACCCTGTAAACTTTTCTCATTGCATGCATTCACTGCAACTGCAATACTTGCTGCTTCATTCACATCTAAAGCTTCCAGTACCTTTTTCACGTGTTCTAGGTGGTCACAATAATACAATGCTGCTTCGATCCATGTTCCCCATCTTGTAAGGATTGGCCCTGGGGGAGGACAAGTATCTGGCACCATTTGAGAAAATAATTTCACTCTTGAGGAGCCTTCACGAAAACTTTTTTTGCAGAAGAAATTAAGGCATTCACTTCTGGAAATTATGCTCTGATCTCTTCTGCTAATTGATGAAGGTTGTGAGCTAGACATGTCAGATAAAATATTTTTAAAGCTTTAGCTGCCTTAATCATATATGCTGCTGTATCTGTGACTATCCACAAAAGTTTTTCTTCATTTTCCTGAACAGGCCATAGAACACATAATGCATCATGAACAACACATGCAATGGTGCAGTGATTTGTTTTCTCTAGTACTCTGGAGGCAATAAGGTAGGGTGTTCCTGGTTCATATTCCACAAGTTTCTCCAAGGTGACATTGGCAATGTATCTTCCACACAGGGTTGCCAACCCGTACAATAATTATGGGGGTATACGATAATTTGAATGTTTGTACTCATGGTTATCAACTTGTACAATAATTATGGGGGTGTACGATAATTTCGATACCGGCAAAATATCATTTTCACTGGTTTGTTACTCCAGTGAAATGAAATTAATTACAAATAGCGACACCACTTTTGCCCTCATGGCCTGTCTCCGCCCCTCTTAAGACAACCATTTCAATCCTACTAATCCTTCTACCCTTTATCCTCTTGTTGCCATTGTGCCCAGAACTGGTGATCTCGATGAAGAAGGCACTGTTCAGAAAACTGATGATCAATGGGGAAAACTCGGAATAGGTGATATTCTGTGTGAAATACATGCCTGAACCCGGCAGTTTCTGGAGTGCTGTTATACACATGTCACCTTGATGGAAATACCGATTTCAAAGAACTGGCGGAGGTTGCATTATCAGTGATTTCATTGCCCCACAGACACACTTCTTGTGAAAGTTTTTTCCAAACTAGGTTTACTAAAAACCAAAGTTAGAAACAGATTGGCGTTAGATACGGTAAATGGACTTATTCGGTCGTCTCAGCTTATGAAAGAATGTGGTGGGCCCAAAAATCTGCAAGCCACCGAGATGTTAAAGTTTGTCTCCACAACAAATTTATATAGTGCTGCAACAGTTGAGGAAGATGAACTTTCAGATGAATAGTGCACAAAACATAAGTGCTAAAGTTGTAATACTGGTTGAGATCAATCTTGTAAGTGGATGCCATAAACATCAATACTATTAAATTTTCATAAGTGTTATGCTGATACATTTATTGTTGTAGAATATGGTTTATGATGTACGATAATTTTGAATCTAAATCTATAATTTTGAGTGGCCAGTATGATAATTTTACTTTTAAACATTGGCAACCCTGCTTCTACACGAATCAGTTGTTTCTTCTACTGACAGCCACATGTTTGAATCACCAATGTCAGGTTTGATCTCTTGGAGCACCTAAACTATAATAAAACATACAAAATTACATATATTTTAAACATTACAGTAAAATTACTAAATATCTTAGTTAAATTATAAAGCATTATAAGGCACTTTATATTTTCATGAAGTAAAATAGCTTATTTTGGTATTAAACATAACGTAATTTCTGTGGATATATTCCAAAATGAAAAATCTTATATTTTTAACTCTATATCTCGACTGGGTGTGCAAAAGCAGGTAAGTCAAAAAATATCAAAAATAAGTTCTCCACAGGCTTTGATATAATTTTGTGTGCTCTACCCATGTGTCTAATCGATTAAGTCATATCACTTATAATAGGCCAGTAACATGATGTACAAAAGGAGGTGTGTTATGAAGTCATCAATTGTGTGTGTGCTAAGACGGTTAAGTCTCCCACTTTTGGCTTAACTTATTTTACACCATTGCAAAATTGGTTAAGTCAGTAATAGAGCTGACTTAATTTGCTGTGCATTCAAATTTAAATGACTTACCCACCTTGACACTACACCTATCTGGTGACCAAGTATATATTTTCATTGCACTAATATGAAGATTGAGTAATGCAAAGCAACTAACTCTGGCTTGTCAATAAGACACATGAAAAATAAATTATTGCAACTCTGTATATCATTTCAGTAAACACATGGAGAAACCCTTTACCATCTCCTGTCACTTGAACTACTTATATGAAGAAAATTTAAGTGGTATTCCTGGACAACATGTTGGTAGGAGGATGTACGAAACTATTTTTCATGATCTTGAACTACAAAAAACCAAAAGTAGATGCATACCAGACATGTGGTAGACTTAAGCTGAAGATAGAGATCTCTGAAGGTGAAAGCTACTTGAGTTTGAGAGTAAGAAATGCACCAAGAAAAGGTTGACTTAGCAAGTCACTCTTTAGAAATGATCCTACAAGGAAAGGCATAACATTCGACTAACAACAGTGCTTGCCAACTCCAGTAGTCAGTAGCTCCATTGCCTTCTATGAAGCTAAAACTAACGTTCACAGCTGTGATGACAAGCAAGCATACTGTTTCATGTAGCACAAAAGACAAGCCTTAAGGACTAATGAATAGGATCTTGTCTTTAAAATTAATTTAAAGAACTTCATCTAGATGTAAAAAATAGCTTAGGTATTACGATTCCTGCCAAGGACAAAACAAAAACAGTCACATTGCCATTAATGTGTATGGTTGCACTTCAAGAACACCCAATCTCCCAATCTACTGACCACTAATTTCTTATACTAGGTCATACACACATGGAGGGTGATGGAGATCATGTGATCATAGAAAAAAAGAAATGGAAGTACCCTGTTCCTATTTCACTACTGGATGTAACTTGATGGTTTATCAGGAAAGAACAAGTCATTTGTGGTCAGTGAAATGTCTAAAGAGGACCTTTATGACTTTTCAGCATTGTTGGGAAAAGAACTCGTGCTAGGAAAGGCTGACATAACTGGATAAAAGATCATTTGGGGGGACATGCAGTGGCTCTGTTTTCAAAAGGTTTCTTCAGGCAATTATTTCTCAAGTACAAGTTGAGGAAAGATGATTTCAGATTTGTCAGTTTTCTCAGAAGAGGAAATAAATCTGCAAGTATCAAACCTTTAAGAAGTATTCTGGTCCAAATGCAGTAAACCTAGCAAAAGGATGACTTGCTGGACCTACTTTCATTTATCTCTGCCACATTCTGGGAATTCTAGAGCATTGAGAACATCTGAAAGTGTCCTTAGTACATTTCCAAATAGTGATACCAAGGACAATGTTCAGTGAAGAATGTGTTGTTATTCATTATATTATGTATGGTGAAAACAGTTTCATGAAAATTTAAAGAAAGTATATGCCATTAAAGTCCTAATAATAAAATGTCTTTGTTTCTTTACTTAGTTTTGCCAAGTTCATTAAATTTAACATTCTTTTATACGTAAAAGGCTAAAAAGTATATTTACTATGTGATTATAAGGTATTTTCAAATACTACAGTGATATTGGGATCATCTCCTTAGTGTGGTAGTAACACTTCTGCTTACTAAGTGAGAGATCAAGGTTCGATTCCTGGCACCAGCGTGGGGTTTTTTTCCCACTGGGAGACCTGGCATGGGTGCACTCAGCCTCATTAGGTCCCTGAGAGGTCAATTAAGGAGCTACTTGATTGAAAAGTTGTGGTCCTGGTTGCGTTGAGTGCATAACCGGCTGGGAGGGACCGGGGCACTGACCATCAATACTGCACCACATTCATGATCCCTGTGGTAGTTAGAGGTGGGGGACGCAGCGGCTAGGCGGTAAGGGCTGTTGCGCCTTGGGTTCTTATTATTACCACAGTGATATCTTATTTCATTATGCTTGTACTATTGTTATGCTGTTATTTTCTCAAGTTCTGTTAAATGTGTATTCTATATACTAAATATTTTACCCACATGGCAACTATAAGAATTGATTAAATATTTAAAAATACAATTTCATTGTATATTCAAGTGGGAAACAAATCTTCCATTGAAACCTGTGGAGGCGGCAGCGGCGACGGTTTGCATCGGGCGCCGGACGTCGTCGTCTTCATTCCTCGGCTGCTCGCAATCGGCGTCTCGTGCTTATCGCCGGCCACACATACTAAGGGTCAATGTAGGGATGTGGGGAAACAGGTTGGTTCGATCTCAGGGTGTAATAAAGGTCACTGAGGACCTTCGTGTGTCCAACAAGGAAGACGACAATATTTTCTGTACCGCACTTCTGATTTATTGTGTTTATCATGACATCTGCCCAAAATGCACCAGAATTCTCAGAGAACAATTTCCGAGGTTGTATATAATTTCTTGTCCCTTGTAACCGGTATTTCCCTGATGAAATTCTAATCCCCGAGGCAACTAATTTCCGCACTGCATGTTCGCGGTGTCCTCCTATCACATATCTTTCCACGTCTGCCTCCTCCAAGTCACACTGCTGAAGTTCCTTTGATTCTAGGTCTGGAGCTTCCTCCGCACCTTCCCATCTGGACCACACAGATTTCTGCCCTTTTAGTTTCGAAAACTTCCACCCTCGTTAAAATTAACGACCTAAGGGGACAAATATGTTTTCGAAATGCCCACTCCGAGAATCCTGGCTGTTTTTCTTCGAGCATATGGTTTTCGGGAGAAGTTCCCGTCACAAACCATTAATATAACATTTGTGTGGAAGTGGATATGTCAAAATGTACTGTGGAAAGGTAATTTAAGTCACACATCCACTCTCCAACCCTTCAGATAATCCTTATATATGGGATGAAGATTTACAGGAATTAAAGGAACCTGATTTGTATATTTACAGTATTGGCCAACGAATATTTTTTTGCAAAATGTGTAGGGTTTTGGCACATAAGGGATTTGGGAAATTGATTTTAATCTTAGTTTTTCTCATTATGAGGTTTTTTGACTTAACTGCTTTTGCACACCCAGTATATTATAAGAGGGAATAGCAACTCAAATAAGTAATTTTCAAAAATAACCACATAATCTTAAATTATTTTAAATGGAAAATATCTGTAAATTATAATACCAGTTCCAGCTTATTAAATTTCTATGTGATTTTCCCAAGGTATTGGTATTAAAAAAAATAAAAATTACACATAGATTATCATATGGATGAAATAAAAAATTTATTTATTATGTGAGATTTTCGGATTTAGATGGACTTAGACTTAGTGTACGAGTTGTTTTTCACTGTAATCCTACCAGTTTGCTCAGTAAATCAAATTTTGTGATATATCGCGGAATAAATGTTCCTGGAATTTGTATTTTAAACACACACAATGCTAATTTTTACTAAGAGAAAAGTTTTGAAAAAAAAAAAAAAAAAAAGCTTGTGTCGCTCTTATAAAAAAAATGGCTCTTATGTAATATTCAAGTTTATTCGTTATCATAATTTCATTAATTACACGAACTTACCTCTTCATAAAGAGGGCCAATGTTATTTTTCCTTAGTGTAGACTCGTCAGGAAAGTTTCTTCTGCAATATTTCTCCAAGAATCCTCATAGTTTTGAATTGTTTAATTTCTTTAAAGGAATGTTTTCAGACAACAAAGCTTTACACAGGTCTGTTGAAAAAGCTGATGTTAAAGTTGTCTGAATTTTTGGCATGGTTTTCCCAGCAGCTGTGAGCTGCTGTTTGTAAGTGTTGCACGATCTGAAACTTTCTGTCACAGGGAACCTGCAAGTAAAAATAAATAATTAATAAAATGTAATTCATCTTACTTTATTGTATATGAAAAGACATTCAGTGCAGAATTAGATTGATTTAATAGTGTGATAAAGTGATAATAAGTTATTATTTATTTATGGCAACAAGCTTACTGCTGGTGTTTTTAAACATACAAGCCGTGTGTGGGCAATGTTTAAGAGGTGGAATCAGGAACTGAAAAATTCAATGCCGTAGCTGGGATTTGAACCACGGATCTTCCGCTTATTGAGCGGCTGCTCTAACCACTAAACTACCATGGTCAACTTGCCAGTACGACATTAAATTCCCTAGCTGATTCGTTACTTAAACCCTTGTGGTCTAACCAGGTAAAAAAGTACGAATCAGCTGGCGAATTTAATATCGTACTGGCAAGTTGGCCATGGTAGCTTAGTGGTTAGAGCATCCGCTCGATAAGCGGAAGATCCATGTTTCAAATCCCGGCTATGGCATTGAATTTTTCAGTTCCTGATTCCACCTCTTAATCTTTGATAAGTTATTTAAAATACTCACATGTTTGTCGCAAACTTGGCATAGAACAATTTTTCTATTTGTTGTTAATGTAGGATTCCCACCGATTCATTGATGAAGTAAAGATATTGTACTTGATTTTTCCTTCAGCTTTGAAATACACTTATCTTGGGCCACTAACACTCACAAAATGGTATTTGAGAAACAGCTAAGAATTTAAACTTTGATTCCTGCTTTGTTGTGTCAGTGTGGTCAACAGTAATGTACAATAAAGCTGACGTTCAAACCTCTTATCACTGGTTGAAAACAAAAACAAGGAAATTACCGCCAACTGTCCATTGTTGGCAAGCACATTACTTTCTTCCAAATCTTCCGTTTAGGAAATGGTTTAGGCCAGATTGCTTTATTGACCTGTTGAGATTTAAAACTGCAGACCCCTGCTTGGCATTCTCACAGTTGTGTGAAAAAGCAAATATTTTATATACATAGGGGTGCTGGACAAGATTATCTTCATTTGCAAAAACATGACAATAAAGCAATAAAGCACAACAGTGAAACATGCACTAATCCTGTGAATATGCATTTCTATGTACTATAAAACTTTGCCAATTGATTCCAAATGACATTAAATGGATTTTCCTCTTCCAGCATATGTTTATATTTGAAGGAATAAAACATGCAAATTTGCAGAAATCCACCCTCTAGCAATCGTAATATTAGCCAAGAAATCAAGCTTTTAAAACCGGCTAAAAATCATTGGGAATTAATGTTGGAAAATATTTATATCATTAAGAATACAAATCGAGTAAGGAACTTTGAAATACCGGCTACAGACAACATCTTAAGACTGACCAATGAGAAGAGCAGCAGGCCAGGCAATAAGGGCAGGGGGAGACAGTTACCTGAGGAGGAAATCAGTCAGCTGAGAAACTGAGGATGGACAGGTGATCTCTTCGAAACTAGTCCTGTTTTATTGTTAAGTGGAGCAAAAGTGCTTTTAAATGTTGACAAGTGTTTTAACAAAGTTTTTAATATTATATTAACATGCCCCACTGTTTTAAACACTTCATTTCTATCATCAGTTTTACCTAAACTTGAGTTATTATTCAAGTAACATGGGCCAAAACACAAATTAGCACCAGTCCCATACTCTTTAACAATTGAAGTGTCCAAAGAATTCCTTATTCCATTTACAGTGCTGGATTTCAGTAAATGATGAATTAGATATTTTATTTACAGCAAACATATAAGAAGGACAGTCAGAAAGTAATGCCTTCTATTTCTTTGTCTTTTTTACGCTACAAGAAAACTCAGTGAACATTACATAACATGTATTCACAACGTTCACAATTAATAATTTCAGTTTTCAATAGTATGGTAAAAATCACAGTACTTCTTCCTCAGCCATCCATGTACATAGTTTTTCAGGGTCCCCTCATCTTCAAGCTGATGACCACAATGAGCTTCCTTTAGTAACCAAAACAAATAGAAATCTGATGGTATTTTGGGGTGTATGGTGAATGAGGTAAGACTTCCCATTGTAATCTTGCCAATCGTGCAATGATTGGTGTGCAATGTTGCATTTATTGTGCAAGAGAACATCTGCCCATAGCTTTTGATGGGTGAATTTGCCCAAGACATACTTTAAGCTTCTTGAGGGTGTTGATTTAGTGAATAGAATTCATTGTGCATTCCTGCTTGAAAAATTAAACCAGAATCACACCCTCAGCATCCTCAAGTCTTGTAACCATAGCTTTACTTGCCGATTGTACAGTTTTGAATTTTATCTTCCTTGGCAACATTTTGTGATGTCATTGATTTCACTGACTGCCTCTAGTACTGAGGTTCAAAAAAATGAACCCACATCTTGTCACCAGTCATAATATTCCTCTTCCTTGCCTCTATTCTGATCGCTCAACAACTTTGGTACCCACTGTGTACAAACTTTGAGTTGCCCAGTTCATCAATAGTGGCCATTACACTATCTTTACCAATGGAGAGCACAAGGCACAATTCATCTGTTGGTCGTCCTGAAAAATCCTGTAAACCCTTTGGTTATAGCATGGAGTAACCTTTCTGCTTTTTATGTACCATCAGTGTTTCTGCTTCAGCTTTTGTACAGCATATACCCAGGCATGTTGTATTTCCATAAACTTTCTTCAGCCTTTTATGAATGCGAATGGGCATTTCATCTTCCACACTCAGGAATTCAACAACAGCACACTGTCATGATATGGATGTTGATGTCAGTAATTTTTTAACCCACCGGCGGGTGCACTGTTGTAAAAAGTACAACAGCAGCTGTTTTTATGCTTTATCAATGCCTAAATCTTGAGCTAATGTGCCGCCGCTACAATTTATTCCTCTATTGTTGTTTACTCGAGAATGTTACTATGGTTTTAGTTTCCTTGTTCAGCTTTGTCAGTTTGTTTTCTGCATTGTAAGCAATGAGGTGTGAAATGTTGTAATAAGTACAACGCGCGGCTGCTCTTGTAACAGTTACAAGCTTTGTTTCTAGCAGTCAATATGCAGAGGTGAGTATAATAAAAATTGAAATGTACTTATTCACTGTTTTTTTATTTTCAATAGCTGCATAACAAATGTTGAATTTGTTATATTGGCACGTTTCTTTTGTTATTTTAGTTTAGTTCGAAAGGTTTATCACAAGAGGAAATTTGCAAGTTACTCGTAGAGAGCAATGATGAAGTATATTCAGACTTTTCAGAACTGGAGGAAAGTGACGTGGATTTGAGTGGACGAAAACATTGAATTCGAGGACCATGACCATGACAGCAAATCTGAACTGGAAGCTGCGGATGGTGATGATTTCATAGAGCCCATGGAAGAGCTGGAGTTCCTTATTGGAAAAGACCAAGTTACGGGTTGGTGTAAAAGTGAGTGTGCTAAACTTTCAAAAACCAAAAGAAAAAACATTGTGAAAATTCTGCCAGGCCCCAAGAGAAATGTGATGGACATAACCGATGAAGTCGGTGCTTTTCTGAAAATAATTGACGTTGACATTATTGATGAAATCGTAACCTATACAAATATTTATATAACTAGACAGCGAGGCACACATAAATTCTCGCGTGAAAGGGATAATAAAGTGACATCAAGACACGAAATAATGCCAGTGTTGGGGATTCTTTTCTTGATTGGTACAAGAAAGGGTCATCATGCTAATGTAAAGGAACTTTGGGCAGCAGATGGAACAGGAATGCAACTGCTTAGAGCTGCAATGAGTTACAAAAGGTTTATGTTTCTTCTAAGTTGTATGCGGTTTGATGACATGGAAACGAGGAATGATAGGAGAAAAACTGATAAGTTGGCTGCAATTCGTACAATGTTAGAAGCTTTTGTTGCTAATTGTCAAAATTCTTATACCTTAGGTGAATTCACCACAGTAGATGAAATGCTTCATCCCTTTAGAGGTCGATGTGGATGCAGTACATTCCCAGTAAACCAGCTAGATATGGAATAAAAATGTTTGCATTATGCGATGCAAAAACATTTTATTGCAGTAATCTGGAGGTTTATTGCGGCATGCAACCAGAAGGGCATTACCGCGTTTCTAATGCTCCTGAGCATATAGTGAAGAGACCTGTGGAATCTTAACTACTAACAATTGGTACACAAGCTATCCACTTGCTGAATATTTACTGCAAAAGAATATTACATGTATTGGAACAATGAGGAAGAACAGACATCCAATTCCTCCAGAATTTCTCCCAAACAAAACAAGAGAAATTGGAAAAGCATTGTTTGGATTTCAGATGGACAAGACCTTAGTTTCATATGTTCCTTGTAAAAACCATGCTGTCTTACTTCTGTGTACTATGCATGACACAGCAGCACTTGATGAAGAAACTAACAAACCAGAAATAATCAGACTACAATATGACAAAATGTGGAGTTGACGTTATAGATAAAATGTGTGCCTCTTACTCCGTTTCAAGGATTACTAGAAGATGGCTATTGGCTATATTCTTCACCCTTTTGAACATTGCTGGTATAAATTCGCAGGTATTGTTTTCCTTTACAAAGCCAGAGGAAACTTCACGAAGACGTATTTACCTCAAGAAGCTAGCAGAAAGTCTTATGAAAGAACAACTCGCATCTAGAATCCAACTCAAATTGCTGACGGCCAATCTCACTGTATTTCTTATGCAGTTCCGTGGAGAAGCATCGTCTCCTGAAGATAAGATCCTTGAACCTCCGGCAAAGAAACGTGGGACATGTATCCTTTGTGGATGTCAAAAAAATTCCTCAACTTCCATGTGATAGATGCGGAAACTTTGCTTGCAAAAGTCACAATAAGAAACAAATTCTATGTGAAAGGTGTTATGAAAGTGAATGTGTTACAGAATAGCTGGATAAAATAGAGAACTAAAAGAGCTAAGTTTTTGTTATAGGATGTGATAATAGTTGTTTTGAACTGTTTTATTCAAAATATGAACCAGCTTGCTATCATTTAAAAATGTCCACGTAAATTTTACAACGTGCGCCTGCTCATGTGACAAAATTAGGCGCGCCTGCCGGAAGGTTAAACTCATTCAGTGCTGCCACCTGTTGATTTAGGAAGCTTTTACTCCAATAGACTAGAAGATTTATAGAATTGTGCCAAATTCAAATGTTCCACATTACCAATCTATTTGAGGAGAAAAGGGTGCATTAATTTCTAACTGCACCTCGTAAATTGATTTTACACCTTTCTTAAACTGTTTCACATAAGTTTTATTACAATGATGCTTAGTACAAGTTAATAGTAATACCTGTTTTCAATAACACATGGAGAATTGTCCTTCATAATTCTGAACCTTAATAACTTCAACCCTTTTCAGCTTCACTTTTTTTGGAGTGATATATCATAAACTTTAATATCTTGATTCGGACATTGAGAATGTGATCACAACTTTTAAATAGGTACTAATGTTAAGTTCAAAATTCATGAAAAATCACTAGCTTGAAAATATCTTAATGAGGGTAGACTTAAAGGAACTTTCTGTGTACATGAACAAAGCTAAGGATTGGCAATAATATGTTAAATGTATTTGTATTAAAATGCTGCTGTTATTTTGGGTAATTACTCCTCTAGTTTCT
Organism: Tenodera sinensis; assembly: GCA_030765045.1. NCBI lineage: Eukaryota > Metazoa > Arthropoda > Insecta > Mantodea > Mantidae > Tenodera > Tenodera sinensis. Next base: position 250,988,896 of record CM060964.1, on the reverse strand, counting down.
CATATGATGTATGTGTATTTTGTTTTGTTATGAATATCACCTGTAAACATGTTTCAAATGCAGTATTCTTGAACCAATCTTAATTACCAAAATAGGTTTGTTAAAAACTGAATAATTTTGTAATTAAAAACAGTTTAATTTTATGCATTGTAGTTATTCTGGATAAGCACTGCTTAAACCTCTTATTTCATTTAACAAAAATTTGTGCCTATTGTGTACTTGCCAACTTTTATGATTTTTCTGTAAAATATATAGGGGTGGAGGCCTTTTTATGCCTTTGAGGGCAGATTCCAAGGTTACAGATTTTATTTTCACAGATGACAGTTTTGTAACTTAAGATTAGACTGAGTAGGGTTACCAGACATCCAGAAATTCCTGGGTATGCCTTATATTTTAACCATTTGTCCAGCATCTGGGGGAGGGATTTCTGAAAAACCTTGAAAGCCCTACATTTTCAGAAACAAGCAGTAGTCTTTGGAAAAGAATTGGCAACTGGGAAAATATAAATGAATTGGTTATTAGCAGCAATTGCAACTCATGGCAACATGCTACACCTACTACAGAGAAAGAGTATATGCATTAGTAACACTGAACGAGAGATTGCCAACACATCATTTGCACTTAGAGGCAAAAGATTGGCATTCTGTAGAGGCAAAATGCTTCACTCGTACTCTTACATTTCCATGTTGGTGGAGAATAAGCAAGTGGAAAGTTAAAAATCAATTCACAATGCTTTGTTACAAGTCAAAATGCGGAAACCAAAATGCTAATTTAGTTAACATTGTCGAAGTATAAGTATTTCAAGGCAGGAACAATCAGTCACATTTAACATTGCATGTTTCAGGATTTTAAGAAAATATGTTGTTGTTTTCTAGTGCCTTGCATCTGGCAATGAAGCCATTAGCATTCGTGCTTTCCAATACTTTTGAACTATAGTGGCTTTCATGTAACTGTTTTCTTAACGGGCACCAGTTTTACAATGTGGCAGTTACATCACCCGACTCAAACCCCCATTTTGCAAGGGGGACCACACCTATCGTTGGTCAACGGGTCCATCGGACCTAGCTGGGAGGACTAAATAGGTGGTATTTAGATCCACCGACCTTCCCCTCATGTGCCTCTGAGGGACGCTGTTGTGCTGTGATAGGCCAGCACATATGTAAATGACATTTCCTCCATTTTAGATGAAACAGTTATACCGCTGTGATTCGGTCCCCAGAGCCTCATCTGTTAAAAGCAGGGTGCACCACGGGCAGGATGAGGATGGGAATTGGGTAGGAGAGGCTATAGGAGGCGCATCACTACCCCTTACTACCCCTTTTAAGAAAATATAAATGTGTACACTTGTGGCTATATCTAAATAGCATTAAATAATATGTATAATGTGAATATGTATATTAAATATATAACTTTACATTATTATTTATGCCAACAAACTTACTGTTGGTGTTTTTAAACACACAAGCCGTGTGTGGGCAAAGTTCTACCTCCCAAACTTTACATTATTTTTGCAAATTTTTGGATTGACTGATAATGTCCTACATGTCCATAAAATAATATGGTAACCCTAAAGGCAGGCTCATACTTGGACGTGCAGAGGCGAAGCGCGGCATGCCAAAAAATATCTTTTCCTTGTTAATAAATGGGACAGCTCCCACCTAAATGTGGCACAGCGAGGCGAGGAGAATTCATGTCACTGTCGGAAGTCTTCATGCTAATCAAGGTCATCTTTAATTATGTGGCGTCTGCATTCAGTAGCAGTAAATCATTCATTGTGTTTGATATACCTTTATCTGCAGCAACAGATGAGGAAAAGCTTATCACCTTGGTTCAACAATATACCTTTTTGTTCGATAAATGCCACAAATTATACAGTAATAACAATGCAAGGGATAATGCTTGGGAACAAATAGCTGCAGAAATTGGAAATGTTTTAGGTAAATGAATATAAAATCTATAATTTAAGGAAGAGCTGTATGGAATTACGACATATTTGATGTTATATTGTGCATTTCTGTTAAATAGTGATACAAAAAAGATTATAATCATAGCGGAACAAACTTTGTAAGGGCTTGTGCAGCGACTTGTTCGTTCATACACACGTGTGAAAATTATTAGACTCAAATGCATTTCTTATGGTAAAATGGATGCGAGATCTGAACTTGAAAATAGTTTACATCTCTTTAAGGTAAAATAAAACCCTTTCTGTGAATATGCATCCACTGCTTGTCACTGTAAATATTTATTTTCCTCTATTAACAACTCCAAGTGGTAGTTTTTGTTATGGACAGCTGTTCCTAGGCTTAAAGGCCTATAAAAGAAATGGATACCCATGATGAACAAATATTAAATATATAACTTAATTTCCATATAGGTGTGGTCCAGGTTATTTACAGATAATACTGAGTTGATGCATGACTGACAATGGTCATCAAAAGTATACTTTATGTGCCTATTTTACAGAGAGAAGAAATTATTATCTATACTTCCTGGTGCCTAGAACTACAAGTTAAAATTTGACAGCGTCTATAGTTTTACTTAATTTTTAATATAGACAACCACCTTTGAATCGTCGAATATGCTGTAAGCTTTTTATTATAGTAACTGCCAATGTTTAAAAATAAGCCTAGATCAATATAATACATAAATAAAACCTTACTTTGAGTCTAATAATCTTTACACCTCTGTAATTTTAAATCAGTTTATAATGTATGAACAAAAACGTTTCAAAAATATCTAAGTATGTTTATTTAATTGGGCATCCAGTTAAAAAATAAGAATAGCTAATTTATCTACTATTGTTTAAAATAGCGTCATTGTTTCAAATCATATTACAATATATTGAACGTGAAATAATAATAATAATAATAATAATAATAATAATAATAATAATAATAATAATAATAATAATAATAATAATAATAATAATAATAATAATAATAATAATAATAATAATGATGATGATGATGATGAAAAATGGTATTTATTGCATTCACATGACTTTCTCTATTCACTCTTCTACAAACCATTTTCACAAATGCTTATTTTTGCATCTACTAACTACTACTTGTTAACCAAGATGCCTTCTTTCATTGTAGGCATAAGGATACAGTAGGTTAAAATGAGTCAGATTATTCTGTAAAGCAAGTTGCCATGTGATGACTTTTAATTCTCCATTCTCTTTGCATGACCACAAAAATAATATTGATATATCAGTTGAAAAAAGTATGAACTATTTGATTGTTCAAACCAAAAATAAAGAATATCTTGGAAACGGTTAATATCACAAAAGATGGACATAAAAACGTGTAAAGCTTTCATGGCAAACGTTATTAATTATGGCTTCACAGCTGATCAGCCATGTCAATTTATAAATGTTGAGCTTTTGGCCATTGTAAACTCCATGGCCTTCTTCAGGAAGTGACTGAATGTCTATCTCTAATATGCTCATTACTTGGTGGGTGGAGCTTGTGCTGTCCTGGCCAATGGCCTATTTTTGTTCAAGGTTCCAGGAGTGTTCAAAATTCCTTGCAAATGTGGAAAAGGATATGTAGGACCACAGGACACACCACTGAAGAAAGGTGCAAGGAACATCAACAAAACATCAGGCTCCTACAACTGGAAAAATCGACAGTAGCACAACATTGCATAGAGAATGTTCACAAAATAAATTTTGAAGACATCACAGTTCTGGAACACAGAAGTACAATGACAGGCTCGTTGTTGTTGTTGTGTTTAATGCCGCTTTTACGACATACGGCACCGCAGGCGGTGACACTGATGACACATGGAATGAAGATGGAGCACCGGTGGAATGAGATGGCGGGGGAAACCGGAGCACCTGGAGAAAACCCGCCCTGGCACCGCTTTGTCCACCATGAATACCACATGCAGGTCCCTGGGATCGAACCTGGGCCACCTAGGTGGTAGGCGAGTGCGCTAACCGCTCGGCCACGGCGCCGCCATGACAGGCTCATCAAAGAAGCTATTCAAATTAAATGGCAGCCACTTAACTTTAAGGACCAGCTGGACCAATCACACATGATCATGCTGTCTTTAGCCAGGGCAGTGCAAGCTCCACCCACCAAGTAATGAGTATATTATAGATGAACATTCATTCAGTTCCTGAAGGAGGCCATGAATTTTACAATGGTTGAAAGCTCAATATTTATAAATTTGACACTGCTGATCACCCATGAAGCCATAATTAATAAAAACACATGTTTTAACAAGATCTACATGTTTAGCAAATTATAGAAAGCTCTTTCAGAATGATTTTGTTGTTTAATGACACTGTCAATTGCTAGGATCACATCAGTGTTGCCGGTGTGCCGAAATTTTGTCCTGCAGGAGTTCTTTTACATCCCAGTAAATCTACTGACATGGGGCTGTTGTTTTTAAGCATGCTTAAAAACCATTAGTCTGGGCCGGATTTGAACCCACGACCTTGGGATCAGTAGGCCAGCGTCTAACCAACTGAGCCACCCAGACCGACTCTTTCAGAATGAGTAGGACTGCAGTCTATGTCTTTTCTCAGAAAATTCAAGATATAAGCCATGCAAATATCTTAAACATAATTGTATTTTATTAAAAAATTGTTAGGGCCAATTTTAAGTAAATAAAGAATAATAAAACATTTTTCTACGTAAAGGATAGTTGGGGGGGGGGGGGGAACTTTCTTGAAAAATCTTAATGCTACATCCTTTCCAAACTTAAATTACCAAGTTTGGTATTAAACCAACCTTTTGTTGTTTAGTTAAGCTGCACGTAGGCCACACACAGACAGACCTTTTTCACTTTTCATTCAACTTGTATTTCCAGTGAAATCTAGGTATTGAATTTCTGGGTTGAATATCATACTTCCTCTACATAAATAGTAGAGAAGGTAAAATTTGGAGTAGCTACCTAAAGGAACGTCTGGTATAAAATTATGGTTGTTAGAATTCTCTGAAATATATAGAATCAAATGGAGAGTTCATTACAAAAATGGCCATGGTAGTTGTTGATAATAGGGTCAACATCATTAGCAGAAGATCCATGCTTGTAATCACAACCAGACCCAAATGTTTCAAATCTGATTGTCCTTTCTAATGTTTGTCCTACACACTGATATGAGAGGCATTTCCAGTAATGTAGTAATTTGTTTTTCAGACATTCTGGCTCCAGAGAGGTATTGGTGGCCACATAGGTGGTGCTACTCCTGGGAAGACCATGATGGGAATCCGTGTGGTGCTTTGTGACAAAGTATCAACCATTGAGGGACGACCAATGGAAGTGGTGATCGTTCACCCAGGAACAGACCTAGGCCTTGCATGGGCTTTTGCCCGCTCTTTTCTTAAAAATCTAATTCTTGCTATTTTGTTTCCCATATGTTTTGCTCTGTTTTTCTTCAGACATAACCGCACAGGATATGACATTCTGTGCAGGTCCATTGTAGTAGAGGATCCTCCAAGACAGGCACACTGACAAAGGATTTAGTGAGATGCACACACCTATATCTTCACTTCTGCTTGTACAAATTTATATACACATATCTATTTTTATGTATATTAATCATGTGTAGCTTTATCCATTAAAAGAACTGCTTAATGATAGGACTTGTTTTATTTATTTGAATGAGATTCAGCCAAGGTTGCCCCTCCCTCCTCCAATCACTTTCCCTCAAGTTTTTACTGAGCTCTTATTTTCAGCTATTTTGTTCCTTTTTGGGTGCAGCTGAAAAGCTTACCTTGCTTAGCTTGCCTTTCTTAGTATTATAGAAAGATGAAGTATTGTAATATTTACAGAAAAAAATATAATATAAAATTTTTGGCAAGTGGTATATTTTATTACTGTATTCTTCAATCTATCCAATTGCATCTGTATGAATGACATTAAACATAACATTACATGTTTTGAGCATATTATTTCAAAAAATTACCTTTTGATACATGATACATAACATGAATTGTGCTGCAAATTACTTATTTTTTTATACAGCAAAAATTATAATAAATGTACTTTATTTAGGTTCTTGCTGTTGGTAGAACATATGTTAATTAACTTAAAATTATTGAATTATAAATATAATGGATTTGAATATAACGGGTGATCCAAAAGACCCAAACCGGATGCACTGTTTTGTCTGTACGTGTCCTTGGCACTCGTGGCCGAAAACATACAACATTTTTAAAACTACTTTTAAAGGCTTCACTTACCAATGTTATTAAAGGAGATGCTGAAACTGGCCACCGCAATCCATACATTTTTGGCACCTCTTTAGGAAATTATCCACCACTCACTGTAGTTCACATAGAGAACTACACATCATTATTCGATTGTGCAAACCAGACTTCTTAACCAATTAAGTAGAGTTCAATTTATTTGCTTTCATTTGCTTTTAAAGTTATCTGGTATTAGTGTCGAAAGCAATGGAGTATACAAATACAGATGCTCTCTTAGTTAGCAACTTAAAAAAATATATTAAATCTGCCATTTAATTCAACAGGCTAGAATTTTTATTGTTAAACATTACAGTGGAATCTCGTTAGTACGTTTTTGCAGGGACAGAAGAATTTTGACATCATAAACAGGAAAACATGATAACAAAAACAATCTGCAGTATTTGAATGTAATAATACTCTAACCTCAATTACAAAATGGGACATTTACACACTTTTAAATACATATATGTATGCAGGATGATGGTGATTTTAGTTTCAAAATTACACTGCCCATCTTGTTTAATAATATCATAAACTTTAAAATTGCATCCATATTGATTGGTTCACTTATTTCATTGCATCTATCACTTTTGTTACTGTGGGAATTGACCCAGGATAAGCTTATAACCCATCCTGCACTAATGCTTCTTACATATTTTGTTCTTCAAATATTTTCTCCATTGTCACAATTTCATACATTTACTCAGGGGTCTCCGTATAGGGGATATGTGAATGGCAACCACAAGGTACCCAAGCTGAGCAGAACATTACTGCCACTTACTGGTGTTTTGCTCCTCACTGTAACTTTTCTACCTGACCTTACCTTGGTCATCTCTTGTTCTCTTCCGACCCTGATGCTATTAGGGTTCCTGAGGGCTAGGGAGTCTTTATTTTTCCAACCTCTCCATTTCTCTATAAAACCTTAACCCCTAACATGCTGACCTGTCATGGCATGTAATACGTCCTCTGATTGGTAATCAGAGGATATGGTCGGTGAATTTATTTTGATAACTCTCCCGGTCAGGTTGGTGAGACCCGTAAACCAACGACAGGTGTGGTCCTCCAGACATTCTGGGGGTTGTGAGAGAGCGATGTGACTGCCAAAACATAAAAATATGGTGCTCTCTAAAAAGCGGTTACATTTATTGCTAAGTCTCTTCAATATTTATTGAAAAATATTGGAGAGCAAAGAGGATTAATGACTTCATTGTCAGAAATCCAGCATTAGCTAACAACATAGAGAAATGCTGGCAATTTTCTGGCAGATATTTTTGTTTTAATTCTTCCAGGGTGTGTGGATTTGTCTTGTATACTATGCTTTAAGTTACCCCAGAGATAGAAATAGCAGGGGGTTTGGTCAGGGGACGGAGGGTCCACAAATCCCTACTAATAATTCTGTCATGAAACACCTTCAATTGTTCTCATCGAAAGATGGGCTGTTGCAGAGTCTTGAAGATAGGCAAAATCATGCTCGCTATCTGTTAATTCTCTAAAAAAAAAGGGGGGCAAAATTGTATTCACGTATGTATGGGTGTCAATTATTGACTCGAAAAAAATTGGTCCTATAACCCTTTCTTCGCTAATGGTGCACAATACACCAATTTTTTCATCATGAAGGGGTATTTCATGAACAAATTAGGTTTCTCAGAGCTCCAGTACTCTGTACATAACAGTGCATCTTGAGAACGTAAACACATAGAGTAACTACGGATCTTAAAGTAACAAATTGTTATCTTCATACATTCTTGTGGAATTACGCATCCAATTTGGATAAAAAAACCATTTATGTTTTCAAAACTGACTGATAAAAGAACAAACAAAATGCCATTAGACTTTTTTGTTTGTAATGTGTGTGTGTGTATATACTGGGTGTCCCAGAAAAATACAGACAATGCTTAGTATGCTGTGCGGGATGGCAAACTGATTGGTTTTCAAATAGGAATGCCTATCCGGAAGTCCATGGTTTGGACGCTGTAGAGCGTTGAAGTTTGAGAACGAATGGTTGTGACAATTTGTTAACATCCATTTTGATATCTTAATATGGAAGGTATGCAACCTTTAGCATCTGTGTTCTGAGCATAACAACATTCCTGTCCATGTGCTAAATTCCTTCACAGAGTTCTTGGTGCACATCCTCCAGCATTGCTTGTGTGGTTTCCAGGACAGTAACATTTTTAACAGCAGTGCGACATATCAGTAAACAGCTGCTGAAATGGCCAATATGAGCTCCAGCACACTTTGATGTAAATGTGCAGAATCATGTCGCGTATCGAAATCGATGGATTGGTAGACGTAGTTCCATAGCCAGCACAGTTGCCAGATCTGACACCTCTCGACTATTTTCTGTGGAGTTGTATGAAGAGTATGGTGTATGACACTACTGTTATGTCAGCGGAGGACCTTATTGCTCCAGTTACGGAGTGATTGAAAATCTTCAAAGACAGCTGCAGGTATTGGCTCATGCACGTGAGGCTCACCACTGTTGATAGGTTCTGCAATGATGTGGAAGGTACACAGTTTGAAGCCTGTAGAAAGCTCAATGCTGGGTTTATTGATGAAATGTGAACATACACCCATCTCACACTTCGATGTGCTACAGCGTCCAAACTGTGCATTTCCGGACAGGGTTCCTATTTGAAAACTGGTCAGCTTGACGTCCCGCACAACATACTAAATGTTGTGGGTGTTTCTTTGGTGGTGATGTGGTGTTTAAGGGCCTGTCGACAACTAGATCATTAGGGTGTGACACGTGTGTGTGTGTGTGTGTGTGTGTGTGTGTGTGTGTGTGTGTGTGTGTGTGTGTGTGTGTGGGGGGGTGTGGGTGTGGGTGTGTGTGTGTGTGTTTTTTTTATATTGATAAATAACAGCATGCCCCATTACAGCTGTAACATTACATGCTTTCAAGACATAATATAAAATGTTGAATCATATAACATGCAAGTTACAAATTGGGATTTACATTGAGACATTTGTAGTTGACTTGTTACAGAACATTCTAGTGCTGCTTAAAGTCTATCTTTAACATAGAAAAGGTTACTGAAAAACTTAAGGAACAGAAAGAGTAGACAGAACAGAGTAACTTTCGACTAGGAACCCATGTTACCAAACATGATCCTGAGTCAGTAGTAATGATATTCTGTTATGCCGTAATACACTTTACTATGCACAGGATTCAGTGTAATAGGTTACAAAAGATGTTCAAACACACCACCACCCCATTGAATATAGAAAGAAATAATCAAGTGGCATTAAATCTGGGAAATGGGGTAGCCATACAAATGGTCCTTCTTTTCCAATCCAACATTCAGGATATTTGGGATCTAGGAAGCCCCACATGTTGACATCAAAATGTGGTGGCGCTCCTTTTGGAGGCATATCAAAGCTGTAGTGTATCAGACACCAGTGGACGATCCAGAAACACTGGTAGCCAGAATAGTTGTGGCATCTGGCAAAGTTTTGCACATGCCTGGGGTTTTCGAACATGTGTGCCAAGGCTTTATTTGACAGTGCAATGCCTGTATTCAATGTGGTGGTGGTGTGTTTGAACATCTTTTGTAACCTATTACACTGAGCCCTGTGCATAATAAAGTGTATTACGGCTTAACACAATATCATTACTACTGACTTGGGACTGTGCTTGGGTACATGGGTTCCTAGTCGAAAGTTACTCTATTATGTTTACTCTTTCTGTTCCTTAAGTTTTTCAGCAACCTTTTGAAGCACGCTGTGTGCGTATTATCCTTAGAGGAAGTGTTTTAAACTTCCTTTGTCCTTTCATTGAAATCACATTCTTCACTACTCTTGGCTTGTAGAAATGTACTCTTGGCTTGAATTGTAGATGCTGGAATGTCATTCCAAGTGGCTTGTAGTACATTCCACAGTGCATTTTGAGATGTAGTGCAAGTTTTTTTTTACCTGAGGAGCCAGTTCATCCCAAAGTAACTCAAAATGGGGTTAAAATCTGGAGACTGAGCCAACCACTCCATAATTTTCAGTTCTCCTGCCCACTGCTGATTCTCCAGGTATTTCCTGCATATTTTTTAAGTATGTTTTGAGTCACTATCCTGCTGACATATGTAGCCCTGACCTATCAAACATTTATCGATGGAACTGCATATCTGCTCAAAAGAATGTGGCAGCCATTTTTGTCAAGTATCCCCTTAATATTGTGTAGGACACCTACACCACTGAATGTAAAATGGCCCCATACCATTACAGACCTTCCTCCATGTTTCACTGTTGGGATTACACAGTCTGGATACATCTGTTCAGTTGGTGATTGTCTTACACAGCTCCAGCGTGTTTCCAAAAACCTCAAATTTGGATTCATCAGTCCAAAGCACCCTTTTCCAGTCTTCAGTAGCCCAATTTTTGCATTCCAGGGTTTTTTTTTTTTTTTTTTGCTTTGCTTTTTCACCTCTCCCTAACAGATTGGGTGGTTTAAGTTTTCTCTTGACAGTACTAACTGATATTCCCTTAATGTAACTTAAATTCAGCTCAAATTTCATCTATCAGCTTTCTATTTCACTTGCTTTTTAGCACTATAGTGTTATCCTCATTTTTATTTGTAACTGCAGGTCTCCCACTTCTTTTTCTGTCCTTGTTTAACTCAGTCTCCCTTAATCTCTGTACGTGATCAGCAACTGTTTTCCTGGGAATCTTAAGCTTTTTTGATATTTGTCGAATTGAATGACCTTCATTTAGAAGGGAATCACTGCTGACCAATTTTCAATACTTCATGTCTGCTTACATTATCCTGGAATTAAATTAATTTATTTTGCTTAATTTTGTGAAATATGAAATTGATTAAATTTTGAAAATACAATGATGAACTCTAAGGTTCCATAAATCACGTAATAACTGTATATACACATTTACTAACCCTTTTACAGACACAGGACTCACTGTACTGTTACAAGCTGCTCTTAGATGGATAAAGTGATTCATAACAACTGAGAATATGCAACTTAACGTGTCAGCAAAATTACTTTCACTCTGCACCTGCACACAAATGAGTTAGCTTGGGTGACATGTATAACAACAGTATGGAGTATCAATATCTGTTTACAATGCTGACACATGTTTCTGCACTTATGATAAGATATATACCCAGTATACAGAGTGTCCCAAAAAAAACACCAACAATGCTTAGTATGTTGTGTGGGACGGCAAACTGACCGGCTTTCAGATAGGAAACCCTGTCCAGAAATGCACGGTTTGGATGCTGTAGCGCATCGAAGTGTGAGATGGGTGTAAGTTCACATTTCTTCAAAAAAACCCAACATCGAGCTGTCTACATTATAAACAGCCTTCAAACAGTGTGCCTCCATTGCAGAGCCTGTATCGGCAATGGTGAGCCTCATTCACTTGACCCAACACATGCGATTGTCTTTGAAGATTTTCAGCTGCTCCGTGGACTCGAGCCATAAGGTCCTCCGCTAATGTTACAGGAGTGCCATACACCATACTCTTCATATAACTCACCAGAAAATAATCGAGAGGTGTCAGATCTGGCAACTGTGCTGGCCATGGAATTGGTCCACCTTTACCCTTCCATCAATTTCGATATGCGACATTGAGGTGATTCCGCACATTTACATAAAAGAGTGCTGAAGCTCAAGTTTGTCATTTCCGCAGCTGTGTACTGGTACGTCGCACTGCTGTTAAAACATTACTGTACTGGAAACTACACAAGTAACGCTGTAGGATGTGTACCAAGGACTCTATGGAGGAATTTAGCATATGCGCAGGTATGTTATTCAGCTGAGGTCGTTTACCCCAATACACAGATGGCTAAAAGATTGCATAACTTCTTTATTAACACACCAAAACGAATGTTAACTAATTGTCACAACTGTTCGTTCTCAAACTTTGACGCTCTCCAGCATTGAAACCGTGCATTTCCGGACAAGGGTTCCTATTTGAAAACCGATCAGTTTGTCTTACCGCACAACACACTTAGCATTGTCGGTGTTTTTTTGGGACACCCAGCACATATATACATATACAGGTGTAAATGAATAACACCGCACGAATTTTGCTGGTAATAGATGGTTCATAGACAATTTAAGATACAAAACCTGTGGCCTATGGTGTCCAGTTACCAAGTTATACATATTCAAAATATTAGAGATTGTGATCATTAAATCATAACGAGAAAGAAATATGTAAATAGTAGCCATTGGAAACAAAATAGTACTTATTGGGCATTTATTAAAGCCTGCATTTTGTCTCTCTGAAGAAGCATTTCTAAACTGTAGGGTTTCCAAAAGCGCTTAAATTATGCATGCCACTGCAATGTATAACAGGTTGTACTGAATGGCTAAAGGAACGCACGTCAGCTTTGGTCGCATGGTTATGCTGACTGAGTGTGGACCTAATAAACACAAGAAATCGAGTTCAAACCTGGAGATGGGTAAACTTTTTTCCCCTTTCTTTTCCATCTTGAGAGAGATGTGCTTATGGTCTAAAATAGCAAAATACCACCTTCATATGCAATGCATAGGGTATTGTTTACTTTTGCTTCATCTCACATCTGATGGCTTAGACTGGAGGATTATGTATTGACATTGGTCTGAAGCTGTTGGTTGGCTATAGTTGCCCATGTCAATAAGAGCAATTTTCAATCTAGTAGTTAACCAATTTTAAACAATTCACAAAATGTTGAACCAAGCAATACCACAAAGTACTACAACTCCCCAAAAGAGGCACTGAGTACCTATGTATTAGCATGACAAATGTCTAATACTGCCAATAGGTGGCCTTAATAACCCCAGAAGACACTAACACCACCATGTGGAGACTGTTTTCTACTCAAGTCACACACGCCTCATTTTGTATGTGCATTCAGCACACAACATTACATTGAAGCAGTTAAATATGTACTCTGGGAACATGGAGCAAAATTACACTTTTGCTGAATTTGCTAACATGCACCTCGTGTATGGTGAAACAGGAGGTTGTTCTGCAAGAGCTGCACAGATTCACAGCGAAAGCTACCCTAATAGACTGCAGCTGCATCAAACATCTTTTGAATCTGTAGATTGGCATTTGCGAGAATGTGGTTCTGTGGTGGAAAATAAAACAGATTGCGACACAACACTTATCAATTGCACTCCAGTTTGAAGAAAACATACTATGTTTACTGGAAGAGGAACCGTCAACCAGCACCCTATTGCACATACAATGGGCATCAACCACACAAGTGTATGGCAAGTCTTGCTTGAGGAGCTGTTCTACCCCTTCTGTCTACAAAAGATGCAAGCCTTAATTCCAGAGGATTGTGATTCATGCTTGTAGTCTTGCGAATGGGCCTTAAGGCAGCAGGAACTATTTTCAGTGGTGTCGTTCGCCGATGAAACCACGTTTACCAGGATGGGCCGATTCTAAACTAAAAGAATAGTCACATATGGACATACAGAATGCCCTTGCCACTGTTCAGAAAAGCCAGCAACAGCAGTTTATGGTGAACATATAGGCTGGCATCATTGTTTCTGACCACATCATTAGGCCATACCTTCTTCCTCCTTGACTATGTGGCAATGCTTATAAAACATTTCTGAAGGATGTACTGTCAGCCCTTTTGGAAGAAGTGCCGCTTGATATTTGTGCTCCACTGCATTTCCAACACGACAGAGCTCCTGCGCATTATGCTACAAATGTACGGGAGCATCTAAATTGAGCCTTCCCCAATCGTTGGATTGGAAGAGGTAGTCCTGCCATGTCCTGATCACCCCATTCGCCAGATCTCAACCCCCATGTATTTCTTTTTCTGGGGTCACCCTCAGACAATGGGGTACTCATCACTGATTCTGAAGAGATGCTGGTTGCCCGCATTATTGCAGCAGTTATGAGATTCGCAACGCTCCAGGAGTGCTTAATAGGGATCGCAAATCATTTCTGCGTCGATGTTGTCTATGCATTGATGTCAGAGGTCAGCATTTTGAACAGTTCCTTTGAAATTTGAGCCTACTCATAATTTGTTTCCTTGCTTTTGTTCTGCTTGTAATGTTAATATCCATTCAACTTATGTTTATAATAATTCAGTCACATGTAGCTCTTTCAAGTGATTATCAATTATTTACTTGTTTGTAAGTTGTTATTAAGCTTGAACCATCTGTTAAGTATGTATGCAGTTTTCAGTGTGCATATACTATTTAGGTCATGAAAGGGTAAATAATAGTTAAAAGAATTTTAAATAAAAAGCCTAAACATTGGTTAAATGAAAAATTATAACATGACACGAATGTTTCCTACAAATTAAATTCAACTTGTGCAAAAGAAAGAAAAAAAAAGAACATAAAGAATACGGACCACAGGGATTTGAACCCGAGCTCTTACACCATGTGTACCTTCGCAGTCGTGGCAACATAGCCACTACTAAATACTCAAGCTACAAAAGCTGTCTACTTGTTTTCTCATCATATGTTACAGCTGCAGTGGATATGATCAGTGGCATGCATATCCCAAAGCAATTTTAAGACAGTTCTGTAATTTGTAATCCTAGACCATAGGTTTCCTATCTCAAATTGATTGTCTATGAACGTCTATTACCAGTAGATTTTGTGTGGTGTTATTCATTTACACCCTGTGTATATATAATTATACGAGGGCTGTTCAATAAAGAATGATCACAATTTTTTTTGACAACGTACCTTTACTCATCCTCATAATTTTGATGGTCCTTCTCCAAATAGTCTCCCAAGAATGTGATGCACTTGTCCCAGCATTTCTACCAGTCTTCAAAGACATGCTGGAAACCATTTTTTGAGAGATCCTTCAAAATCGCCTCCGCAGCCATCACCACTGCTTCTGATGATGGATAATGCCTCCCACGAAGGCATTTATTCAAGTTAGGGAATAGAAAAAAGTCACATGGGGCTAAATCCAGACTATAGGGAGGGTGAGGGATGCACTTCATGTTGATTTTTGCAAGATATTCAGCAACAACATTGGCAATATGCGGCCGCGCATTATCGTGGTGCAGCATCTAGCCTGCTTCATGGAAATGTGGTCTTTTGCACCTGATGTGTGTGCAGGTACAACATGCTGATAAACCATTCCATGAATATCAAAGAATGAGATGACCATAACTTTCCCAGCAGAAGCAACCACTTTTGCTTTTTTGGGGGTTGGTGATGAAGGAGATTTCCACACTGAGCTTTGCTGTTTGCTCTCAGGATCAAAATGATGTAGCCAAGTTTCATCAGCAGTGATTATGTTTGAAAGAAACTCCGGATCTTCCTCTAACATCAACTTTAACTGCATGCGAATGTCCTTTTGTTCGGGAATCAACAGTCTTGGAACCCCATGAACACATCTCATGTGTAATGTTTCTGTCACCAACGTGTGGGTGGCACCCAATGAAATGTTCAGTATTTCAGAAAGTGACCTTAAGGTAATTCGTCGATCCTCTCTCACAATGGCAGCAGCAGTGTTGATGTTTTCTTCCGTAAGAGCAGTAATTGGAGCACCGGGTCTACCTTCCTTTGAAATTGATTGTCTCCCCTCTTTAAGCCACCTTCGAGCTGTGCTGTAGGGAAGAACAGACTCTCAACTGAAGATTTGTTGAGACAAAAGCAGAATTTCAAAGCCGTATATTGTTCCTCGCATGTTACCTCCATTGCAGCGGTAGGCAATACTGAACATGTCTGAACTTGCCTGGTTCTCACAGGTGCGAACAAGGAGTACCAACAATGAAGCTACTACGGCGTGTTTGTTTCACATTAAGCTAACAGAATATAATAAGATTGAATTTTAGTGCGAAAAATTATGACCATAATAAAACTATGATCATTCTTTATTGTAGAGCCCTCGCATATGTATCATCAACCAAAGGTCATCCATAAACTCCTTTCTTTTAGTTGTTCAGTTGGAGATTTGAATGATGTCATGTTCATCCGTGAATCAATTGATGCCTCCAGTTTTTAATTTGTCTCACAGACAATAGTAGGTACCATTTGAAGTCAGCCTCTTTTGTGATTTCAAACAATCGCTGGCGAGAGGATTATAAAGAGCTGTACAGTGATTTTAATTGAATAGCCGCCCAGAACAAGGTTGTAACCCTCATTTCTTCCAAAGTTGAAAGAAGATTATTAATGGTGCTTGGGGCAAGACAGGCATATTGGACATTTTAAAGGATATTGGTAGAACACTTCCAATAGCAAGTACCAATAACAACATTCTTCCATGTAAAACTCAGCTCTGAAAGAAATGAGAAGAAAATGTGGATTACAACATAGTTCTGGGTGGCTATTCAATTGTAATGGTAATTTCCGAGTCTACTTGCCATAGCTCTTGTGTCATTTTCTGATATTTTCATCTTTCGGTATTTCATCCAAGGTTTCTCTTAGGACATCGTAATAACTTAGAACTGCCCTTAGAGCACCACTTTTGCTTGACTATATGTTTGTGCAGACTGTTTTCAAGTACTTTCTTTTAATCTTAGATGGTCCTTTGTTCAACTTTTCTATAAATGTGTAATATCTAAGGATGGAGAACATGTTCCTCATCTGAGGATAAATATCCACGGACTTCTCAACAACCAAGGCAATCTGTGTGAACAACACCAAATCTAAAATGTCCTAGGGCATTCTCTGAGAATAAAAAGCTTTATTCCATTAAATGGGTCTCAATGTTTCCTGCTCCATCCATACTCAGACCCACCACACTAGTTGTATGCAAGCTGGTTATTTACAGGCTGTTAAACAGTTTGAATGAGAAATGTTCACCATACGCTTCACTGCTTACTCATGTCTTGGGTGGAATGGTGGTAATTAAATCAAACATGTTCTTGTAACTTAACAGGTTGGGTCAAAGTTAAGAGTTTTCTTTTACACTATGAAGCTTTTCTAAACAAACCCTTGTACCAAGCTTTTGTTTTGCTAATAATCTGAAAAGGTTATGAAACTTTCCATCTAAACAATCTGTTTTTCTGAAGGCTAACTTTCCTTGTAAAAATATTCGGAGTCTAAGATATTATAATAAATATTACAGAAAGGACTTCTCGGTGGTGAATTAATTTATCTGTTTGCTGTGTCAAATCTTTGCTGGCCCTTTGTTACGCAATCCGCTAAAGCTTTGTGATTTGAGAGGATACATGGCATTTAGATTTTTCGTGGAGCTGTATTTCTCTCTCTCTCTCTCCTGTGAACTGCCCATTTTTATAACCCAGTGTGCCCATATACTTCTCTCGGTCTGGGTGGCTCAGCTGGCCTACTGATCCCAAGGTCGCAGGCTCAAATCCAGCCCAGACTGATGGTTTTTAGGTGTGCTTAAAAACAACAGCTCCATGTCAGTAGATTTACTGGTATGTAAAAGAGCTCTTACGGGACCAAATTCCGGCACACTGATGTGATCCTGGCAACTGACAGCGTCGTTAAACAACAAAATAATTTTTAAACCCATATATTTCTTTCACCAGGTGGAACAATGATGACATTCATGTACACAAGTCATTTTCTTTCTGTTGTACTTCTATGTAGTAAAGGAATTTACTGCCACATGAAGTTGGAAAGCCTATTAATTTACATTTTTGTAGTCTGTTTCAAAACCTCATTAAAAAGTTGTGGTGAATATTTTTTGTGGCAGGGGTGGGAGGAGGGGGACAGAGGTGGTACAATGTGCTGGATCCTCTGATGAGATGGATGGATCTTTCTCTTCTTCATCATCTTGACTAGTAGTTTCTTCATGTACCAGGGTCACTATGAATGTTTTGAGATACTCTTTTTAAAATTTTTCTGATTGTTGCTCTTTCTCAAGTACTTGTTACCACACTGTATGTAGTTTTCCATTTGCTGAAATCACTCCTGCCATTTGTTTTCTTGAATGGCTACAAGCTCCTCTTCATAGGTGGTAACAGCACCTCCAGGAGTTGAAAATCTCTTTCCACGCATGCAATCTTTTTCATTGGGAACAGATAAAAGTCACATGGGGCCAGGTCGGGACCATATAGTGAATGAATCATAAGTTTGACTTCTGTAGACTCTAGGAACTGAATGGTGCCGTTGGCCATCTGTGCGAATGCGTTGTGATGAAGGATTCCTCACAGTCATGTGCATGGCCACCGTACTGAAGCTTGACAAAAACTTTTGGCAAACTGTGGTGTACCAATTAGTACTAAACATGCTTTGCTCCTCCAGAGAAATGGCTGCCACAAGACTACCCTTTAGGAAAAATGAGGCCACCATTTTCTTGTGGATACTTTGGTGACACTTCACTTTTGTCTGTGGATTGTCATCAAGAAAGGTCCACACTGCTGATTGCCGCTTGGTCTCCAGATCTAACTAATAAATTCATGTTTTATCATCTGTGACAATGTCAGAAACCCATTTAAAGTCCTCTCCTTCAAATCTTGTCAGCATTTTCTCATACCATTCAACACGGGCATGTTTTTGTTCTTCCGTCAAATTGTGAAGCACTCATCAGGATGTGACCTGCACATGAAGGATTTCATGGAGGATTTTCAATGTAATTCTGCCTCAATTTCTTTAAATGTTACGCAATTATTTTCGTAATGTGATGTTCTCAGTCACTGCATTGCCAGATGTATGCTTCTCTCCTCATCTTTCAAAGATGTTCAATCCCTTTTAAATTTCTGAAACCACCGGAAAACTATGGCATGGGAAGGAGCAATGTCCTCAAGAGTCTGTTGCAAATGTTCAAGACATTTTCAGATCATAGAAAATCGTTGAGCAAAAATGCTCTCTTCCCAGCTCCATTGCAGGGGCTGACTACCTGTGCACTGTGGGTTGTTCATCCTTGTGCTGCTGGAATTCCTGGAGTGGGAGAGCTACTATCCAATACTAGTTTACTCACAAAGGATGGGGCTATCCAATCCTGCATTTGATTTGAGTAGATCAACTTTAATTTTCTTACATCTCCAAACTTTTGTAGGGACCCTCGTATTCCCTAATTGTAGCAGATTAACAAATACAATTTTTGCTTCGGGAGAAAGTGATACACTTATTTTTTACCTTATGCATATACAAGTATGTGCATCAGTATCAGTAATCGGTATACATCTCTCCCAAGGTCGCGGGTTCAAACCCGGCCCAGGCCGATGGTTTTTAAGTGTGCTTAAAAACGACAGCTCCATGTCAGTAGATTTACTGGCATGTAAAAGAACTCCTGCGGGACTAAATTCCGGCACACCGGCGACGCTGATGTGATCCTGGCAATTGACAGCGTCGTTAAACAAGAAAATAATTTTTAATTTTGGTATACATCTCAAATACCGGCAATCTCAGAAGAGAGAGAAATCAGAGTTTTGAATATTAAATCAATTTATTCTAATTCAAACAAAATTATAAAACATTTTGAAACCAATTTAAAATTGATGAAACACTTCTAGATAAGATTATGGAACTGAATTTTTATTCCATGACTGCAATGCCAAACTTTCGCTTACATTCTTTTTAAATCAAAACATTTTTTAAGATCATAAAACTGTATTTAAAGCTGTATTAACCTAAGTATGCAAGAGGGATTGTTTCATGATAATTTTTTCCTGTCTATAATTTCCTGTACCAATCAATCATCACCATCATCATTTGTTTCGGGGTTGAAGGACCACATGACGGTATTCAGTGTGTTGTGGCTGGGCAATGGTGGTGTGGTTTGTGAAAATTTCTCCCTGGCATTGATTGAACTACTGACCAACCTGTCCTTTGAGACCAGCTTCCTTAAAGGCACCTTCAGTATTTGTGGGCATCATACGGCATCAGATGCAATCAATCTAGAAACGTTAGGGACCCATCCTGGTTGTGCATGTTGTCACCCTTCGGGTCTCTCTTTCATCCCTCTCTTCCAGGGGTCACACTCAAATCACAAAGGGCACATTAGCCTATGCACAGTGCTCTGCCCCAGTTTTCAGATACTATTCTGTATTATTTACCTTTACCTTCCCAACGATTTTCGTTCATTTACCTTGTCTAAGTTGTTGACTTAACCAAATATGATTATGTCTGAGTTTGACCATAAAGTTTGCTTTCAGGCTCGGTGTAGAGTGTTCATGGACGATCACATTTTTCACTTCCACAATTTTTAATGATTTTAAATAAGTGCAAATGTTGCTTCTTGCAATTTTCTGGCTGCTTGTCTTGTCTGTGCACCATATTGCAGTGATTTCCAGGGATGTATATAGGAACACCCTTTTTTTTGCTTTCAAGGTATGTTGTTTAGGGCAAATGCATTTGCAGTTTTGCACAATGCACAAAACACTTAAAACTATAACAAAACATTAATTCTGCAGATTCCCTAATAACCTTATCAGTGTATTTACAAAATAGGTAGTATATACAAGTGACAGTGGTGGTGGTAAGTAGTCGTGGTAAATACACTTCCCTCTTATAATCAAACTTAATGGAAAACAAAAAATAAAAATATATAATACTTTGCCCTTGTATATAGTTGCCTATGCCAGGACCTGTATTCCAAATTTCCCATATTCTTATTAGTTTATACAATATTTTTATACATGTTTAACTACTAGCAAAAAAGGGTTAAATAAAATTTAATAAACACAAACTGAAACTCTAAAGTCTTCCTCAGTTTTATTGGGACGAAATGAGCAACAACCCAAACAAAAACCATACCACTTTTGCCATGCTCATACTGCTAAATGTCCAGTTGATATGGAGGAAACTAACCTCTGAAATATGTTCCAGGAAATTTAAAAAGTGAGTGTTGTTTATTTTAATGCAATCCAACAAGTCATCAACTACCAGAATATTAATATTTGAATTTGAATTTAGTTCTAATCTTATACATTTGAGCTATCCTTGAACTTGGGCTCTAGCCCTTGTCTTGCACAGCTCTCTGCAATGCATTTTATACAATTTCATTTTGTCGCTGGACATGTTTGGATCGTGCTCGTATTATTACTTTTTATTTACATTAAATCCCTTTATTATTTATCAGCCTATGCCACCCTTTTCTTTATACTTTTGTTCCCTCTATCTTTTTTGTTTCCTAATATTTTCTATGATCACTCATATTAACAGTTTTCTCCTTTTCTTTCTTCCTATAAACCCCACTTCACGTACACTTCCTTGGTTTCACTTTCATGATCACATGCTTAATTTAACTTAACGTATCTTCCCTCCCTCTGTTACTCCCCACCTATAGGTTTCAAAACCATTTGCTCCATCTCGTCACACGGTGACGGGTATCTGTTGCCAATTTGTTTTTATCTTTCCACACATAATAGATGGCTTTCTGATCTCCTTTCTTTTCACAACTATACTTTACACCCATTTATTTATCTTCCCACTTACATCTGCTGGCATATCATCTTTTTCACTTGTATTTTTCTAATTCTCTTTGGAACTGCCCCCTTGCACTCACTACTCTAATAACCTCACTTATTATTTCACTCCTTTCTTCCTTTTCTTTACTTCTTCCCCATTCTGTTACTTCCTACCTCGGCCAGAACTTCACTCAAGGTTATTTCGCCCTCCTGTGCTGCACTGCCCAACACACATGTTGCTCGCACATTTTGAAGAATTTGCATTTCTTGATCATTCACCTTATCCTATTGATGCAAGCTCTTCGTGTCAATTTTGTTTTCCTGGCTCATTACCTTCTTTTTGACTACCTCATCGTTTTTTCGCTCCGACATTCCTTCTGCCATTTTTCCATTGACCATAGCTGCAAATTTCTAATGTATGCCACTTTTCCTTGCTTATGTGCCAATCTTCTTTGTTCTCTTAAGCTTCTCAGTAGTACTCTTTTCTTATAAGTTAAATCCCTGTAGATGTAGAAGATGTAGATATCCATCCCGGAATATTAATATAAACATTATGAATTTTGTAAATATTGCACAAATAGAACTAGGAAACAAAACTTATGATTTGTATAAGATCGTAAATTGCTATTGGGTGTGTTATCTCAAATGAATTGGGAATGCCTTGTGGTTTGCCGGAAAAAAAAAGGGTGAGTCAATTACAGATTCAACAAATTAGTTTGAAACAAATAGCATTCATTTAAAGACCAATATATGTCAATGTAGTTTTGGGTCTGCTTAACATAGTTCTAGTTTTCTTCCTCATTTTAATGCATCATCTACCTTGAGTCAAAGAGGTGGATAAATGCTAAACTTTACACTTAAGTTCAGCATCTTCCAAGAATGTGACAAAGATTTTCTAAAAAATCTCTCCCAAGCCAAAACTATCCTTTTTGAACCCATTTTTTTTTTTGAATTTTTCATTTTCTCAAAATGGCTCATAAGGATTTTAGAATAAAATCCCACAACACATCTCATGGGCCTTTTCTAAAAATAGAGTTCAGAAGACCTTGGAGGCATGTATTTCTGATGAAGTTCAAGTATCAAATTTTTAAGGGGGCCAATGTGTGAAATTTCTATTTTGCACAATTTTAAAGCTACATACTTCATTTTTGTCCACATATTTAGGACGTTATGCAAAACTATTTGGTGGAGTTTCATTTTTGTATGACAGTTTTTGAATTATTGAACATTTTATTTCAAAAAATTTGCAAGTATCACGATGAAACATGCTCTGCAAGTTTTTGAAAATAGGTTTGAATTTCATTTTTCACAAAACCAGAAACACATTTGGAAAAACTTAACACATGGGTTTTATATCATCTTAACTGTAAGGGAAATTAAAAAAAATATCAACTGCAGAGCAAAAATTTCAAAATTTTTGCAATCACTACACGCATTTTACTTATTTCAAAAAGTAAAAAGTTAATCCTAATTCCCATGCTTTATACAATGTACAGTAAAAATTTCATCTTGTAGCACCTAATTTGTGAATGTTATTTTGTTTTGAACAAATAAAAGAGTAGCAAAAATTAAAGTGAGGAAAAATGGGTTTAAAAGTTGTAGCATTCTCTTTTTAGGTGCATGTTTGCAAATAGCACTGCAACACTTTAACCTTTAATTATTATTAGTTATTTAACACTGTAGACATGTTGAACTGCATCTACTAACACATTAACCAATACATGGAAAGAGGACGTTGTTGTTAGCTAATGCTGGATTTCTGACAATGAAGTCATTAATCCTCTTGCTCTCCAATATTTTTCACTACATAAATATTGAAGAGACTTAGCAGTAAATGTAACCGCTTTTTAGAGAGCACCATATTTTTATGTTTTGGCGGTCACATCGCTCTCTCACAACCCCCAGAATGTCTGGAGGACCACACCTGTCATTGGTTTACGGGTCTCACCGACCTGACCGGGAGAATTATCAAAATAAATTCACCGACCATATCCTCTGATTACCAATCAGAGGACATATTACATGCCATGACAGGTCAGCATGTTTGGGGTTAAGGTTTTATAGAGAAATTAGAGAAATGGAGAGGTTGGAAAAATTAAGACTCCCTAACCCTCAGGAACCCTAATAGCATCGGGGTTGGAAGAGAACAAGAGATGACCAAGGTAAGGTCAGAAGAAAAGTTACAGTGAGGAGCAAAACACCAGTAAGTGGAAGTAATGTTCTGCTCAGCTTGGGTACCTTATGGTTGCCATTCACATATCCCCTAGACGGAGACCCCTGAGTAAGATGTATAAAACATAAACATCTAGAAAAATCAGCAGTGGTCACCCATTTTTGGAAAGAAACCCATGACATTAATCCGGTTCCAAAATTATTAAAACATATCAGGAAACCAAGAATTGTCAACGTCGGAACAGATCTTCATCTGGAAAAACAAAGACAGAGTTTCCAATTTTGATATACCACAAGGTGATCCATTATACAAGTTCTTAAAACTACAACCAGAATTTAATAAGGGTTCAAGCATTTGTTGCAACAATTACTCCAGGCAAGGTGTACTACAAAGCCTTAAAACCGCTATATTCATTTTGAAACACCTATATTTTAAACTGGAGTTACACCATTGCAACAGTGGCCTATCATCTTATACATGCCTCAGTCACTCTTTAGCATGGAACCTGTTACCACATTATATAAGCATTTATTTTTCTTTTCTTCTTTTTACATTTTAATTCTTAGTGGTTTTTACAAATTGACTAAATTATATCACTTTACTTTAAACACATCAGGATTAGGGGAAAGGTAAATGAAGTTAATTTAATCATTCGAGGTTGAAAAAGCTTCCCATGCAATGTTGGATAGGCCAGTTAGTCACTTATAAACATAATTCACTAATTCAATAAGCAATGCATTACTAGGAAAGAGGACGTGGATCTACGCAAAGTGCATGGATGAAATACAAATCATTAACATGCTACTTCTTTATTTAAAATAATCAAAGTTGTGCGCAGCTTTGAAGTTCTCAATTGATAAACACATAATAAACATCTACACTCAATTCAGTGGTGTGCTTAATTCACACTTTAAAAAATTAGTGCCAGTACCCTATTAAACACTTGAAAAGCTTTAAAACTTATTTAACCTTACAATACATAGCACTGTACCAAAATGCTCAATGTTTCACTGGTCCTCTAAAGAATAATAAGTTCCAATATATTTACACCTTTAAACATCCATGAACGTCCTTGGAATGGCCGATGTACTCTGGTTCTAGAAACTGGCGATTCTTCATCCTGAAGTCTTATACAGTCTCAGGAATTTCCTATTTCCATGCCACTTGCCATCCCCAAAGCCTCCACAATTGGGAAACCAAGTATGGGTAAACTAAATGTGCCAAATAGATCTCATGGCACATAGGAACTTGAGAGAAGAGTAAGCAGCAATGCTGAATATCCATTAACATGAAGACCAAATCCAGTGTAGTTCCATTTAATTCTGCAGACAACTCGAGTAACTGTGGATATGTTACCATAATGTATTTCCTTAACTGCCTTGTCTCGTCCCAATACTACGCTGAGTGTGTCAATGTCGTGTGGCGACCTTGCTCCAACACTGCACACACATGAAGAGAGAGAATGCATGTGTTGACCTTACTCTGCTGCTGACCATACATAAAGAGAGTGAAAACATCTGTCGACCTTTCTCCAACACTGACTACACAAGAAGAGAGAATATCCCAGGAAAATTTCAATTGTTATGTCTGCCAGTGATGTCATGCTGCACGCCTTTTCCTATGTAATTCTTAGACCATTTTCTTTCCATTTTTTCCTTATTTAAAATAAATGGTATTATGCTTAATACTGTTACAAAATTTGGGTACAGTTTAAGCAGAAATAATGACTTACAAAATCTTCCTAGAAGTGTCCAACTTTTTAAGTAGCTTAAAGTGCTTTTTTGCCTAGACATTTTAACAATTATACAAGTCCTCCTGTTGCTATAAGTTCAACTATTTACACTATACAAGAACTTTGTTAAAATATTTGCACTGAAGAGGTGCTACACTAACATATTTACGCTGGAGATTGTTATTATATGCTTACTGATGGTTTTAAACACACAAGTTGTGTGTGGGCAATGTTTGAGAGGTAGAATAAGGATTGAAAAATTCAATGCCATATCCAGTATTTGAACCATGGAACTTCCGCTTCACATGCGACTGCTCTAACCACTGAGGTACCCTGTCAGTAGACCACTAGGGAATCTCACATCTAAGATAAGTACCCTAATGGTGACTTACAATTGTAAGTACTTTACGTCCCAGGTTTAATTAAATAACCTTTGGATGGTAACTGTTATCTACCGGGAAAATACGAATCAGGGAATTTAATGTCATAATGGCAAGTTGCCATGGTAGCTCAGTAGTTAGAGCAGCCCTGCAGAGGAGCGGAAGATCTGCAGTTCAAATCCCAGCTATGGCTTTGAATTTTTCAGTCCTGATTCTACCTCTCATTTATATTGGAATTTGTTTACAATGTAATATGTTAGTAATTTGAATAGCTAAGTAAAAAAAAAAATTATCTAAAAATACTCTAACACAGCACATGGTTGCTATAAACAGAGACAAACACAAAGCCAACTTTCGAGTATACAGGAAAGAAGCCAACAAAATAGAAAGAAAAGTTTCTCTCTGTTCCTTGCTCATTCCATAGAAGACAGATAATTTGGTGTGTTACATGACATCTAGCAGCAGAGCTACTGTTACTATGTTATACCTACTGATCACAGTGGCTCAGTGACGAATCATAAAAAATCCCACAAAATTCTGTGAGAAAAGGGGATCAAATTTTTTACTTCAGGCAGCGATTTCATCACCTGCCATGCCCCCTCAGGGTGTAGGCCTTTAAATATGATGTAATTAGAGTAATTGATAGGTACTGTAGTGATTTAAAATTTTGATATATCCACTTCGAACCACCTCGTATATTTTGGTACATCCATGGAAAAAGTGATAGAGCGCATTAGGAAAATGAATATTTTTAAGTCGCACGTCCTGTTGCACTGTGGTTTACACAAGCCGATATTTCCAATCTCTGTTCCAATGTTACTGTCTGTTCGACACATAAATAGGCTGTATCTTCAATCATCACTCGTATTTGTATTTGTGAGTATATATACAAATGCGAGTGGTGAGTCAAGACACAGCCTAGTTGTGTGTTCAATAGACAATGGCATACTGAACAGAGACTATCAATAAACTCACCTGCATGTTGGAAATCTCAAGTTGTGTAAACTGCGCTACAACAGGACATGGCACTTTGAAATATTTTGCCCTCTTAATGCACTCCATTTTTTCCATGGCTGTACAAAAAAATTCAAAATGTAAAATCATGTTACTTTTGGTAATACTTAGCCAACATTTTCTACTCAAATATTTCCCCTAATGACCTCTGTGGTGGAAAAAGTAAAACTAAAAAAGCTGTACACTCAATCTAGGACTAGAACCATGCACTCCCTACATTTGCTATGCAGGACTGCAGTATGAACCATTCAGCCATAACTGCTTCACTTTAGATGCCATGCACTCTAATCTTGTTTACTTCTTCAATTAATATCCACTGTAAATCCATTTTCAGTTTATAGTACACTGACTTTTTTTTTGTTACAAATTGCAGGAACTGCAGTATTGGTCATATGGCTCAGAATATAAAAAAAGCTGCTATAGTCAGGATGTTTTCATTTAATCAGAAGGCTAATACACTGTGGGCAAGTTTTTAAAGCACTGTTTAATGCCTGTTCTTACTGCATATGGCACCATAGAGAAACAAGTGTTGGTACATGAAATGATTGGGAAAGGAAATTTGGGAAGGAAACATTCCAGATACCTCCTCAGCATTTGCAGTTAGGAAGATTGAGGAAAACTTGGGGAGGAAATCTCAGCCAGGGAGAATGGTCCTGGTAGGATTTGAATTGCACAGCAATATCAATCTAACATATTTCAGGAGACTGAATGTATTGCCTTTCTCAAGAACTGCCCTTACGGGACTAGTGGATTATTAGGTATAATACTGCCACTTATGTGCAAAAGTTTGCCATTTGATAAACAGGTAGATTTTGATTCTTTATGTCATGTGACTTAAGTTTATTTTATTACTTCGGTCCAGGCCATTGACCAGTTGTACTCATATTTACAATAATATTCTTATATCAAATTATTTTTTTCTTAATTAATTTAATCTAATAAGCTATCAGATGTGAGAAATGACTTACTATTTGGAGGATGAGGAAGGGGATAAAGAGGAACCATCAAGGAGACTTCATTTTATAGTGTCTTCTGTGAAATACAAGAACATCCATAAATATAACAGTGACTATTTAATAATTAACTGTAAGTTGCAGCATAAAGATCAGAAGTATAATCTCAGTATAATTTGAGATGTCACTTAAAAGGTATTAAGTGAGCAAATTACAATAATTCAAAAATATAATCTTCAATGATTTCATTTTTGTTTCTTCTTATTCTTCAGCTTCCCACCTTTATCCTTTTCCTCTTTGTCCTTGACTTTCCTCCTTTTTGTTTCTGAACCTCCAGCTCCTGTGTTAGAGGATGCTGTAGATCGTTTCTTCGCCTGTTAATACAGAAAATTTTGTAATACTTAACAATACATAAGAGGAAGCTTAGCTGTAGTTTTTATATAAATATGATATATGAAGATTTGAAAACCTGTACCTTGTGTTAGAGTTAGTTAATTACTATGAATATTCATCTCATACAAGACTGGGTTGAAATCAACCAATCATGAAAATTACAATTTCAAATTTCAACCAATGACAGCCTTCATTCATGAAAAAATATATCACATTTCATTATCACCACCTCTGAATTTTAGTTATAACCTCCTCTGTTTTCTTATGTTATGATCAGGTTAGAGGAACAGCTGACGTAAGTTGATGCAACAGAGCTGCTATTCAGATGTAAAAAATGGCTGACTCTAGATTTGGTAAACCATTTTAAGCTGAAATATATTAAATAATTCAAAGAGGGAAATCTCAGAACACAGAATACAACAGGAAATATGTTTGGAATCAGTTTGACAAATTTTGTATTCAACAAAATTTATAAATTAACAGCACATACTCCAACTGCTCACATTGCCAACATCTTAAAAAATTGAAGCATCAGTATGAGAATCTTTTAGGCAGTACCAATGGAGGCTGCTGTATGTATTCAAGCTACATGCTTCTTTTAAGTGATTAGTAATTACAACACAGCATTTAAATAACATTTCATTGGCTATATCATCCTTTAATTTGTGAAATAGTCTTAATAAATGCAATCATGATAGTCAAATTCTCCGGATAATTTGACAATCACTTGTGGCACTACTTATGAGAGACACTTGATTATTAAATAATCAAGAATAAATTTTGTACATGCTTAGGCTTTCATGGCCGGCGTTAATTCAATAGATAATTATTACTATTTATTTATGCCAACAAACTTAATGCTGGTGTTTTTAAACACACAAGCTGTGTGTGGGCAATGTTTAAGAGGAGGAATCAGGACTGAAAAATTGAATGCCATAGCCGGGACTTGAAACGGATCTTCTGCTTATCCAGCGGCTGCTTTAACCACTAAGCTACCATGGCCAACTTGCCAGTATGGCATTAAATTCCCAAACCAATTCGTACTTTCCCGGTTAGACCACAAGGAAATCTCACATCAGAGGTAAATACTCCAAGGGCGACTTACAATAGAAAGTACTTTATGTCCTGGGTTTAAGTAACCTTTAGATAGTAATTATTATTTATTTATGCCGAGAAACTGAATGCTGGTGTTTTTAAACACACAAGCCGTGTGTGGGCAGTGTTTAAGAGGTGGAATCAGGACTGAAAAATTCAATGCCATAGTCGGGATTTGAACCACGGATCTTCCGCTTATCGAACGGCTGCTTTAATCACTAAGCTACCATGGCCAACTTGCCAGTATAACATTAAATTTCCCAACAATTTCGATCAAAATGTCATATGTGTAAGATATTGTTACGGCAAATGGAATGCATATTTTGAATTTTCTGGCTACAGCCTATGTAGTCCTATTTGCTCTTGATGACTTGCATAACTGTTAAACCATAAGAGATAGGCCAAAACTTACTATACAAAAAATGTAGATCTCGTAAAAACGTACAAGTCCAAATACATTTGTTTGTGGAGTGAACCATTTAGAAGATATTCCCTGTTATGTGTGTGAGTTTTACAATACTAAAAACTTTTCTCAAATGTAAGGTCATTATTCACTTTTTTTATCTCTTGCAAAGAGAACGTAATTTGAAAGCCTTCATATAGCGACCAGTTTTAAAAGATTTGACTACAGCCCAAAGCCTACTGTAATACCATGTTTCCCTTGCACCTACAGAAAATTAGCCATAACGTAATTTCTACAAATGTTTATCTCGACTAACATGAAGATAAAGGAATAAGAGTTTGCAGGAATAGTTAGTACAAAAGCTTTAAATAGCCCAGGTCTACCTTCATTAAACAGAAATCTGTCTTTAAAAGGTCTGAAAGTCCCATTTGATTCTACTAAAGACAGGTTTTACTGTGCCATGAACTGTCCATGAAGCAAGAATGAAGAAAGAATGTTTTCTTGATCTTGCTAGCTGTCAACCACGGTTTCTTCTTTTACCAGTCTGGATTGAAAGAGCATGACTAATTTGTCTTTCTGTATTAGTGAAACATTAGGATGATCAGGGCCTAACTGTTTAATACAAGGTTTTTCTTGGTTATCTAACATTGAAATGACATTGCCAACAGAAAATCTACCTTGTTCATAGTGAAAGAAAGCCAGAAAAAGAAAAAACAAAACTGCAATAATCACTACATGTACTATCTTTCACAAACACCCACCATCAGCTAAACCTGCGCGAAGGGTCACCTAAACCTCAGGCGTGCTTGCATAGATGGTATGAGAATTAAATTAGTCATGTGCTTCCCTTGCTGTTCAGAGGACGTAGCAGCCATGTCTCCTCTTAGCTCACTCACTTCTAGTTTTAAAAAGCAATATTTCAGCAATCCTTCTACATTAACGGGCAAACATTGCAAATTTAACATCAATTAATCTGCAGAAAATGTGTTCTTATGGTGTTTTATTAAATTATGGACTAAAACTAAAGTGATTCCAGTATTGGGTGCTACACTTAGAGATGTGAGTTTAAACAGTGAGATAAAGTTTGTGTGTTGCCTATAGCACAACTGGCTAAGGCGTGTTCGTTCAAATCTACAGTGATGGGCTAACCTTAGTTCGTATCTCCCTCAACATTTTATTATTTCTCTTTTGCTTGTTTCTTTCTTAACGGGAACATCATTATTTTATATAACCCGTGTGAATTGCAATTGCTGAAAATAAAGCAGGGAGCACGCCTACCTCAATTGTCAATCATTCCTCCCTAAATTAATATTTCCCTTTAAATATTCACATTCATAGGCATCGCTATAAACTTCATAGACTATCACCATATTAAAATATATAAGCGTGTAATAGTGTAAAATATGGTTTTAATGGTCATAAAATGCATTGTTACAAGATCTGGATACCAGGGAATAATGAAATTAGTAGGCTTTCACGGCCGGCGTCTAAATTGTAGAAAGAAATATCTTCCGGGCTGTTATGCCGTGGTCTGCTGGAGATCTGTCTTCCAGACGTTTCGTCTACAACTGCGGTAGACAACGCCACTGAGGATGTCTACCGCAGTTGTAGACGAAACGTCTGGAAGACAGATCTCCAGCAGACCACGGCATAACAGCCCGGAAGATATTTCTTTCTACAATGAAATTAGTGTTACATCAAACAGAACAGAATGCAGTTGTAGATTACTTGAGGGTGAAGCAACCTTTGCACCTAGCAAGGTTGCCAAGTCGCTTATTTCCAAGCACTACGCAATGTAGCCATGTCCCCATCAACGAAACTCAATTTCTAGCAGTGTGCCTTCATCCAATTCTCTATTCCTGATAAAAAGCTGTAGAGAATTAAGCACGTTTGTTAATTTTGTATTTCAGAAAATAAACATGCATAAGGCAGGGATTGAGCTCCTGGCAACTAAAAGTCCTGAATTCCATGGTCAGCACCTAGACTTCTCGGCCATTCTTCCCTTGCGCATTAGTGTTCTATCATATGATATTAAGGTTGTTGCCACTAACTTGGCAGCTAATTTCAGTGCAAGGTGGGAAGTTCGCAGCACCTGTGATGATTTACTGGGGCAGTGATATCTAAACATAAAATGTTTTTTTTTTTTTTGAATTAACGTCCTCCAACATTGTGTCATATCGGATGAATGAATGAATGAAATGGGTGAAATGATGCTCAAATGAGCCCGAGGTTCATGGAGCTTTAAGTTACCCGACACTCGTCTTCTCAGGGTAGGGAAAACCTCGGAAAAAGACCTTACCTGGATAACTTACCCTAAGCGAGATTTGAACTCGTGAACTCTTGAACATGAGGCAGACACGCTAACCATCACGCTACCGAGGTGGGCTAAACATAAGATGTGATATTATCTGATAGGTATTATAGTTCACTAAAATTAACTTAGTAGTCAAACCCTCCATGTTGCGTAGGAGTAGATATCTGCATTGTAAAGTGGAGATTAAAATCAAATTTTGCTTGCAAGGAATCGGTAACTTTATCTTCCTTTCAGGGTTTCAATCATGTCTGAATTTATTTAATTCTAACACATACAATGAGTCATTCATCTTTAAATATGAGTTATTTGGTATAAGTAATTCTTAAAATTGAAAATCATTACTGTTATTATATCTAATGGAAGAGTTAAGGCAGAAAGTTAAGAGTATAAAGGTATTAGGTTCGAACAGGTGTTTTGTAAATAGGAGTGGTGAATCGTGATCATTATACACCAATGAGACAATGAAGGTTATTTCTGTAGCTGTTAATATTTAGACTGGTCCAAACTTGAACGCTCGTGTGAAAAATAGCAGAGCATCTCTGTTAAGACAGCGGCTTCTAAAATTTTTAGGAAATTTAATGAAAATAATCTTTCAGAGCATGATGATTTAAAAACCTTAACTGAAAATACAAAGCACTTGAACATTTTCTGTGTTTTCAAAGCGATTATTGGTGCTCCATTTTACAGGACGTCAAAAAATAAAACTTTGTGCAGTGATAATCACTTCCTTTGCACAAAAGACCAAAACCAAGCGAGACTCTTACATTAAAAGCACCTTTTAGTGCTAGAAATATTCAATAAAATAAATGCTTAATAAGTGACCCTTTTTGAAAGCCTTCTTGAAGATAGGTAATGCCTTAAAGACGTTCCTGTTCTTGAAGATAGGCGTATATCCTGTGTGGGTAATAAATATAAATTAATTATTGATGTTAGCTATTCCATTATCTTTTGTCTGTCATTAATAAAAATAAACCAAACAGACTTAAACTCCATACTGAACACTGCGATACTTGTTCTTGTTATAGAACTATTCTCTTTTCTTATTCCTCTAAATAAATATAAGGGAATACCTAGAAAAAAAAGAACACAGTTTTAAACCATTTCTAAAAGTGCTAACAAACTTTCCGCCTTGCACTGAAGTTGGCTGCCAAGTTAGTGGTTAGCCTTAATAGCATATGATACAGCCAAAATGCTCAAGTAAGGAATGGCCGAGAGGTCTAGTCGCTGACCGTGCATTCAGAACTTCTAGCTCCCAGGAGTTCGATCCCCGCCTTTCGCATGTTTATTTTCTGAAGTAGAAAATTCACAAATGTGCTTAACTCTCTACAGCTTTTTATCAGGAGTGGAGAATCAGATAAAGGCACACTGCTAGAAATTGAGTTTAGTTGATGGGGACATGGCAACCTTGTGTATAGTGCTTTGAAATAAACGACATTGCAACCTTGCTAGGTACAAAGGTTGCTTCCGTTGAAGTAATCTACAATTGCATTCTGTTCTGTTTAATGTATCACTAATTACATTATTCCCTAGCATCCAGATCTTGCAAGAATGCATTTTATGACCATTAAAACTGTATTTTACACTATTACACGCTTATATATTTTAATATGGTGATAATCTACAAAATTTATAGAGATGCCTTTGAATGTGAATATTTAAAGGGAAATATTAATTTCAGGAGGCATGATTGACAGTTGAGGTAGGCGTGTTCCCTGATTTATTTTCAGCAATTGCAATTAATATCTTATAAAGCATTCGGTTTTAAAATAGTTACAATCGTACTGCAGCATTCATAGGACGGCAGGAAAGCTACAACGCTATGCGGAATAAAAATGTGTAAAGAAATAGATTTTATTTGTTTTTATAATGTTATATTTCATACGGGTTATATAAATAATGTTTCCGTTAAGAAAGAAACAAGCAAAAGGGAAATAAAAAAAAATGGTGAGGGGGATACGAACTAATGTTAGCCCATCACTGTAGATTTGAACAACACGCCTTAGCCAGTTGCACTATAGGCAACACATGAACTTAGTCTCGCTGATTAAACTCACATCTCTAAGTCTAGCACCCAATACTGGAACCATTTTAGTTCTAGACCACAATTTAATAAAACACCATAAGAACACATTTTCTGCAGATGCATTGATGTTAAATTTGCAATGTTTGCCCGTTGATGAAGGATTGCTGAAATATTGCTTTTTAAAACTGTGAGGTGAGTGAGCTAAGAGGAGACATGGCTGCTACGTCCTTTGGAAAGCAAGGGAAACACATGACTAATTTAATTCTCATACCACCTCTGCAAGCACGCCTGAGGTTTAGGTGACCCTTCGCGCAGGTTTAGCTGAAGTTGGGTATTTAATTTTGTGAAAGATAGTACATATTGGCACTTGTATGGAACAAAACCGAGACAGCCCAGAATCCTCATCATAACTTACTGCACTTCCACTTTCCCCTCTCTAATGGAGCTACCTACTCTTTGCTATAACCAACATCTTTTTTGTGACCAGCCCCAGAGAGTGTAGAGTCTCTAGCTCTATGCCACTAGGTGTTTTATCCTACGGCATGTGCAAAGGGAGAAAATTGCGTCATTGAAACTACCAATGATCACAGAACCAAGACAACAACTCTATGATAATGACCATAATCAAGATGCA
Source organism: Tenodera sinensis (assembly GCA_030765045.1). Classification (NCBI taxonomy): domain Eukaryota; kingdom Metazoa; phylum Arthropoda; class Insecta; order Mantodea; family Mantidae; genus Tenodera; species Tenodera sinensis. Next base: position 250,954,332 of record CM060964.1, on the reverse strand, counting down.
GATTTTGATGATCCATAAAAACTAAAAATGAACTATATAATGCCCGTACAATGTTAGAAAATGATCTAAAAAGCTGAAAAAAAAAATGACCTAAAAATAAATATTCCCATAAACATTGGGTTGTACCAATTGCTCTGGTGTCTTCTGCGTCTAGTGAATTCACAAAGGATTTCACTGTTTGAAAATGTTCATAGAAGTAGAAGCAAGCTTTTAACCAACAGCCCCATCTTATTATTGGTGTCGGAGGTAAAGAAACACTGGAAGCCTGGGCTTTGAACTGTTCTCTGCATGAGGGGGATTTGATGAGTTAACTTTTTTACATTTGAAATAAGTGTATCCACTTGTGGAAAGTATGACCTCACTTCTCCTGCAACTCTGTGGAGACCATGTGGCAAACAAATCATCTTCTTCTTCTTCTGCATGGTTTAGGCTATGCAGCCCGTTCCGGCGAAGTCATATGTGGAGTCCATCTTCTGCGAGGTCGGCCAACATCTCGTGCTCCTCTTGGATTATATAGAAAGGTCCTCTTAGGTATCCTTTCTTCACTCATCCTCATGAAATGTTCTGCCCATTTCTTGTTATTTGTTTTGATTTTATCTTCTAATTTATAAATATTTAGTTCTTCTCTTATTGACTCATTTCTTATTCTATCTGCTCTTGTGCATCCTTTTACGTTCCGCAGAAATAACATTTCTGCTGCCTGTATTCTACTATTATCCTTTGCTTTTATTATCCAACTTTCACTTCCATATAACAAAGAAGGAACAGCCAATGTTTTATACAATTTAAGTTTAGAGTCTTTTCTTGTTTTCCGACCTAAAGTTCTTTTAATGGTTCCACATATGGCCTGGAATTTGTATATTTTGTTTTCTATGTCTTTATCTTCTTTGTATGTAATATCGCATCCCAAATACTTAAAGTGTGTTACTTGTTCCACTATTTTACTTTCCAAAACAATTTTAGTTCTTATTCCATATTTACCTATGAATGCCATTGTTTTTTATTTATCTACTGATATTTTGCAGTTATATCTATTGGCCACCACTTGGAACTTATAAGCTAACATTTGTAGATTTCTTTCAGATTCTGCCATTAGTAACACATCATCTGCAAATAACAGGGCATTTATTCTACCCTTATTGTCAATTAATATTCCTTCCTTATTAAAATGTTTTTTCCATTCAATTAGAATGTCATCAATATAAATATTAAATAAAATAGGTGATAAAGCACACCCTTGTCTCACTCCTTGGTTTATTTTAAAAAAACTTTGTACTATTTCTAGTTAGCAAGGGGTCTATACACACATTTGTCTCATAGTATAAGCTCTTAACAGTTTCTATTATTTGATTAGGGATACCTTTGTTTTCCAGGGTATTCCATAGTAGTTCTCTATTTACTCTATCAAAGGCGTTTTCTAAATCTATAAATAATAGATGTGTCTCCTTATTTCTTTCTCTTCTTTTTTCTATGATTTGTTTTATAGAAAATACTCCATCTGTACAAGTTCTCTCTTTTCGGAACCCGTTCTGCTCTTCTCCTAATTTATTTTCAATTATTTTGTGTATTCCTCTGGCTATTATTCTAGTATATATTTTATACGCACTATTTAGAAGGGTAATGCCTCTGTAATTTGATGGTTGATTTCGGTCTCCTTTTTTGTAAATTGGTTTCACTTCTCCTTGTCGCCATGCAATTGGTATGCTGTGCTTTTCCCAGCACATATTACGAAGGTGTAAAAATCTTAATTTAGAAAACATATCAGCGTATTTGATTAATTCAGAGTTTATCCCATCTGGGATAATATATGCACCATTTTTAGATAGAAGTCCTGAATTGAGTTTGCTGCTTTTATTATTCATGGGACTGCATCTGTTACAAAAACCAGTGTTCAAAATAATATAGGATTGAGGCAAGGCTGCAAGTTGAGCCCTGTACTGTTTAATTTGTTTATAGATGATATTCCGGATGCAATTAGAATGGAAAATAGGTATATGCCAACAATTAATAACAGGGAAATACCTGGGTTGCTATTTGCGGATGATTTAGTAGCAGGAGCTATTTCCAAAGTGGGGATAGATAGAGCAATTGAAGCAATAGATAAATTTTGTATGGAATGGAGCCTCAAAATTAACGTAAACAAAACCAAAATTATGGTATTTAAGAAAGGTAACAAGTTGAGAAAAGAGGAGAAATGGTACTGGCAAGGAAGGGAAATTGAGGTGATCAATACATTTAATTATCTAGGAGTAAGATTAAGCAGTAAGAGAGGGTGGAAAGAGCAGAAGAGAATGGCAATGGCTAAAGGTAAAATTGCATTAAAAGCTATTAAAGCATGCCTAGATAAATTACCAGGAATGCAAATAAAACAGCTGGAGAGAATTTACATAGCCGTAGTAGAAGCAAAAATGCTGTATTGGGTGAAGATATGGGGTTTGAAGGAAGGGGGTGCAAATATGGATGTGATACATAGAAACTTTTGCAAGCAAGTTTTGGGCTTACCACGAGCTTCACCAAATGGAGTGGCACAAGCAGAATTGGGAAGACTGGGAACTAGAGGGAAAATGGTGGAAAGGGTGTTAAAATATTGGGCGAGAATTAGGAGTTTAGATGAGCAGAATATTCTACGTCAATGCTTGATAGTACAGGAAAGACTAAATCAGAAAGATTCATGGTTAAACAAGATAAAGGAAATGATGTTAAAAATAGGGTTTGGTGTCATGTGGGAAAACAGGGAATTATTGCAAAGTGGATTTTGGAAAGAACTTAGGCTAAGAACGGAAGATATTGAAAGGCAAGAAATGATAGGAAGTTTCAATTTGAAAAGCTCACTGGAAGTTTATAGAGAGATGAAAGTGAGCTGGAACAGGGAAAAATATATAGACATTTGTGATAAAGCAGCAAGAGAAGGCTTTGCATGGGCCAGAACAGGGGTGGTGAAACTGAAAGGGTTGAGAAGAGGGAGGGACCTAGAGAAATGCCCATTATGTCACCAAAGGGATAAAAAATAGCATTTACTTTTAGAATGTGAAGAAACTAGGTTGCTTAGGAGGAGGACAGGTAAAAAAGATTGGACAAGGCTACCAAATGAAATTCAAGCAATGAAGTTAATGAGTGTAAAAACTAGGGAAAATTTAATTGAAATTGGGAACTTTTTGGCAAAGTAAGAGCCAAATGGTTGAGGAAGAAAAGTAAATATGACGAAAATGAAGATGAAGTATTTTAGATAAGATGTAAATGGGGACAACCTCAGTGTTTGAGCCTAATGGACCCAAGGGTAATCAGCAACTCAATGTAGTAACAAGTATGTAGTAACAAATAACAACTACAAAAAGCAGTGCAATGCATCTTCATGTCGAATTCCACTAAGAACCTAGACTGTTCAAACAGAATACATATACTTGAATGATTTACTTTTCGTAGAATTTCAGAAGTCAGCAAAAATATGTCACCTGATCCATCCTACTCTAAGGTCCCCACGACCACATTTGCTACATATCAACCTTCAGCATCGCTGTTTTCGTCTATGGAAACGAAGATCTTCATCCCTCTGAATTCATTTCTTATTCTTGTCATGGTTTCTTTATAGCACACAGGAATATAATTTTTTCTTAATGTTGATTCATCTGGTAAAGAACGTCCCATGTGACGTTCTAGGAAGCTCTTTAACTTAGAGTTACTTATTTTCTTCAGTGGAATATTCGCAGATATTAAGACATCATGAAGTTCCTTACAAAAATTGGAGGATGTGCCTGCTTTTATCCCTGAACTCTGAGCAAGTAGTAATTGTGAATTTTTCTTTTTGTCAGCATTTTCCACTGCATGTTTATGTTTTTCGTGGCTGATATGCTGTTGCACTGTAAATCTTTTCTTGGTCGCCACCATAACCTCACAAAGTTTACACAATAATACTGAATCGTCTGTTGAAAAAACTTCATCCTCAAAATCACTAAGCCTTGCTGGGCTTCTCTTTTAGCATTATTGCCCATAAATAGATAACATGAGCACCACACAACTTGCTGGAATGTAAGCAGAAATGATGCAATATATTGTGCGTACAGCTGCTGTTAGTAAGTGGAAACAATATATTTTATTTTCCTGTTCATGAATCAAAGATACATTTAGAGGAATTATAAAACTTGTGAGAATACCTAAAAATAACTATAAAATTTTAAAAAATGATAAAAATGTCTTATAATTTTAAAAAAATGACCTAAAAGATTAAATAATAATAATAATGATGATCTGGGTCCGGATGATTATGAAATGTCATAGTCTTTCTTTGTGGTTTTTTTCCATGGAAAATGTAAGCAAAGCATGATTTTATCTATAGTGGTTAACCCTTAAATGGTGACGTGACGTCTCTCAGACGTAGCTAATGTAATGAAATACTACCTATCGATAACAAAGCAGATTTATGTGATGTTTATAGTACCTTCTTATCTCTATTTATTAAACGTTTCGCTGTCACCTGCATCAATATCAGTCTTGTTATTTACGGGCTAGGAGAAGTAAAGTTTTGAATACGTCTCTCAAACGTCATGTCACCAGTTGCGTGAGTTTTTCATCAGTCTGCGTTTTAGCAGTATAGCAGTTTACAATGTTGCAGCGTGCTGGACCTCCACAGTTCGTAAGACTTAATGATCCTGATTTCGAATCCAAAGTTAATGAATGGTTAAATGAAGATGTCAGTGACATTGAAAGTGATGTGGACAGTGTGTGCAATAAATAGTGAACATGATACAGCTACAGAAACTGACAATGATGCATCGGGTGAAGAAATGGAAGATCAAAATGACCACAATGAAGAAAATGATGATTATGAAGTGACACCTGATACCTGCCTACATTGCGCACTCTTAGACGAACTGGAGGTAAAATAGACTGTAAGACTGTCTGGAATGACATGCTTCCTTTTGAAATGATGCAATTTATCATACAGTGGACCAATGTGAAATTGGGTAAAGTGCGAGACAAATATCATCATAGGGACCGTTCTGAAATACAGGATGTTACCCAATCTGAGTTTGAGGCCTTTCTTGGACTGCTGATCTACACTGCTGCCTTCAAGTCAAATGATGAAGATATATCATCTATTTTTGCAATAGATGGTACAAGAAGGGAAATATTTCTTGTTATGTCTGTAAAGAGATTTACAAATCTCCTGCTATACCTGAGATTTGATAATCCTGATGACAGAGAACAAAGATGTCTCGACGATCAGTGGCACCTATATCCCAGCTGTTGAACATGCTAATTGAAAACTCGTAGAAGTCATATTCAATGGGAACCAATGCCTGTGTCGACGAGATGCTAATCAGTTTCGGAGAACAATGCAGGTTCAAAATGTTTATGCCCTCAAAGCATGCAAAATATGGGCTAAGAATGATGTGCCTGACCGGTGCAAGAACAAGTTAGTTTTATGATGGTTATTTGTATGCAGGCAAAAACACTGATGGGTTTGGGCTTTCGGCGGAAGACAAAAAGTTGAGCAAGACAACCCAAGCTGTTCTTCGTTTGTGCAAGTCAATTGAAGGAACAAACAGAAATATTACTTTTGAAAATTGTTTCACCTCCATGGAGCTGGTTGAAAAGTTGAGGTCGAAGCAACTAACCTGTATCAGAACAGTAAAGAAGAATAAGAGGGAAATCCCCAAGGAATTCCTGCCATCTAAAACAAGAGAAGTGGGTTCAACACTAATAGATCTGTCATTTTGATTTCCTCAATGCACCATAACAAAGGAGCTCCTACAGAATCCAGAAAGCCTGAAATAATAGAAGCATACAACACCATGAAAGGAGGTGTTGATAGCCTTGATCAGAAATGTTCTTCATAGTCTACCAGTCAGAGGACAAGAAGATGGCTGATGGCTGTGTTTTTCAGAATAGCAGATATAGCAGCTGCTAATGCCTATGTTCTATATCATTCCTATCCTGAGACTTCTCAAATTTCAAAACTGGATTTTCTCAGATCATTAGCATTCCAACCAATGAAGTCCCACATGCAGAAAAGAATTCCAAGAGAAATAAGGGCTGGCATATCAAGAATCCTAAATGTAAAGCCTTACAGCTCAGAACCAGAGCAGAAATTTGAAACACACAAAACTCGTTGACTTTGTCCAGCAGCAAAGAAGAGAAGAACTTCTTACGCCTGTTTGAAGTGCAAGGTACCAGTGTTTTTAGAATGCACCAGAAAGATATGTGTAAACTGTGCTGAAGATGACTAGTTCATTGCAATGTGCACCTCACGAAAGAGAGAAGAAAACCAATAGTTTACCTTATGCACGATTTATCTGATACAGCTATAGCATGTGTTTATATATATTTTTGCAATCAGTGTTTGTTGTTAAACCATATACCAGTACAGCTTTACATTGCTTTGTAGTACGTTAAAAGGTTGTGTATTAAATAATGTTCACAGTTTCTGCAGATATTAATAAAATATATAAAATTATTGCTAGAAGTGTTCTTCAAATAAAATATCATGAATTCAAATAATATGTATGATGCATTTTTAAACAGCATGCATATAAAACATCTCAGAGACGTCACATCACCAGTTGTGTGACAAGTTTTTCACGTCACCAGTTAAGGATTAAAATTATGCAATTCTGATGAGTTATATAAAGTCATATTTTGGTTCTTTTAATGTTTTTTGTAATTTTCTTGTCATTTTTCATATTATAGTATATTTTCTCTTAAACTGTTTTATTTTTGTTATATTTTTATATTTCTATTCCAGTTTTGCATATGTGCTTGCAGTTGTCTCATAGACCTATTTTTCACATCTTTATTTCTTGTGTGTAATATTTCTTATAATTATCTTTCTTAGAAATGCATGTTTCTTTGAATTTGGAGAGTAAGCTGTGCAGAAAGTGACAGACGCACAGAAAGTTTAGTATGGCTGTTGTCAGGTTTTCTACCAAGGTCAATTGTTTCCATTATTAAAATTCTCAGAAATATAATGGTTCAGTCTCTAAGATGACGGCAGATATACAATCAGCCCTCATTTACCAGACAGATTTTGCTGTATGTAACTACGAATACTCTCAGTTCATCATGCCCAAAACTAACGGTTAGATAAGTGAAAAACTGCAAGTATTTGTGCGCGAGTTTGGAGATAAACATTTCAGTACTGATGGCACTATTCTGTTTTGTAAGCTGTGTGGAACTGAAATAGAAGCTAAAAAGAGATTTAATGTTCAAAAACACTGCAGCACAGCAAGACATAGAAACAATATGGCTCAAAATGTTACATTAGAGAACCATCAACAGCTCCTGTTCCAGAGAATTTTGTCACTGTATGATGAGCAAACCTTCAGATTTTAACAAGGTTTATGTACACCCATTGACAAGGGGAAGAGAAAAAAAGAAAAAAAGAAAGAAAAGAGCCATATCTGGAACACCAGGCTCTTTTAATGGCAGAGAACTCCATGTGTATCAAATAATATGCAGTTTTCATCAAGTATGTGTGTCTGTGTGTGTCTGTGTGTCTGTGTGTCTGTGTGTCTGTGTGTCTGTGTGTCTGTGTGTCTGTGTGTCTGTGTGTGTGTGTGTGTGTGTGTGTGTGTGTGTGTGTGTGTGTGTGTGTGTGTGTGTGTGTGTGTGTGTGTGTGTGTGTGTGTGTGTGTGTGTGTGTGTGTGTGTGTGTGTGTGTGTGTGTGTGTGTGTGTGTGTGTGTGTGTGTGTGTGTGTGTGTGTGTGTGTGTGTGTGTGTGTGTGTGTGTGTGTGTGTGTGTGTGTGTGTGTGTGTGTGTGTGTGTGTGTGTGTGTGTGTGTGTGTGTGTGTGTGTGTGTGTGTGTGTGTGTGTGTGTGTGTGTGTGTGTGTGTGTGTGTGTGTGTGTGTGTGTGTGTGTGTGTGTGTGTGTGTGTGTGTGTGTGTGTGTGTGTGTGTGTGTGTGTGTGTGTGTGTGTGTGTGTGTGTGTGTGTGTGTGTGTGTGTGTGTGTGTGTGTGTGTGTGTGTGTGTGTGTGTGTGTGTGTGTGTGTGTGTGTGTGTGTGTGTGTGTGTGTGTGTGTGTGTGTGTGTGTGTGTGTGTGTGTGTGTGTGTGTGTGTGTGTGTGTGTGTGTGTGTGTGTGTGTGTGTGTGTGTGTGTGTGTGTGTGTGTGTGTGTGTGTGTGTGTGTGTGTGTGTGTGTGTGTGTGTGTGTGTGTGTGTGTGTGTGTGTGTGTGTGTGTGTGTGTGTGTGTGTGTGTGTGTGTGTGTGTGTGTGTGTGTGTGTGTGTGTGTGTGTGTGTGTGTGTGTGTGTGTGTGTGTGTGTGTGTGTGTGTGTGTGTGTGTGTGTGTGTGTGTGTGTGTGTGTGTGTGTGTGTGTGTGTGTGTGTGTGTGTGTGTGTGTGTGTGTGTGTGTGTGTGTGTGTGTGTGTGTGTGTGTGTGTGTGTGTGTGTGTGTGTGTGTGTGTGTGTGTGTGTGTGTGTGTGTGTGTGTGTGTGTGTGTGTGTGTGTGTGTGTGTGTGTGTGTGTGTGTGTGTGTGTGTGTGTGTGTGTGTGTGTGTGTGTGTGTGTGTGTGTGTGTGTGTGTGTGTGTGTGTGTGTGTGTGTGTGTGTGTGTGTGTGTGTGTGTGTGTGTGTGTGTGTGTGTGTGTGTGTGTGTGTGTGTGTGTGTGTGTGTGTGTGTGTGTGTGTGTGTGTGTGTGTGTGTGTGTGTGTGTGTGTGTGTGTGTGTGTGTGTGTGTGTGTGTGTGTGTGTGTGTGTGTGTGTGTGTGTGTGTGTGTGTGTGTGTGTGTGTGTGTGTGTGTGTGTGTGTGTGTGTGTGTGTGTGTGTGTGTGTGTGTGTGTGTGTGTGTGTGTGTGTGTGTGTGTGTGTGTGTGTGTGTGTGTGTGTGTGTGTGTGTGTGTGTGTGTGTGTGTGTGTGTGTGTGTGTGTGTGTGTGTGTGTGTGTGTGTGTGTGTGTGTGTGTGTGTGTGTGTGTGTGTGTGTGTGTGTGTGTGTGTGTGTGTGTGTGTGTGTGTGTGTGTGTGTGTGTGTGTGTGTGTGTGTGTGTGTGTGTGTGTGTGTGTGTGTGTGTGTGTGTGTGTGTGTGTGTGTGTGTGTGTGTGTGTGTGTGTGTGTGTGTGTCTCTGTATCAGCAGGCATGCATGTATATAGGCACGTATATATGTATGTGTTCCAGACATGACTCATTTTTTTTTGTCTGCGGGGGTACAATGATGATATCTGGTGATATACTAATGGAAAAAATTAATAATCACCACTACCGCAATTTCTTCTTTTTCTTTTTGCAGAAATTTACTGATCAGCACACTCCCAGTGCAACAAGACTGCAAGAATTCCTGACTGCCTGTTACAAAGATGTTTTAAATAGAATAACCCATTGTGTCGCTGATAACAAGATCTGGGTATTTCTATGGATGAAACCAACGACACTGAAGGGAGATATGTGGCAAATGTTGTTGAGAGATCTTTTTCCTGTTACAAATCCATGTTGAGTGCAAACCAGGCGCAGATCCAGGGGGTATGCCAGGGGGCCCAGGCCCCCCCTGTCATAGTGCTATACATACTATATGTGTGTTACCTCATCATCACGCAAAATGGCCAAACTGATTTCAATGAAAATTGGTATATGTACTAGCTTTGATAGTTGGTCCCACTTAAAGAATAGACCATTGAGGTGGAATCTTCTAATGGGGCCCAAATTGAATAAATCAAAATAAGTTGCCTTTTTTTGGGAGTTTTTGCAAAAATGTTCCATAGCAAATGTTTTTAGCCATGATGTTAAGTTTTGTAACAATCAACATTTTGATTGGATGGATATTTAAAGAGTTATTGGAATTTTTCCTTACCGCTCTGCAAGTACGTGTAACATCGCGATATAAGAAACGATCGTTTAAACAGCCATACGGAATGGGCACAATTAAGTGTGCTGTCAAGTATTTTATCTACTTAAATTCACATTAGTCTTGAAAAGTTATTAACAGTTTTCAAAACATCACTAATAGAATCTCCATATTTTACTCGTATACTCCTGTCAGTGACGCGGGTTGGTTAAACGTTGAGCTTCTGTACCCAAGGTTTTCATTTTGATGCAGCGCACGCAGTCACTAGCATTTTAGTAAATGGGATAATGTGTCAGGCTCAGGTGGGTAGACTTTCTGATATTAAACGAAGTGCACCTAACAACTGGCAAACAGGTGACAACTACAGGGGTTAGATTCAGAACAGTACATGGTTAAATAACCACACATTTATTATTATTGTTGTTTTTGTTATTATTATTATTGAGACAGAATATTGTAAGACCCCAAAAGAAAATCATTTATGTGAATATTTGTTAAGAGTGTAATTTGTTTTTGGTGTTGGTATGAGTTGATTGAGTGACGAAAACGTGTTGCTATTGTTCATTGTTACAAACAATTAAGTTTGTTTAAAGACGTCATAAATATTTCCATATTTAAATTTAATATATTATGTATAAATAAAAGAATTATGTGTTCAATATTGAAAGCGAAGGGAGAATAGCTAAAGATCGCTTCCCAAACAATACGGGAACTATTGGATGAACGCATATGCGGGTGTACACAAAAAGAAGGTAGCATCATGTGAAGAGGCACCAATTGTTTAGTTAATAGCGTCCGTGTCTTTGGTATGAAAAGACGTGTTTTTATAGTGCTCTTGGATGTGAGTAGAAAATTGAATAAACTTTCATGAAGCTTTTGTTCTAAAGTTGTTAAAAAATTAGAAAGACAATTTATATAATATAAATTGGTGCGACAAAAGGAAATTTAAGTGTAGAGCCGAGAAAAAGTGTTAATAAAGTAATATAGTGAAATAAACGTCGAGTGTTTGTTCATTCCATCTAGTACCACGATCTGGGGTGGAAAAGGAGTCTCATAGCTCAGCACATTCCATATTAATATTGCAAAAAACAGCACCAAATGGCTTGCCCAAACGTGGAGCACGAATTTCGGATGGAATGAAAATCTACGGGAAATGAACTTACGCGAAATACCAAGTGACGCCAAATCTTCGTGCCAAAAGGAAGAAGACGCCATTAGACAATCCTTTGAGATTTACGACTTCGGAGACGTTGCCAAGTTGGAAATCGAGACAGTGCCTAAAAACGCCGATGAACGGATAATAAAGATGGGAAACATCAGAGATCGTCTAGCGAAGTCAACCGCCCGAGGGATGCACATAATGAGATCAATCAACGAGAAAAAGTAGGACCAAAAATTTTTATTTTTACATTCATTTTATTTTTATGTTACTGCGAAGCGGCAAAATAGTAGGACTTTTAAGCCCAAGTGAACTAAATCAAAAAACGAGAATGTCGCAAAAAGGAAACAGTAAGAATAGGGGAAGGGGCAGATAGGCCTAGTTATCAGATAGAAGCACAAAGTGAGGAAGAGATAGTAATAGGAAAAGACCAAAGGTTACTAATGATCATGTTTGAGAAATTAAAACAAAGTTGAGGTCAGAAACTAGAACAGAATAAGGAAGAGATAGGTCAGAAAATGGAGGAAGTGAGAAAGGACTTAGAACAGAAAATAGAAATAGGAAGACAGAACTTAGAGCAGAAAATAGAACTTAATAGGAAAGAATTAGAAATAGATTTGGGAAAGAGAATGGAATTAGGGAGACAAGAGTGTAAAGAAAATATGAAAGTAATGGAAACAAATTTGAAATTAGTACATAAAAACATAAATAAGACAAAGGAAGCTTTAGAAGCTAGGATAGAAATCATAGGAGATAGGATGGGAAAAATAGAATCAGAAATGAGAGAAAAAAAGATTGTATTAGGAGAAATTGGTAGATGTAGAGATGAAATAACAGAATGTAATGCAAGTGTAGACTGTAAGATTACAACTGTAAAAGTAGAAATAACTGAGGAATTAAGGAAAGAAATTGAGGTAGTAAAGAAAGGAATTATTAATGAAACTCTAGAACAAATTGTAATTCCTAAAATTAAGACTATGGCTGATGTAGTACAATCACAACAAGATGCTATGAATGATATGAAACAAAGTCACTTAGAAATAAAGAATGATTTAAAATCAATTTGTGAAGAAATAAGAAAAGGAAAAGAAAGTTTGGCTAATGTAAATGATGTTGTGAATGCACTACAAAGGCAAAATGATGATTTAGATGTAAGTAATGTTCAAGATGAAAGTTATTTGAATAATGCACAAAATGTTGACTCACCATATAGAGAAAGAGGTTCACAATTAAACAATGACACAACACACAACACATGCTACACCAACAGCATACTACATGAAATCACACCACCCACATTTGACGAGGAGAAGGGAGACGATCCAAAACTCTTTGTTAAAGAGATGGAAGAGTATTTTAAAGTGAAAAGGATACCAAATGAGCTTAGGATGATGATAGTCAAGAAAAGCTTAAAAAGCAAAGTGTTAGAATGGCTAAGGTTAACACTAGCTGGTCATGAACCGCATAGCTCATTCAGAAACCTATTCCTATCAAGGTATTGGGGCCCAGCTAAGCAAAACCAGACGAGGGTGGAGTTAGCGACAGGAAGATATGATCCGACCAAAGGGTTATCGCTAGTCGATTATTTTATGAAAGTAGCCAACAAAGGGAAGCTATTAGACCCTAACCTGTCGGAAGCAGAGTTAATTACCAGCATAACAACACATTTCCCAGACACAGTGAGAACAGGGTTAATTGTTGCGAGGCCAGTAAATTTTCCAGACATGATAGAATTACTAACAGCCTTCGAAATGCAAAATGGTCGACCTAATGAGCATAGACATAGAAATGGTCACCCAAACTCACCTATCTTAAACAGAAACACAACTACAAACAACCAGAATGAGAGAGAAGATAGAAATACTAGGAGCACCCATGACAGGGGGAGAGGGGCACACCATTTCCCACAACCACACAATCATGGCGAAAGGATGGAGAACACGAGACAGCGGTACCACGACACGATACCAAGGGGTGAATCGAGATACCGAACACATACGTATGATCGTAGGAGACCAGAAGACTGTACCCATCAAGTGAATCACATACGATTCCGTAGGGAATACCTGAACAACCAAAGACCGCCATGCAACAGGGGTTCACACCAAAGGGGCGGAAACCAATGGAACACCGGCAACATAAGACAGCAGGAAGTAGATGGAAACGTGCCAAATAGGGCGGATGCTGCACAGAATACAGAAACAACAACCACCACCAACACCCAGGGAAATTTAGAAACATCTTGTTCAAATTACATGGACGTGATGTAAGGAAGTGGAAAGTGATGGTACCAAATTCCTTACAGGACAGGGTTATTTTGGCATTCCATCACTCGATGCTTCACTCTGGTAGTGAAAGAACAATGCTTGCAATTGAGGAAGCATTATACATCAAACATCTAGGCAAGAAAACTCAGAAAGTTAATTTCCTCATGCGGCCTATGTCAGAAGGCCAAGCCAATCAATGTAAGGTATGATATCGTTCCACAATCCATCTTGAGAGACGAGAAAAATGCACTGGTATGCATCGATGAACATGGCGAGCTACCAAGGGGGAAAGATGGAAACAGATATATCTTCGTCATGTTTGACGTTTTTACAAAATTTACTAAGATATACCCCATCAGGAACATTAAAAGTAGGACTTGCCTGAACAAAATCATTAAAGATTATATTCCAAGATATGGGAATATAAAAGCGATTCTTTCTGATAATGCAACAATGCATAGGAGTAAACTGTTCCAGGACACCTTACGAACATTGGGAATAAAGTTATACTATTCATCGGCGTATTATCCTCAAGGAAATCCAACAGAAAGGACAATGAGGGATATATCAATATATTTCCACCTACTTTGCCACAGAGACCACACTTCCTGGATGGAAAAATGCAGCTACATAGAGGAGGTGATCAACAATTCAGTGAACCCCATGATCAAGTTCGCCCCAATCGAATTGATGACCAACACAAAACCTAAGGGATTGACAATTGACATCGACACTACAATGGCTGCTCAAAGGGAATTGACAGAAAAGGAAAAATGTCAATTGGCATTCAGGAGGTTGCAGCAAAAAGCAGAAAAAGGGAGAAATAAAGTAAAAAGGTTCATCAGGAAATGGTCCCCACAAATTGGAGAAAGGGTGCTCTTAAGAAGGCACAAAGCATCCAAGGCATCTGAAAAAAGATCTAGGAAAATGGAACTACTGTACACTGGACCGCTGGTCATGACAAAACAGCTGGGCGACCACACATATGAGCTACAGAATACAAATGCCAAGTTGGTAGGAAGATACCATAAAAACAAATTAAAACCATACAAAGAAAGGACCAAATAGTCTTTGTCAATAAACATGTAAGGCAGGAACAGTAGAGATGAAAAATAATAATTTTTAATGGGTTTCTTATAGAAAATTATATACAGGTTGGAAAATACAACAGGAAAGAAAATCAACATAGTCATTGGCTATAATGACCACCGAGAGCATTGTCAACAAGGACAGATGAGAATGCTGATTGTCATTAGAGAAGTGAATTATAACGACGAAAAAGATGTGTTTTTGACATAAGGATGTCAGGGACAAAAATAAAAAGGAATCAATTGCGCTGACAAAGAGAAAATATTTTTGACACAAGGGTGTCGAGGGTGAATTAAGAAGAAAAATAATATAGTTGCAGAATAATTATAAATATAGAAGTTTTCTCTTATTGAGATAAGAGATAAAGAGGTGACAATTAGTGAAGTAAGAAAAACCATAGTCAGAAAAGCAATGCCCATGAATTAAGATGGATATAGCCAATGTTAAGCTTGAAGAAATGTCGAACTAAAATAGTGAATAAGAACCCAATGTCATAATAGTATCTTTAGTAACATCAGAGTTTAAGAATTGACTCAACGACCTGTCCATACTTAATAAGCTTGCAAAACAAAGAAGACAAAGAACTGAATAAAATTGCCATAAATATGATTATAATTATTAGCTCAAGATTTGTATCCTGTTTTTCTCTCCTCATAACCAAGAACATAAGTCAAAAGGCACACAATAAACCATAATACACTTAAATAATATTTGTGTCAATGTCAAATGTAAAAACGTAGGAATATTCTTGGTGTTGTGTTGTGTGGTAACTGAATATGTAAAAATTGTAAAGACATGCTGTGTCATGCCAAAACAAAAGACAAAAACATACAGCAAAGAAGACTGTAAAGAAAATAGGGTACTGTACAGAG
This sequence comes from Tenodera sinensis, assembly GCA_030765045.1. Classification (NCBI taxonomy): domain Eukaryota; kingdom Metazoa; phylum Arthropoda; class Insecta; order Mantodea; family Mantidae; genus Tenodera; species Tenodera sinensis. The sequence goes on along the minus strand of CM060964.1, from coordinate 250,939,163 downwards.
TATTAAGTATTAGAGGAATAGGGAGAAGTGTTGTATTGTGTTTCAAGATTGTAAATGTAGGTGACAACTTGAAAAACAAAACAAGGGGCATGTGAGACAGAATATTGTAAGACCCCAAAAGAAAATCATTTATGTGAATATTTGTTAAGAGTGTAATTTGTTTTTGGTGCTGGTATGAGTTGGTTGAGTGACGAAAACGTGTTGCTATTGTTCATTGTTACAAACAATTAAGTTTGTTTAAAGACGTCATAAATATTTCCATATTTAAATTTAATATATATGTATAAATAAAAGAATTATATGTGTTTAATATTGAAAGCGAAGGGAGAATAGCTAAAGATCGCTTCCCAAACAATACGGGAACTATTTGATGAACGCATATGCGGATGTACACAAAAAGAAGGTAGGATCATGTGAAGAGGGACCAATTGCTTAGTTAATAGCGTCCGTGTCTTTGGTATGAAAAGACGTGTTTTTATAGTGCTCTTGGATGTGAGTAGAAAATTGACTAAACTTTCATGAAGCTTTTGTTCTAAAGTTGTTAAAAAACTGGAAAGACAATTTATATAATATAAATTTGTGCAACAAAAGGAAATTTAAGTGTAGAGCCGAGAAAAAGTGTTAATAAAGTAATATAGTGAAATAAACATTGAGTGTTTGTTCATTCCATCTAGTACCACGACCTGGGGTGGAAAAGGAGTCTCATAGCTCAGCACATTCCATATTAATATTGCAAAAACAGCACCATTATTATTACTACTCCGTATTTACTGCAAAAATGCAACCAAAGCAATTGGAGGTAGATAGAGAAAGAAATTTACATGGCATCAGAATGAAAAAGTGGTAAGGAGAGTAATTGGCGGCACCATGGCCAAGCAGTTAGCGCATTTGCCTACCAACTAAGCGGCCCGGTTTTGATCCCAGGGACCCGCATGTGGTATTCGACGAAGCAGCGTCTGGGCAGTTCCACCAATTGCTCCATTATCACCTTTCGAATCATCGTTTTCGCCTGCATTTCAACTCTTCTTCCTCATTACCATACGTGGTGCTTGGCTGACCACTCGCTTCCAGGTCTTCACTCTGTCCAGTCCATAGGTTCCTGTGCTCCCCAACAGGCGTCTGACCCTAGGCACTGGCTTGTAAGTCCTACATAAGAGGAGGGTAATCAGAAAAACAAGACGAAGAACGTAAAGAGAGTAAAAATGAGAAAGAGAAGTGAAGGAGAATGAAATGGGGAGGAAGAGAAGAAGCAAACGAGAAAGAAAGTGAGAATTATGGAAATATGCCCATGATAAAAGACAATGCGAGCAACGCTGCGATCTCTACTAGCTTTTTATAATAATATGAATAATAATGCTAATACATAAGTATTTTTATGCCTTATTCCATATTACAGTGCATTACATAGCATTTCTTTTGATTGTAAACTATAACGTGCAAACATTAAACTATTCAGCTTTTGTTTTTGTCGCCGAAGATGATTTTAATAAGTGTAAATTAAATCTAGGTCCGAAGAAAAACATTTGCTGATCTTTGCCGATGACTTCAAGAATGCGAAAGCAGCAAAGTGGAAACAAGCAATTGACAATACATAGGTATACGTTTCGTTAATTTGAATATGTCATTGTCGATACAGTAACATTAGTGGTGTAAGCTTGGTGGTAGACAGTGCCACAGTGGAGTGATAGTGAAATGTCCAGTTCTATGTTCGAGCTTTGGTTGTGATTATAAGAGCCACAAGTTTATAATGTCGAAATGCAAAATTCAAATGAATTTGTTACAGTTTGTTAAAAAGGCGTGTCTTGAAGTCGGAGGCAATAATGATCAAGCTACAAATTTAAAAGTGAAAATCACATGTGCTGAAGTCATAGAAGAGGAGACAAACAGTGATTGTGTTACAGTTATTGCGAATGCTAGCAGTAGCAATGACAGTAAATTGCAGACTTCATTAACAACTGCATTTAATGACTGCGACAAACTTGACATAGGGCACTTTGTGAATCAAGATTTGCGCAATGACGTTGCCAATCAGGCGAATGTTCAAATGTTGCATCCATAACAGGAGTATTTTGTAAACATTTGATCGGTGGGCCTGTGGCGGTTACAGAGTGTTCTTCCTAGATAGGTGGTAGCTGGTAATTTAAACATTATTTTTTTCAGTTAAACATTTAGCTTGCCATGTTGTAGCATGAATTTAATTAATCTGAAGTGGTAGTGGACCGGAACCGGGCCCACCTATCGAATATTTCTAGATCCGCGCCCAGTGTAAATAGAAGAGCATTCATTTTTGAGAACTTTAAAATATATGTAATTTGGTACTGTAATTCTTTCTGATCGCCCTTCAAAATGTAACATTTATTTCATTCTGTGCAGAGCTGAGGGTTAACTCTGGATTGAGCAATTAAATTAAAAATGTAACAATATGTTTATTTATTATTGAGCGTGCTAGATTTTTAAAGCCAATTTTCAATATAATGTTAACTCAAAGAGCATTAAAATTTTAAAGATTTTGAAAATATGGCAAAAAATATTAGGTCATATTTATCCTCATATTTTCTAATTTTTTCAGTCATAAATGTTTGCATATTTCTAACATGTTTAGGTCATAAACATCCGGACCCTGATGATAATGTTTTTAAGTTTTTCTTTTGGGTATAAGCAACAAAGGCCCCAAAGGACAAGTGTCTGGTGCTTTTGTATAGGAAGCAATGGTAGTTTTTCATGTTAAGAAGCTGAAAGTTTTATGATGCAGCAGTGAGAATGATATACGTGGAGAGTGTGAAGTTGGAGGTTGTCTCATCTTTGGTTCAAGCATGGGCAAATAATGTCAAAGAGCAATGAGCCAGACAGATAAGTACAGAACCAGAAAATGAAAGCAAAACTTATAGACCATGAACTACAGTCACATGCTAAAAAGCTTACTTTAATCATGGCATCAGAAGAAATATCATCTTGTTCTTCCTCTTCTTCTAGTTGCTCTTCTTGTTCAGCATCTAATTCATCAATATTGCTACCTATTCGTTTTTTTATGTTTGTCGCCACTGAATATGGTATCATGATGCCTTCTTTATTGTAAGCACGAGTTAAGGCAGCTTTAACCTGAAACCCAAAAGATAATAATGCTTCTTCATACATAATCCAGTTATATACACCAAAGGTAAAAGGCATAATAAATTGTAAAACTATCCACAATTTCACATTCCAATTTCTTTGAAAACTTTTCCCTTCTTAGGAGAGCAAACCTTTTCTTAAACTTACATTCCTTGCAAATGTTTCTGCCATACAATCTTTTAACTGTGTATACAGTATGTAGCAAAACAATGACATTGAAATGTTAATAGTGTTGATACTTAATGGGTTCAAACATGTATCATTGCATGCCACACATTGTTCCTAATGTTTCTGAACATGTTGATGAACAACAGGTTATTGTAAGTACACAAAAAACAATGTAACCCATGCACTGTGGGGTTGTTTCTTTTAACACCAGGTTGTTGAAAGTCTAAACAATAAATTAGAACTCCTATTTTATACTTCCATTGGGGAACACTTAAAAATGGCGTAAAATCGAGGAAGGTGTAAAATCAAAGAGAAGTAATGTGAGTAATAGAAGTCTAACGTCCAGCAACTTGGATGAACTCCATTCTCCTTCTTGCTTCCTAATATAGTTGTGATGATGTTAAGTTTAATATGGCCAGAGCTGGGCACACATGAAGACGTTCTGTCATAATGGTGTTTTCATCGTTGCACAGGACAACTTTGGTGATGGATATTGTCGCCCATCGCATTATTGTCGGCACTACCGCAAAGGAGCCGAAGGGAAGAGACAGAGAATGGCCGCATTGTTGGGGCGCTTGCCGAAAGAGAGAAAGGGATAGAGACTTCTGGAATTTTCTGCTTTGTATTTCACCGCAATAATAACTGAACTTTCCTGAAGTTTCCAGAATAGTGCCTGGGAGATATAAATAGCGGTAAAGTGTGAGAAGGGACAGTTTTTGTGTTACGAATTCGGAGCCGTGCTGTTGGTGAATCGGTAAAGACTTTCTTGCTGTTGCAACGAGTGTACAAAGTTACTGTTTACGGAAATAAAAGTGTTTCTTTATCTCGACTACATCTGTCTTCTTTACTTTACACCCACCAAAGTCACACTGGTGTCAGAAGCAGGATATGACGATGGAGGCTACATTGGTGAGCTTTTTACAAGAGCTGAAAGCAGAGATGAAGACGGCAAACGACAACCTTGCTGCCGAGCTGAAAGAGATGAAGACGGAGCTATCGGCGAAAATTAACGAGCAACTGGCTGGCGTAAGGAAGGATGTGGAAGAGCTCGGTGGAAAGATGGAGGACCTCGGCCAACGCGTTGACGCCCTGGAGAATGTCGGGGAACGGCTTAGCGTTCTCGAAGACAGGGTCGACGGTAGCGCCAAGGAGCTAAATGCAATGGTGGAAGGGATGCTTAGTGAAAAGCTCAAGAACTACAAGGCCGAGGCTCCAGCACGCGACACAACATCGACGCGCGTCAAACCACCGAAGTACGATGGCACGTCAACGTTTGAGGTCTTCCGCCGTCAATTCGACACAGTGGCCAAGCAAAACAAATGGTCGCCAGAAGAAGAGGCCGCGCAGCTGATAGCCAGCCTCCAGGGACGAGCCGCAAAGGTGCTGAACGCAGTCCAGACAGCGGCGGCGCCCAAGGACATCTGGGAGGCCCTGGAGAACCGGTTCGGAAACCACCGCTTAGCCGCAGCCTACCGCAGCCAACTGAAATCTAGGATGCAACTGCCAGTGGAGACGCTGCAGGAGTTCGCCCTGGCAATCGAACAGCTGGCCAGCAAAGCCTTGGTCGACCTCCCCTCCGAATTCGTATCCCGAGAAGCCGCCTATACCTTCGTCGACGGGGTACGCGATGCCGAGATACGTCAACGCCTGATGCTCGGCGACTACAAGACCATCCACGAGGCACTAACGGCCGCATTAAGGATGGAAGCGGCCAAAGTGACGGCTACCCCGACCTCGAAGACAAGGAGTGTCCGCTACGATGAAGACCGCAGACCAGTCCAGGGACGCCGACGAAGACCAGGTGGCGTGTGTTGGGGGTGTGGCCAGCCGGGACACCTGATGAGAGACTGCCGGCACCAAGAAGAGCAGCCGGAAAACGAGTAATGGCCGGCGTGGCGAGGGGCACGTCGGCGCCATCACCATCATCCCCTCGAGTGACACTGCGCGCCGTCAGCCGACGGATGGATGACAGCCTCATCGCGGACGGTTGGGTGAGAGGGAAGCCGTGCCGCGTGCTTGTTGACACTGGAGCAGCCGTGACTGTCATCAGACCTGACGTAGCCAGGGGCTTGCCGTCGAGAAAACTGAGCCGACCGTACCAACTAGTGACGGCATCGGGTGACACCTTGCCTGTGGAGAGGGAGGCTCTGCTGCAGTTGACCTTGGGGCGAAGTGTCTTGTGTTTGTGGGTGTTCGTCGCGGAGGTGGCTGAGGAGGTGATACTGGGACTAGATGCCCTCAGGAGCCACGAGGCGACGGTCGACATCGGCAAGAAGGTTCTGCGGCTTAAGGGAGAGGAAGTAATGCTCCGGCACCCCGAAGAACGCCTTGGAATCTGCAGGGTCATTCTCAGGGAAGACGTAGTTGTCCCCGCGAGAAGCGAGATGGTAGTGACGGCGCGACTGGAAGGCCAGCGCAAGAACATGCTGCTGGACCGGAAGACGCATGTGCACGGGCTCTGTGTAGCCGGGACATTGTTGCCGTGCCGAGAGGAGGTGCCGGTGAGACTGCTCAACCCAACAGACACCGATCACGACGTCCAGGCCGGGACGGAGTTGGGGGCGTGCGAGCCCGTGGTCAGCGTAACACCAATAGACAAGACTCAGGAGCCGGTGCCAACGCAACACCTGGGGCCCCGGCTGGAAGGCTTACTGGAGAGGGCGGCCGACCACCTGACCGCTGAACAGAGAGAGAAGGTCCAACAACTGCTGAGACGATATCAGCGCGTCTTCAGCCAAGGCAGCAGCGATTACGGCCGCACGGACCGAGTGCTTCAACACATCGACACCGGAGACGCCCGGCCTATTCGGCAACCACCTAGACGCGTTCCGTTGGCTAAACAAGCGGCGGTACGAGACATGCTGGAGGACATGAGAACCAAGGGAGTGATCGAAGAGTCTGACAGTCCTTGGTGTTCCCCTGTAGTTCTGGTGAAGAAGAAGAATGGCGAGCTACGCTTCTGCGTAGATTACAGGAAGCTGAACGCTGTCACCAGGAAGGACTGCTTCCCCTTACCCCGGATTGACGACACCCTGGACACGCTTGCTGGTGCGCAGTGGTTCTCAACCCTGGACCTGAAATCGGGTTACTGGCAGGTGGCTCTAGACCCGAGAGACAAGGAGAAGACCGCATTCTCGACAGGCCAAGGGCTTTGGCAGTTCACAGTTATGCCCTTTGGTCTCTGCAACGCACCAGCTACCTTCCAACGCCTCATGGAGTCAGTAATGAGAGGATTGACTTATGACGCCTGCCTGTTATACCTGGACGACATCATCATCGTCGGCAAGACATTCGAAGACCATCTTGACAAACTGAGCAAGGTGCTAAAGAGACTGCAGGCGACCGGCTTGAAGCTGAACGCCAAGAAGTGCCAGCTCTTCCGCAGGGAAGTCAACTACTTGGGTCACATAGTCTCACCAACCGGAGTGGCCACGGATCCGGAGAAGACACAGGCCGTGAGAGATTGGCCTCGCCCAAAGGATAAGCGAGAACTGCGCAGTTTCCTTGGATTGTGCAGTTATTACCGCCGCTTCATAAAGGGTTTCTCCAGCATCGCCAAACCCCTCACTCGCCTGACGGAAGAACATCGACCTTATGTGTGGACGGAGGACGCCGAAGGCGCTTTCCGGCAGCTGAAGAGGACGCTCTGCAGTGCTCCTATTTTGGGATTCCCACAACCAGGCGACGCCTTCATTGTGGACACCGACGCCAGCGACCATTGCATTGGAGGCGTCCTATCCCAAGTCCAGAACGGCCACGAGTGGGTGATAGCCTACTACAGCAAGACGTTGTCCAAGGCAGAGAAGAACTACTGTGTCACCCGACGAGAGCTACTGGCGGTAGTGAAGACCTTGGAGCACTTCCACAAGTACCTGTACGGTCAGCCATTCCACATGAGGACAGACCACTCCGCCCTAACCTGGCTCCTTAGCTTTAGAAACCTGGAGGGCCAGACAGCCCGTTGGGTCCAGAGGTTGCAGGAGTACGACTTCACCTCCGAACATCGCAGAGGGAAGAGCCACGGCAACGCAGACGCCATGTCCCGAAGACCCTGCCCAGAAGAGTGCGGCCAATGCGCAAGAGTGGAAGAGAAGGAGCGTACCGCAGCTGTCAGAGTGGTCACGGCAGTGCCTGCGGATGGATGGGATAGCGCGGGCCTGAGGAGGGAGCAGCTAGCGGACGCCGACTTGGGGCCACTCTTGAGAGAAGTGCAGGCAGGGACGAGACCAACCTGGGAGGACATCGCACCCAGAAGCGCTACATACAAGTCGTACTGGGCCCAGTGGGACTCGTTGAAGACCAAAGAGGGCGTGCTGTTCCGGGTATGGGAATCACCTGATGGGAAGACCCAGAAAGAGCAGTTGGTACTTCCCCGAAGTAAGGTCCCGGAAGTCTTGGAGGAAGTGCACGCCGGTACCTCGGGTGGACACCTAGGAGCAAACCGGACGATCGACAAACTCCGACAGCGCTACTACTGGCTGAGGCTCCGAGCAGACGCTGAGAACTGGTGCCGTCAATGTCACGTGTGCGCGGCGAGTCGCGGCCCCCAGACTAGGAGCCGGGGTCGCATGCAGCAGTACAACGTCGGAGCGCCCTTCGAACGCATCGCCGTCGACATAGCTGGACCATTCCCAGTGTCCGATCGAGGCAACAAGTACCTGATGGTAGCTGTGGACTACTTCACCAAGTGGCCGGAGGTGTATGCCATCCCGAACCAAGAGGCGAAGACGATTACAGACTGCCTCGTGGAACAGCTGTTCTGCCGTTTTGGGGTCCCGTTAGAGCTCCACAGCGACCAGGGCACCAATTTTGAGTCGCGACTAATGAAGGAGGCATTGGAAAGACTTGGGGTGAACAAGACCCGCACAACACCCCTACATCCACAGTCGGACGGCATGGTCGAGAGATACATCAAGACCCTAGAGGAGCACCTGAGGAAGGTCGTGGCCAGCCATCAGCGAGACTGGGACCTCAAGGTACCACTGTTCTTGCTGGCCTACCGTTCGTCGGCACACGACACCACCGGGATGACACCAGCAAGCCTAATGTTCGGCCGAGAGCTACGCCTCCCTTGTGACCTGGCGATATAAATAGCGGTAAAGTGTGAGAAGGGACAGTTTTTGTGTTACGAATTCGGAGCCGTGCTGTTGGTGAATCGGTAAAGACTTTCTTGCTGTTGCAACGAGTGTACAAAGTTACTGTTTACGGAAATAAAAGTGTTTCTTTATCTCGACTACATGTCTTCTTTACTTTACACCCACCAAAGTCACAATATATTGATATTTTGTGCAAATGTACTGCCAAACAATCATGTCCAGTTACCATGCAGAATACAGCTACTGCTTCTTGTCTGCGTGAATCAGAACTGTATCTTTGATATTCAGGATAGCCCATGTCTTGTTACTAGCTATTTTGTTGGTTCCATTATCTCTTCCTTAATCTTTCTATTGTGACTTTTGCTGATTTTTTGTACCTCGTTTTGCCAGCTGGTCTGCCTTCTCATTTCCTATTAGTCTACAATGAGCAAGGACCCACAGGAGTTTTATGCATTTTGTGAGTGTTATTAATATTCTAATTTTGTTCTGTGTTTCTTGTGCTTGCTTATTAAAGTAAATGGAATCATGTATGATTGTATTGCTTGTATTGTATTGATTGTATAGCTGCTGATGAGTCACTAAGTATGACTGCCTTTTGGAATTCTTTTGCTCAATATAAGAGCTGTGTAAGTGCAATATCTACAGCTAACAGTACTCCATCAAAGTGTGTTGAAAGTGGTTCTGCGGAAACATTGACTGAAGAGTTTGCAGTGTACTCCTACCCCAGCATTTTTGTCTTTGTTAAGCAAGGAGCCATTCATCTTGGGAATACACTGCATGGTTTGTTTCTAGAGCTGCTAATTTTAACTGTTCTGGGGTACAATCTGATCTCTGGCTAGGGGCCAGAAGAAGCAGAGATAAAGATGCTAAAAGTGATGATTGCACACAGAAAATTTTGAGGTGAATTCAACAACAAAAATGATGTATATCACGTTTAATAACCAGTTCTTTTCAATTATGAACTTACATATGTATTATTGTTGTAAAATGTCTATTAATGCATTTAACAAAAACCTCTCTTACACAGACCCATTTTCAGTAGATTAAAAAAATGAATTGTTATATGTAGCTTTATGTACAACAAACATTCCTAGTACATAAAGGGGGGAAAAACCTCAAAAAAGTGCAGCAACAATGTAATAGCCATAACATTATTTTTTAATAACCAAATTTTATTCAGAGAAGCCTTTGTCACATAATTTATTTAAAAAATTATGTAATAAATTATGACCTTATGCTACAGTTCAAGTGCATAATGTGCAATAGCCTGTTGCTGTGTCATTATTACTGTGTCCATCCTCACATTTTAAGCCATCCTAACAAAGATGTCTTTTTTTGGTTCCAGTTCAGGTGTCAATTACCTTGTTTCTTTTTTTACATTAAATTTCCACACAGATTCACACTCACACAGCAGGCAGAGGCTCTACCGACTGAGCCACAGGGGCAGCCAAACAAAGATGTTTGTTTTGTGTGTTCCTGTCCTTTCAGTCTGTAGAGTTAATTTTCCATTTTTTGGCACATAGTGCTTCTTTTGATCTGTAAGAGTAAAGACATCATTGCATCCTTCTGGGATAGGAAATCTATCTTTGTTGAAGCAGTTCTGGATTGTTGCAGGACTAATACTTTGCCAGCCACTGAAATAAAGTGCAAAGCGGAAAGGATGCTTAGACTTAGCTTCAAAGCATCTGGTACAAGTCCTCCATCTATCAAAGCAACTACTGTTGTTGTAGTATTTAACGCCCACTTTTACAACATACGGCACCGCAGGTGGTGACACTGATGATACATAGAATGAAGATGGAGCACCGGTGGAATGAGATGGAAGGGGAAACCAGAGAACCCAGAGGAAACCCACACCAGCACCGCTTTGTCCACCACAAATCCCACATGTGGAGCAACTGCTTTCCTTATTACTCGTAGCTTTCCATAATGGCATCTGAATGTTCTGAGCACTTCCCGGTCCAATGGTTGCAGCTTGCTGGTGCAGTTTGGAGGAAAGAAAACTACTTCAATTCTTTATGACAACTTTATCTTTCGGATGTGCTGCACACTGGTCTATAAAGATAAAGGTTTGCCTGTTCTTGGCACCCATTTGGCTATCCAGTTGGAGCAGATAATCCTCAAATATTGCTGTCATGACTCAGGAGTTTGAATTGGCCTAGTATTTGGTTGGCAGTGTTTAATTCCCTTAAAGCACTGTGACTTATTATATTTCCCAATAACTAGTGGAGGTAATTTATCAGAGCCACCAGCATTGCAAGTAACAGATTAGGTCAGTTTCACCTGCATTGTAGATATCCTTCAGGCAATAGCATTCCACCAGCTCCCAGAGTTCACCTGTTTAGCAAGTGTTTGAGTCTGTACAAATACTTTTTCAGGAAAGAGACTTGTAAACCAAATTATGCCATTTCTAAAGCAATTTCTCCAACTGTTCAATGACTTGACATTATCAGTCCCAAGTTTAGCAGCTAAATGCATGACATCAATGGAAGCATTTGCTGTGTGAGCTTGTATGAACCACATTGAAAGAAAAGTTTCTAGTTCTTCTAGAGGCAATGTTTTTAACAATTTCCTCTCCTTACAGGAAGTGGTACAGCTTGCAAAACATTTCTCAATGTCACTGCATTTTTTTACTATGGCATTTAATGTTGATAAGGACAAATTAAGATGTGATGCTAAATCAACCCATGTACACATGTAGGCATCAACTTGTGCAGGAATGTCTATTTTCTCAGAGATGGTAAATATGTTCTACCGCTTTTTAGCTGGATTCAGAGTTCTTATTAAAAGCTGGATCACTGAATCTGATGAACTTAATTGCTAACGTAAAGAAACCACAGAAGGGTAAAATGGAAACACTGTAGAGCAAGTACCAGCTGGTAAACAACATGTGTAAACAACCTCTTGCTGCTGTGGGCACGATGTAGTAGCAAATTGGCATGAAGATGGCCAACTGAACACAACTAAGCACAACTGCAATGGTAACCAGCATGTGCTTATGGAAATTAAACTTCCAATGGAAATAGAATCATGCAGTCAGTTGCTGATGGTGCTGCTATCAACTGTATTGTGACATTCCCATATCTTGCATATAATTGAGGTGTTAAGTACAGTGGAGCACAAATATTCCCATGCAAGATTGAAGAAAATGTAAAATCAGAGAAATGTTTACATTTCTTAAATGGACATTAAGCTGAGACTTTAAATTAACAGTGTAGCACCTTGCACATCCCTTCCTGTTGAGACAGAATATTAGAAGACCCCAAAAGAAAATCGTTCATGTGAATGTTTGTTAAAAGTGTAATTCGTTTTTTGATGTTGGTATGAGATAATTAAATGACGAAAACATGTTGATAAGGTTCATTGTTACGAACAACTAAGTTTGCACAAAGACGTCATAAATCTTTCCATATTTGATTTTAATATATATGTATAAATATTAGAATTGTATGTGTTCCATAATAAAAGTAGGGGAAGATGATTAGGGATCGCTTCCCTAACGAGAAAGAACTATTTGATGGATGCATGCACGGATGAATATGAAAAAGGCGGTGTCGCGGCAAACGACGCCAAAAAACTGTTCACTCGCGTGTGTATCTCCGAGCTGGAAAGACATTTTTATGTAGTGTGAACATGGAACTTTCACCAAACTTTCATCAAGCATAAGTTCCACTAAGTGGAAAGGTTTTTAAGCATTTAGCATGGTGCTGAGAGTGTAAAGTATCGATGAAGTGTTAATTAAATATTACATTGTAGTGAAGAATTATTGTGTGATATTTCATTCCATCCGTTACCAAGCCCTGAGATCAAAAAGATCTCATTAGCGTAAAGAGATAGCGTCGTTAATAATTGCAAAAACAGCACCACTGTTAAAGACATTAAGCAACTTGAAACCAGTATGCAAATCCAACTAGTTCTTAAAACATTCCCCCAATAGACCTAATGTTCAAACCTAGTTTTGATGATGTTCATCAGACTATGCATTGGTAACTCTTAATATCTGTCAAGAGTAGTAGTCCCTGATTCTCATTTGTGATGACAGTTCTTCAGCAACCTATTGTTCTGTTTATTGACATAGGACTGATGCTGTATAATGTTTGCTAATGTCAGCTAAAATTGTTTTGTTATTTGGTGCTACCTTATTAAATCTCTCCTCACAGTGCTCTTTAATGTGAAGTACACTCAGTCCATTCTGACATCCTACCTTGAATGACTGGATATGTTTCATGGTAAAAGTCTTCTCTTCTGTTGTGAGAATCATAATTGCAGAAATCAACATAAAACTGAATTTAATGCATGTCCAACTATTATAGAGAACAAATACTCCATTGGAAACTGGGACAGAAAATTATCAATAATTTCAGTGCCATTTGTTTTGCCACATACTACAAGATGTTAAATATCTTTTGGTTAAATTTCCTGTATTCCCTTTCTTTCAGCTAAAAATATGCCATTGCATTTGGTGAAGCAGTATGGTACATACAGACATTCACTAAACTTTATCTTGCAGTGTATTTTAAGGTTCAAAGTATACCATAGCAACACAGTTTTTGAAACAGGAGTCTAAATGATTGAATTTGTTGCACTCTTTTTATCTATTTCTACTAAAAATGCATATTCAGAAATACCTCTAACCAATAATACCTGAATTTATACAACTTTGAAATACATACCTTACTGTCAACAAGAGGCATTGGATCCTTCTGCCCAGGCCACAGGCTCAGCTCCATTATGCTATCTATATCTTCTCTAAGGAGAGAGTAAGTCTTCAAAATTCCAAGTGCTTCTGGCACTCCATCCATACCCTTGGAGATCAACGGCTCTACTATTCTATCTCTGATATGCTGAAGATAATCAAGATTGATCGCTTGTTTGCTTGCCAAAGTACTGTTACAACAGAAAGTAAAGGTCCTACTCAAAAAATGCTTCTAAAATTGAATACTTGAATTGGTACAGTCAGACGTCATAATGTACCAATCACACTACTTATTTTAATAACAATATGTACTCCAAAGAGCCAGTATTTTAAAATAATATACAATGCATAGGAATTATTAATAAGTGCTACAATTGCAAATGAATTGTTTTATGTTAGTATTTAATTTTCATTGCAAATTTCTATATTGGTTCAAATATAATAAAACTTGTAATTTTGAAGGGTATTTATAGGATAAAATATTGATTTAAAGGATACAGTAGAATCTTGACACACCACTCAAAACAATTAGAGGGACAAAAGTTTGAACACGTACATTGCTGCAGTAACTTGATTTAGAGTGGTGTACATATTGTTCACCTGTCACTACACACAAGGACACTCCAAGGCACAATTGCAGACAATGTTGAAAACTAAAGTGGAAAGTCCTTCATTTAAGTTCACGTTTGCAAATAAACGAACACTATTTGGTATAGCCCCCATGTGCTAAAATTACTGTCTCATATATTCAAGGTATGCTCCTGATCAATCTACTCATATTCTCCTGTGATTGGTTTCCCCATTCTTCGACTAGGACATCTGCAAGCTGCTGAAGAGCTTTGGGAGGCTATAGGACCAATAACAGATTTAGGCGAGTTAAGCTCAGCAACCACAGCACAAATAGTCCTACCTTCCCGCAACAATGTGAACACTTGAGCTGTTTCTGCCTCTGTAAGGTGCCTCATGTTGATTGACTAAATGTACACAGCGAGTAAAAAGATGAATCCTTAATCTAAAGGCACCTATATAATTTTCTTATATTTACTATTTTAAGTAGTCACAAATTAATACAATTTGCATTTATCATTCATCAAAGATTTATCAAAGAACCTTTTCCAGCATCATTCATTGATATGAGTTCCAAGAAAACTAATCTGAGTGATTCTTTTTACATTAGAATAAACTAAAGCAGTTATATTTCCTATGCAATTGCTGATCCTTGATATGCAGCCTATACCAGCCAACCTAAAACTAACATTGGCTGAAACACAGCAAAACTCATTACCATCTCCTGTAAGTAAGGCAGGGCTATATACTAGTCATTATTGAAAATGAGCAGGAGAGTGTAGGAAGAAGCCCAGGTCAATGGCCATTATTTCACTTTCATGCTTCTTTAGAGTTTGTTAGCTTTAAGGTCTGCTGTGGCAGCTGCATGCATAGACTAGAATGTTTATTTGAACTAAACATCAAACAGAAATGTTTGATACATTTATACCAAATCTTAAAACAACTTACTTACTAGTACAAAGTGAGTCCGATTTCCTTCCTTTTTAAAGGCCACTTTGCACCTGTCACCCTGGCTCTTTGGCTTTCAGTTAGCCCCTATTCTTTTCCTTCTCTTTCCGCTTCCCTGATATCTACTTTCTCATTATTCTCCTGCACTTTCTGCTCCTTTCCTTTATGTTTTCCACTTTCCTTAGCCTTTTTTACTTTCTCTACTACATACAGTAAGTAGGGGAAGTATCGTACTGCAGCCAAAAATTAGATACCAGGATTTCACCAGAAGCAATGCTTTAAGGTTCTGAATAAAAAAAGGACCAATTTTTGTGTGTGTGTGTGTGTGCATGCGCATGCATGCATGCACGTCAGAATATCTTTGATTATATAGTATATACAATAGATCTAGACCAGGCATGTCAAACATCACTCCCAGGGTGTGAAGAGAGGAGTCCACCCCTCCTTAACTGCAGTAGCACGCGCTAGTAGAACCGGTTTTTCGCTTTGCTTTTCTCGTTTTCCGATTTGAAGGGAGGGGAAATAGGGGAATATTTTCACACCTGCGAGTGCTGTTTGACACGCCTGATCTAGACTCATATCTTATTGATTTTAAAGTGTTGAATGTTGTTGTTGTTAGCTAATGTTGGATTTCTGACAATGAAGTCATTAATCCTCTTGCTCTCCAATATTTTTCACTGATGGATGGGGCATTAGAAGTGCTCGGGCATATTTGAAGGTGGTCTCGATCCATTTCCTCTTGCAGATCACATAGAGGACAGAGTGGTGAAGAATATATCCCAATTCTGTTTAAATGTTTTGCCAGACAATCATGTCCTATAATCAACCTGAAGGTTGCAACTGCTGTTTTTCGAGGATACTCAGGAATTACTGTTTGAATGTTTGGTAGTTCCATCTTTTATTCTTTGATTTTTCATAGTAATATTTTGCAATAATTTTTTTGAATTCAGAGTTGACTAATCTTTTAGCTGCATAAAATGGTAGATTAACTATAGATTTCTGCACATTGCCGGTACCCTTTTTTGCAAGAAAATCAGCTTTCTCATTACCACTCAGTCCACAGTGAGCTGGTATCCATTGGAAGACTAGGTGTTTTTGAAGTGCTGTTAGATGGGTAAGGATTTTCCAACATTCTATAATTGTTTGGTTTTTTGGTGACAACTTGGAAGTAATTGCTATAATTGCTGCCCTGGAATCTGAGAGAATAACTGCTTGATGAAAATGTGAAATTCTGTACAAAAGATTTTGTAGGGCCATTCGAATTGCTTCAATTTCTCCATCAAAGTTCGTGGTTCCATAACTTAAAGATTTGTAATAGGAAAAGAGGTGACATGTGACTCCAGCACCTGCTCCATCTTGGTTTGATATTAATGATCCATCAGTATAAATATGGAGCCATTCGTGTTCTGGAAATCTAGTATGGATTGTCTCTAATGCCAATAATTTTAGAACACTAGTTGGAGTATCACTTTTCTTAACTTCTTCTGTCAGGTGTAAATAATATGTGATGTCTAATGTTTGTGTCGGATTGACTTTAGATATGAAGTTTTCCTTTGAATTAGGAAGGTATACATTCTTCTTGATGTCTTGAATTTTGGAAAGATAGCTCTCCTGAGTCTTTAGTGTATGTGTAAAATTTCTCTTGTGCCATGTATTGAATGGGAGTCTGATCAACTTTTCGTGTTGAATAAGAGCCGCTTTTTCTATTTCATATTCAATGGGACATTGGTTGGTTAGTATTTCCATAGCTACTATTGGTGTGGTTTTGATAGCACCTGTAATTAATCTCAGACTTTGGTTTTGAAAGATTTGAATCTTTTTTGTGTTTGCTGTTACAAGAACTTCGCTGCAGTAAGTAAATAATGGCTTTATATATACATTGTATATATAAAGTCATATATATATATAGTGTTGAATGTAGTGTTCTAGTAATCACTTCCCAATAAGGGCAAAATTTCTCAGCGTATATAGAGAAGAAATAAGAGGAGAGAAATATAGAAGAATTAAACTGAAAAACATAAATGGAGGGAGGGGGAGTCAGACGCATTTTTAAGGGAACTAGGGTCAGATATAGCGAGATCAGGAGAGGCAGGAGTAGAGGAGATGTTGAATAAAAATAAAACGGATGTAGCAGTTGTGAAGCTAGAAATGTTAGTGAAAGATGCAGGTGCAAGAATGAAAGTGAAAAAGAATGTAGTGGGTAAGCAGAAGGGATGGTTTGAAGAGGAATGCAGGATGGCAAAACGAAGAGTTTTAAGGGAACTGAGGAAATGGAGGCTAATGGGAGGAAGAGAGGAAAAGAGTATTTTATGATTGAAAGGTGGGGTGTAAAAATTTACTGCAGAAAAAGAGAAAAGAATGGGGGGAGAAAATGAGTAAACAATTGTACGAAGCAGCAACAGTTAATGATGGTAAAACAATATGGACTATAGTTAAAGAGATCATATAAGGCTCGAGTAAGAGAAAATAACACAAGTGCAGATGAATGGCTTAATTATTTTGAAAGTCTTTTAGGTGGGGGACAACGAGAGAGGGAAAATATTTGTATAACACAGAACAATGACTATAATGAGTTATTAGATAGCCAAATAGAAATTAAAGAAGGGAGCAAATCAAAAGAATAAAAAGGAACAAAGCATTTGGAATTGATGGTATTCCAGGGGAGTTGGAAAGCATGGAGTCTACACGAGAGCAGATTAAGACTGTTAGTAAGGATACTAAACTCAATTTTCGAAGGTGGTAGTGTGCCTAGGAGTTGGAAAACAGCAATAGTAGTGCCAATATTTAAGAATAAAGGGGCTGTTAATAACCCAGCAAATTAGAGGCGGATTATATGGTCCATGTGAAAACAGGACCAAAAGTGGAGGTGCTCTCAAAGTCATTCTGAGTTGTTCAACACGGATGACACAGGCAAGTTTAAAGAGTTCAGAGAAGAGGATTCAACAGGTGCAATGGTATCATAGTTTACCAAAGCACTGTGTTTATGAAAATGAATGAGTATTCTTCGAATCACATGATTGCGATGGTAGCAAGCAGTAGTTGAATGTTTTAAATGTGGGAAGGTTGTTGTGTTAAAGAATTTTCATTTGAAAAGGAGGAAAGAAGCAAACACAAATTAAAGATATTTTCCAAAAATTGAGAGGGTGGAGGTGGCAGAACATCCTGTAAGCATAGCTATTTTAACAGCTCCTAAAAACAATGGATCAGGTTTACTGTACATATAAATATGATAGCGTTAAAGGCAAAAAATATGTCACCTTATTTTCAGACATTCAAACCATAAGAAAAAAAACATCTTCTCAATCCCACATAGATATATCATACTGAAATGCTACGCCCTGAGAAAAAGAGTGAAAGACGGGTCATTATTCACTCATGTACAGCAGATCCATCAAATTCTGTGGTGAAAAGGCCTCCAGTATCAACATGCTGCCCAACATGTCAGGCCAATTCCTGATGTGATTTACAATGCAGGACGATGAACAGAAGGACATCCCTTTGAGCATCAACCCCACACTTTAACACTGCAGCAACGAGCAGAGACACAGGAACACATCAACACACCAACCACCGAGGAATTCTCAGCATTCAGGAACCAAGGAGTATATACAACAAAAGAGTGATGTACATTATTGTATTATTGTGCAATTGTTGTAATAACCGTTGATGATACTAAGGAATAGGAAAGTGTTGAAGGGACTTGAAAATATCAAAGAGATGAAGATGGAGATGTGTATTATTGTGTAATTGTTGTAATAACTGTTGATGTTACTAAGAAATAGGAAAGTGCTAAAGAGGTTTGCAAATTTCAAAGATAAAGGGTGAGATGCAAAAATGGAGGCATTCAGGTGGAATGTGGGGTGAGTGAGTGAATGAGTAATGGTGTTTAAGAGCCCGTTGACAACTAGGTCATCAGGGCCCCAAGTCCAAAATAAAATCTCACCACTAAAAAGTTAAAACATGAAAGTTAAAATAACTAAAAAACGGAAGTTAAAAGGACTAAAATGACAGTTAACACCTGTAAAAATTAAAGTCAGTAAAAACTTATTTTACTAAAAAGGTAATCTAGTAACTGTTAAAAAGCTAAAAACACCAGAAGTAAAACATTCTAAAATTCCAAATCCGCCAATATAAAAAACATCTTACACTTGCTTACTAAAATTAATTTTGGCAACAAATCATAGTACTGCAGCTACAGCTACTGGGTGATTGCCTAAAACAGAGTGCAGAGTACGACCCAAGCCATGAAACTGGCGCTCACGAGTGTAATGCGGACAATCAAGAAGGACATGCGCAACGGAAAGGGGAACATTGCATGTCGCACAGACAGGCTCCAGATCACCGCGCAAAAGGTGTCCATGCGTGGCCTGAGTATGGCATATCCTCAGGCGCGTTAAAATCACCTCTTCCCACCTGGAATCCCTGCAAGATGCTTGCCAGGGTTGTACCCTGTTCTTCATTGTCCATAACTGAGTGCCAACTAACACTTCCCAAGACTCCTGCCAGACAGCATATAGATGGCGACGGAAGTTCTTCTGAACGTCTATATAAGGAAGCATACGTGTGTAATACTCCAGCAGGCGACATGCCGACCTAGCAGCTAAATCTGCCGCCTCGTTGCCAGGAATACCCACATGGCCTGGGCACCAGGTGGTGGTGGTGGTGGTGGCGGCGGTGGCAGCAGCAGCAGTGTGGTTTTAGGGCGCTCAACTGCTAGGGTTATTAGCACCCAAGCAAAACTAAAAGCTCAAAAACGTAATTTAAAGAGAAAATTAAACTAACAAGGCTAAAAACTAAACCAATAAAACCTTAAAAACGTCACCAATAAGTCCCAGCAACTGCAAAGTAGAGCAGAGCACGGAAACAGTTACATGCATTGATAGAAACAACTCGCATCTACGACCGAACGTAATAGGCTGGATAAAAGATCGATTTATGAGTCAGATTTGCGAACACTTCCACTTAAACGAATAAAACGTAAAACACACTCTACTGCACAGGAAGTGTCTGCCAGCACCTCAGCCAGGGTGACTGGCAGGCCTAATGAATCATGGAGATATGTTAAAAACTGGCATTGGCGCGCGAGGAAGTCCTCCAGGCAACAGTGAGGGGCTTTACCTCCCGAAGTTTGTTACCCTCAAGGCTATGCCAAGCATCACTCCACCAGGAAAGAATGGCATGACGTAAAACTACGCTAAAATCAGCCGAGGGAACACAAGAGCTAAAATGCCTGGGAGCTAAAACTGCTGCCTTAGCAGCAGCAGCATTGGCAGCCTCGTTACCTTGCAGGCCTACGTGTCCAGGTACCCACACAAACAAAACGCAAGTGGCAAGGGTGTGAAGGCAGTCCTGGATACGCTGTACTAGGGGATGGTAATGGTACAGCGTCCGCAGGCTCTGAAGGGCACTCAAAGAATCTGAGCAAATAACCCAGTTCTGTAAGGCTTGCCGACGAATATACAAAAACGCTTGGTATATACTAAAAAGCTCTGCTGTAAAAATCGAGCACTGCGATAAAAAACGAAAACTAAAACTCTGGCGACCGTGAATAAAAGCACAACCTACACCTGATCGTCCTTTGAGCCGTCAGTGTATATAAAACTAGAAAATCCAGACTGTGCCTGAATATCTAAAAGGGCAGAACGAAGGACGGAATCTGGCCTCGACGACTTCGGCATGAACAACAAACCCAGGTTGACACAGGTCTCACGACGGAGCCATGGGTGAAATCTTGTTTCACCCCTCGGCAACGTCGCGGGGAAATCGATGCCCAATAACCGAAGCAGTGAACGAAATCGAACGCCAGGAGGAAGTAGGGCTAGGGAGGTCGTTAAGTATTGGCGGTCCAAGCTATCATAAAACAAACGAAAGGATGGGTGTTCAGGCAGACTAGGAAGTCTGCAAGCGTAGCTGCAGAGCAGAACGTCGCGTCGATAACTAAGCGGACGTTCAGCAGCTTCCGCACACAAGCTAAGAACTGGGCTCGTGGGAAATGCGCCAATACTTAATCGGATGCCACGGTGGTGTGTAGCGTTGAGGCAATTTAAAATCGACTGTCGAGCCGAGGAATACACGACACAACCATAATCAACTTTCGATCGGACCAGTGAACGGCATAGTCGTAAAAGAATGGTCCGAGCAGCTCCTCAAGATGTACCACTTAAAACCCGTAAAACATTAAGAGAACGTTCACACCGTGCCTTTAAAGACGGGATATGGGAAGACCAACTTTTCTATCAAAAATGAATCCCAAAAATTTCGTCTCGTCTGCGAAAGGAAGTGCATCTGGGCCGAGACGTAGAGAGGGCGCAAGAAACGCCTTCCGGCGCCAGAAGTTAACGCATACGGTCTTCTCGGCGGAGAACTTAAAGCCGTTGTCGACACTCCAATTCTACAGGCGGTCAAGACACAATTGGAGAAGGCGTTGTAAGAGAGAAGTCCGCTGAGTACTGCAATAAATGGTGAAGTCATCCACGAATAACGAAGATGAAACGCCCGATGGGACGCACTCCACGATGGGATTGATTGCAATGTCAAACAATGTGACACTGAGTACGGAGCCCTGCGGTACCTCGTTCTTTTGAGTAAAAACACGAGGTAACACCGACCCCACACGTACCCGAAAGACTATTCCGAATAAAAAGCGGCATTCGACCGCGAAGAATTCCGTACCTCCAGCAAGTGTCATACGCCTTCTCCAAGTCAAAAAAGGCAGCAACCGTTTGACTCTTCTTCAGAAGGCCGTTCATAATGTATGTGGATAAAGACACTAAGTGGTCGTCCGTTGAACTGAATCGGCGCAAACCGCACTGAACATTTAACAAAAGATTATAAGATTCAAGCCACCATGTCAATCGCCCGTTGATCATGCGCTCCATCACCTTGCAGATGCAACTGGTGAGGGAGATCGGGCGATAACTGGAAGGTAGTTGGCGATCCATCCCAGGCTTCAAAATCGGGACAATGGTGGCCTCGCGCCAAGCGGATGGAAATGTTGCTGTGCGCCAGATACGGTTATACGTGTGTAAGGGAAAGAGTTTACCAGCCAAAGACAAGGACATGGACACCATCCGGCCCAGGAGTGAAGGGCTTGGAAGAACCAGGGCCCGCTCCAACTCCTGCATGGTGAAAAAGAGGTTATAACATTCCGCGTTAGACGAGTTAAAAGAAACGTGCGACTCAGCGCCATGTTTGATGCGTACAAAATTCGGGTGGTAATGCGATGAGCCTGAAATACCGGCAAAAGCGTTGCCCGGTGTCGGCAACAGCTCTAGGGCAAACAGTGGAGGTATTATTGAGCCGCAGACCGGGGACGGCAAACGGCGAAGCTTTGCCGGCCACGCGATGGAGCTTATCCCAAACGACAGATGAAGGTGTGAATTTATTAAAGGACTCCGCAAAATGGAACCAGGATGTCCTCTTACTGGCGCGACGAGCCCTGGCGCGCGATTGCTTAAATTCAACCAGATGGTCAAGAGTAGGGTGGTGCCGAAACACGCCTAGCGCTATCCCCCGCACACGGACGGCCGTTCGGCATTGATCGGTCCACCAAGGGACCGGTACACGTCGTGGATGGGCAAACGACCGAGGTATGGCACGTTCAGCAGCGCTAAGAACGACGGATGTGAAGTGAGCCACCATCTGGTCTACATCGTCGAACAAGCGGTCGTCAAAAATAGCTAAGCGGGTATATAGATTCCAATCCGCGCTGTTTAGACACCAGTGAGGTACACTGGCGAGGGCGGATGGTGAGAGAGCAACCTGATAACACATAGAAAGTGATCTCTGGAGGTGTCAGAGACGTCGTTCCACTCAAAACGAGGTGCAAGCTGAGCTGAGCAAACGGATAAATCCAGGTGGGAAAGGGTGCCAGTAGAGTCGGAAACAAAAGTAGGTTCAGCAGTGTTAAGTAGTGAAAGAGAGTTCTCTGTGAAGAAAGCGGCTAAGTGTGTTCCCCTTGTGCAAGCCCTTGGTGAAGCCCAAAGAGGATGGTGGGCATTGAAGTCTCCCAACAGATGGTACGACGTTGGGAGCTGGGACACTATATAGCGTTTCACTCTTACAAGACAGTATGGAGTTAAATGGGACATCTCTGTCTCTATCTAGCGCATACAAGTTGCCATTAGCCGCGTCCTTTTCTGCCCTCGCTCTGTTGCCAGATTCCTAATAGCATGGTATAAATATTCATTTGTTATAAATTTCAGGTTTGAACACATTATCCTATGCAGAATTTTTTTCTCTATCAGGTTATATCCTTTTCAGAGTCATTATACATTTCTATAGGTCCAAATTTCTTCAGTAAACGTTTTTTTCAATAGAAGTCCGATATTTGCTGTTTCTACACTCATCACGCACTAACTAACAAACTAACCACTAGAATGCATCTATATTTTTTCCTTAGGTAGAGTATACCATAGTGCTACTACCTGCCTACTTTGAATTCTCTATGTTTACCCAGTTAAGTGTTATACTTTTTTAAACTAAATGTTTTCGGAAAATTTTATATCTGTGCACTGCAGAAGTTACGCAGTGTGAAACTTTTTTGTTATTGAGTTTACATCAGGGAACCAGCGAGAACAAATGTTGAGGAAGGTTGGAGAAAGTTTTTAAAATAAACCAAAAGGCAGTAACTTCTTTCTTTTATCCAGTAAGGCAAACAAAAGGTATTCATCTATTCAGCGTCAGGCCTGACACAGAAGATAGTATAAAGAGCAGCACTAGCATTAGTTCGAAAGAAGCCGTGTGTGTAACTGTGAACTGTTATTGCCTTATTTGTTTAATATTTTTGTAAATATTTGTAGTTATGGAGGGGGAAGCTAGGAAGAGACGATATGTTGGCAAATAAAGAAGTAAGGAACGCCAAATAATTATGAATGTGTTAGATTATTTTTGAAGTAAAATGCGTGTAAGTAAGGCAGTAAAAGAAACAGGTAAGGCTATCGGGTGTTCAGAAGCAGTAGTGTGTATGATTAAAAAGGAACTAATGAAAGGACCTCTAAGAACGCCATCGAAAAAGAAAGTAAAAAGGGCGGGACTACACAAAACGCTAGGTTAACGCAATATGATTGAATAGTGCAAGGTGGAGTGCGGCGAATTGTTCATTCTTTACTGTTTGCAAATATTCCACCCACGCTGAATATAATTTTGTCACAGTTCAACAGTGATGAGACCCTACCAAACTTCTCAAGGGCCACTCTGATTTGGGGTTCGAATATGAAAGAAAGGGTAACAAGTGCATATTAATAGAAAGAGACGATATCGATATCATCAGATGGCGACATAAGTATCTAAAAGACGTAAAAGGTTTAGGGACCAGGGGAAATCAATTGTTTATACAGACGAGTCATTTGTAAATTTAGGTCATTCAGTGACAAAGGCGTGGAGGGATACCAAAGTTAAAAGTGCCCGTTTCGTCAAGCAGCAATTGAAGGACTAAGTACAGGACTCAGGCCACCTCGAGTCGCTCGCGGAGAAAGATTCGCAACTAGTACATGTTGCAACACTGCGCTCCATTTAACGTGTACTGTCTTTTAAGGGTGAGACGCGCTTTAGATGGGAAAGATCCGCAATTGCGAAGGGAGAACAAGGAGGTAGATAGACGGAACAGAGAGTAAAAGAAAAACCGGGTAAAGTCAGGGTAACAGCAACAGCTTGCAATGGAGTGGTAAGAAGGATACACTGGCAAAAAAAACAAAAACAAAAAAAAAAACAACGTCTTCTCGAATAAGGACCATGACACCTCATGTGCAGGGGTACCAGGTTCCGGTGGGAGGTCAAACCGCACCAGACTACACCCTGGAAATTTAAAGGAGTCCTGCTGGCGGAACTTGGTCTCCTGCAAGCACAAAATACTAGGAGAAAGTGAACTAATAAGTACTTGCAAGACCACCCCATGGGCGCGTATACCAAGTGTATTCCACTGAATGATGGACATCCAGGGACAAAGGGGATAAGCTGTCGATTAGTTTCACTTGACCCGCGGCTGTCGCTTCAACTTGCCCTTTGAGTTGCGCGGAGAGCTTGGGCTTTTTGGAGCAGTTAATTCGTGCTCCATGGGCTCCCCAAGGGGAAGAGAGTCAATGTCGTCGGCTACTGGAGACAGAGCGACATAACGGTTCCCTAGCGACACGGGTAGAATCCCGCTTCACACGACTGCGCCCTCTACCATCTTGAGAGAGGGATCACCTTGGAGGTGACGGAGAAGTAGCCGTGCAGGCACACTTTCCGCTGGAAGAGGTCGTAGATTCCTTAAGAAAATCTGCTCACTTGGGTTGACTTTTCAATTTCCGGGTGTCGCTAGTAAGAATGTCTTGGATTCGGCTGAATTAGAAGCTGGTAATGTAATACGAGGCGGAGCAACAGATGTAGTGGCAACAGGGCAAGATTGAGTGCCCATGTTCCGCTTTGGCACTGGAGTTGAAACCACGGAACTAAAGGTGCCAAACCCCAAGAGAGAAGGCTGGCGAGCAAGGTGACGTTTCCGGGCTTCAGAGAAAGATATCCTCTCCTTCACCCGCAGCTCTTGAATCGCCTTCTCGTCCTGGTAACGAGCACAGTCGCGGGAAGTCTCTGGATGTGCACCTTGACAGTTGGTACAGCTCGGAGCAGATGGACAAGCTCCGTCGTGAGAACCCTTGCCACAGTTAACACACACGGCAATGGAGGCCTTGCAGGATGTATTAGTGTGCCCATAGTGGCATTAGAAGCAACGCATGGGGCGCGGGATATACGGACGGACCGGGATAACCTCATAACCTGCCTTGATCTTCTCAGGCAGGTCTAGTCGGTCAAAAGTGAGATACAGCGTGCGAGTATCCACCTGCGCGCCATCACGCTTCGCTCGCACACGGTATACCTCCGTGACACCCTGCTCCGACAAGTAACCTTGGATCTCCTTTTCCGGCATGCCATCCAACAGCGAGGTGGTGATGACCCCTTGGAGGAGTTTAAGCTCCGGTGTTTCTCCACACGGATAGGGTATCCGTGCAGGAGTTTGGCCTTTAACATCTTGTCGAATTGTGTGGCTGCGTAGGTCTCAACAAGAAGGGATCCAGATCTCAAACGCGTACACGATTTAACAGGGCCGGCTAGTTGATCAAGGCCCAATTGAATAACAAAGGGGTTAACTTTTATAAATGACTGACCCTCTTCATCTCTATGAATGACCAGGTAACGAGCATAGGACGCTGCGTATACCTCTTTTCCATCATTAACTTGACGTTTACGTTTCGGTGTATTTTGTGCCTTAAAAGAAGGCTATGAAAATTCATCCCCAGTACTCCCCACCCACCACGGAGCCCAACAAGGGGTCATCCTACTGGGATGACAGGGCTACACAGGGGATATAGCGGGCTCGCCGTCTCACTCACTCTGGAGTTCGGTGCATTACCTAGTCCTGGCCGATTGACTAGGGGTGGGTTAGCTCCTAGCCTCCCGTTTAGGTGAAGCAGAAACCAAAGCAGTGTATTGGAAATGCGCACCCTCCCCGAATTCAGAAGGAAAGTGGACCGAGCTCAGATACGCATCCCTCAACCACCAGGATAAACCATTCCACCGACACGGGTCTCCACGCACGGCCTACACGTGGGTGGGCGTTTTGACTGACTCCCTCACCACGAAGAGGAGCCCACACCAAGGGAGTCAGTTGGCTCGGGGTCCCGGGTGCGCCAAACCCGTACCTGCCGTAGTAGGTTCCTCTGGGGGAGGGCACCAGGTAAAAACGAACTGGTATTCACGAGATAACAACTGAGATAAGGGCGTCTGTATTTTGAGAATACCGAGTTCCCAACAAATTTCTGCAGCGCCTGAAGAGCGCTCAGCGAGTCGCAACATACAATAAAAGGTCCAGGCACTGAATGGGAGATAAAAAGTAAGAAATAAAAAATGGAAAGCAGCTTCGCGGTAAAAACTGAACTGGCGTCTGAAAGGCGGTATGTGTGAATGTCACCGTTGTATATAAAAGCGGAACCCGTCATACTACCCAACTGGAAACCATCGGTAAATACCGGAGTGTAAGTCCGGTATCAGCCCAGAACAGCGGTGAAGAGTCGACGAAACACCAAAGGAGGGGTAGCTATCTTTGCACAGCCCGACAGCTCCAGGTAAAAGCGTGCACGCTGGGGTTGCCAGGGAAGACAGTGGCCAAGTGAATGCCGTTCTACAACTGGAAGTCGGAGGGCGTTTGCGACAAGCAGTTCTTGTAACCTGATACCACTTGGACGGGAGATTGTTTGATTCCGCATGTAACAGTGCGCGAGGTCTGGACGCCATACAGGTGGAAACGAAGGATGACCTCGATGAGCGGCCAACCTTGCCACGTAAGAACAAAGTAACAACGAGCGTCGAACAGACAGTGGAGGTTCGCCAGAATCAGCATACAGACAATCCACTCTACTGTGCGGAAAGCCCCAGTACCGAGACGGATAACAGTGTGATGAATTCTGTCTAAAAGACGAAGTTTAGAGGCGGATGCGGCACCATAAATAAAACAGCCGTAGTCTAATTTGGATCGGACCAGTGAGCGATACAACCTCAACATTACCGTGCGATCGCCGCCCCAAGATGCCCCAGATAAAACCCTGAGTGCCCGAAGCGAACGACCGCAGGAAGCAAGAAGATGACGAATATGGTGCTCCCATGTGAGTTTGCTGTCGAGGTGTAAGCCCAAGAACTTCAGGTGCGGAACAAATAGAAGACGCGTGCCACAGAAATGAAGTTCAGGAGGAGGGTATACACCACGGAGTCGGTGAAAGTGGAGATACTGTGTTTTCGTAAGGGAAAACTGAAAAAGGGTGCGAGACGCCCACTCGGCGATGGATATTATGGTCAGCTGCAGTTGACGCTCGATGTGCTCCAAACTGTAGGAGCGATAGTATATCGCAAAGTCGTCAACATACAGCGACATCGGGATTCCGCTACGAACAGCACTAGTGATGCCATTAATGGCAACGGCGAAAAGCGTAACACTGAGAATCGAACCCTGGGGTACACCATTCTCCTGAACCTTCTCTTGGGAGAGCTAAAATAAAAAAAGCACAAGTGACCGCGAAAACCATAACCGTGCAAAGCATGGAGGATGCCATAGCGCCATGTAGTGTCGTAGGCCTTCTCCAGATCAAAGAAGACACCCACGACATGCTGCTTCAAGAGAAATGCATTCTGTATGTAGGCCTCCATGCTTGTCAGATTGGCGACACTGGGGCGACGAAAACCGCACTGGACATTTCTCAGAAGGTTATTCGTCTCTAGCCACCACACTAAGCGAGTGTTGATCATACGTTCGAAGGTCTTGCAAACGACACTCGTTAGGCAAATAGGGCGGTAGCTGTGTCCGGTCTTTTCCGGGCCGAAGGATAGGGATAACAATACCCTCGCGCCAGGAAGACGGGTAAACCCGCTAAAGCCAGATTCCGTTATAGATGCTCAGCAGGAAGGAAAGAGCCTGAGGTGGAAGATGAAGCAGCATTTGTCGGTGGATGTCATCAGGACCGGGAGAAGAATCGTGTGCGAGAGACAAGGAGTGCATCTGCTCTGCTATGATAAAAGGCGTGCTGTATGGTTCACTACCGTCACTGTTAAAATTGAGAACTATCCGCTCCGCAGTCCTTGATAGGTAGAAACGACCTATCGTAACTTTGGGTTTAGCTGGTAGCAGAGAAAGAATCGGCAAGTGCATCGGCGATATCCTGCTCGCTGGTGTAATAGGAGCCCTGTACGGCAAGATCGGGAATAATCCTCCGGCGACACATGCCATACATACGCCGAACCGCAGTCCACACCCTTTGTGTTGAAGTGCGTCGAGAGAGGGAAGAGACGTAAGTTAATCAGGATGCACGTTTTGCACTGCGAAGTACAAAACGCGCCCGAGCACGCACACGCTTAAAGGCAATAAAGTTCTCTTCCATATGATGTGCACTGAAAACTCGCAGAGCCCGTTTGCGGGCTTTAACAGCCAAACGACATTCCTCGGCCCACCAAGGCACAGGAACATGACGAGGTGTAGTAGAACCGCGAGGAATTTGCTGCAAGCAGGACAGAATATGTAAAATACTCCACCAAGTCAACGATGGTGCGGAAAACACCGTTGTGGAGATGAATGAGAGAATGAAATTTCCCCCAGTCAGCCTTGGAAATAATCCAGTGAGGATATCGTGTTGGAATAGAATGGAAACCAGACATGCGAATGTTAATGGGAAAATGATCACTGCCGAAGAGGTCGGAGAACACCGACCAATCAAGAAGTGGTACCAGTGACGGGATACAGAAGCTAACGTCTAAGGCGGAGTAGGTACCATAGGCAGATGATAAAAAGGGCACCAGTGTTCAACAACAGGAAGCCGGACAAATCGCAAACGTCTGCTACAAAGCACCCACGAGCATCGTCAGTGTCGGAGCCCCATAAAGTGTGTGTGGCATTCAGATCACCAAGGAAGATAAGCGGTGGCGGAATCTGAGCCAAAAGAGCCCGAAAGTCGTTCTCGTGTACGATACTGAACGGTGGCAGATAGACATTGCAAATAGACACTCAGGCCCTGCAACTGGACACGCACTGCTACAGTTTGCAACAATTTTGATATGATTTTAAAAAAAATTATTGCTTTATCACCTTTAAGTCAATAAGGTTTAATATTAAGAATTTTATCTTTAGCAGCTTCTGATTTAGCTTTTTTTCACTTATTAGCTCATGCCTTATTTAAGGCTTTATTAGGCGTGTTAAGCGGGATGCTTGAGGCAGAGATGGTATACGCCACCAGAGTAGCAACACCACCGCTTGCTCGTCGATCAGCTGCAGAGTCATGTCTAAATGCCGAAAATCCACTAAGATGTAAGACCTGGTTAGGCTTCAGAGGGTTTCTTATAAACAGACTATTGAAGGCGAAAGTTGCGAAACTAAATGTTGTATGTCCGGAGCACGGGCCCAGAATCCATTAAGATCCCATTGAATTATTTCCATAATAAAAAGGTTAAGGCATAGTCTTTATCTTTTTCTTTGTCTTAACCTTGGCGCACTTGGAACCGATGATGGGCTTTTCACCGTCCTCAGGCGACTCCTCGGAACTTCGGGAGTCTGAAGATCCCCGGCGGCTCGCGGAGCGGGACTTCATGGAGGTACGACTACTCGCCCGATATTTAGGTCCCGAACGATTTGTGGGAACGGTGTGACCTCTGCTTGTGGACGGCTGGTGAGCGTGTGTCTGCTCTGCGGAAGATGTTGCTTTTGCAGTTGTATCACGAGGCGGTGGAGAGGTGCTCGCCGGTAAATCTGTTTGTGTCGAAGCATCTGCGACGGGTACATGCTGTATAGCAACAGTGATCACAGGAGGGTGACGGACAGCGGATGCAAAACCTGTGGTGGTAGCAGGTTGCAGTTGTTAAAAGCGACGACGCGCTTCAATAAACGTCAGACGTTCTTTCACGCGCAGCTCCTGGATACTTTTCCTCGAGAAACCTCTGACACTGCTGCGAGCTGGATGGATGATTCCCTCCACAATTAACGCAGTAAGGGTCACGGGTGCAAGCCGTGCCCTCATGGTATGATAGTCCGCAACGCTCACAAATTGCAGGATGGGTGCACGAAGGCTTAATATGACCGAACTTCTGATACTGAAAACAGCGCATAGGGTTCGGTACATACTGCTGAACTGCGGCACGCTCGTAGCCGCAGAAGATGTACTCGGGTAACTGAGTACCCTTAAATGTCAAAAACACCGTGCGTAAATCGATCACTTTCCCATCCTGTTTTCGAGTGAGGCCGTACGTTGATCTGAAAGGCAGATGACTATCTCTTCGTTGGACAGACCATGAAGACTGGAGGTGGTGACAACTCCTCTGCAAGTATTCCGTGTTTTAGTGTGGGATTACCCGGGTAGGGTAGGAGCCCAACAAAGTCGCTTTGAGCAATTTCTGTGATTGGTCTGCAGTAATCACCTCTATCAAGAGCGTACCGTCTCGTACTCTGGTCGCATTTTTCACAGGGCCACAGATTCGGTCAACTTCCCGTTTAATGTAGAAGGGGCTAAGGCCCTTTACCGTTTTCAAGTCACAAGCCAAAGTCAAAACCAAAAATGTGTCGAATGAGGAGGGTTTGAGCGGATGCACATTGAAATTGGGCCCCCATCCGGAACCATCGGCGTCAGCCTGCCATCCGGGGGTCAAAGAAAAGAAAGACACCAAAATCTCCACGGTCTGTTCCACCATGGAGACCCCTCCATGACCGATCTCAAGCCGTACTTCAGAGGGATTACCCTCCGATCTCCAATGCTTGTCCACACGGGCAAACCGTTCACCACGTGCACCTCGGCTTTATTCCCTCACCACAGGAATAACCACCTGTGGCTCCCCACTTTAGGCCATGCTGCCTCAACGGAGTCAGCGTGGATTCAGGGGGCTTCGGGTTGATTACACCGGGGTTCTGTCAGCGGTATCACGTCCGGTTAACACAGGCTGTGACCTCAAGGAGCTACGTGGATGTGCATGACATGTGGACGGGCTCCGCACCTAAGGTTACACATGGGGGCAGTGTGAAGGGTCCATCCAACCTTCGCACCTGAGACCTCCAAAGAGCACACAAGTCGGGGGCCGCGCTGAAATAGGAGATAGGAAAGATCCCTTCTGGTGAGACAGGAGTTATAAATCTAGGATCTTACAAACTAATAATCAGAATAAACCTAGAAGAGGGTGATGAACAGCAACAGAAGGATCTATTACGTGGCACAGTTGATGGACATGAAGGGGGTGAAATGATGGTGAGCGGCTTGGAATGTGGGTCAGTAGTACATGATGAAAAAGGGATTTTAAGTTCTGATTCAGGAAGAATGTGTGTCAGTAGAACATGGTGAAAAAGAGATTTTAAATTCTGATAGACAGGTATCAGAAGACAACAGCATTACCAAAGACAATCTTGCTGCACTTATTCAGCAAATGTTTGCTAATTTAGATAGGAAAATCAAGGAACAAAATAAAGAATTACAAAATCAGAACAATGCATTAGGCAAAAGGTTAGAAATAAAGCCTTGGGGGAAACATTAGGTGGAGGTTAGAGCAGATGATAGGAGACAGATTAGCATACCAGCAAAGAGAACTTGGATGAAATTAAAACTTCCCAGAATACAATGCAAGAAGATTTTCTGTTAGTTAGAGCTGAATTGAAAGAATCACAGCATGAAGTTGCAAAACTGAAAGATCCATGTATAGAGATAGGGAGTAACGATATAGAAATGCAAAATAGCTTGAGTGCTGAATTTCGAGCAACTGTGCAATTGTTGAAAAGTGACAACACACATTAGAAATAGATTTAGAAGCAGAAATGACAGCTGTAAAAAAAAAGTTGTACACAATCAGAAAGCACTTCAGGAAAAGGCTCATGAGTTCCTTTCTGGAACTCAGGAATCAACTAACCTTTGAATTCAAGAAGCATCACTGCACAGAACAGGAGGGTGGGATGTGGTCAGCACCCCAAGCCCTCCTGGCCGGTTATGCAGCCTTCGCAACCTGGGGTCACTATTTCTTTATTAAGTAGCTCCTCAAATGGTCCCTCCAGGACCTAACAAGGCTGAGTGCATCCCACACCAGACCTCCCAGCAGGGGAAAAATCCCCATGCCAGTACCAGGGATCGAAACAGGATCCTCTGCACTAGAGGCAGGCATGCTACCACTGCGCTATGGAGGTAGCCCCCAGAACAGTAGAAATGTTAATAATTAGGAGGGGATTGTTAGGCCAATCTCTAATTTGGTTCAGATTAGTGTTCTGTGATCACACACCCTATCCACAATTCCGACAGGCTTTTTAAAGCAAGTATTGGAATAGTAGTATGCAATGTCGTGTGAATGCAATTTAACAACAGAAGATACCAACACAATCGAAATGAGAACATGGCAGATTACTTCCTGAAATTGGCACAACAGATCAATTGAGCCACCAATGAGAGAAGAATTTATCTCCTTTATGACTCACCATTTCACTGAACAGATAAAGAATCAGTTAGTTCTTGCAACACCAAGAATGATGGCAGAGGTGTTGGAATTGCTGACGGCTTTCCAGGGGAACACAGATGAAATAAGAGGAAACAGAAATTTGTGTCGGCAGTTCCCTGCAGAAAGACATACTTCACAAAACTTTATTGGCAGAAACCAATGGAACCCACCAATTACCAAATGCATATAATGTGAGGGAAAGATATAGAAACCGGTGCCAAGAGATAACCTGGTAAATAATAGGGCAAGAAATGAACAGGATTCCGAAAGGTGAAATCGCCTGCAAAATGACGGCTCTCACCATCTTAATTTTGTTGTTGTCTAATGCTGAATTTCTGACAATGAATTCATTAGTCCTCTTGCTCTCCAATATTTTTCACTGATGGATAGGGCACTACAATTGGGCAGGCATATTTGAAGGTGGTGGTAGTAATATTTTGCAATTATTTTTTTGAATTAAGAGTTAACTAATCTTTTAGCTGCATAAAATGAGAGATTCACTATACATTTCTGTACACTGCTGGTATCCCTTTTTGTAAGAAAATCAGCTTTGTCATTACCACTCAGTCCACAGTGAGCTGGCATCCACTGGAAGACTAGATGTTTTTGAAGTGCTACTAAGTGGGTAAGAACTTTCCAACATTCTATAATTGTTTGGTTTTTTGGCGACAACTTGGAAGTAACTGTTTGAATTGCCACCCTGGAATCTGAGAATAACTGCTTGATGAAAATGTGAAATTCTATACAAAAGATTTTGGAGGGCCATTCGAATGCTTCAATTTCTCCACTGACTTCCATAACATAAAGATTTATAATAGGAAAAGAGGTGACACGTGACTCCAGCCCCTACTACATCTTGGTTTGATATCAGTGATCCATCAATTTAATATGGAGGCATTCATGTTCTGGAAATATAGTATGGATTGCCTCCATGCCAATAATTTTAGAACATTAGTTGAGTATCACTTTTCTTAACTTCTTCTGTCATGTCTAAATAATGTGATGTGTAATGTTTGTGTCGGATTGACTTTATACATGAAGATTTCCTTTGAATTAGGAAGGCCTACATTCCTCTCAATGTCTTGAATTTTGGAAAGATAGTTCTCCTGAGTCTTTAGTGTATGTGTAAAATTTCTCTTGTTCCATGTATTGAATGGGAGTCCAATAACTTTTTGTGTTGAATAAGAGCTGCTTCTTCTATTTCATATTCAATGGGGTATTCGTTGGTTAGTGTTTCCACAGCTGGTATTGGTGTGGTTTTGATAGCACCCGTAATTAATCTCAGAATTTGGTTTTGAAAGATTTGAATTTTTTTTTGTATTTGCTGTTACAAGAACTTTAAGTAAATAATGGCTTTATATATGCATTGTATGTCATGTTAAAGAGTTTCTCTGGAACATCCCCACTTCATTCTTGTTAATAGTGAAAGGTGCCTTTCTGCTCTTTGTATCACATTTTCTATTTGTTTGGTCCATGTAAGTTTGGTATCAAATAAAACTCCCAAATATTTTGCTTCCTTTGTTTCTGGTAATTGTTGGCCCTCAACATTTAGTTTTATTTTAATAGCTTTTTACTTAGTGAAAAGATTTGGTAGTTTGATTTTATTGTATTAACAGTCATTAAATTTTCCTTGGTCCACTTTAGTAGGTTGGTAAAGGATTGTTGCATGGTTTTTTCTAGTTCTGTACTTTTGGCTTTTGGTTTTGAGTGAGTGAATGAGTGAGTGGGGTTTAAGGGCCCGTCGACAGCTAGGTCATTTGGGCCCTAGGTCAAAGTTTAAAATTTAAAAACACTCATGAACTTTTCTGGCTAAAAGTTGAACCTTAAAATAACAACTAAAAACTGTGAACACCTAAAAACCTCAGCCTACAAAGTAACACGATAAAATAAAACCCTGAAGGGCAACGTACTAAAAAGAGGTGAAGTTGAAAGCTAAAAAAAAACTAAAATACAAAATTGTTAAAACATTGAAAGGTAAAATGTATCCCAGTTAAAAACAGGGTTAAAACCTATAAAAGGAATTAAAAAAGTGTTACACTTGCGTAGCAAATCCAATCTGGGTAATGAACCGCAGAGTTTTGGCCACAGAAACTGGGTTGTCACCCAAAATTGAAGCTACTGTAGATCCCAGACCAACTGACTGGCGCGCATGAGCGTGTCTTGGACAATCCAAGAGCACGTGTGGGACGGTGAGGCGAACATCGCATGTCGGACAGACAGGTGCCGGGTCACCACGCAGAAGATGGCCGTGAGTGGCTCATGTGTGACCTATCCTCAGGCGGGTAAGGATAACTTCAGCCCGCCTGGAATCCCTGTAGGAGGTCAGCCAGGGCTCCACGCTGTCTTTAATTATCCGCAGCTGTGTGCCAGTCAACGCTTCCCAAGACTGCTGCCAAACCGATAGAAGCTGGCGACGGAAGTACCGCTGAGCATCCCTATAGGGTATAGTGTCGGTAGAAGACTGCGGCAGACGGCATGCAGACTTAGCTGCCGCATCCGCAGCTTCATTACCCGGAATGCCCGTATGGCCTGGGATCCATGTAAACACTAACTGGTATCCGCGTGAGACCAATTGAGATATGAGTGTCTGAATTTTAAAAACGAGTGTAGACGTACCGAGGAACTGCTGCAGGGTCTCCACTGCACTCAGAGAGTCGGAGCAAATTATAAAACCTCCAGGGACTAAGTTGGAAATAAAAAAGTAAGCAGTAAAATATAGCACGCAGTTCGGCCGTATAAACAGAACTGTAGTCCGGGAGGCGGTATTGATGTGGCTCACCGTTATAGACAAAACTACATCCCGTAGCACCACCCAACTGGGAACCATCGGTGAATACCGGAGTGTAAGTCCGGTAACGTCCCAGTAGTTCGGTGAAAAGTTGACGAAACACCGACTGGGGGGTGGCCACCTTAGCGCAGCCTGAAAGCGCAAGGTCAAACGGGGCTCGATGAAGTTGCCAAGGCGGAGAGCGGGAGAAGGAAAAACGCTCTACAGCAGGCATTCGGAGCTCATGAGTGGCGAGTAGTTCGCGAAATCGAATGCCGCTTGGACGGGATATAGTCGCATTCCGAAGATAACGGTGGGCGAGTTCGGGGCGCAATACAGATCTAAAGGAAGGGTGACCAGGGTGAGCTGCCAACCTGGCCACGTAGGAAGTTAATAAAATCGAGCGCCGAATAGACAGTGGAGGTTCCCCGGAATCAACATACAGACACTCAACACGACTAGTACGGAAGGCTCCAGTAGCTAGACGGATACCAGAATGGTGGACAGTGTCTAAAAGGCGGAGTTTAGTGGCGGACGCCGCGCCATAGATAAAACTGCCGTAGTCCAGTTTGGACCGCACCAGCGAGCGATAAAGCCTCAACATAACAGTGCGATCGCCACCCCAAGAGGCCCCAGATAAGACCCTGAGTACCCGAAGTGAACGATCGCAGGAAGCCCGAAGCTGACGAATATGGAACTCCCAAGTTAGCTTGCTGTCGAGGTGAAGGCCCAGAAACTTAACGTGCGGAACAAACGGCAGACGTGTACCATGCAAATAAAGATCAGGTGGAGGGTGTACACCACGGAGTCGATGGAAGTGGATACATTGCGTTTTCGTAGCGGAGAACTGAAACCCGGTGCGAAGGGCCCAGTCAGCGATGGAGGTTATGTTCAGCTGCAGTTGACGCTCGAGGTGCTCAAGATTATATGATCGGTAATATATCGCGAAGTCGTCAACATACAGTGACATCGGGATTCCGCTACGAACAGCTCTGGCAATCCCGTTAATGGCCACGGCGAAAAGCGTTACGCTGAGAATCGAACCCTGGGGTACACCATTCTCCTGGATCTTTTCTTCTGAGAGGGTATGGCCAATGCGTACACGAAAACGGCGAAGTTTTAAAAAGTTAAAAACGAAGGTCGCTAGATGACCGCGTAAACCGTAGTCGTGCAGATTACGGAGGATACCATAGCGCCATGTAGTGTCGTAGGCCTTCTGTAGGTCGAAGAAGACCCCCACGACGTGCTGCTTCATGAGAAAGGCATTCTGAACATAAGCCTCCATGCGTGTCAGGTTGTCGACACTGGAGCGATGGCGACGAAAACCGCACTGAACATTGCTCAGCAGGTTATTCGTCTCCAGCCACCACACTAAACGAGTGTTAATCATTCGCTCCAAGGTCTTACAAACGACACTCGTTAAGCAGATAGGGCGGTAGCTGGAGGGAAGTATCCGGTCTTTCCCAGGCCGAGGGACAGGGATGACAATACCCTCGCGCCAGGAAGATGGGAAAACCTGCTGAACCCAGATACGGTTGTACATGCCCAACATGAAGGAGAGAGCCTCAGGTGGGAGATGAAGCAGCATTTGTCGGTGGATCTCATCAGGACCCGGAGATGAGTCCTTTGCAATAGACAGAGCATGGGCCAGTTCCTCTTCCGTAAAAAGAGCATTGTATGGTTCACTACAGTCACTGTTAAAATTGAGGGCTATCCGCTCCGCAGATTCCTTCATGGGTAAAAAGGCGGTATTGTAACTTTGCGTTTGGCTATCGGCAGCGAAAGAGTCGGCAAGGGCGTCGGCAACATCCTGCTCACTGGTGTAAGTGGAGCCCTGTACGGCAAGACCGGGTATTATCGTCCGGCGACACTTACCGTACATACGCCGCACAGCAGTCCACACCTGTTGTGCAGAACTGCGACTGGAAAGAGAAGAAACATAAGACTCCCAGGAGCTCCGCTTTGCACTGCGAAGTACAAAGCGAGCCCTTGCGCGACAGCGTTTAAAAGAAACAAAGTTTGCCTCCGTTGGATGTAAGTGGAAGACACGTAGAGCACGCTTGCGTGCTTTAATAGCCAAACGGCATTCCTCGGTCCACCAAGATACAGGAGCACGTCGTGGGGTAGAGGAACCTCGAGGAATGCTGGAATCCGCTGCGAGCAAGATAGAACAGGTAAAATATTCCACCATTTCATCAATGGTGTCAAAATCATTGTCTCGAAGGTGAATGAGGGAACGGAATTTCCCCCAGTCAGCCTTGGAAATAATCCAGTGAGGAAAACGTGTTGGCACGGAATGGTGGCCGGACAGGTGAATGTTAATGGGGTAATGATCACTGCCATATAAGTCGGAAATTACCGACCAGTCAAGTAGTGGTACCAGTGACGGAGTACTATAAGAAACGTCTAGAGCGGAGTGTGTACCATAGGCAGATGATAAGAAAGTAGGCACGCCAGTGTTTAATAGGACTAAGCCGGACATATCGCAAAGGTCTGCTACAAGGCACCCTCGAGCATCGTCAGTGTCGGAGCCCCAGTAAGTGTGCTTGGCATTCAGATCGCCGAGAAAAAGGAGTGGTGGCGGAATCTGCGCCAAGAGAGCCCGAAGATCATTTTCGTGTACAACACTGACGGGTGGCAGATAGACATTACAAATAGAGAAACAGACGCTCTGCAGCTGTACACGTATCGCTACGGCTTGCAGCGGCGTGTTAAGTGGTATGCTGACGGCAGAGATGTTATGCGTCACCAAAATAGCCACACCACC
The DNA here is from genome assembly GCA_030765045.1 of Tenodera sinensis. NCBI lineage: Eukaryota > Metazoa > Arthropoda > Insecta > Mantodea > Mantidae > Tenodera > Tenodera sinensis. The sequence goes on along the minus strand of CM060964.1, from coordinate 250,901,070 downwards.
ACATGCTCGCCCATCAGCTGCAGAGTCATGTCTATATGCCGAGAAACCGCGAAGACGGAGAGCGTGGTTAGGGTGCAAATGGGTTTCTTGTAGACAGACGATTGATGGACAGCGTTGAGAAAGTAGATGCTGTATGTCCGGAACACGTGCCCGGTACCCATTAACATTCCATTGGATTATTTCCATAGTAAGAAAGAGATCAGTGGTTTGTCTTCATCTTTTTCTTTCTTACTTTGGCGGACTTTGGACCTACGATGTGAAAGTCGCCGTCCTCTGGAGATTCCTCAGATGTATGTGAGGAAGAAGATCCTCTACGGCTCGCGGAGCGCGAGCGGGACTTCAAAGAGGAAGAGCGACTACCGGCGCGAACAATAGGCCTGGAACGAATTTTTTCAACAGGCTGGCTACGGCTTGTGGACGGCTTAGGAGCTTTGGTCTGCACGGCTGAGGATGTTTTCGCCGATGCAGGTGTGGCACGATTAAGTGGAGGGGTACTTGCCAGTGGCTCAGTCTGGGTACAAGCGTCTGCAACAGGAACGTGCTGTATGGTGACTGTGTTCACAGCAGCGCGTCGGGCAGCAGAGACATAGTCCAAGGTGGTAGTGGGCTTGAGCTGCTCAAAGCGGCGACGCGCTTCTGGAAAGGTGAGGTGTTCTTTCACACGCAGTTCCTGAATACACTTCTCATCCAGAAACTTCGGACACTGTCGAGAGCTCGATGGATGACTCCCTCCACAGTTAACACAGTTCGGGTCACGGGTGCACGCCGTTCCCTCATGTGTCGGTAGGCCACAACGCTCACATACAGCAGGATGGTTACATGATGTTTTGGTATGCCCGAACTTCTGACACTGGAAGCAGCGCATAGGGTTCGGAACATACTGCCGCACAGAGGCACGTTCGTAGCCGCAAAAGATATATTCCGGCAAGACAGTGCCCTTGAACGTAAGGAACACTGTCCGCAATGGTACGTCCTTGCCATCCTGCTTGCGCGTAAGCCGATACGCCTGACAGACTCGCTGATCAGACAGGCAACTGACTATCTCCTCATTACTGAGATTGTCGAGACTAGAAGTGGTGACGACTCCCCTGCAGGTGTTGAGAGTTTTGTGGGGGGCTACCCGAATAGGGTAGGACCCCAACAAACTAGCCTTTAGAATTTTCTGGCTTTGTTCTGCAGTATTGGTCTCTAACAATAGCGTGCCGTCGCGTAGTCTGCTCGCATTCTTTACGGGTCCACATATCCTGTCCACTTCGCGCTTAATGTAAAAAGGGTTCAGGTCCTTAATCGTTTTCCCGTCACATGCCAAGGTCACAACAAGAAATGGGTCAGTGAAAAGGTTTTTGCGCGGATGCATATTGAAATTGGACCCCCATCCGGAACCGTCGGCGTCAGCCTGCCATCCGGGGGTCAAAGAAAAGAAAGACACCAAAATCTCCACGGTCTGTGCCGCCATGGAGACCCCTCCATGACTGACCTCAAAGCGTACTTCAGAGGAGCTACCCTCCGATCTCCACTGCTTGTCCGCATGGGTAAACCGTTCACCACGTGACACCCCGGTTTTATGCCCCCACCACAGGAATAACCGCCTGTGGCTCCCCGCTTTAGCACACGCTGCCTCAACGGAGTCAGCGTGGATTCAGGGGACTTCGGGTTGATTACACCGGGGCTCCGTCAGCGGTAACACGTCCGGCCGGTGATACTAACCCGACGGCACGCGGCCGTCGGGAGATTAACACCGGCCGTGCCCTCAAGGAGCTACGTGGGTGTACTTGACGTGTGGACGGGCTCCGCACCTAAGGCTACACATGGGGGCAGTGTGAAGGGTCCGCACAACCTTCGCGCCTGAGACCTCCGAAGAGCACACAAGTCGGGGGCCGCGCCGAAAACCGTGGGACAGGACCACGGAAATAGGAAAGATCCCTGCTGGTGAGACAGGAGTTATAAATCTAGGAACTTACAAACTAATAATCAGAATAAACCTAGAAGAGGAAGAGGGTGATATAAAAAGCAACAAAAAACGCTGCACGTGGCACAGTTAATGAAAGTGGAGGGGGTGAAGTGATAGTGAGCAGCTCGGGGCCCCGGGTGCGCCAAACCCGGACCTACCGTGGTAGGTTCCCCTGGGGGAGTTTGATTTCGGAGTCCTCTTCTCCTAGATGAGTCGTCGACCAAGACTAACGAGCCTCATCTACCCGTTGGAATGTTCTTAGCTTCCCCTCACCTCTTGCCTACCAGTGGTCACGAAGACTCACTTAGTAGGCCGTCTGGATCGGGTACTGAGCACCTCCGCCACGGCAAGGCGACACTCCTTCGGAGGGTTTTGGTTTTGAAGTCCACATTACTAATGCATAGGCAAATAGTTCACACTTCACACCTGATTCTTGTATTTCTTGTGGCAGATCGTTAATGAATATATTAAAAAGTGTAGTGCTGAGCACTGCGCCTTGTGGTGAGCCATGGTGTACTTGTTTATATTTCAAAATATTCCTTCCATTTCTGGTAGCAATAAAGCGTTGAGTTAGGAAATGACATAGCCATGATAACACTGGACCTTGTATCCCCCTTTTTTTTTTTTTTTTGTTTTTTTGTTTTTTACTTTCTTTAGTAGTTTTGTTCTGCATATAGAATCATAAGCACTTTGGAAATCAATAAAAAATGATGCATCATCTTCTTTTCTACAGAAGGAGTCTTTAATTTCTTGACTGAGAAGTAAGACTTGTTCATTTGTAGAGTGGAGTTCTCTGAATGTGGCTTGACATTGGGAAATTAAATTTTGTAACCAATTTAACCTGTTTGAAATTTTTTCCATCACTTTTGCTATTATGCAAGTAAAAGCTATTGGCCTACAATTTTTATTTCTGATGCTATTTTATCTTTCTTCAAGAGTGGGACAATTATTGCTTTTCGACATTTGGCAGGTACAGTGGTTTTCCAGGATAGATTGTAGAGTTTTAGTAGTAGTTGTTTTGCTGTTTTTCCAAGATTTTATATGAACTTTGGATGTGTGTGATCTGGTCCAGGAGACTTTTTGTTTTCTAGATTAATTGCAATGTTCAGTTCTTGAATATTAAAATTTTGAAAAAAGATATTGTGTTGAGTGTTAGTATCACATTCTCTTTTTTGTTTCAAATCTTTCTTAAATTATTTACGTTCCTTTTTATTATTTCTTGTTACTTTATGTCAATTAGCATAATATTTATTGAAGATTTCAGCTACGACTGCATCATTTGTTAATATTTTATTGTTGTGTATCATAGTATGGTACTGTTTTCTTTTCTGTCCTTTATATTTTTTAAGAACTTTTGTTATTAGCATCTGTCCTATAATCCATTTTTTCTAAGAAACTATAAAAGTGATTTTGTTTAGCAGTATTCATATTTTTTTAGTGAGGCACATTTTTTGCGCTATATTTGTGTATCTGATATGTTTTTTGTTTGTTCAGCTGTATTTCCAGTTATATCCTTTTCCTTTTTCAGTTCATCTAACTGTGGGTTCCAAAGGGTTTGAAATTTTTAATTCTTCCACGAGGAATATGGTTCTTTCTTTCTTTTTTTTTTTCTTTTCTGTTTCTAGGATAATTTTACAGAAATTTTTGTTCATATGATCTGGTTGGTCATGCAGCTGTGAGTTTGTTTGTTCTTTAGATTTATTTTCCAGTTGAGTTTTATATTTATTCCAATCTGCTTTTTTGAAGCTCCAATGCAGATTCATGTGATGCTGACTGCCATTTGTATTACCTAGTTTTATATCAGCAATTACTGCTCTGTTACCAGTATTTAGGTCTTCTATAATTTGTTTTTTAATCTTTGAAGCACTATCTGATGTAGCTAAAAAAAAGGTCTGGGTTACTGCCTGCCCCAGAGTAATGTATGAAGGTTGTGGGATCTTCTTTGTTATAAATCAGTTCGAAGGTTGTGGTATTAAAAAATTCTTCCATTATCTTCCTTGTAAAATCCACATTTTAATAACCCCATCTTTCAGGATGGGCATTGAAATCCCCAATTATGGCTGTTTTATTTAATTGCTCAATATGTGAGAAATCTGGTTCATTCCTGGGAGGATTGTAAATACTGTATAACTGTAGATGTGTTTTGTTGTCCCAAAAATTTAGCTTTTTTAATTCAGATTTATCTGTATTATCCATTTCTTTTAACAGTTTGAAAGGAGGATTTAATATCCTTTTTGATTCCAAAAATATTCCACTACTTGTCTGTCTATTTTTGGGTAGTAGGTATAGTAAAAATCCAGTAAAATTGAAATATAAGTTGATAATTTGTTAGATTTGCCTCTTGAATGAAAAATATATGTTATTGTCAAATACAATTTTTACTGAGCTCTATTCTTTTTGTTTGTGTGAGACCACCTGCGTTCCATTGAAGTATCCTGATGTTATACCGCTCGCAAAAGTTAAAGGCATGTGAACGCTGGCCAATGCTCAAGCAGAGCGCTGTTGCCAAGCGTAGTGCTTGTACCGGCAGAGGTTCTGTACAGAACAGTGTGTGAGATGCATGCACCACATTTGGCAGCGCTGGTAGGAGGGGCAAGCGTAGGATTCGCTGGAGTCCGAGGTACACTCCGCCTCCATATGCCTAAGTTTTGCGAAGATTACAGATCTTCTATTTACATTATGTTTGGGTTCTCAAGATGTAGTCCCCACCCGGAGGACTCAGGTTCGATCCCCGGTACCAGCATGGCATTTTTCCCCTCCCTGGGAGATCTGGTATTGGGTGCTCTCAGCCTCGTTAGGTCCCTGAGGGGCCTATTGAGCTATCCTGATAGAAAGGTAGTATCCCTAAAAGGTCAAGTAGTCGCCTTATGGTCAGGGGAGTCAGCATGCTGCCCCCCGCCACCCCCAACCTGCACTGCTCCGTGACCTTGGCTGTGGCTGGAGGACGCAGCAGCCGGGTGATGAGGGTAACCTCTGCATAGAGGAGACGCCCTAGGGTATATATACAGTAAAACCTGTCTAAAATGGAATGCAATCGCTTCAGTAATATTTTTCCATTTTCACAGGTTTCTGTCTTACAAAGGGTTGTACATATTTTAGTAAAACAAAGTACAAAAAATATAATTGTATAGAATTAAACTGAAGAAATAATTTAAAATAAAATTCTGTAAATAAAAAATAGGTTCAATTGTATGTTTTGCTGCATTTTCAACTTACATGTCATACATAATTGCAGTTTCTCCATTAGTTTATTTTCCCTCACATATCTGTCAAAGTGCACTGTTGCGACTTCTTCACAAGAAAATGGTCTATGATCTCCTTTATGTCCTGCATCAGCTCTAGGAGTTCTGGAACACTCTAGGAAGCTGCATATTCCTGAAGTTCACTCAAACAGATAATGCTTCTCTAAAAGTGTATTTTTGGCTCCCTTTTGTTGACTTCATCGTTATCGTTGTCGTCCATTCCTTTGCACAACTGCTGTTTCCAGCAGCAACATCTGCTGCACTTTGAATGTCTTCAGTCGTGGCAAGTTCGTTATCAAGGCATGTAACTATGTATTAAGCATAATGAAAATCCATCTTAGGTTATTATGCAAACGGTTCTGGAAAAACTATTCTGTTTCCGCGTTGGGCAGTTTTCCGGTTTAGAGTGTTATTTAACATAGGAAATACCTCCATTCCGAGATTTATTTTCCGGTTGCCCAGGTTTCCAGTATATAGGAGGTATTTCATAAAAATAACTGGAGTGCTATACAGCAGTAAAAGTAACTGCTTTTTAGAGAACACCATGCTTTTACATTTTGGGCAGTTATTCTCTTGCAACCCCCAGAATGTCTGGAGGATAACACCCGTTGTCGGTTTATGGCTCTCACTGACCTGACCGGGAGAATTATCAAATAAACTAGGCGACATATCCTCTGATTACCAATTAGAGGATGCATTATATGCCATGTCAGGTCAGCATGTTAGGGGTTAAGAAGTTATAGAAAAATTAGAGAAGTGGAAAGATTGGAAAAATAGACTTCCTAGCCCTTGGGTACCCTAATAACATCAGGGTAAGTAGAGAACAAGAGATGACTAAAGTACTTCAGATAGAAAAGATTACCGTGAGGAGCAAAACACTAATAAGTGGAAGTAATGCTCTGCTCAGCTTGGGCACCTTGTGGTTGCCATCCACATATCCCCTAGATGGGGACCCCGAGGGGTAAAATGAAAGTTAATAATTTACCATGAACGGGATGTGGAGGAAAATTTGTACTAAAAACAATCATAAAAACATTTCTGTAGAGAAAGTGAGTGAATAGTATCAGAAATTGATTTCAAAAACTAGTTATGAAAGAATTACTTTCACTTAAACTTTTTAATTTAAATAAAAGGGAACATTTGACGAAAACTGAACTTTATTTAAAAAGAACCTTTACCCACAGCATTTTGTTCAACTTTTATCTGTTCCCATGCCATTAAATCATAGCTCACACACATCGCTTCTTTAAAATTTCTACAGTATCATTTCACCCATTTTATTCATTTAATATGATCTAACTCAGGCCTTTCCAACTTCAGCACTTAGCACTGGGGCACACTGGTGCTGCATTCAGTGGCCCTGGTGCCTTCCCCACGGAGTGGCCACTGCAACTGCATGTGTACGATAGACAGTAAGACTAACATAGTCTCTCACTCTCTTCTCAATGCAGATGTGGTATTAAATAGGATATTGCAGATAGCGGAGCACTTATTATGGTTTCTGCTTTGTTACAAAATATTTTTAATTCTTCATGGGAAGATTTATATTTTGTTGTCAATACCAAAGTGAAAGCACAATGCTTAATTTGTCAATGCAATTAACGATATGGCACCTAAACTGAAAACACACTATCAAATTTCCAAACAGAGCCGATAAACTACATTGCAACGCAATTCCAAAAGCAGGTATGACCACTACGTCTGTGATTTAATTTTTACAAAGGTGTTAACAGGAATTTTCCAAAATTCATGCACTGCCTTAAAATTTGTGTGAATGTTCAATACAACTTATGCATGCAAACAATGTTTTCAATCATGAATTTAAATAAAAGTACAAGCAGGATGTCTCTCATGCTGCCTTAGAGTAGCTACTGCAAATTTTTACTGCCAAATCTACTGTACCGAATATTCATAAATTAGCTGCTGCAAAACGATGTCAGAAATCTACCTAAATGGTAAATGTACACAAGGGTAAACAATATATATGCAGAGAACAAATGGTGTGTTTGTGTGTTCACAAAATTGTCATTAATGACAATTGTTTTGGTAAGCTGGAACATTCACCAGGAACTTCAACTACCGCTACCACAATACCTTCTTGGTGTTGTCTCTGCCATATTAATCTTATAGGCTTCAATTCCCAAAATGAGGCAGTAACAGACCTTATGAAATTTACAGGAATTATAATTGGAGGGAAACATATTCAAACAGCCCACCTCGAATGAATACCAGAGTCAGCACACAAGACTATGGTATATACTCACCACAAAACACCTGCCATGAGCCATGCCCAGTTGAACTGAGTCAAGATATAGGAAGTGCAGCACCAGACACAAATGTAACAAGTGATCAAATTTAAACTAAATGAGAACCATGCAAAATACAGTAATAAAACAGAGGAAATTGTGGGCGCACCTAAAACTGCAGTCAAAATTCAACGCAACATATATGATGCTATTATTGATGCAGGGGCATCGTCATCGGTGTATAGCCAAACTTTATATGACAGTCTAGTAACAATTGAGTATACATAACAGATGCTGCTGATAAAGAATGTATTTTGTGTAATGGTAGTATGCAAGAGTAAACAAAGGGTAAAGATGTATGTAATGACTTCATTAAAAATTATGGTGTAATGAGGCGATGGTTTTTCACTGTAGTGACCGATATTATGACAGGCTTATGAAAGAAGCAGTTGAAATAAAACACAGCCAAACAATTTTAATAGAGACAATGGCCTGGTACTGAGCACAGCATGGACAAAGACAAACGTCAAAGAACTGGAGAAAATAGTTTATATACTGCCAGCACTTATTTGAATTGTAAGAATCACTAGCAGTTTAAACTTCATCAGTGATAGACATATGATGTGACAGAAGAATGCGGTAAAAGTATGAATATGTCCAAAATTCATAAAACATGAATTTGTGCATATTGTGCACTGTGTGGTCAGGACAGAACAGCGGGAGATACACTTATAGGAAGATTGCATGTGAATAAAAACATTCAAATAAGAAAAAAATATCTTCTCAATCCCACACAGATATACCACATCGAAATACTACACCCTGAGAAAAAGAGCGAGTGAGAGACAAGTCATCCACCCACGCATTCTCTATACAGTGGATCTATCAAATCCTGTGGTGAAAATGCATCCTGTACCAGGTACAAGTCCATTCTGCCTACCCAAAGACACTGATGCACCACTTCCCAGATCTCCATCTCATTTCAGCCTCATAATGATGGAACTAGCTTTCATCTCCTGTCACAATACCCATCAAAATATCTTCATTTCAAAATCTCTGAAGAAAGGTCTGGGTGATGGTTCATTGGGCACCTATTGGGCACAAACCTTCCGATAAACCATACTGTTTATTATTTCCTGCACTGCACTATGTCCTACTGCAAGTTTTATTATGATTTCATTCACAGTAACATCAATGTCTTCTCCAATGAACTCATCAACTCTGCTTGTTGCGTACCGTGGAGGCAGTTTGAGGGCGACCGCTATGAGGCTCTTCTTAGATGCTTGAGTACTCATCTTTGAAGTATTTTACGCTTCTGCTACCACTGCAGGTATCAGACGCATACGGTATTTTTCAAAACATAAAGATCCTACCCCACTCCTCTGCCAAAGGCAGTATTACTTTGAGGTATAGGTTTACAAGGTTTGTGGTTTAAAAGTAAAAGGAACCAAAAGACTGGTTACATTGCCTCTCGCCCTGTTTATGAGGTTTGCCTTTTGTTTGACAATGGAATGGTTACTATCCAGTGGCAGGGGGGGCAGTCCTCTTTTGGAGGCCATCATGTTTTAAAAAAGTCTGTATCTCCATATGCATACTGAAGTCTGAGGTTAATTTCAGCAGCAGAATTTTCCTCTTTAATAAGAATTTCAATGACAGCACACTATAAAAATGAAACACTGATTTTGACCATTTTGCAAATCTTGTCTGTAATAATGTATACAAGCTAATGGCATTACAATATGTCAATATGTGGTGTAGTGTCTATAAATTACGACAATGCATATTTTTTATTACACTGTTGCAATTGCAACACAGGATTTCATGACTTTTGGTATGATCCTTGCACAAAAAATGCACCTCTTTAGTCCGATAACAAACTTCAGTGAAAAATATAAGACATTTTTCTAATTTAGCACATTGTACATTCTGTAAAGTATGATACATGTTTTAATGTGAAAAATCTGTTACATTCACATGGCTTTCTCGACCCATTCTTCAACATACTCTTCTTAAAAAAAACTTATTCTTTTGTCATGGTAATTAGATACACATGTGTAAAAATGTTTTTACTGCATATTTCCTTATAGGCACAATGAAAATAGGCTTAAGATATCAAATTTTTTGAGAGATGGTCACCATATGAGACTTTGAAATTCCATTCTTTGCATAAACAGGGGGCTAAAAAAAATTAAAAGAAAGAAAATGAAAATTTAAGCCAATGGCAAGGAATATCTCTTAAGTGTTGACCCTCCTAAGTGCACGTGCATGCGCACACACATACTGTGTGCTTTAACGAGATCTATATTTTGTCTCTTACAGTTTCCCAATTATGCAAAAGTTATGCAGAATGAAGAGGACTTCAGAGGCTATTCCCAGAAAATTCAAGATATACATTTCGTTTGTCATGAAAAAATCTTAAATGGCATTTTAATTAAAATCTTTTAGACCATTTCCATGTAAAGGGTAATTTTTGGTGGTGGATTTTCTTGAAAATCTTCATGTCAGATCCTTGGAAGGTGGAGAACTTAAATGCTATGTTTGGTATTTAATCGACTTTTTGCTGTTGCCAGACCTTTTTTTAAAAATGCTGTTTTTGGGTTCGAGAGACCTCAAAACATATATTTCTGGTGAAATCTCAACATCAAATTTTTGGATGGAATACTTCTCCAAATTACTATATGTAGTACAGAAAGTAAAAATTAATGTATAGCATTAACATTTGCATTTAAAGCCAGAGAAATTAAGTAACTTACGTCAGCCTCATATGAACTTGCAATTCCTGTACTAGTCTATGGAATTTATTTCTCCTGGAGTTCTTCCCTAACCAAGCTGGGAAGTTTATTTGTGCAGTAAGGTGGCCTTCCATTGCTTCACCAGGCAACACACTTGAAAACATAGCCTAAAAAGCAAACAAATACAACTACAGTTATAACCAACATTTCTACTTGAGTACATACACTGTATTTTAAAGTGTAAGAACCAGGTCACATATATTTTGAACTGCTTTTTTTACCAGTATTCTAGAATTTTAATCATGTGCTAAATTGTGTGCTCTAATGTGAAAAAAATTATGTACTTAGGTCAAAGCTACATAAACTGTGCATCTTGCACAAGTTTGTAGGAGCAGGTTCATAGTCAAAGCTCAAGAAAGGCAAGCTTTGTCAAAGAAAATAACCATTAAAAAGAACTGCATTTCTCTTGCTCAGTAGATACGTTAGGTCACTACCTATAACCAGGACTGTTAGTACAAATCTGCAATAGTTTAAATAGAAAAGGGACTTGATCCTACCATTAGTTCAACTGCATTAGGATTTTTATCCATAGGGAAATAACATTCATTAGGGATTCTTTGGAGTTCCCTTGTCTTTATAATCCTAAAATACAACTTGAGAAACCTGATCAAAGCAGATAAGGACAAGGAATCTCCAAGTGAAACATTTGCCGTATACAAAATAGAATGCAAAAACTATAGGGAGCATGAAATAAGGCACATGAGTAGCTCCAATCCCTACTCAGCTATGGAGCGCTGTTGCCGCCTCATATCGCTATGCAAAAGAAAGAGAGGGGAGATATGCACGTGAGCGTTACCGGTAGACAACAGCAAGGACGGTGAAGGATTGCATGGTGCACATTTAAAACCTGTCATAACAATTTCAATCTCTTTAAAATGAAACAATAGGCTCTAATCGTGTAATTTGCTTCAAATATAAATTCCTCACCTAAGCAGATAATTTTCATTTGCAATCTAATGTTTCAACGGAGTTCATATCTTTCAATAAATAGGTGATAAAACATTATAATGTTGAGTTTTTAAATTTATTATATCCGATTTTCTAGGAACGTTTTCGCGTAAATATTTTTGTTATTGGAGTGAAAATGAGAGAGTTACGTGACGATTTGAATAAATCTAAACGGATGTCGTAGTTGCACAATTTGAGGCATTTTCTGATAGGTATTTCTCATATTTTTCTCAATTTTTCTAAGTGTCTATACAGAGTTTCTGCACATATGTTAATCAGTTTCTATATTAGGTATTCTAAGTGAAAATCTACATAATTTGGCAACAAATACCTAAGCACAATTTCAAGTCACATTTTACGAGTAATATTCCAATGTGGCCTTCTCGGTTGTGTATTTTAGACATTTCAGCACTTAAAATGTTCCTTACGATGCAATTTGTAAGTCAACAGAGCAAAGCTTCGGAAATAGTTTCCCCAATATCTGCCAACCAGAATTTGCAATGCGGTTATTAATATAAGGCAAGTATGTTAGGCTAACTTCTCATCAAAGTTTATATTATGTTACATATAGCAAAAGCGGAAACTCGCCATTGAACAAAATATTTTTTTAAACCAGCTGGGTGAAGACTATTTTTAGCAAACTTATTTTATAGCTCAGTAAGAAACATCAATATGCAGTGTTGATTAAAAATTGTGAACATTGTATCGTAACATTGTAACATTTTTGGTTTAAAACACGTAACCCAGGAATGACTTAACATACCGTATTTTATCGCATAAGGCCCCCACTCGTATATTTCCCTCCCCTATGATTTTTCATCACTAAAAAATATTTACCTATTAAACATCGCATAATTCCCTCTCCTGGTTCGTTCTTATTGGAGCAACCTTCAAATGATTTGATAATGGACAACAATCGACGCAGTGCTTGCCACAATAATACTCGTATAGCCATTGTCATACGTATCGTAAAATTGAAATGTGAAGTTACACACGTGTTTGTTTCTTAAGTCAATTTCTTACAAGTCGTCATATTGTTAAAAAGAGTTTTTAAAAAAAACTGGCATTTCTGGTGCCATTCATGGTTCTGACGACATGTTGTGGAATAGTGAAAATGAAGATGTGTTATCCGAGCCAGATATAAATGAAAAAAGTGATGATAGTGACGGAAGTGAGACTGCAGAATAGTCAGAGAAAAGAAACAATGAAACAATACATTGTAGGCCCAATGAAACCGTGGTATGTATCCAGTTCATTCACAAATTACTGTATACCCATATAACTTTTACATAATACTACATGGTTTCCCTTCCTTTCGGAATTCCTAGAAGCACCACTCTCATAATTCCCTCCCCAGTGTTTTCAAGCAAATTATTCAAGAAAAAAGTGGGGGAGGGGGGAATTACGCGATAAAATACAGTATATGCACCAAGCTTTGAAGCCCACTTCTTTGTACAGATTCAGCAGTACATCTTTCTGAAAGTCGCCCAGATTCGAAATCCGTTTTTCTATCTTATGGTGTTTTCTGGGGAATATAAACAAGGGCCGCCCGGATTCGGAAGTGGTTATTTTACCTTGTTGCACTATGCACAACAATGAATGTTCACTTACATTGCATGATTTAGCTGTTAGCGTCCGGCTCTGTTTAAATACAATGTTCGCATACACTTCTTCTGAGGACAATTCTTTTAAAAAAGCGTAAACACTGAAAATAATAGCCCATGCATCTGAATGCAATACTTTTCCTTTTGATTTACTTGTCTGTAAGCCACTTGTACCAGATTTTGTGAATGCCATGTTTCTTAGCAACAAAATGAGTTACAGTAATTATAAGACACAGGTAACACTCACTGTACACATACGTCAGACTTGGAACACGCATAAGAATAAACTAGATTCCTTTTCCTTTCCTGCAGACATCTCACTCCTTGAGAAGAAAGATAGCTGAGACAATAAATAAACTATCATGATGCAAGGCAAGTGTCGTTTGCTATCGCTGAGCACAGCGTTTCTTCAATCATATCTTGGGCTACAGGCCACCTAAAATTTTGCTTCTTGAACAGTCAGCTTCAACATTTCTAGCTCTTTGCAATGGAATTCTTTGTAATAATGAGCCGTTGCTGGATTTGATGAGCGCAAAGAGAAAAGTGAAAAGCAAATATTGCGCCAGACAGCGCGTTACCGAACTGGGCAACATCGCCTCTCTAGGATTGGCTACTTGCTCTCACACACCTTCTTCTAGCTCCGCCTCACGTGCCTTCTTATTCCGTATGGCTTATAGATAAGTTTTGAATCAGTAAATAAGAAGGCACATAGAATCAGAAGCAAGGAACACTTTAGGAACATTAAGGTCCAATTTCCCAAACCATGTTAAATTTTAATTCAATATTAAACTGATTTAATACTGAAGTTAATGTAAATTCTATTTCATCGAACAATGTTAGCTTGAAGTAAGTGTTTAACTTGGTCTTAACATCAGCATATCCCTGTGTTGAAGCACTAAAAAATGTAAGAAGTTAGAAAACGGCTGCAGCAAACCAAGCTGTTTATGTGAGTTTACTGTATTTGGTACTTAAGAGTGTCATTCCTAATCCAAGAATGTATTGCACTATAATAAATTTGAAAACCTGTAAGAGGAGGAACTTTTAAAGCCTAAGACTTCTGAAAGCAGTTGTGAGAATAATTTTACTGTAAATAGGTTAGAGTGCTACCAATAGAAGCATTCCTTATTCTCCTCCGAACATAAGTATTAATTACTCTGAGATTTTATAGTACTGGCATTTTTCATTTAATGGTAAATGTTGGAATTTTCAAAGCTACCGTTTGTGGATGTATCTGGAAGGTTTCTGAAGCAAATGCAGCAAACAGTGTTTTTGTTGGAGTTCGCTTGAACCTTAATCATAACATATTTTTGTCCATTTTGATTTCAATGTAGTATCTACCATTCAGGTTTAAACCATTGTAAATTCTCTCATTTTTGGTGCTGTGTTTTATGTCAACACAAACTTGCCACTAACTGCTTACTGGACCTGGAGAAAAAGTGCAATTAAATTACTCGCAGATTTTCTTCAGAACTGCATTATTATTCTTTAATTCAAGTCCATTGGTTTCTTTGCACATGATAATAGCTCTATATTTAATAATGAGTTCTATAATTAACAATTTTTGAGCAGTAAACCATTAGTTCCTCTGCATCTAGATTTTTTTCAGTTGACATGATTCTAACCTCCAACAATCAGGAAAATAACATGGCAATTCATGAATCACAAGGAATGGATCTAACTCGTTTGTTATGGACAAGAGAGTGCTGCAATTCATAGAAAAAAGTACTCTGTGCCCCACATTCAAAAGCTATACAGATTGGTCACAGTCTTCTTAAAAGCTGTTGAATGCAGGTGTCTTTGACCTTAACAAGAGTTAACTAACAATTAGCTGTAAAAGCTAGTTGAAGCACAAGAGTTTTAACATCCTTTAATTAGCAGTAAGCAAACACGGAGTTAGAATATTTTTAACGCTGGTAGGTGAAACCAACCCTAGCACAAGGCTTTCAAATCGGTTCTTCACCGCTGCACAGCCTTTTGCCTGTGCGAGTTTGAAGTTGCCGCAGCCGCGTCTGTAGCAACAAAAATTCCCCACGAAAGCATGCTCCTGCTTGCCGCCACTATGTCCCCCACTTCTCCCCGTAGACATGCACTCAGTTAGTGACTGTTCATCACCATGGACAGGCCACTGACCTTGGTGCAGCGTATTTTTATTTGTAAAACTTATTTTAAATATGAATCTGCACGCCGTGTTCGCATAGAGTATATTGAGAAGTTCCCTGGTGAAGTCCCTCCATCCAGACATGGAATTCACAACATTGTGAACAAATTCGAAAGCACTGGTTCTGTGGCAAACAAAAAACCCAAGCGTAAACGTACAGTTTTAACAGAAGAAAAACTTGACGAAATAAGTGCAAGTCTTGAACGTACACCAACAAAATCACTCCCAAAATTAGCACAACTTGTAGGGGTTTCAGTGACTTCTGCACACAGCAACAAAATTATTAAAACTGAAACATTATAAGTGTACACATGTCCAGTGCTTAGCGCAAATGCGTTATTGTGAATGGTTTCTTTCATCAGTGAACGATGGCTTAATCGATCCACAGCTTCTGTTCTTTTCAGATGAGGCATGGTTTCATATAAATGGTCATGTGAACACTCATAACAGTCAGTATTGGGCATCTCAAAAAACACATCGCGTTCAAGAAATCCCTCATTATGATCAGAAAGTTGGAGTTTGGTGTGCTGTTAGCGCTAGACGCATAATTGGTCCAATATTTTATGACCAGACTGTAAATAAAGAGAGGTACCGAAATGACATTTTGACCCCATTTTTTCGTGAACTGACAGAAGAAGAGAAATCATATGGGTAGTTTCAAAAAGATTCTGCTACTGCTCATACAGCTGAGGACTCCATGGATAAAATTAGGGAAGTGTTTGAAGATAGAGTGATTAGTGCTGGTGTATGGCCCTCTCGCTCCCCTGATCTAACAGTGTGTGATTTTTACTTGTGGGGTAACCTGAAAGACAAAGTTTACGAGAAAAATCCTCACACATTGGAAGAACTAAAACAAAATATTAGAAATGAAATCAGAGACATTGCAGTGGCCCAACTTAATCGTGTGAATCAGAATGTGTTTTCCTGATATAATGCCTGTATAGCAGAGGAGGGACATTTCCAGCATTTTCTATAAGGTAGATTTTTATACATGTTTTACGAGGGCTTGTTAGTAGCAGCAAACCCAGCCGCGGCAACTTCAAACTCGCACAGGCAAAAGAGCGTGCAGCAGTGAAGAACCGATTTGAAAGCCCTGTATAAGCACATAGACGAATCAGATTTTATGTGTTTCTGGGAAAGTCATACTGAAACGAATGAAGATGCTAAATTTGTTAAGTAAGGGGGGCATCTCAAAAGTAAGTTGCACTATTTTTTTAAAAAATAACAAAATGTTTAAATATTTTTAAAAAGGGTATATTTTAAAAGCTACATTCAGTACCTATATTTCCACATAATTTCCTTGAATCTCAATACATTTTTGATACCGTGGTAACAGTTTTTTTTAACCCAATGTCAAACCACTCTCCCGCCAAACTGGATAGCCATCTTTCCACTTGTTTCAGTTCCTCGTCATTTACGAAGTGCCTTCCCCCAAGATATTGCTGCAGCTCTGGAAAAAGATGGTAATCACTCGGTGCAAGGTCAGATGAATAAAGTGGATGACTGAAAACATCCCAACGAAACTGCTCAAACAGGGCTTGAGTTTCACGAGCAACATGCAGGCAAGCATTATCATGGAACAGAAAAACTGTTTTGCTCAACGTTCCCCTCCTTTTGTTTTGTATGGCTCTTCTGAGTTTTCTCAGCATCTCACAATAGTGAGCAGCTGTCATCGTGGTCCCACAGGGCACGTAATACTCCCTTCGAATCCCAGAATACCATTGCCATGGCCTTGCCAGCTGATGCAACAACTTTTGCCTTTTTTGGTGTTGCCTCATCCTTTGTTTCCACACCATACTCTGTCTTTTGGGTTTGGGTGTCCAGTGATGGATCCATGTTTCGTCCCCAGTCACTATTCTGTCAAATAAGCCATCTCCCTCATCCTCAAAAAATTGCAAAAATTCCAATGCGGCATCAACTCTCTGCTCCTTGTGTTGTTCTGAAAGCACGCAAGGAACCCATCTTGCACACACTTTCGATAGACACAGATCCTCGGAAATAATCCTGTGAAGTGATGCACAGCTTATTTCAATATAAGAAGGAAGTTCAAACAAAACTGCATCAAGTGTAAGGTGCTGATCTGTATTCACCACTGCTCGAACCTCGTCAACAATATCTGGAGCGCGGGAACTGGAGGGTCGGCCACTTCGTTGCTCATCGTGTAATGTTGTTCTCCCTTCAATGAACAATTGGCGCCGAGAAACCATTTGTCTTGACATAACGTCTTTTTCATAAACACTGCACAACTCGCGATGAATTTCAGTTGCACATTTATTTTTTCTGGTCAGAAAACGGATTACAGCGTGAACTTTGCAATTGGTGGTAGGAATGAGTGGAGTCTCCATTGTTACTGCCGTTAGGTGCATAGTAATTTTAGTGCTGCTACTACGCCCATACCTATATTCCCTGGGACTTTTAGTCTTTTCCAGCCTACCGCGCAGATTTAAAAAAATTGTGCAACTTACTTTTGAGATGCCCCTCATACAACAACAGTGCAGTACATCTAGGAGTGTGATTTTCATCTAAAACAAATGCCAACTACTTATGAATTTTAATATTCCAACAGAAGACAATTTGATTCACCAATTAATCCAAATCCCCACTATGACTGCCAGGAGGACCAATCAACCATGAACCTCGCCAATTGGAATCAACTGACGATGGGAGCAATAGCTCCTGAAACATGTTCGAAGGTAAAAAATCTTGGATCAAGTCCTTTTTCATTTTAAACTGTTTCATTACTTCATTCTCCAATCATTGATTCAAAACTGGAGTGCTAGACACTAGCAAAAATGTAACCGTTTTAAAAAGAGCACCAATTCTGTAAATTACCTTCTCCCCCCTTTCGCATCTCCGGGTGGGGACTACTGCTCCAAGTTCGATGACAAGAAGAAGAAGAAGAAGAAGAAGAAGAAGAAGAAGAAGAAGAAGAAGGAGAAGGAGGAGGAGGAGGAGGAGGAGGAGGAGGAGGGAGAAGAGGAAAAAGAGGAAGAAGAAGAAAATTATGAATGGTCCATAACCTGCAAACTCAACAAGATGTCTTTTACAGTAGATGTTCAAAATGTGCTCCATGAGAATCTATGCAGGCATCGCATCTTCTTAGCCAATCTTGCCCTACCCTCGTTAGAGCTTCTGTGTTCTGCCCAATCTCTAGGGCTGCTTCAAACACACGTGTGCAAATATCATCAAGCGTTGCGCTTCATGTGTGTTACAATCGGTTTTGCCCTAAGCAAGAAGCATATCTAAATACTCCATAGACTGCCATAGTTCTGAATGAATTTAATGCACCTGAAGCACTGACAGAACCTGCTGTTGTGCACGGATGTCGCGGGGGTAGTTGTACTGTCAACATTCCCTCCCCTTCCACTCTTCTCACGCGCTAATGTTGCAGGGTTGCCAAGCATATGTCCACGACTTTATTCCAATAGACACACTGGAATCCAGTCCTTTCACATCATTTTGTGGCTAAACGAATCATTTTAGCAACATATGATAAAGACATAAATAATGCATCTTTTGTAGCTCTACCTCGCTGTTCTAATTGCAGAAGTAAACGATAACGGAGTGGCGACATATTCGCAATCACACTTTTGGCCAGTTTTAATTTTTGTTTATGAAACCATGCACTATAGAGGAAAATGGTACAGGAACTTATGTTTCAGTTTAACGTCAAATAGTTGCCTTTGAAGTCTGCACATTGATACCCCTAACACCTTGTATACTGTTGCATTTTCTGCAATATTTTGGTTCTGATGAAGGCTTCATGGGTGACCAGCCATGTCAAACTGATAAAAGTCGAGCTTTCGGCCATTGTTGACTCCATGGCCTACCTTATCGGCAGTAGCACAGCACTGCATAGAAAATGTCCACAAAATAAACTTTGATGACATTCCAGTGCTAGAACACATGGACAGATATTATGACAGACTTGTCAAAGAAGCTATACAGATCAAGTTACATCCACTGAACTACAATAGACGCCGGACTTCATTTAAGCACAGCTTGGACACCAGCTATCAAACACACCTTTAACAACAACTACGTTGACCACCGACAGATGACTGACTGCAACGGCAGCCTTACCAGGGTCCACCCCAACTCGGACCAATCGCACATCACTACTCGCTTATTGGCTACAGTAGTGCAGGCTCCGCTCATCAAACTATGACTATATAAACTTAACTTCCCAGCATCAATATCAGCTCCTGAAGAAGGCCATGGAGTCTGCAATGGCCGAAAGCTTGACTTTTACCAATTTGACATGGCTAATCACCCGTGAAGCCATCATCAGTAACACCACCGTGAAAGCTTTAAGTCTTACATATTTTGGTTTTGTTTGCAAGCTAAGCCCATGATGCTTCGTACACCTGCAGCCCAATCTATTTCCCCCTTAAAATCTGTCAAGTTATACTGCAATGCTAGCTTACAAGTGTGTATTTGAATCATTTTTGTGTTAATTTCCATTCCACTTTAATAGTGTCCTTGACTCCATTTCAGTATGACATCTATTTTTGGCCATTTTGCATTCAGTCCTGAGGTGATATTTCCTGCATGAGCCCTCTGAAATATCTGAACGTTAAGTTATAGAAGCGGCAGAAAAAGCCCCCTTAAAGTTAAAAATTGTTATTACAGTCGGCAATAATGCATGTGTTCAATTGTCTTCTTCTACAAAAGTCTGGATTGGCATCGCGTGGGACATGCGAAGTCCGGGTATAAAATTACGATTTAGCGGCATATAGCATCATATTACACAACTATTGTTGTGTAAAAGTGAGTAGAAATTATGCTTCAGAAAAGGGACAAATAATTTGTTACGCGGGTCATAAATTTGGTGCGGTTTTTATAATTATTATTACGTTGTGTCTTTGAGCTATTGAGATCTTTGTGATCTCAGGGTGTGGTAACGGATGGAATGAAAAATCACACAATGTTTCTTCACCACAATGTATTATTTTATTAACACTTTATCGATATTTTACATTAAATAATTCCTCTTAGCACCGTTCTAAATGATTCAAAACCTTTCCACTTTTTCATTTAGTGGAACTAATGCTCGATGAAAGTCTGGTGAAAGTTCCATGTTCACACTACCTAAATATGTCCTTTCACTTCGATTACACACACGCGAGTGGGCAGTTTATGGCGTCACCTCACGCGACACCGCCTTTTTCGTATACATCCGCGTATGCGTCCATCAAATAGTTCTTTCTTGTTAGGGAACCGATACCTAACCATCCTCCTTTACTTTTATTATGGAACACATATAATTCTAAAATTTATACATATATATTAAAATCAAATATGGAAATATTTATGACGTCTTTAAACTAACTTAGTTGTTCGTAACAATTAGCATTTGCAACACGTTTTCGCCATTTAATAAAATCATACCAACATCAAAAAGCAAATTACACTTTTAACAAATATTCACATAAACGATTTTCTTTTGGGGTCTTCTAATATTCTGTCTCACATGCCCCTTGTTTTGTTTTTCAAGTTGTCACCTATATTTACAATCTTGAAACACAATACAATACTTCTCCCTATTCCTCTGATACAATCACTTTGTACAATACTTTTTTTTTTCTTTACAGTCCTCTTTGCTGTTTGTTTTTGTCTTTTGTTTTGGCATGACACAGCATGTCTTTATAAATTTCACACATTCAGTTGCTACACAATACATGTTCAGTTATTATACATCACATATTCAGTTATTATACAATACATATTCAGTTATTGTACAACACATTCAGTTATTATACAACATATCCAGTTATTATACAACATATGTTCAGTTATTATACAACACATATTCAGTTCTTATGCAACACATATTCCTAAGATTTTACATTTGACATTGACATAAATATAATTTAAGTGTATCATGGTTTATTGTGTGGCTTTTGACTTATGTTCCTTGTTATGAGGAGAGAAAAACAGGATACAAATCTTGAGCTAATGATTATGATCATATTTATGGCAATATTTTATTCAGTTCTTTGCCTTCTTTGTCTTGTAAGCTTATTATGTATAGGCAGGTCGTTGAGTCAATTCTTAAACTCTGATGTTACTAATAGTACTATTATGTAATTGGGTCCTTATTCACTATTGTTTAGTTTGACATTTCTTCAAGCTTAGCATTGGCTATATCCATCTTAATTCATGGGCATTGCTTTTCTGACTATGGTTTTCCTCACTTCACTAACTGTCACCTCTTTGTCTCTTATCCCTATAAGAGAAAACTTCTATACTTATAATTATTCTGCAATTGTATTATTTTTCTTCTCAATTCACCCTCGACACCTTTGTGTCAAAAATATTTTATCTTTGTCATCACAACTGATTCCTTTTTCTTTTTGTCCCTGACATCCTTATGTCAAAAACAAATTATTTTCCGTCGCTATTCACTTCTTTAATGACAATCAGTGTCCTCATCTGTCTTTGTTGACAATGCTCTTTGTGGTCAATATAGCCAATGACTATGTTGATTTTCTTTCTTGTTGTATTTTCCAATCTGAACATAATCTTCTATAAGTAACCCATTAAAAATTATTATTTTCCTTCATCTCTACTATTCCTGCCTTACATGGTTGTTGGCAAAGACTATTTGGTCCTTTCTTTGTATGGTTTTAATTTATTTTTATGGTATCTTCCTACCAACTTGCCATTTGTATTCTGTAGCTCATACGTATGGTCACCCAGCTGTTTTGTTATGACCAGTGGTCCAGTGTACAGTAGTTCCATCTTTCCAGATCTTTTTTCAGATGCCTTGGATGCTTTGTGGCTTCTTAAGAGCACCTTCTCTCCAATTTGTGGGGACCATTTCCTGATAAATCTTTTTACCTTGTTTCTCCCTTTTTCGGCCTTTTGCTGTAACCTTCTGAATGCCAATTGACATTTTTCCTTCTCTGTCAATTCCCTTTGAGCAGCCATCGTAGTGTCAATGTCAATTGTCAACCTTTTGGGTTTTGTGTTGGTCATCAATTCGATTGGGGCGAACTTGGTCGTGGGGTTCATCGAATGGTTAATCACCTCCTCTATGTACCCGCATTTTTCCGTCCAGGAAGTATGGTCTTTGTGGCAAAGTAGGCGGAAATATATACTTATATCCCTCATCGTTCTTTCTGTCGGGTTTCCTTGGGGATAATAAGTTGAGGAATAGTATAATTTTATTCATAATGTTCTTAAGGTGTCCTGGAATAATTTACTTTTATGCATTGTTGCATTATCTGATAGTATAGCTTGTATATTCCCATATTTTGGGATGTAGTCCTTGATGATTTTATTTAGGCAAGTCCTAGTTTTAATGTTCCTAATGGGGTATATCTTAGTGAATTTTGTGAAAACATCAAACATGACAAAGATGTATCTGTTTCCATCTTTTCCCCTTGGTAGCTCACCATGTTCGTCGATGCACACCAATGCATTTTTCTCGTTTCTCACGATGGATTGTGGAACGACATCGTATCTTACATTAATTGGCTTGGCCTTCTGACATAGGTCGCATGAGGAAATTAATTTCCTGATTTCTTGCCAAGATGTTTGATGTACAGTACTTCCTCAATTGCAAGCATTGTTCTCTCAGTACCAGAGTGAAGCATCGAGTGATGGAATGCCAAAATAACCCTGTCCTGTAAGGAATTTGGTACCATCATTTTCCACTTCCTTACGTCGCGACCATGTAATTTAAACAGGATGTTCCTAAATTTCCCTATCTTGGCTTCCAATTTTGGTACTATGTCTGGAGCCTTGTCGAATAGCCTCTTCAATTCAGGGTCTTCTACGATCATATGTATATGTTCGGTATCTCGATTCACCCCTCGGTATTGTGTCGTGGTACCGCTGTCTTGTGTTCTCCATTCTTTCGCCATGATTATGTGGTTGTGGGAAATGGTGTGCCCCTCTCCCCCTGTCATGGGTGCTCCTAGTATTTCTATCTTCTCCCTCATTCTGGTTGTTCGTAGCCGTGCTCCGGTTTAAGATAGGTGAGTTTGGGTGACCGTTCCTATGTCTATGCTCATTAGGCCGACCATTTTGTGTTTCGAAGGCTGTCAGCAATTCTATCATGTCTGCAAAATCTACTGGCCTCGCAACAATTAACCCTGTTCTCACCGTGTCTGGGAAATGTCTTGTTATGCTGGCAATTAGCTCTGCTTCCGACAGGTTAGGGTCTAATAGCTTTCCTTTGTTGGCTACTTTCATAAAATAATCGACTAGCGATAACCCTTTGGTTGGATCATATCTACCTGTCGCTAGCTCTACCCTAGTTTGGTTTTGCTTAGCTGGGCCCCAATACCTTGATAGGAATAGATTTCTGAATGAGCTATATGATTCATGACCAGCTAGTGTTAACCTAAGCCATTCCAATGCCTTGTTTTTTAAGCTCTTCTTAACTATCATCATCCTAAGCTCATTTGGTATCCTTTTCACTTTAAAATACTCTTCCATCTCTTTAACAAAGAGTTTTGGATCGTCTCCCTTCTCCTCGTCAAATGTAGGTGGTGTGATTTCATGTAGTATGCTGTTGGTGTAGCATGTGTTGTGTGTTGTGTCATTGTTTGATTGTGAACCTCTTTCTCTGTATGGTGAGTCAACATTTTGTACATTATTCAAATAACTCTCATCTTGTACATTACTTACATCTAAATCATCATTTTGCCTTTGTAGTGCATTCACAACCTCATTTACATTAGCCAAACTTTCTTTTCCTTTTTTCATTTCTTCACAAATTGATTTCAAATCATTCTTTATTTCTAAGTGACTTTGTTTCATATCATTTATAGCATCCTGTTGCGAATGTACTACATCAGTCATAGCCTTAATTTTAGGAATTACAATTTGTTCTACAGTTTCATTAATAATGTCTTTCTTTACTACCTCAATCTCTTTCCTTAATTCCTCAGTTATTTCTGCTTTTACATTTGTAATCTTACAGTCTACACTTGCATTACATTCTGTTATTTCATCTCTACATCTACCAATTTCTCCTTCTAATACAATCTTATTTTCTCTCATTTCCGATTCAATTTTTCCCATCCTATCTCCTATGATTTCTATCCTAGCTTCTAAGGCTTCCTTTGTCTCATTTAAGTTTTTGTGTACTAATTTTAAATTAGCTTCCATTACTTTCATATTTTCTTTACACTCCTGTCTTCCTAATTCTATTTTCTGCTCTAAGTTCTGTCTTCCTAATTCCATTTTCTGTTCTAAGTTCTGTCTTCCTAATTCCATTTTCTGTTCTAAAGTCCTTTCTCACTTCCTCCATTTTCTGACCTATCTCTTCCTTATTCTGTTCCAGTTTCTGGTCTATACTCTGACCTAAACTTTGTTCTATGTCCTGTCTCGCTCCCTCCATTTTCTGACCTATCTCTTCCCTATTCTGTTCCATTTTCTGACCTATCTCTTCCCTATTCTGTTCCATTTTCTGACCTAATTCTTTCATATTCTGTTATAGTCTTTCAAACATGATCATCATTAACCTTTGGTCTTTTCCTATTGCTACCTGTTCCTCAGTTTCTGGTTCTATTTGATAACTAGGCCTATCTGCCCCTTCCTCTACTCCTGTTACTAGCTCTTTTCGCGACATTTTAGTTTCTTTATTCAGTTCACTTTGGTTTAAAAGTCCTGCTATTTTGCCGCTCCGCAGTAACATAAAAATAAAAATAAACTGGATGTTAAAATAAAAATTTTTGGTCCTATTATTTTTTTCGTTGATTTGTCCAGTTACGTGCGTCTCCTGGGCAGTTGGCTTCGCTAGACGATCTCTGGTGTTTTCCCGCGTTGATTAACCGTTCATCGGTGTTCTGATGAAGTCGATATCAAACGATGGTCTAATGGCGTCTTCTTTCTTTTTGGCGTGAAGATATGGCGTCACTTGGTATTTCGCGTAAGTTCATTTCCCGTAATTTCCATTCCATCCAAAATTCGTGTTCCACGTTGGGCAAGCCATTTGGTGTGGTTTTTGTAATTATTATTACGTTGTGTCTTTGAGCTATTGAGATCTTTGTGATCTCAGGGTGTGGTAACGGATGGAATGAAAAATCACACAATGTTTCTTCACCACAATGTATTATTTTATTAACACTTTATCGATATTTTACATTAAATAATTCCTCTTAGCACCGTTCTAAATGATTCAAAACCTTTCCACTTTTTCATTTAGTGGAACTAATGCTCGATGAAAGTCTGGTGAAAGTTCCATGTTCACACTACCTAAATATGTCCTTTCACTTCGATTACACACACGCGAGTGGGCAGTTTATGGCGTCACCTCACGCGACACCACCTTTTTCGTATACATCCGCGTATGCGTCCATCAAATAGTTCTTTCTTGTTAGGGAAGCGGTCCCTAACCATCCTCCTTTACTTTTATTATGGAACACATATAATTCTAATATTTATACATATATATTAAAATCAAATATGGAAATATTTATGATGTCTTTAAACTAACTTAGTTATTCGTAACAATTAGCATTTGCAACACGTTTTCGCCATTTAATCAAATCATACCAACATCAAAAAACAAATTACACTTTTAACAAATATTCACATAAACGATTTTCTTTTGGGGTCTTCTAATATTCTGTCTCAAATTAAAGAAGATAGAGAATCTACAAAGGTACGTGGTCCGTGATCGCGATGTGTGAACCCCGTAACACATGATATAAAAGACGCCAATCCATTGCATTGAATAGTATATCTTTGAGTGAGAATGAAATAATAAACGAGTTTTACAAAGTGAATCTGAACTTTGATTATTCTTACTGGATGTTGACCCGTACTGTGCCCTGGATGCAAGTATTGGTGAAAAAGAGTCATTCACGCTCGCCGCTGTGCTAGCCTGGTAAAGGAAAATCGTCACGCCCCACACCAAATAGCAGATGGTCCCCCCAGATCCCGGTGAGCGATCAGCAAATAACAACCACACCGTTACAGTCCTCTGTTTGTACGTTTGGTCTTCCTCATTTTCCTTAGTTCTTATTTAATAGCCCTCCAATTGTAAATGGTTTTTTTTCTGTTGGTGGTGGGCCAAAATGCCACTAAACCACCTTATTTCTATATTCTTCTGCATATGCTATTACTTTCAGTTTATAGCTTGCATCAAATGAATACCTTTTGTTTTTGTTTTTTCCATCAAGAAACTAGCTACTAACAAAAATATTGTGCTGTTACCAATAACACAAATCACTTTCAATTCAAGTTCACTGGCACCAAAGACTACAATGACACATTGTAGACTAGACAGGGTACAAGGCTTGGAATGGAAGGAAACAACAATAGCACTATCTGCTTTCTTGAAGTTTGAAAACAGTGTAGTAATAATCAATTTAAACCAAAAAAGTGAGTCGATTAATAACACTACACAACACTTACTTATAATTTCCCGGAACATGCTTCGGAGGATGACTTTCCTCCATTATCAACCAGACATTGACTCCCTGTTGATAATGGAGGAAAGTCAACCTCCGAAATATGTTCTCCAGGAAATTATAAGTAAGTGTTGTGTAGTGTTATTAATTGACTCACTTTTTGGTTTAAAAAAAACAATATCACTGTTGTGAATCCCTGCAACTCTTGTTTGTCGCATTGCGGCACCGTTGCTGCCAGCTGAATCCAATGTTGCCAGATAGCAATAGGCTTCCAGTGACACTAAATACATGGGCATTTTTAATACTGGTGGGAGTTCTAAATAAAACACTGGACATTTTAATATCAGTTTCCAGCATAAGACATACCTGAATTTTAGAGGCAATTTCTCAAAGAAAAAACTCCATCTTAAAGTTTATAAAATATAGTATAAGAAACTTTTCAAGAAGGAAGTCATTGCCCCTCAGTATTCCGGAGAAATCTAATTGTTAGTAATCAGCAGTTGTATCACTATGGTTGCTTAATTAGCTGGCATGTTTTTCATTATTAAAATATTAAGAACAATTATACTGTTATAATTATAAAAATACTTCCTCTACTTACCAGTAGAGAAAGTAATAAACATGGAATTTTTAAATTAAACCTCAAAATCTAAAATGAAATAATTTTCACACAGGTCTAGGTCTGTTGCATCAAATGTAACATATGGACAATGGGATAACACTGGCCTTCCAGAGGTTTAATTCAGTCAATGATGCCACTGCCCACTTCTTTTATAAAACAAACTGCTACCTCGGCTCATTGCTGAAGGATGTCAACCCCAGCATTGTGAATTAGATCTTCACTCTGCTGGAAGATTGCCACATCCCTCAGGTGATCTATAAGGTATACCACTGATTCATACCATGAATACCATCTACTCAGAACTTACATGTCCTGGATGCTTGTCCAGAAACTTTCTGTACAGATGTTTCCGTTTTTGTATGTTCAGAAAAGCTGACTTCACGCTGGCTACTATTGAATTTAATTCTGCCAATTGCTTACCCAGCACATTCAGTAGCCAGAACTCAACAATTATCATGCTATCATTAAGAATATTGGTCAAAATGTTGAAGCACTAGGCCACATATCTTGCAGATTTAAAAGCAAGAAGCACAACATCAGAAGAGTCGTTGAACATTTTCAACATAGAAAGGCTCTAGAGCAGTCTTAGAGTCTGCATTTTCAAGCACATGTACATCCTAAAAGTATGTGCATTATATCCGCTGCTTTAAAGATTTTAAAGGTAATCAGAAGATACATTCATCTGGCTGATTTGTGGTCTCATCACAGTAGCCTTTGAAGCTTGCTCTCCAGCGCTTCCTCACTTTCATGAATCATTAGTGGGATGAATTTCTCTTTGATTGTTTTGGCAGATAGGATATCTTCAGCAGGTGCAACTTTATTTGAAAAAGGACATTAACATGTCTATTCATTTGAAAGGTAGAATCAAAACTGAAAAATTCAATGCCATAGCTCGGATTTGAATCACAGGTCTTTTGCTCTACATGCAGCTGTCTTAACCACTGAGCTTCCATGGCAAAATGCTGGTATAGCCTTAAATTCTCCAACTGATTTGCATTTGGTAGATCATAACGGAGTCTCAAATTTGGGATCACATACCCCAATGGCAACTTTACAATCGTAGGTAATTAAGTCCAGTGTTAAGGTTTTTATATAATAGTTTCCACTTATCAGGCCAATCAACGATACCTTCAAACTTTGCCTACGCATGGTGTGTTAGAAGAATCAATTATGATTGATTGGCCTGATAAAGGTATATTCATGTTGTCTAAAAAGAGTTAATACATGCAGAACTGAAGTAGAGTGGCATACTGCATTATTGTATCTTGTGTCACACTACAGAAAAGGATTGTAAACATTGTTTAATCAATGTTACCGCACAGAGTTAACCCAGGAATGTAACTATGTGACCTTGTGATTGACGTAAGCAAACCTGAGCCAGCACTCTATTGTTGTTTCCTCTCTGTTGTTTTGCCTCCTGCTCCAAAGCTATTTTTTCTTTCCTGGGACAATAAATATAATGCAAATTAGAATCTGTAAATCTGCAAAATTGGCAAAAATAACTATTTTTTACTTCTTCTTTCAAACATACTTGTTACCAATTTTATACTATCCATTTTTAAATATTAGCAAGCTTTTTCCCCAGTGATGATGGATCATTGGGGCTTAACTTCACAGGTTCCATGGCTATGCCCTGTCATCATTTCGCAACTGGTTCACTCCTCTTCTTATAAAAATAGCCTTTGTCTATGCCTTGCAGTTTAAAGCTGTCAATCTCTGGGCTACACTTTCTGGCTTCAGGCCCTTAATCTCTTGGCTACACCTCTATGGCAACTCTTGCTCACTGTGTTTTTCATTCAGATGTTGGCAACTCTTCCATATAAACAGCACAGCTAAGAAGTGGACAAAGTGACTGCTACCAGACAAAGCATTTGAAGGTCATTTTGAAATGTCACAGATTTTTCTGGAATCTTTAGAAGTAAGCATTTATTCATTCATTCGTTGTTCAAAGTTGACAATATTCATATGTTCATGGTGATCACTAATGCCCGGATTTTGATACCGAAATTTAGATTTCCGATCGAATGGGCTTTTGAAAAAGACACGTTTTAATTTAATTGCCGGATGTGAGATTTGCGATAAGTGTTAAGTAATAACATAAATAGATAATAGAGCAGGAAGTGTTGTAAGGTGAGCAAGATATGAGTAAATAATAGTCGTTAAATTTGTAAGATAAACACATTATTGGTTTGAAATTAACGAGTCATGACGTCATACCCTATAGTTCGAAATCAGTAAAAAGTCAGGTCGACCAACCTTAAAAGTCGCGCGATATATTTAATAAAATATAAAGTAAACATGGTTTAATCCTAAAAAGGTAATTATATATTCGAAATTCATAAAAGAACATGTTATAATAAAAAGGGACATTTCTAAAGTGCGGGAAAAGGAAATAGCATTTTGGATACGAGGCTTTCTTGGATGACGTCATGACATTCAAAATTGAAGGGAACGGTTTTCTTAGCGTGGGTAAGAGAGAAAGCGTCTGGTCACTACTCAACCAGAGACCAGTACGGCAGGTTGTGCTGTGCGGACGTGAGTGCGATTCCTCTACATATACAATCGGCATAGCTCCCGAAAATATTTAAGATGCAATAAACAATATATAAAAAGTTTCCTTGGGTAGTCTATTCGAAAACATCTGCGCGTACCTGAGATAAAGAGATCTCTTGCAGAGCTAGAGGGAAAGTACCAAATCAACGGGCGACACAGCGATACATCAAGAAGCGAAGAACGACTATTTAGCTTCAAATGGCATCCCAACGTGTGGCGTCGAAAGAATGGACCAACCCCAAGACGACCAAGCCAGCATACAACCAGCAAACAAGAAGGTGACCCAACGTGTAGCGTCGAGAGAAGAGACCAACCCCAAGACGACCAGGCCAGCATCGAGCCAGCAGACAAGAAGGTGCCCAGCGTGTGAACATCTGTGAAACGTGTAGTGAACAAGTTTAAGTGCGTGAAATATTGGTGAGTAGAAAAACACGTGTAAATAGTTTAGAAATGGAAGACAGTGATAGCGATTTTCTAGGTTTTGAGAGTCCGGAAATTGAGAAAAGTGTAAGTAGGATGGAAGAATATAGTCAAACTATAATTGGTAGCAGAATATGCCAAGAAGTAGAAGATCAGAACGTTAGAGAAACACCTAGAGGTAGTTCAGAAATGTTTAGTAATTCAGAAAGGCCAGCAATTATGTCAGAAATAGAGAATATGTTTCAAAAGATAATGAAAAAGATGAGTACAGAGTTAAGTCAAAAGATAGATGAAAATAGTAAAGAATTAAGAACAGTGAAAAAGATGAGTACAGAGTTAAGTCAAAAGATGAGTAAGATAGATGAAACTAGTATAGAGTTAGGACAGAAATTAGAAAAGGGACAACAGGAATTGGGAATGCAATTGGAGAACCAGAGGAGAGTTTTCGAAACCTTTAGGGAAGAAGTTAGGGAGGAAATTAATAAAGTTAGTAGTGAAGTAAAAGAAAATAGAGAACAGGTTAAGGGAGAATTAGAGACAATAAGGCAAGAAGTAAAGAATTCTGAAAAGAAATTAGGTCAACAAGTGAGTGAAAAATTAGATAAAGAAAGGGAAAAAGTAACATATAGATTAGACAAACAAAGGGAAGAAATTAGAGAAGAGTTACAGGGGTGTAAAGTTAGAATAGAAAGATCTGATGTAGAAAGTGAAAGGCAGGCTAGAAATTTGGAGGATGTTACAGACCAAATAAAAGGAGTAGTAACAGAAATTACTCAGGTAAAAGAGGCCTTAGAAAATTTGAAATTAAATGAAAATGCATGTAATCACAACAATCTTAGTAATGAAGTTGCAAGAAACGAGGCAATACCAGGTGTATCAGCTGACATTTCGATGCAAAATAGGGGTAACAGTAATTCCCATTCTGATCTCGGAAATAGCTCAGGGATAGGTGACAATTCAAATTTACATTGGCCTAACCATGTCTTAAATGAAATGACACCTCCAGTTTTTGAAAATGAAGATTCAGATGATCCTAAAGCCTTTTTAGAAGGGTTACAAGAGTACTTCACGGTGAAACGTATACCAGAGGAGTACAAGATGGTGATAGTAAGAAAATGCCTAAAGGGTAATGCTGCTAATTGGCTAGGCCTTTCTATGGGTAACAATAATGATTACAGGACCTTTAGGAACATCTTTTTAACCAGATATTGGGGAGCTAGTAGGCAGGCTAATATTAGAGTTGAATTAAGCAATGGAAAGTTTAATCCTAGATCGGAGGAATCGATGGTAAACTATTTTATGAGAATAGCGAGAAAATCGAAGATGTTGGATCCTCCCTTAGATGAAAAAGATCTAATAAATATAGTTACTCCACATTTTCCGGAAACGCTTCAACACTACCTAATCATAGCCCGACCCGATAGCATTGCAGCTATGATCGAATTATTATCAGCCTTAGAAGTCAATAAGCCAAAACACGCATTTGGAAATAAATATGAAGAAAAAGAAACTGTAAATTCTTTCGGGCAAGGGGCACAGTATTATCAGAATAGAAGTGAGATTAGGGAAAGATATAAAGGACCAGTACCAAGGATGGAATCATTCCGGTGGGAACATCAAGGTAGATATAACCAGGAAGGGCATCACCAAAATAGAAATGGTAATCAAAGGGGAAGAAATATAAGGGTGAATTATATGAATACAAATAGATTTGATCGAGGTAGACGGGGACGTTATTTTGGACATAGTAGAAATTCAAATGATGGGTATTGGACAAACGGAGATAATGAGTTTAGACCGAGGTCACCAAGACAGGAAGAAAGGTATTCTAATGGACGAAATTCCCCCGAAAATGCGGAAATGGTTGAGGCCATTAACACGGTCAAAAACATGGTAGGAAGTAACCCCGATTTAATGCAGGAAAACAGAAGTAACAATTCGGGAAATAGTACAGGATCAATACCTAAAAATCAGGGAAACGCCAGACCCGGTCAAACACGCCTTCAGTGAGAACTGGGTATCCTAGTAATGATTGTGATAAGTACTCGGAAATAAATAGTCCTGGAAGGCAAATGATGATACAAAAGAAAAGAGAATGTAAAAATAGAATTGACGAAAACGAAAAAGTAGGAGATCCACCTAAAATCTAAATTGGAGTAAATGGAAAACAATACAATGCAATTATAGATACGGGATCAAATAGCACAGTATGCTCACAAAATTTTTATGATAATTTACAAAGTAGTGGTTTTAAAGTAATGTCTTTACCAGTTAATGGGATATATTGCTCGCTAGCTGTGGGAAAACGAAAAGAGAGAGTAAAATTTCAAGCAATGATAAATATTGAAATAAATGGGAGAATACTTGGAATTTTATTTCTGATTGTAGGAAGACTTGTGACAGATATTATAATAGGTTGTGATTGTCTTTATGCCTGGGAAGCTGTGGTGAATTTTAAAAACATGATTGTAGAAATGAAAGTTGAAGATGAGACCATTATAGTGCCTTTTGTGGAAGATAGTAGTTCAGAAACTATTGTAAGAGAAAAAGAGGAAGAAGAAATCCAAGGGGATACATTCTTTGTAGAATATGTTAAAGTAGGAGCTATGGAATTAACTGAAGTAAATGTCAAAGAGTACAGTGTCGATAATAAAGAAAATGTAGAATGGGATAAAAATGATTTCATAGACAATTTGAGGTTTTCTGACGCAACTAGGTACTATGATAGGGAGAGTAGTGAAGACTTAGAAGAATTGTTGAGGGAAAAAGTAACTCAGGCTGATCAACTAAATGAACAACAGAGGGATAAACTGTTTGAAATATTAATCCGAAATAAAGAAGTATTCTCTGAGAAACCTGGTAAATGTAATATTTATACTCATTCGTTTGAGATGATACCCATCAAACCTTTTACACATAAAGCGAGAGCTATCCCTAGTACAATAAGAGAAGAGGTAGATGCAGTTATAAAGTCAATGTTAGAAGATGAGGTTATTGAGATTTCGAATTCAGAATTTGTGAATCCCCTATGTATTGTAAATAAGGCCAATGGAAAGATTAGGGTGACATTAGACGCGAGAAAACTAAATTATTGTTCCTCATACTTTCCATCAGGGAATCCAACAGAACGTGTCCTCCGAGATATAGGAATTTATTTACGTGTACTTACACATCATAATCACAAGGATTGGGTGAAATATTGTCCATTGATAGAAAAGATTATCAATCACACCATTAATGTAACTACTGGGTTTGCACCAATAAAATTAATGTTAGGAATTGAACCAGAACCAATATTGATCGGGGTACCAAAAACACTGAAAATTAATGACATTCAGTTAAGTGAGGAAGAAAGAGCGAAAATTGCTTTTGAACGAATCAAGAAAAAGGCAGAGAAGCGAAAATTAAAGAAAAAGAGTAGAAAACATAAATGGGAACCTAAGATAGGCGATTGGGTACTAGTTAAAGACCATAAGTTATCAAGTGCCTTGCGAGGTAGGAACAAAAGGATGGAATTGTTATATAAAGGTCCTGCAGAAATTATATCAAAATTTGGTTATCATACCTATGAATTAAAAGATGTTAAAAATGAAAAATGTCTGGGAAGATGGCATAAACAACTCCTTCGACCATACAAGAAACCGTGTGGTGCCTTGGAACCTTGATTTAATGTAAAAAAAAAAAAAAAAAAAATTGGAAGTGTCATTTGTCTATTGGCGCCCAATCAGCTTTGAGATAAAATTTAAATGTTAGCTTACTTGAAAACCATATATTGGTCAGGTACTTACATATTCATGAAAAATGCAGAATGTGAATTGCTATCTACTACAAAGAGCTTAAGAATATATTGTATAGAGCTCACAATAACAGCTTCAGAAAGATTGTTAAAATGTTCATCTCCGCATAGAGAGAAAACAGAATATTTACTTTGTAAACATTTGTTAAAATATTTAGATGTATAGATAGTTATCACAGAAAGACAAAGAAAGAACTCGTCTAAAGAGTGTAATGGATTTATATAAATATATGTACATTTTAGTGCTTAAAGGATATAGTACAGATATGTGTTACAATAACAAAAGTGAAAAATCACAGTGCAAGTGATAGTGAGAGCGAAGTGAGCAAACATGAACTAAAAGAAGGAAGTATAAAGAAAGACTCTTGAAATTTAACCTTTATATAAAAGCTTCACAGAAGAAACCATAACATATTGTAATTAGTATTTAAGGATTAATGTTAAGTCAAGTGTATAATTGTTTGTCATGTTAAAAAGATTAATGAGAAAATATGTTAATAACCAATTTCAAAACAGTGTAATTGAAAATTGTATATAATGGGAGTGTTGCCGATTATTCAAAATACAGGAGTAATTTTTAATTTTTCTTTCGGGCAAGACATTTACATTATTTTATTATGCAATAATAAAATAACATAAATGGGGGCATTTGATACCGAAATTTAGATTTCCGATCGAATGGGCTTTTGAAAAAGACACGTTTTAATTTAATTGCCGGATGTGAGATTTGCGATAAGTGTTAAGTAATAACATAAATAGATAATAGAGCAGGAAGTGTTGTAAGGTGAGCAAGATATGAGTAAATAATAGTCGTTAAATTTGTAAGATAAACACATTATTGGTTTGAAATTAACGAGTCATGACGTCATACCCTATAGTTCGAAATCAGTAAAAAGTCAGGTCGACCAACCTTAAAAGTCGCGCGATATATTTAATAAAATATAAAGTAAACATGGTTTAATCCTAAAAAGGTAATTATATATTCGAAATTCATAAAAGAACATGTTATAATAGAAAGGGACATTTCTAAAGTGCGGGAAAAGGAAATAGCATTTTGGATACGAGGCTTTCTTGGATGACGTCATGACATTCAAAATTGAAGGGAACGGTTTTCTTAGCGTGGGTAAGAGAGAAAGCGTCTGGTCACTACTCAACCAGAGACCAGTACGGCAGGTTGTGCTGTGCGGACGTGAGTGCGATTCCTCTACATATACAATCGGCATAGCTCCCGAAAATATTTAAGATGCAATAAACAATATATAAAAAGTTTCCTTGGGTAGTCTATTCGAAAACATCTGCGCGTACCCGAGATAAAGAGATCTCTTGCAGAGCTAGAGGGAAAGAACCAAATCAACGGGCGACACAGCGATACATCAAGAAGCGAAGAACGACCATTTAGCTTCAATTTCTAAGCAAAATGCTTAACTTTTTCTACAGCTTTAAAGGTAAGCAGAAGGGCTATACTTCATAAGACACACCTAGATGAGTAACTATTTTTGTTTGTGCTTATTTATGCTTATTTCGCAGGTAAACGATTTTGCTTACTTATTTTACGATGCTTAATTAACTTCTTCACGGATATGGATGTCAAATGACGTCAATTTTAAAATGCAGGAGAACCGATATGGATGTCATATGACGCCCTGTGCATGCATGCATTTAATGCTTATTCAACCCTAATTATTTTAATTTTTGTCTTTTATAATAAGTTTAAACAAATTCTAGAATAAATAAAGTCTTACCTTTAAAGGTTATTTTTTGAATGGTACATCTCAAAACATGGATAGACCCATAAGGGCACATCTCCACATTCACGGCATATCATGTTAGTCTCTTTACAAACTCCTTTTTTGCGGCACACTAGACACCTTCGAAATGGATGAACTTTTTTGCTGTTGGTGGTATCCTTTTAGGAAAATGTTTTCCTTCAAGTCTCAGGGGTGCAGGGGTTGTAGATTTCTTATCCCCTGTATGAAGAGGCCTCCGAATGTTATAGCGCTCAATTAGGCTACGAGCTATTGTTATGCGGAGATCATCATCTTGCGTGGGTTTAGAGTTCTCCAAATTACTAAACAATTGTATATGGTGATATCCAGCTGGTGCAAAAATGCCTTTTTATACCATTTAACTGTTCTTCGTAAAGAGGGATATGATTGCAATACCTGATCTACCAGATCTACACCACCCATATGCATATTGTATTCCTGGATAACGTCAGGCTTGAAAATTGACATTTTGGTGTGGGCATCATTTTTCCAGTGTCAATCATCAAAATCTTAGGGCTCCAATTGGACAATGCCATAACCACTCTCCTATCTTGCCAAGTAACGTAGGTCAAGGGTGGGAGCTCATGCACCTGCATTTCTCCTCTCCTTAGAGTCTGTGTATTCACATTCTTCAGCAAACCAATACAATTTGAACGTACTGTTCCAATTGTATTTGTTTTATTTTTGTATAAGGCCATGTATAATTTAGGGGAGCTGTGCCAATTATCTAAATATACAGTCCTATCCTGGTCAAGTATAAGTTCCATCAGGTGCATTACTATGGAGCCAGATAACCCCAAATCTTTGTCTCTGGTATTATCAGTTCCTTGACCAGTGTAAATGCAGCTATTGTAAAGATATCCCGTTTTACATTCACAAAGATCAAAACTCTTTATGCCAAATCTGGCCCTCTTTGTTTTGATGTATTGCTTCCAACCTAAGTGACCCTTCCAAAGCATCAAACTTTCATCAACAGTGACCTTATCACCAGGCACATAATTTTCTTTGAATTTTGAAATAATATATGCCAAAACTGACCTAATTTTGTGTGGTTTATCATTTACATTTTCTCTGCTGGTGAAATGAAGGAACCTCAAAATGGAAGTAAACCTGTTATTTGACATGCATTTCCCAAAAAATGGAGTAGCTAGCATGTCATCTGTAGACCAGTTTACGAATAACACCCATGAGCGTAATTAGACCAAGTAGCCTGTAAATCTCATTCAGTGTTACTTCTGTCCACTTCTGAACTCTACTCTTAGTAGAAGTACTCTTAGGCCCTAAATTGCCTTCAGAAGTCAGGTCTTCCTTTACCTTGCTCACATATGCATTTGCTTCTGTAACAATGAGAGGCACAAAGTCAGAAGTAAAAAATGTTGTGAAAATATCAATTGATTGACTGTTGAAGTCAGCTGAGCTTGGGGTTGTACACCAGAGGCTGTGCTCGTGAAGATATGTCTAGTTGTTTCGGAGTCATTTTGACTCCCCTATAATGTTGCTTCTTCATAAGACCCTGAAGGGAGAGACTCATTTTCTTCCTCTCTGCTACCTGTATCCTCGACGCTGCCCTCAAAATATGAAAACTCGCCGTCAATATCAAAGTCACTGTCATATAGCAAAACGTCCTCCACATTATCTAAAGTAATTTCTGAAGCCCGGACACTGCCTACACGAGCTAATTTGTTAGCTACATTGCTAGTCGAAGCCATGGTTAGAACTGAGATATAACATTTTCAAATGTGCTTTTCTGATAGCTAAAACAAAAAACTGTGAACCCCGTAGCTACACAGATGTACCATAAATCTCAGCTGTATATTTATTCTAAGAAAGGCTGACAAAGTGGTTTGATTTCTTTTCAGCTCGGGTGTTCACAAGACACACATTCGTGGCTATTATTGCGTCATAGCAATAAACAGAATAATAAAACCTTGAAGCCAGGAACATTGTGCTTAGCTAGCTATACGTAAATACATTTGTACGCACATAACACAAGCCTGACTCACAAATTAGGCACGTTCGACATACAGAATGACTTTTGCTACAGAGAAAAGATTAGTGATATTTAAATGCTTTGTTAATACAGTCTTTCTTTGTTTACACAATAGATGTACAGTGCCTTTAATGAGCTTTAAGTTTTTGTTTCATTAAAATAACTTAATAAATACCAAAGATACGAATGTTTATGTACAAAGCATATTTACTTACATTTAACAATTTAAATGCCTTGAATTGTGTATTGGGTATCCATTACCGGCCATGCAGCGTTTAAATGGCTATCGCTCAAGCGGTTAAAACAGCATATTTTACCCAAAACTGTAAATTTAAATGTGCATATTTCACAGTTAACCATGATTTATCAATGATTCGCTATTTTCTCTGCTAAATTCGTAAGAAAGAAACACTAGGATATAGACCAGTGTTGTGAAATCATACTGAAAGGAGAAAAATTACTTGCCAATTAGTAGACTGAATTCATCAGTCATTTATCACCTGAGATAACACAATGATGTCATGAACGAGCATGGTGATTCCCCGAGTTCCAAGCTACAGCATTTAGTCCAGCAAGGTGTGCATGATTGCGTAGTGTCAACTCATCAGTCAGATATCGCAATGATGTCAAACAAGGACACTGATTCCCTGAGATCTGAGCTGCATCTTCTTGCACTACGGTTTTTAGTTCAGTTCAATATTGCAGTTACAGAATGCCACCCACAAAAACCTCTCAGTCAGCTTTCCTACACAAATGTGTGAACGAGTTTGAAAAATATATTTTCAATGAAGATGGTAGTGTCTTATTTTGTTTGGTGTGTGAAAAGAGTGTTTCTGCAAAGAAAAACTATGACACAGTGCAGCACATTAATACAATGCGGCATAAATAGAGGTTTAAGAATAAATCTAAGTTAAACCAGCAACTGATTAAATGCAATGTTGGTGAACAATCGAGTTCTAGTGATACATTTTCCAAAGACTTATGTTTAGCATTAGTGGGTTCAGATATTCTATTGTATAAATCAAATAATGTACAGCTTCATGTATTTTTAGAAAAATCACAAATAAAAGGATGCCGGATGAATCTACATTGCGCAAAAACTATATGCCAGTGTTTTCAAGAAGTGATTGGTAATATTCGGAATACACTGAAGCATGAAAACATATGGATTCAAATTGATGAAACCACAGATACATCGGGACAGTGCGTGTGTAGTTGGTCCTATGGAAGCACGTAGCAGATCATTTCTTCTGAATATACAAATACTCGAACAAGTAAACCATTCAGCTTTTGCCAGATTTTTCAATGGTTCATCTTTCTTGTCGCCAGAAGGAATACGGTATGACAATGTATTGCTATTTGTCAGTGATGCTGCCCATATATTGTTAAAGCGGGAGCTGGATTAGAAGTCCTTTACCCTAAATTAGTTTACCTGACGTGCCTTGCTCATGATTAACATTGTGTCGCTGAAACTGTTAGAAGCCAGTATAAAGACGTGGATCTTCTTGTTTCTAGCACGAATAAAGTGTTCATAAAGTCACCGATTAAAATTAAAAAATTCTGTGAACTACTTCCAAATTTACCTTTGTCTCCTCAGCCAGGTTTAACTCGGTGGCAAACGCAGTTAGAGGCTGTGTCATTCTATGCAGGACATTTCAGCAAAGTGAAAATGTTTTGAATTCCCTAAATGCAGATGACGCAGTCAGTATTGCTACAGCACAAGAATGTTTCGTTAAAAATGGCATACAAGAAAAGATACAGTACATCCATAATCATTTCTCCAAAATACCTGAAATTTTAAAGCACTTGGAAGTTCAGAATAAGCCCTTGGAACATTCACTTCTCTGATTCACAAAGTTTCAGTAACATTGTCGTCAGAAACACACGGGGTTGCAAAAATTGCGTTTGTAAAACTCAATCAGGTGCTACAGAAAAATTCTGGTTACAAAACAGTGTCAAATTTCTAAAAAGCTTTCTGGTGAAGAAACACACAATGAAGAACAATTCACCAAAGAAGAACTGTGGTGCTTTTCTCATGCACCTGTGACATCATGCGATGTGGAAAGAACATTTTCACTGTACAAATCATTTTTCACTGATAGATGCAGGAGTTTTATACAGGAAAATCTCAGGATGACCTCCCTTGTGTACTATAACAGCCTTCAATAAGGTAAGCGTTCTGCAAAACTATTTGGTATCATATTTGCATGCATTCATTTTTGCTTTTTCTGGTGCTTATTTTCGTCATTTTTCGTACTTATTTGCTTGCTTATTTTACTATTTTATTTTGCTTAGAAATCCAGGCTTTAGTAATCACCTATTACTGATCCTGAACTGTAAATCAGCAATGCTCCAGAAATAAATCCATTCTCAGAGCATGCATGAACAACAATGAATGTTTCCTGCATTACCATCAATAGGCATCCCTGTGATCCCATCAACTTGCCGACGTTTCTTGAATGTTAAATTACTGTGCATCCATATTTCATCCAAATGAACGATATTCCTGCCCTGTATTCAGTATTCCCTTAGCTCAGGTAAGTATTTGCATCTCCCTTCAACAATTCTTGGCTTTTCAATTAAGACTGTTTGCTTTCCTTGCCACTTACGCCATCTAAATCCCACTTTCCAAATAACTGCTTAAAGACTGTTTCTCCCCAACAAAATTGTAGGTTACTTCTGACCACAGAAAATAACTTTCTGCACGTCGTATATTTTTATTGATGTAGAAGTCTATTATTGTCCACTTAATGATGAACAAGTCTATATGTTTTCCAATAGATGGTAGATTTTGGACTTGTAGGCCTGGTCCAGTCGAATTGTCTGATGTTTCACCCAAGACTGCGTTGGGCATCTTCAGAGTAACTCCTGGCTGGTTAACGATGGATGGATGGATGGATGGATGGAGTTTAGGGGCCCGACGACAACTAGGTCATTTGGGCCCTAGGCCAGAAAATAAAAAATCTAAAACTCGCCTAAAAACTGCCTAAAATGTGAAGTTTAAAATGGCAACTAAAAACGCAGAGAGATAAAAACACCAAACGGCACATGAGGCTGGTTAACGATGTTTTGTTCTGGATTTCAAGGTCTTGTCTTACCTGGAGTAAATAAAGCACTTCCTTCTGTTCTCTTCCCACTTTGCATTGTAACGAAGAACCTTCCCAATCCCCTGCATGCTTCCAGTGCAAGGACAAACCCATTCTCCTGAGTCACCCACAGTAATAACGGATGTACTGCATACTGCCAAAATGTCTACCAGCATGCTTAGATGTATCATGTATTGCTATATCTACAGAGAGACCCAAATACATGGAAACCGCTGTGCGATGTTTTTCCACTAGACAGAAGAAACGCGATAACAGCAGCTGATATACACATGGTCACGAGCATGACTTGTTTTTCTCTCCTCTGCTCACAATCAGTATTGAGCTGGTGTGATATCGTGTGGCTGCATTATTACCAGTGTGATTTATTATTTAGCCCTGTACTTAGTCACAAAGTGCATTATGGCTCAGCATTTGTTTTCTACTGCACAGCATGTATTTATTTATGATTCGTATGTGTTAACCCAGCTCGCCAAGAGCAAGTGCGATTTGCAGAAAGACTTCCAAGTGTAAAAGTTCCAGGCCGTACAACAATTCATAAACCTTACAATAAATTTCAGGCCACAAGAAGTGTTCAGGCCCAGAAATCTGAAAGACAGCGTAAGGTTCTTATCGAAAAAGCATTGGATGACATCGGTCATCGTTTGGAGAATTCTCCCCAAAAATTGCTTAGGCATCTCTCACAACAGGCAGGCATTTATTATGGCTCTTCGCAAAGAGAGCTATTAAATTGCTGAAGTTAAAACCATATAAAATAACTGTGGCACATGCTCTTCAATCAGGTGAACCTGTAATTAGGTGCACATTTTGTAAGTGGACTCTCAATAGTGTCTATAATGGCAAGATTGACCCATATTTAATATTTTTCACAGACGAGGCTTGGTTCCACCTTCATGGATATGTGTGTACACAAAATAATAATTATTGAAGCCCTGAGAAAACTAAAGTATATGAAATATCCCTTCATGACAAAAAAATTGGTGTATGGTGCACCATTAGTGGAGAAAGACTTACAGGTCCAATTTTTTCAAGTCAACAGTTGACACTTGTGCATACGTGAATAGAATTTTGCCCCCTATTTTTAGAGAATTAACCGACAGGGAGCGTGATTTTGCCTTTTTTCAACAAGACTCTGCAACAGCTCATACAGCCAATCTTTCGATGAGAACAATTGAAAGTGTGTTTCAGGACAGAGTTATTAGTAGAAATGTGTGGCCCTCCTGACCAAACCCCCTGCGATTTCTATTTCTGGGGTAACACAGCATAAAGTGTACAAGACAAACACTGGAAGAATTAAAACAAAATATCCGACAGAAAATTGCCAGCAATTCTCAATGTGAACTACCGCGAGTGATGGATAATTTTCTAAAGAGGTCCCAAAAATGTATGAACAATGACGGCCAGTTTCAGCATCTGCTTTAATTATATTGGTAAGTAAAGCCTTTAAAAGTAGTTTTAAAAATGTTGTATGGCTTTATCCGCACTGTTCTATGACAGCAGCAATTGGCAACCAGCGCACCCGTACAGACAAAACACAGCACAGCCAGTTCACAGTCTTTTGAATCACCCATTAGAATACAGTTTTTCCATCCAAAACCTGTAACAAAACTTAAAATGTACAAAGTATCTTTAAACATTTTCAAAATAAAATGTTCTGTAACTTCATCTTCTATGAATTCATTCATGTATGACTTCATATGTTCATTTTCCATATAGAAATCGGTATATTTGCTTTTATAATGGTCGGCAGTTGTTTTCCAAATTATTCAGTGTTTCTTTTTGTTTACCACACTGTTGAAGCAAGTGGCAATAACTGTGTCTGTGATTGTTTACTTCCTTACAAGAATTAAATCTGGCCACATGGGTTGCACATTATTTTCAACGGAATCGCATCTTTCCCAGCCCAACAGGCGATTGCACATTTTACATATTGCTATATTCTTGTCTGTGCAGTAAAAACCATGACTTTTACACTGCAAAGTTTGATCCCTCAAACATAATTTATAATTCAGCATTCTAGCACACAATGTAAACTCAACACTGCACAATGTTTTCACTTTTAATTGTGCTCAGCTGTTAACTGTTGCAATGCAGTAACTCAAATCACACACAAAAAGGCAACAATGCATTGTGAATGACGAATCATAAACATGGGTTCCCCGAAGATTCGTTATAACACCAGAAAGAAACAAGATTCTTGGCATTCAAACAAAATCCCATACAATAATATCTACTTAGAACAACTAATAATACTGGAATAAGAGCGTTAAAAAAGAAAAGAAAGAAAAAATTCTGTGTTGCACTCACATGACTTTCTCTACTCTTGTACTAACCATTCTTACAAACTCTTATTCCTATTTTCTTCGTGTTAGTTGAGATAAACATTTACAGAAATTTGTTATTGCTTATTTCCTCATAGGTGCAAGGGAAATATGGGACTACAGTAGGCTTTGAGCGATAGTAAAATCTTTTAAAGCTTTGAGATCCCGTTCTCTTTGCATGCTTAACATATAAAATGAACAACAATGTTCCATTTCACGGAAGTTTTTAAGTTTTCCGAAACGGACACACATAACAAGGAA
Source organism: Tenodera sinensis (assembly GCA_030765045.1). Classification (NCBI taxonomy): domain Eukaryota; kingdom Metazoa; phylum Arthropoda; class Insecta; order Mantodea; family Mantidae; genus Tenodera; species Tenodera sinensis. The sequence goes on along the minus strand of CM060964.1, from coordinate 250,857,924 downwards.
TATCTCTGAAATGGTTCACTCTACAAAAAAATTTATTCAGACATAAATTGTGTGTTTTAGCGAGATCTACATTTTCTGTAGAGTAAGATTTTGTCTATCTCTTATGGTTTAAGAGTTATTCAAAAGTCATCTAGACTAAACAGGACTACATAGGCTATAGCCAGAAAATTCAAAATATACATTTCATTTGTCATAAAAATATCTCAAACTTATGACATTTTAACCAAGTTCATTAGAGCCATTTTCAAGAAAATCAAAGTTTTCGAAAAATTTTCCATGTAAAGGGTAGTTTAGGGTAGGGCTATTTTCTTCAAAATCTTCCTGCCGCATCCTTGAAAGACATTAAACTTACATACCAACATTGGTTTTTAACCAACTTTTCGTTTTTGAATTATGCACGCACGCGCACACAAACATCCATACAGACTTTTTCCAAAAATGCTTTTTTTGGATTCAGGGGGCCTCAAAACATATTCCTGGTGAAATCTCGACACCAAATTTTTGGGTGGAACACAATACTTCCTCCTACTTACCAGTAGAGAAAGCAAAAAGAAAAGATTGAAAATTTGCAGATTTTTACATTCTCCACTACTACGATGTCGAGATTTCACCGGAAATATGTTTTGAGGCCCCCTGAATCCAAAGAAAGCATTTTTAGAAAAGGTTCGTGTGTGTGTCTGTCGGTCTGTGGACAGCATAACTCAAAAACGAAAAGTTGGTTAAAAACCAAAGCTGGTATTTATGTTTGTCTTTCAAGGATGTGACAAACATTTTGAAGGATATTCCTCCACCCTAAACTACCCCTTACATGGAAAATTTTTCAAAAATTTTGATTTTCTTGAAAATAGCTCTAACGATTTGTTTAAAATGACATATATTTAAGATATTTTTATGACAAATGAAATGTATATTTTGAATTTTCTGGCTATAGCCCATGTAGTCGTGTTTACTCTGGACAACTCTTGTGTAACTGGTAAACTGTAAGAGACAGACCAAACCTTACTATAAAAAAATATAGATCTTGCTAAAGTGCACAATTTGCCTGAATAAATTTTTTTGTAGAGTGAACTATTTCAGAGATATTGCTCGTTATGTGTGTAAGTTTTGGAGAACTTATACTTCTGTCAAATGGAACATTGCTATTCATTTTTTATATGTTAACCATGCAAAGAGAACAGAGTTTGAAAGCTTTAAAAGACTTGACTATCGCTCAAAGCCTACTGTATTCCCATATTCCCTTGCACCCACAAGAAAATAAACAAGATAATTTTGGCAAATGTTTATTTCAACTAACACAAAGAAGATATAGGAAGAGTTTGTAAGAATGCTTAGTACAGAAGTAGAGAAAGTCATATGAGTGCAGCACACCAGACTTTTTTAATTGCCATGAAAATTGCATGCTTTTCACAGAAATATGCAAAATTTGTAGTTGACATAAATGATATGTTTCGCAAGTTCAAATCCACCATAATCTTAATATGTATACTAAACTAAATTATTTACTTTCAGGTACCATCTCAAAATTCATAAAATTAACAGCAATGAATTTTTTTCAATATCTAACAATATCTCAACAATGTCATTGATACAAAATGGCTAATGGAAAGTTTCAAACAAATGTTATCACCCATTAAAGATGCAAGGGAAAATGCTGTTAGTACTGCAATACATTAACAATTGATGCAGTAAAATGAAACAACAAATACCAGTGCTTTGGAACACCACAGTTATGATGTACTTAGCTATTATTTTACATTGAGCATGTTATGATTTTTCCTGAGATGTTTTACCTGCATAGGAAGCAAACTCCAAGCATTTCTGCTGCGTATCGTCTGTTCCACAACATTTCCCATGCTTACGTTATCAGCAGCTTCTGATAGCAGCATCAATTGCTTTAGCTTGTTACCTCTGGAAAAAATAAGACAGAAGTAGTTAACTAACTTTTAAAAGTTGGTATAAAACTGCTATCATTACAACTAGTGAGCAATTGAGTATTACAATTTGTTATTGCTCACTTCTTGGCTATACTAGATCTGCTCTAACAAACACACTTTGATATAACTCTGTGCAATACATATACAACATAGGCAGTTGATATGCACTAACTGCTCAGTTTCTGTATTAATTATTTGGTTATTTTCTATTTCCAAACAACAGTAAAAAATGCAGTGCATTACAATAAAATCGTTAAACGTATTCATTAGTGCACTTTAAAAGTGATCCCATAAAGAAAATATGGGATTATTTTCTACTCTTTGTTTACCTCAAGTGTGCTGCTTATTTCGGGAGTATAATATACTCCCACACACAGACAGACAGACAGGCACACACACAGACAGACAGGCGCACACACACAGACCCACACACACTGCTACAAGATTAAAATGGAAATGGGGAGGTCATGTGGCGAGACTACTATGTGGGTTCCCCATATAGGAAAACAACTACAAGGAAAACCAAGACGCAGATAGAAGATCTCTTCAAGGGGCATGCAGGACAGCAGTAGTCACAAGTAGAGAAAGGAAGAAGTAACTGGAAATCCCAGGAGATACATATGTAGAGACTAAATAGTGAATAGTATAAAGATTGTAGATTAAATAGAAAATAGTGTAAAGGTTGAACAATGTTGTTAGTAAACAGTGACTAAATAGTGCACGATACAGTCAGACAAAAGTGACAAATAGCATATGTAATACCTAACATGGAATATCTCACCACGTTAGAATAAATGAGTTTTCCCTATTGATAGGAGGCCTTTGCCCTTCACAGGACATTTTAGGCTATTTTCATTCATTTCATTTCATAATACATGAATTAGTATTGAGAATATCTGGAAAATAATTATCCCTGTTGATTACATGAAAATGCCTGAAAATAAGAACTTTTATCAATCTCAAAAATGGTTTTATTGTCAATAAAAGTTGCATAATGTATAGCATGTTCTTATTCATTTGGCAGATTTGCTTTTTATATTACTTAAATATTTATGCATTGTCAAATTACTTTGATAACAGTATACTTGGGAACTCTAATCCAGCTATGCTATTTAAGTTAGCAATAAATACATAAACACTATTTAGAATAAGGGGATCATCTGTTGTTCTTTACCAAGACATGACCAGTTTTTTAAACTTTGTTTTTAATGAGTATTCATAAACTGTTTGATAGGGAAATCATGTGTTCTCTAAGTGAAGTTAACATAACACTACTGTTTGAAATGCCAACTATGCTAAAACAATTGCTTGTGATACACCAAATTACTTCAGTAAAAAGTTCTAACCTGTAAGGAACAAATTTTTTAGGAGACAAGAGAGAAAAACATAACTAGATTGGAGGAAAAATTAGTATTTTTTAGAACATTGACTTTGATATTAAAGGAAAGTTATAAAATTATAACATACCTGTATTTATTTTTAAACCAAACCCATAAATTCATAAAAAAATGTCAAGGACAGGAAAGAAAAAATTAGCACACCTATCATACACAACAATAAAATATTAACAAATGATGCAGTCATAGCCGAAACATTCAATAAATATTATGCTAATTCACACAAAGTAACTAGAAATAATAAAAAGGAACATAATTTAAGGAAGATTTGAAACAAGAAAGAGAATGTGATCCTAACACTAAATAGCATGCATCGGCAAACATGTACTCAATGAGGTATCAGTATGATGTCTCTACATGCAACCCGCAATGCACATGACGTAATGTAGAACAGGGGATGGCATTGACCTTCGTTCAGAGTCAGTGTTGGACTCATTCGCTACAGAGTACAATAAGGAATGGTACACATACTTGAATCCAGCTATTTTGGTCTATGATACTTTAGGTAGGCCTAGATATTTGAGCAATGTATTTCAATTCACTTCTGTTCGCAATGGACCATGAAAATTTAGTGATATATTACAAGTAGCCATTCTCAGTATAGCACGTAAATTATCATCTGTTAATCGCGATACAAGATTCTTTTGGATTCAGTTTCCTTTGTTCTACACATTTCTTAAGTGCTTGAAATAATTCTGCCCCTGTTGTATGTTCCCTAAGTGGAATGACTACAAGCATATATTCTTGTATCGAGAGGTTGTTAGTAATGGTGCTTCATAATATTCATAAAGTTGAAGGGCTGTAAAATATAGTCCTAATATAGTACCAATTGTGCTGTGTTAACGTTGTCAGTGCTTTCATTCAACACGAAACGGCTATAAATTCATGGACCTCGGTTTGTAGGCTTTTTTGGGTTATTTCTGCTATTTTATGTATCCTTCTCTGTATGGTTCGTGGTGATAAGGCAATATTACTAAAATTATGATATTGTTCAGGGCAAATTATGTTGGCAACTTTACTCTCAAATTTTTTATGAAATCTCCATCACTAAAACACCTCAGTGACCAGTGGCGGCTCGCAGTCAAAATTTTAGGGTAGGCAAAGTGTAACAACAACAACAACAACAACAACAACAATAATAATAATAATAATAATAATAATAATAATAATAATAATAATAATAATAATAATAATAATAATAATAATAATAATAAACCCCGTTTATCCTAAATATAGGGGGCGAAGTCATTGCGGATAACGCAAACAATATATTGTTTGGTTGTTTAATAAGAGCAGATCGAATGAGTGTGACTTACGGACGAATTACCGCCAAAACTAAGCTCACGAGTGTCGGCAGACTTTTTCCATGGGGCGGGGGGCACATGTTGGAAATTTGGAATCATATAATATTAAATCATTAGTTTACTGTCAAAATTTATAGTATTTGTTGTAGATAACCGTATTAATTTGTGCTAAACAAAAATTGTTCTTTACATCAAAATTAAAATAATAGTTTAAAAGTCAGTAACTGACTGCACATTTAAGTTCAACAACTCCAAGGGGGGGCCGTGGCCACCCTTGCCCCCGTTTCGCGACGCCCATGACCAATATAGATTAAGAAATTGAAAAATTGTCTGACTGCAGCTTTGTGTTAAATAGTAAAACACTCCTCTTTTCATTGTCAGTGCGCCGCGAAAGCGAAATTTGTAATAGTTCAATAATTAAGTCGGTCATACTGGTATTACACAGAGATAACGACAGATTCAGATCTCTGAGATCTTCGTTCGTGGAATATGGCTGTTCGGAAAAAGTCGCACAAATTCGGATTTGGGCAGGCGAGTGTTCGGACTGCTGGCAGACGCGTCTATGCATGCTCGGAGTGCATATACAGACCGGATGTTTCCTTATCCCTGTTCAAGGGCCTTGTGCTGAGGATATGGGGCCGGGCAGGCAGAGGTTAAGCTAGCCTGCTCTCCACTACCCAGGTTCCATGCGTATCATTTCTGCCGCGCGTTTCAAACACGCAGCGCAGTTTTGATGAATCGGAATTGAGATTAAAGGATTTGACCATGCGCTGGTCATTATAACCGAGAAAACTTTTCTTGAACTGCAATTTAGGGGAAAATTACGGTTCAAATGATAAAATGCAGAATCATAGTTAAACATTATTTGTTGATGTATTACGATAGGGTAGGCAATGCCTACCCTGCCTACCCTGAGGAGCCGCGCCTGTCAGTGACTGAGCAATCTCCAAAGCAACAGCATAACTGGTGTGAAGTTGTCTATCAGTTATAATATTTGAATTAATATTAGGTGTATTATCTGAATATTGCTCTTTGAGCTGTTGCAGTTGGTTAGTCCGATCTAGATCTGAAAAAAATAAAATTAATAAAGGACACTACGTCAGTGTTATGCTACTTTAAATCGTGGTGTAAATTTATGAATACATACTTGTCTATAATTGTATGGTGATCTTCTGACATGTATCATAATGTCGCTTGATGTTCCATTGATGAGTGCCTTTTTGAACTTTCGAGCACAACAAGCACCTTACGTTCCTTACATGGTGAGAGAAGAAATCATCAAAGTGCTATTCTAGATATCAAATTTAATAGACCAGGAATAATTAGATGCACTCTAATTCTACGAATATACTACGACTTTAAGTTAAATAAACTAACATTCTTTAAAGTTATAAATAAAAAAATTTATCTTTAAATCTTAGTATTAGTCTTTGACAGACATGTTTAGAAGTAGAGGTAAATACGACAGGGCAGTCTGCCCATGATCGGTGTGTATGCAGTGCCAGTTATAAGGCTGCGAGGGAAGGGAAGACAGAGTAAGCGCTGCCCCTGACACATCATAGTTGCGAGGCCTCATTGAGTACAGGTTTGCCGATTCCTGCTAAATAGGGTATCCTTTTTCAAAATTTTAATATGCAAGAACTGAACATTGCAATTAATAATCTGAAAAACGAAAAATCTCCTGGACCAGATCACATATATCCAGAGTTCATAAAAAACCTTGGAAAAACAGCAAAACAACTACAAAAACTCTACAATTTATCCTGGAACACCACTGTACCTGCCGAATGGCGAAAAGCAATAACTGTCCCACCCTTGAAGAAAGATAAAACAGCATCAGAAATAAAAAATTTAGACAAATAGCTCTTACTAGCATAATAACAAAAGTGATGGAAAGAATGGTGTCAAATAAGTTAAATTGGTCCCTAGAATCACAAAATTTAATTTCCCCACATCAAGCTGGATTCAGAGAGCTCCACTCTACAAATGAACAAGTCTTACTTCTCAGTCAAGAAATCACAGACTCCTTCAATAGAAAAGAAGATAATGTATCAGTTTTTATTGATTTCCAAAGTGCATATGATTCTATATGCAGAGCAAAACTAGTAAAGTAAAAAAAAAATAGGGATACAAGGCCCAATGTTTTCATGGCTATGTCATTTCCTATCGCAACGCTTTATTGCTACCAGATATGGAAGGGATATATATAAATATAAACAAGTACACCGTGGCTTACCATAAGGCGCAGTGCTCAGCACTGCACCTTTTAATATATTCATTAACAATCTGCCGCAAGAAATACAAGAATCAGGTGTGAAGTGTGTACTATTTGCCTATGACTTAGTAATGTGGACTTCAAAACCAAAAACCAAAAGTACAGAACTAGAAAAAACCATGCAACAATCCTTAACCAACCTACAAAAGTGGACCAAAGAAAATTTAATGTCTGTTAATACAACAAAATCAAACTACAAAATCTTTTCACTAAGAAAAAAACCCACTAAAATTAACACTAAATTTTGAGGGTCAACAATTACCAGAAACAAAGGAAGCAACGTATTTGGGAGTTATATTTGATATCAAACTTACATGGACCAAACAAATAGAAAATGTAATACAAAGAGCAGAAAGCGCCTTTCAGTGTTAAAATGTATAACAGGAATAAAGTGGGGATGTTCCAGGGCAACTCTTTAACATGACATACAATGTATATATAAAGTCATTTACTTACTGCAGCAAAGTTCTTGTAACAGCAAATACAAAAAAACCTCAAATCTTTCAATACTAAAGTCTGAGACTAATTACAGGTGCTATCAAAACCACACCAATACCAGCTATGGAAATCTAACAAACCAATACCCCATTGAATATGAAATAGAAAAAGCAGCTCTTATTCAACACAAAAAGTTGATCAGATTCCCATTCAATACATGGAACATGAGCAATTTTGCACATACACTAAAGACTCAGGAGAGCTTTCTTTCCAAAATTCAAGACTCAAGAAGAATGTACACCTTCCTAATTCAAAGGAAAACTTCATATATAAAGTCAATCCCACACAAACGTTAGACACCACATATTATTTACACCTGACAGAAGAAGCTAAGAAAAGTAATACTCCAACTAGTGTTCTAAAATTATTAGCATTAGAGATAATCCATACTAGATTTCTGGAACATGAATGGCCCCGTATTTATACTGATGGATCACTGATATCAAACCAAGATGGAGCAGGGGCTGGAGTCACGTGTCACCTCTTTTCCTATTACAAATCTTTACATTATGAAACTACAAACTTTGATGGAGAAATTGAAGCAATTCAAAGGACCCTACAAAATCTTTTTGTATAGAATTTCACATTTTCAGCAAGCAGCTATTCTCTCAGATTCCAGGGCAGCAATTATAGCAATTACTTCCAAGTTGTCACCAAAAAACAAAACAATTATAGAATGTTGGAAAATCCTTACCCATCTAACCGCACTTCAAAAACACCTAGTCTTCAATGGATACCAGCTCACTGTGGACTGGGTGGTAATGAGAAAGCTGATTTTCTTGCAAAACAGGGTACCAGCGGTGTACAAAAATCTATAGTTAATCTACCATTTTATGCAGCTGAAGGATTAGTCAACTCTGAATTCAAAAAAAAATATTGCAAAATATTACTATGAAAAGTCAAAAAATAAATGATGGGAACTACCAAACATTCAAACAGTAATTCCTGAGTATCCTCGAAAAATGGCAGTTGCAATCTTCAGGATGATTACGGGACATTATTATCTGGCAAAACATTTAAACAGAATTGGGACATATTCTTCAGCACTCTGTCCTCTTTGTGATCTGCAAGAGGAAATGGACCAAGACCACCTTCAAATATGCCTGGTCACTTCCAGTGCCCCATCCATCAGTGAAAAATTTGGAGAGCAAGAGGACTAATGACTTACTTGTCAGAAATCCAGCATTAGCTAACAACATTTTTAAACATCACAGACCTGTAAATTATGCTGCAAATATATTGTTAGTCATTTTTTGCAAGCATCAGCATCAGTAGTGATCTGCACTTCTCTAGGAAGAACCAAATACTAAATGATGAATATGAATGAACATGACTGCATGCAACTGGTGATTTGCAGCATAATATAGAAAAGTTTGATGTTTAAAAATAAATCACTGTTTATGCATTTTGAAAAGGAATACCAAAAAATCTCAGACATTTCCATACAAATATGTAGCAACTTAAACTTGTGTCACTTTTTCATTCAGTTCACATATTCACTGATGACAGTGCTTTGTCAAACATTAATATTATGAACAATACAAACAATTATATCTGATAATTCTATGTCAAAAATTAAAATGAAGAAAGTTACCAAAACTTGTAGAAAGTAAAATCTTTCAGTAGATTGGTAGCTAACAAGCAATTTCAGTTGATCTACCAAAAGGAAAGAAGAAAAAAAGGACTGCTCGGTGTATGCAGCCAAGGAGGTATAGACTTACTTGAACCATTCTCTCTTAAAGAAACAAAAAGGCTGTATAACTTTATACACACAAGTTATGAACTATGACTATTACACTCTGAGCAGTTAAGTACCATTCATGCAGGTGTCACAATTGAAATTGAAAGGAATGACCTTCTCAGTGTTTACTTTAAGAGGAGTCATAATCATCAGGAATGGAATAAAATCAACATGTTACAAAATAAACATTTAAGAAACAAAAAAACATGAGATCTGACAACTAAAACTCTAGGGAAAAAATTGTGAATAGAAAAGGTTTCAGATATCCAATCCATGATGAAATGGATGCCCACTGTTGATGCAGAGTTCTACAAAGCAATTTTTAAGTGACATTAATATGTACCTTTCACCATACCCAGAGGTGCTATCTACATATAATCTTTCTTTATATATTGAAATGTATTCTCTTTGTAATACCGTAATAAATTGATAATGGTAAGCTCAACAGATATTACTTGCTTACCCATGTGTTTCATAAGAATATCATTGTTCCCTAATCCTATATTAGGTCCAAAACTATGAACCCTCTCCTGACAAATTCACTCAAATGCAGACAGAACCCTCTGGTTCTCACATCACACATGTAGAACACAGCTGCCAAAATGGTGTTAAATAAAACATCCAGTAAAACATAACTTCTCTTTCTTGGAGGTTATTTATCTCCAATTTAAATTTTCAAAGCAGCATGATACTGGTACAACTCTTTAATTCTAGCAATATTCTTATTAACATACTGATTACATATATTTTAATATATCTGGGACAACCTGCTGTTAATTATCTTACATCAACTGGCAATACCAAAACATTTTGAAATAATTCAAAGCAAATTCTGCAAAGGGTTTAGTTTCTGTTACTTTTAGCTTAAATGTAATGGTATAATTTGTATTTCACAAAAGATGTACCATGTACACTTTCTAAGTATCTTATGCTACATCAGTAACAGACACTCCAATTAATGACAGAATGCTTATGCAAGTTTAGGGTTTTAAAGGTGACTTTTATAGTTTTAGTACAAAATATGATTTTCACCTTTTATTTACTTACTTATTTATTTTTTGCTACATTTGTGAGGGTCACTCTGAAGTATGAAAATATACACAGTAAAATTTTAAAAATTCAAATGTGAGCATTACATTTTTTCAAAATATTCTTTATTAAATTCTATAAAATGTTTCATTCTTTCAAATCATTTTAAAAAGTTCAATGCCATTCTTCTTTGGAGGAGTGTAAACACATTACTTGTAGGCGACTACTGCAGTTTCAAGTGATCCAAATCACTGACTTGAAATCTTATGTTTTATTTTTGGAGGATAGAAAAAAGCCACATGGGGCAGATCTGAACTGCATGGAGGATGGGACAAGTATTTGACTCCTGGCTCCTGCTGAAATTGAGTTGTTTATCGGGCAGTGTGGGCAGTGATGCAACAAAAATCTACACAGGCCAGTCTTACGAAGCTTTGTTCTCAGTGTATTGAAGACTTGTGGCACATGTTTTGTGGTGTACTTCTGGCAGTTATGATCTCTTGTTCAAGAGGAATGGTCATATGATAACTAGCTGAGAAGAACAAACAGATCATCTTCTTGCCAACACTTCTTTTCTGCCTCACTTCTGCTGAGATATCCTTTCCTGGGAAGATCCAGATAGATGACTTTCGCTTGGTTTCCAGATCATTTTGGTATATCCAGCTTTCCTCACCTGTTACAAGGTTAAATTTAAATGTTTTTGCATCTTCCCCCGTAACATCTTTCTATAATTTTCTGAAGCCACTGCACACTGCTCGTTTGTGGGGAGAGGATTCAATGACTGCGAAGCTGGCGTGAAGTTATTTTTTTAAAGACCGCCCTCACTATTGTCAATCCAATATACCTCTTGAATCTGATAATATATGCAACAATCGTCTTTCTGCAACATTTGCTCTACTTTCACATCTTTATCCATTGTATACCAGAAACTGGCTGTCTTGCGCAGCCTTCATTTTTGAGGGAACCTCTTCCTCTTCTAAACTCTGCAAACCATCTATAAATGGTGAGTAACAAAAGGCAAAGATCAGGGTTTAAGCTAGAAAATGGCAAGGCAATGTTACAAAAATGCACAAATCAAAATTTACACTTGCACAAAATAGAATAGATTTGTACAAAATTCTGCAAGTAGAAAATTCTATAAATTACACTATTTATGCGGGTTAGATATAAAGAATTATTTTACTATCATCATTTGCCTTATTGTTCATATTTAATCACTGTTTTAAACTGTTAGGTTCCCACATTTATTGTTTATGTTAATATTACAACTTAGCTGATGATGACGCCAAAGTTCTTTTTCAAGTCCTTACAAAAACTGCACACAAATAATGGAATTTCTCTAGAATTCTGCATTTTTCACAACTTATATACCACTCTCCACTTTTCCACTAATAGTTTATTTGGTATGCCTATTCTAGTATATGGGTTTGTTTCTTCTGTACGCCCATTTTTAGTTTTACTGGAACTAGGACTTCCTTCCCTTTTCTTCCTTAAATTTACCCGTCACTTCTTAAAAATCACACACAAACACAGTCTACATTTGAACCATGCAGACCAGATCAGAAATGAACTCCACTACCTAGGAAGAACAGCATTTGTTTCTGTGACAGATTCTTACAACTTATTGAAAGGTTGTGTTTATAGTCTTTATTGTTTGTTTCTGCGGCAGATTTTTGTCACATTTTTGCCAGTGGTATTTTAAACTTTGTCACATTTTTGCAAATGCTGTTTTAAAGTTTGTCCCATTCTTCGACCTCGAATAGCAAAAGGTGTCAAAAGCAATTGTAACTCAAACACTAGCAAAGATCCTGAAATGCACGATGCAGTGTATCAAGGCAATTTCCCCCGCCGAAATCGACTTTAAAGTCATAGTATAAAATAATAGTACACAAATACTCTCACTTGAAACCCACCCTAGTGCCTGGCACAGCAACACCTGTATGTACATACACAGCAGTGCTGGTGCTGTACATTGTTGGAGTGGACCCAGGCTTGCACATGTTACTATTTGAATTCCAATCTAAAGCTAGCAAGAATTGCTTTGACTTACCACAACTCATTGTTGCTCCTTCTCAAAACTTTCAATATAGCACTTATATACATGCTGCCTTTAACATCTGCTTTTTAACTTTGGAAGAACAGTTCATTAACAATGATGTTCACTTGTTTACAGTAGTGTTAATCTTTCAGTTGGTATTTTTGATTTTCTTTTATAAACATTAAATTCACACAAGCATTCACACTGTCATTTCTACTTCCAGACTTTATGGAGGATAGGGAATAATCCTGGCTAAAGATTTGCACCCTTCAGAGAGGAATTAAACCAGACTTCTGGATTTGGAAGCTAGCAAGCTAACAACCGGACCACAGAGACAGACAATAGCTGTTACTTTTAGAGTACCTATAGAACATCATATACTCCTGTACTTCATTTCTTTAATTCTCCTATTTTCTGCCTGCTCAGTATAATATCACATAAAAGATCTGAAACACCTTTTCATTTTGATGTACTTGTGGAAAGCCACTTGTGAAAGAACTGAGATCAATCCTAAATAAGAAGTCTGTATTGGAAAGGGTAGAGCGAGACTGAAAAATTGAATGCCATGATCGGGATATGAACCACGGATCTACCGGTTACCAACCGGCTGCTCTAACCACTAAGCTATCATGGCCAATGTGCCGATATGACATTAAATTCTCCAACTCAGTCACATTATTCCCGTTAAACCACACAAGGAGATCTCAATTTACTCTGAGATAACATACCTTAATGGTGACTTACAACGATAAGCACTTAAGTACTGGGCTTCTAGTTTAACCAACTATAAGGTCAATTGAGGCCCTTAGAATAGCAAGGGCATATGCGTCAAAAGCTAGTTTTGAGAACAATGCGATTAAGTTTTACTATGTTGTTGTTGTTAGCTAATGCTGGATTTCTGACAATGAAGTCATTAATCCTCTTGCTCTCCAATATTTTTCACAATGATATTGAAGAGAGCAATAGCAGTAATAGTAACCGTTTTTTAGAGAGCACCATATTTTTATGTTTTGGCGGTCACATCACTCTCTCACAACCCCCAGAATGTCTGGAGGACCACACCTGTCGTTGGTTTACGGGTCTCACCGACCTGACCGGGAGAGTTATCAAAATAAATTCACCGACCATATCCTCTGATTACCAATCAGAGGACGTATTACATGCCATGACAGGTCAGCATGTTGGGGTTAAGATTTTATAGAGAAATTAGAGAAATGGAGAGGTTGGAAAAATAAAGACTCCCTAGCCCTCGGGAACCCTAATAGCATCAGGGTCAGAAGAGAACAAGAGATGACCAAGGTAAGGTCAGATAGAAAAGTTACAGTGAGGAGCAAAACACCAGTAAGTGGAAGTAATGTTCTGCTCAGCTTGGGTACCTTGTGGTCGCTATTCACATATCCCCTAGACGGATATGTAGTACATATTAAAATCATCTATAGAGAGAATAAAAATTGCTCAGATGTAAATCTAATGCATTAATACTGTTAATTAAGAATGTAAAATATTTGGCACGTATTTAAGATTTCAGAAGGTTAATTTCATCAACAATATAAGTCAGATAATGTATGCTTACATGCGTGTTATAACCAAAATGCTTACTTGTAAAGTGAGCCGATATTTCGCTCAATATTTGAGGACATAAATCATCCAGTGCTCCCTCTGGAATAAGTTAAACTGCCCGCCTTAACTCGAGGATGTTGTAAGCAGAGCATCAGAGAGGGAGCCACACATACTCCAAATTCAGCGCCCCTAGACTACAGTGAGCAAATGAGTCGCGCATGTGCAGGGCTACTTTCAACCAGGCTTGGACCACTGTGGGATATGCCTGGTCTTCTGGATTGAGCTCTCGGAGTGAGAGGAAGTCGGCTCTTCGTGGCTTCGTAGGGAGGCATTAACATGTGCTCGCGTTGTCTATAACCTTTTCTAAATTCATTCTAAATGCCTTTCTGGTTTACCTAACTTCATTTTATTGGTGTTTTGCGTTAGATAATGGCTTTAAACATGGTTTGGATGGCAGAAGTTTATATCGCAAGACTTTCATTTCATTTAAAACACAACTTTGTGACATTTCTAATATTATGTGAATCTGTCAAGTGAGTTTGCAAGTTTTTCAAGGCTAGTTAAATTCGTTATATTTATATTTTGTTATTTCTTGTTGTTTAAATAAAGGCAAGCTAATCTTGCCCACTTTGATACTCTATTACTTTCCAAGATCCTAAACCCAGCACGTTCACATTACAAAGGTAACCCATTACGTTACAAAAGTTAGCATTTTGCAAGCAATACTTTAACTAATATTGGTAAATATTTGTTCTAATACTAACGAACAGTACTTCTAAAGTGAATATAAAGAAGTTAACAAAAAGTATGTTTAGATCACCGAAGATGTTTAACCGCTGTACTGTGCCTTGAGGAACCAGAGTATGTTAGTGATGTGAAGTATCGTCATCCGCTGCTGTCTCTTCTTCTACTTTTGGTGTGTGCCTTTACTACATGTTTGCTTTTTTAATTTACATGTTCTTCATCTGTATTCATCTTCTTCTTGGCCATATGCATTTTCCATTGGTTTTTCTGCATGCAGCGTTTTCTGGGAAGACTTATGTGGTGAGAAATAGAATCACTGTCTGTGTCACTCATAGTGCTTAATAAAAGTAAATCACTACGCTAAATGCACTAAAGGTTTGTTCAATGGTATTGTTAGTAAACAACACAACTCTAGAAACAATGCTAAACAGAAGTTAAACCGAGAGCTGCAAGTCACTAAAACATGTTACAGCTTTCTTTAAAAGCAACAGACTGAACTAAAGAAATACCCTGTACAGGCAGGAGTACATCTAGGCAAAAACTATTTACAAAACAGCAAAAATGTTTGAAAGGTTAAGGAATAACTATTTATGAGGGGTAAAGGCCTGAAAATAAACAGCACCCTCTCTTAAGTGATTTATTGCTACATTCTCTTCAAGAGCGACTGTCACAGCGTAATGGCTGGCTCCGGCTGGCAGCTTGGCTTATACGCCTTTGCTATTCTCGAGATTCGGCTGTAGCACGTAAGGTCTAACACCATGCTGTATTCGTACTTTGGTGCTTACGCCCTTGCTATTCTAAGCACCTCAATTAATGTAATGATAGCTTAGTAGTAAGAGCAGCTGGATGGTATCCGGTAGATCCGTGGTTCAAATCCCGGGCATGGCATTCAATTTTTCAGTCTCACTCAACCCTTTCCAATCATTTCCTACACACGGCTATTGTGTAAAAAAGATTAACTACAAGAAGTCTGTAGTTAGTAAAAAATGGCTATACAAGATCCATCACATTTGTTAATTTGCAGTACTCTAAAACCAACTCTTTAAGTCCACTCATGAGGGTTCCTTGTGACGAGATGGTTTCTGAGGTAGGGCAGCTATAAACAAGAGAAAAGAAAGGGGGGAAATAAAAGAAAAAAGAGGAATGAACTGAATGATAAAAGAGACGAGTTTAAAATATATGTACTTTGATTCAGTTTGAAATTGCAACTTTTCTTGCATATTAGACAATTATAATTTGCATTTCATTTGAAAAATATTTTAAGAAATAAATTTCATTTGTAATTATATATGACAGAACATTGTGTGTGTGCGTGCATCATATGTGTGTTTGTTTCTTAAAGGCATCTAAACTGTGAACAGAATTTAGCCAAACTTGGCACAGATAATCTTGGATACAAGACAAAAATAACTGTCTTGTTTAGAATTCCAAATTCCACTCCATTTTTTACAAGTAATTATTTAATTTTACGTAATGCCTACAAAAGATAGCAAGACCATCCATATCTTTCAATGATAATCATATAAGATTAGACCAACATAAAAATAATTACATTTCCATGGCCTCAAAAAATAAAGGAATAATGAGTAAACTTCCATTTATCAGGCCAATCAATGATAATTGATCATTCTAACACACATAAACAATGTGTAGGTAAACTGAAAGGTAGAATCAGAATTGAAAAATTCAACATCATTGCCAGAATATCAACCGTGACCTTAAATTCTCTGACTGATTCGCACTGTCCCAATAGACCACAAGAGAGTCTCATATTGGAGACACTATCCCAATGGCAACTTACAATCCTAAGTACTTAAGTCCCAGGGCTTTAGCAATTAACAATCTAGAGTTTCCAATTAGTGTGCAGTAAAAAGCTAGCTTCAAATTTTGCAAGAATTAGAAAGGTTTTTGCAATGGAGAACCACACAGGAAATTCAGAAGATTGCTGTGAATCTCATGGCTCAACAGCCAAATTCCATGCATTTCTTTTTTTGCACTGTTAAGTTCACAATTTATCAGCATCCCTAGAGGGAGTATAAGGTTTCCAATTAGCATACAACTTGTGTGTTTAAAAACACCAACAGTAAGTTTGTTGGCATAAATAAATAATTACCATCTGAAGGTTATTTAATCCTGGGACATAAAGTACTTACAATAGCAAGTCACCATTGGGGTAATTTGTCTCTGATGTGAGACTGCCTTTGTGGTTTACCAGGAGAAATACGAACTGGTTTGAAAATTTAATGCCGTTCTGGCAGTTTGTCACAATAGCTCAATGGTTAGAGCAGCCACCTGGTTAAGCGGAAGGTGTGTGGTTCAAATCCCAGTTGTGGCATTGAATTTTTAAGTTCCAGTTCTACCTCTCAAACTTTGCCCACAGACGGTTTGTGTGTTTAAAAACACCAACAGTAAGTTTGTTGGCATAAATAAATAATACAGCTTTCTTTTAAGATTAGGGTATAAATTGGAAGATTTGCTTCTCACATCTGTGGTCTAATATTGCACAGAAACTAGATTTACATTTCTATGCTCTTAATCTCGCCAGTCTCCTCCATCTATCACATACATTTTGGGGTTTTAGGGTACACAGCTGCTGTGATCATTAATGATGCATTTTGGCTTGAATTTGAATCATAGCAGTTTATAACAATGAATTGTACAGTGTCTAGGTAGAAAGCTGTAGGTATCTACCATCAGTCATTGCTGCTGTGCACCATAGTGTATGATACTGATAACTAAAGGGCATACAGAATAACAAGGCACACGATGCGGAGCTAGACAAAGGTGGGCGAGAGCCAGTAGCCTATCCTAGAGAGGCGACATTGCCCAGTTCGGTAATGTGCTGTCTAGCACAATATTTGCTTTTCACTTTTCTCTTTGCGCTCAATAAATCCAGCAATGGCTCATTATTATAAAGTATTCCATTGAAAAGAGCTGGAAATTTTGAAACTGACTGTCCAAGAAACAGTATTTTAGGTGGTCTATAGCCCAAGATATCAGTAATTAAATAAACACTGCCGCCACTGATAGCAAACGAAACTTGCCTTGCATCATGCGTGTTTATTTTTCGCCTCAAATAATCTTCTTCACAAGGGGGAACATGCCTGTAGAAAACGAAAAGGAGTTCCGTTGATATGAGTTTTCCGAGTCATATTCGAGATATATTTTTACAGTGATATGTGTGTCTTACGGATATTGTTTAGTTTAGCTTACGCGATGACTTGGTCAGAATTTCGGCAAAGCCCCACTCGGTGTGTACGAGTGGTCACGAAATTTGCCGAAGTTGCTGTGTTAATGCAGCGCTGCCAACAGCAGAATGTCCCTAGGAGTTTCTTGCCAATAGTAAGTTTGAATGTTTTTGCGGGAGTCGGCAGTATGCTGTTGACCTTCTTAGAAGCAACTAGTGCAATGGCTAGGTTTATCAGTATATTGGATTTGGCGCCTCTGTGCTTAAATGAAGAGGCATGCATGCAGTTCCTGTACGACGAGGGCCTGTTGAGGACTCGAATGCTATGCAGGGAATGTGATGCCGTGCTACACCACTCGAAAATTAAAAAAAATAAAATAAAATAAATAAAAATAAATAAATAAAAAAGAACGATAATTAATAAAAATAATAAATATAATAATATAATACTATTAAATATAATATATATAAATAATATATATAATATAATAATATTAAATAATAATACAATAATATAATATAAAATAAATAAAAAAGAACAATAAATAATAAAAATAATATAAATATAATAATATAATATATATAATATAAATCTAATAACATTAAAAATAATAATATAAAATAAATAAACAAAAAAGAACGATAAATAGTAAACATAATAAAAATATAATAATATAATAAATATAATAACATTAAATAATAAAATAATAATATAAAATAAAATAAACAAAAAAAGAACGATAAATAATAAACATAATAAAAATATAATAATATTAATATATTATAATATAAATATAATAAATAGAAGTATAATATATAGTATTATATATAAATAATAATATATAATATAAATGTAATAATAATAATCATCATCATCATAAGGTTCCTGAGAACCTTCAGCTAGCTTTGGGTGATCAACAATATCACAAGAAAATCATCAAGGCATGCAAAGTTAATGTTTAAATTCAATGTAAACTTTATGATTTGTATAAGAGGTAGAACTGGAACTTAAAAATTCAATGCCACAACTGGGATTTGAACCACAGACCTTCCGCTTGCCGGGCGGACGCTCTAACCACTGAGCTATTGTGACAAACTGCCAGAATGGCATTAAATTCTCAAGCCAGTTCATATTTCTCCTGGTAAACCACAAAGGCAGTCTCACATCAGAGACAATTACCCCAATGGTGACTTACTATTGCAAGTACTTTATATCCCAGGATTAAATAACCTTCACATGGTAATTATTATTTATTTATGTCAACAAACTTACTGTTGGTGTTTTTAAACACACAAGCCGTGTGTGGGCAAAGTTTAACTGGCTTGAGAATTTAATGCCATTCTGGCAGTTTGTCACAATAGCTCAGTGGTTAGAGCATCCGCCCGGCAAGCGGAAGGTCTGTGGTTCAAATCCCAGTTGAGGCATTGAATTTTTAAGTTCCAGTTCTACCTCTTAAACTTTGCCCACACACGGCTTGTGTGTTTAAAAACACCAACAGTAAGTTTGTTGGCATAAATAAATAATAATTACCATGTGAAGGTTATTTAATCCTGGGATATAAAGTACTTGCAATAGTAAGTCACCATTGGGGTAATTGTCTCTGATGTGAGACTGCCTTTGTGGTTTACCAGGAGAAATACGAACTGGCTTGAGAATTTAATGCCATTCTGGCAGTTTGTCACCATAGCTCAGTGGTTAGAGCGTCCGCCCGGCAAGCGGAAGGTCTGTGGTTCAAATCCCAGTTGTGGCATTGAATTTTTAAGTTCCAGTTCTACCTCTTAAACTTTGCCCACACACGGCTTGTGTGTTTAAAAGCACCAACAGTAAGTTTGTTGGCATAAATAAATAATAATTTATGATGTGTTTTTTTGTTTCCTCCTAATAAATAAATAAATTTTAAAAAATAATAATATAATAAAATAATATAATAATAAAGAACGAGCCAGCGTATCGTGGACCCAGTAACAAGGCAATAAGGATAATGTGCACAATAATTCAAATGTACAGAATCCACAACAATAGTATAAGAGCAAAATAATGTACACAATGAGCAAAAAAATAATGTACAGAATCCACAACAATAGCTACGCGATAGCGGTGTATGTCTGTGGCGGCAACGACACGAGTGAGTGCATTTGTGTTTAATGTGTTGGCAACGAAAACTAGTGTAGTGTAAAAAGCAATGTTGGCAGATGTGAAAATCGTCTGCTAGTCATGCAGTGAAATCTAGTGGGCAATTGTGAAACTACTGTCGGCGCATGCGCAGTAAGTAAGTTCGGACTTAGAATCTGGCTGGCAAGTGGCAAATAAGCTAATCTAAACTTGAGCCGTGTCTTACAGTTACTGTAACTTGTTTTGCTGTTAAGAAACATGACATTATCGCAACCTAGTGGCTTAAAGACGAGCAGATCGAAAGGGAAAGTGTTGCATTCAGATGTGAGGGCAATTATTTTCAGTGTTTACACTTTTCTAAAGGAGCTGGCCTCAGAAGAAATGCATACGAACACTGCATTTAAAAGGGTTGGGTGCTAACAACTAAGACATGCAATATAAGTGAACATTTAGTGAACTTCGTGATTTCAAGTATATGTTCTTTAAAGTATATAGTTTTAGGTATCGTATTTTAGGGGAACGCTGGGTGAATTTTCGAAAATCCCAAGTGCTTTCCCGCATGTTCTAAAATTATAACGCGTGTTGCATCTGTCATAAAGACGTGTGGCTGCAAAGTTTGATGCATGTATGTTAAGTCATTCCTGGATTACGTGTTTTAAATCACAAATGTAAGTTATTTTATAAACGATTCTCCTCACGATGTAATGTTCACAATTTTTAAATAATACTGCATGTTTATGTTCCTGCTTGAGCTGTAAGATAAGTTTGCTAAGAAATAGTTTTAATACAATTAGGTTTTAAAAAAATTAATTTGTACTACAATTGTGGGTTTCTATTTTGTGCACTTCGCTTTGGAAAAAAAAAAAGAATGTATATAATTATGTATACCAAACTTTGATGAGCATGTTGTTGTAACACACTTGCCTTACATTAATAACTGCATAACAACTTTTAGTTCGCACTTTTTGGGGTAACTATTTCCGTAGTTTCACTCTGATAACTTACAAACTGCATTGTAAGGAACATTTTAAATGCTGAAAAATGTCTGAAATACGCAACCAAGAAAAATAATCGTAAAAACTGGTCTGAAATTGCACTTAAGCATTTGCTAATAAATAATGTACATTTTTACTTAGAATACATAATTGAGAAACTGATTAGCATATAAGCAGAAATGTTGTGTAACAATGTTAGAAAAAAAATATGATTTGAAGCTTTCCTGGCAACGAACATCTTGAGAATGTTAGAAAAATATGAAAAATATCAGAAAATGGCTCACATATGCAACCATGCCCTCCACTTAAATTTATTTAAATTGCCACGTAACTCTTTCATATTCACTCCAATAACAAAAATATTTACATGAAAACGTTCCTCGAAAATCGGATTTAATAAAAAATTAAAAAGCCACAGTTGTAAGTTTAATCACTTAGGCCCAACTTTCATCATGAGGGATATAAACTCCCTTGAAACAATAGATTGCAAACGAAAATTGCCTTCTTAGACGAGGAATTTATATTTGAAGCAAATTATAGGATTGCAGAGCTATTGTCTTGTTATAAAGGGAGAGAAATTGTTGATTGGTTTTAATTCGGCACCTTGCAATCCTTCACCATCTTCCCTACTGTCTCACGTGCACATCTTCCCTCTCTTTCTTTCGCACAGCGATATGATCCAGTAACAGAGCACCATAGGTGATTAGGGATTGGAGATACTCATGTGCCTTCTTATTTCGTGTGCCCTTTAGGAAATATTTAGTGATAAAATGAAACCATCATAACAGATTCCAAAATTAGGTTCTGGAAAATTGGGGTTGTCTTTCATTTGAGATTGTCTTGTATTGGATAGATACAGAAATTAAATAATTCAGTTAAGGAACACATACTTTGCTTTGTGAGGATTTGCTATAACATAATTCTGCTGTACAAAAAGAGGTCCCAGGCTATAATCGTGGAAAAAAAGATCACTTTTATCCCTGAGTGACATTGATTTGTGTGCATCCGCTGAGAACACCTTTCGCACTACATCCCAAGGACCCTGAAACAAAGAAAAAGCACTTTTCTAAGATTCACATGCAGCTGTATTCTGGAGGAAATTCACAAACCACATTTCATTTTTCATTTATATCTGTGGGGCAGGTAAAATTTAGGTCCCAGAACATCATAACTCAAAATGTTTTACAAGCCACTTAAGTTAAATATGTCTCCAGTGGCCAACACATGCGTCAGCAGGTTGTTTTGAAGTATGCATATAGTGAAATTGAGCGTCCTCCTCATTTAATTTTAATTTTTACAGTATCCTTTGAGCTGCTAGTTGTAGTTAGTGCATAATTCTTATCTTGGGATGTATAAGATCATTTTGATCAAACAAGAGTACAAAAACTTATATATGCAAATGATACGTTCAAATTCCACCCTTTGGGGTTTTCAAATGTCGCAAGATGTAGGTCCCAGTAAAACTAAATTAATAAGTATGGAAATAAGTGTAAATAAGGACATGAATACAGTATAAAGAATTATGGAAGATAAAAATGAGAAAGGAATAATAAGTAATAAAAGTGAGAAAATATTGTATAATTACAGAGATTCGGGTCCATATTTTGTTATTATCAATGGTAACCAAGGCAATGTAAACAGGATCCATCCTATGAAGTATGGTAAAATGATATTTGAAGATGGATTTAAAGTAAAAGAAATCAAACCCATCGGTAGGAATAGGATGGAAGTACATTTTAATCATTTCCAAAAAGCCAATAATTTCTTAACTTCAGATTTCGATAGTAAATATAATGTGCATTCATTCCTTACTACAACTGTATTATAAAGGGAATCATAAGAGGAGTCGATGTTGAGCTAACTAAATCAGAAATCCTAAAAGAAGCAACAAATGATATTATGAAATTCCTAAGGTGCACAGGTTTGTGAAAAAAGTACCTGAAAAGAATAGGGGTGATATTCAGCTGCTCCCCACTGAAACTGTCTTGTTTACCTTCAGAGCAGAAATGCTTCCCAATAGAATATATATTTATGGCATATCATGTCAGGTAAATGCATTTGAAGAGAAGCCCTTTCAGTGTAAAAACTGTTTGCTTTTTGGTCATTCATTCAAAACCTATAAAAAGGAAGTTAGTTGTAATAAATGTAGCTATCATCACGCAGAAAAGGATTGTAAAGCTCAAACAGAAAGATGCATCAATTGTTCCAAGGAACATAAAGCAAATTCAAAGGAATGCCCTAAATATTTATTCAAAACTGAAGTACTGAAAAAGGTGAGAGAAATGAGAGTTTCAAGGTACGATGCTATTACAATCCTGAAAGGAAATACAACCTACGCCGACAAAGTTAGCCACAGAAGTATGGTAATAGAAAATCAGAAGCTCAATTCAAAAGAGTTATGCTACTTACATAAAGAAAATACAGTTTCTTCCATTAAATCCAAGGAAGTATCTAGTGGGTCTTTGACTACAAAAGTGGTCAAAAAAAGGAAACCTAGTCCTGTAAACAAAGTAGGGAGTACCAATAAAATTCCAAACCTGAACAAGGTGTTGATCAGCCCAAATGGCAGAAATCAAGCACAAAGTTTATTTTCGAACATACCATCTAATCATAAAGAATCTAAATCTAATGATAAAATGGAGAGTAAATCAACAAATCAGGAATCAATATCTCTTACTTTAGAAAATAACTGTAGTATGGAATTGAGTGAAGTAATCATTCCTTCTCAGGAGAAGATATCTCAGGACATTTCAATATTAACTTCCTACAACAATGACACAAAACAACAAGTTCAGGATATTGGAAATAAGAAAATGTAAAATTATGTCATGGAATGCAAGAAGTTTGAACAGTAAAAAGAATGAACTAAACTATTTTATACATAAAGAAAATATAGACATTTTTATGATTACTAAAACATGGTTTAAACAAGGACATAAATTTCGAGTCCCTAATTACAAAATTATTAGATCGGACAGAGCGAAAACTGGTGGAGGAGTTTTAGTAGGATACAAAGATAATACGATATTATCCAATTTTGAAATTATTGGATATTTAGACGACAATAATGTCTAATACATGTCTAATACATGTTTTACATGTGGCTTGTTAGTAGTGGCAAACCCGGCCGTGGCAGCTTCAAACTCGCACAGGCAAAAGGCCATGCAGCGGTGAAGAACCAATTCGAAAGCCCTGTAGAACTGATGGACAATACTATTGCAAAGTTTGATGAGAACATCAGCAATATTATTGGAATTTTGGAGGATAAAGGAATTCTCGTAAATTCTGAAAAAAGTCAATGGATAATTTTTAGAAAAGGAAGGAAAAAAATTTTAAAAAGCACTTAAGAAAGGGAAATCAAGAAATTGCTTCTAGCTCCAGTATAACATTTCTGGGAATGGTTTTAGATAATAAATTATGCTGGAATCTCCATATAAATCAGATAGTGAGAAAATTAAACAATATCTCCTATATTTTCAAATATATTTCTGGAAAGAAATGGGGAGCTCATCCTTATACTCTACGAATATTATATAACAATTTAATAAATTCTACATTGGAGTATGGAGCTATACTATTCGGCAGAATATCACGTAAAAGCAAAGATTTTTTGAATTCAACATTATATAAAATAATTGAACAATGTTTGGGCATTTCTGGAACCCCCTCAAGAACTCTTAACATTTAAAGAATTTGGGATCATTCCGTTTAGATTGAAACAATTACATCTAACTTGTAAATTTGTGGTTAAGTTGGGCTACTACTTGGAAGATAAGCTTGTGGAGTCCCTGGATCAATTGTATACATCCAATAATAGTAACATTTTAAATTACTACAAGGAAAACTTCAGCATCATGTACATATGGATTCTATATAGAAAAATGGTTAAAAAAAAACAAAAAAAAAACCGGTACTCCCACCCTATATACTGTGTTCACTGGAATATACTTCATTTTCAGTTAGATGTTGATACAAATACTTTCATAAAAAATGTACACAATGCGGTACAATTATACACAGAATTTACAGATACTTATCCGGTTAACACATGGGAATATTTTTTCACTGATGGATCCAGAAATACAGAAGGTGATGTGGGTGCAGCAGTTTATTTAAGTAAATCCAAAGATCATATTAAAGTTAAAATGAGTGATGAATTTTCAATATATTCTGCTGAATTTATTGCTATTAGAAGTGCGATCAATTATATCACTATAAATAAAATAAAATTGAGCATAATTTTTTCTGACTCCCTAAGTGTTTTGAATAAATTAAATAATTTTGGACTTGGATATAATCAGAATTTAACTGAGATGGAAATAAAATTAAATGTGTATTATGCCTATCAAATTAAGTTTGTATGGATTCCTGGTCACAAAAACATAGAAGGTAATATGAAAGCACACATATTAGCCAAACAAGCAAGAAAGTGGTGCTGTTTTTATTAAAATGATGCTGCGTGTTTGAGCGATGGGACTCTTATTTCCCTCAGAGCGTGGTAACGGATGGAATGAATAATCACACGATGTTACTTCACCACAATGTATTATTTTATTAACACTTTTTCTGTATTTTACATTTAAATAAATCCTCTTAGCACCATTTTAGATTATTTAAGTCTTTCCACTTTTTCAAAAAGCGGAACAAAAGCTTGATGAAAGTCTGGTAACTGTTCTACACATTTTCACATGCTACCAAAACACGTCTTATCACCTTGAACACGTAGACGCTAGTCCCGATTCTTTTAATTGCGAGTCTATCATTCCGACTGCCACGTGTACATCCGCGCATGCGTTCATCAAATAGTTCCCGCATTGTTAGGGAAGCGATCCTTAGCCATTTTCCCTTCGCTTTCAATATTGAACACATATAATTCTTTTATATATATATATGCCCGGCCACTTCTAGTGCCCCATCCATCAGTGAAAAATATTGGAGAGCAAGAGGATTAATGACTTCATTGTCAGAAATCCAGCATTAGCTAACAACAACATATATATATTAAAATTAAATATGGAAATATTTATGACGTCTTTAAACAAACTTAATTGTTTGTAACAATGAACATTAGTAACACGTTTTCGTCATTTAACCAACTCATACCAACATCAAAAACAAATTACACTCTTAACAAATATTTACATAAACGATTTTCATTTGGGGTCTTTTAATATTCTGTCTCAAAAGATAGAAGAAAAAATAAATGTACAATTACCAACTAAAGATATCTTCCATCATATTAAATGTACAACCACCTCACAATGGTTAAAGGAACACCCTGAAGACGATTGGATAAATAATATAAATTCTAATCTTTGGTTCAAGCATATATACTATCCTAGACAAGACTTATGCAGCATAATCAAAATGAGGCTTAATATTGTACTAACCCCTGCATTTTTGTTTAAGATGAAGAAGAAAGACTCTCCCTACTGCAGTTGCGGTGAATATGGAAACTTACAGCACACATTATTAGGTTGCAACTTTTATATAAGAATGAAATCAATGAGTTTAAGAGTTCTATATACAATTTGGGCATACTGGGACCTATTAAAATAACAAATATATTGAAATATAATAAAAAATTAGTGTTCAACAAAATTATTAAACATATCAGGAAATGTAAAATTAAACTCTGAAAGTATATGAAATGTTTAGTTCTTCCGGGCTTGTGGGCCATGGTCTAGAAGGCATGGTAGATACCAACGTTTTGCCAAGTACTGCGATTGGCATCATCAGGGTAACACGATCCTCCATCTGCACCGGTCAGAGTTTGAATGTGGAAGCAGAGAAGTAGTGGAAGTTTTGACCGTTAACGTCCGTTACGGTTATTTATATGGGCATTGTTGTGCTGGCTACGGTAGTGATTGGCCAGTTGTAGGTGGGGTTTTATTATAACTGTTGTGTGCGTCTGAAAGTTTATCTAAAACCGGTATCCATGCTTTATGCTGAAGACTGTCTTTTGCTTTCTGGTTCATAGTGATGTACACAGCTTTCATCTCCTGAGACAATATGTGGCAGAATGTTGTGTCCTTCAGCATTATATTGCCCTAGAAATGATGTGGCAGCCTGAACACTCATCATCTTGTGTTCACTACTGAGCATCCTAAGCACCCATTGTACACACAAAAATTGGTACTTAAGAACCTCACTAATGCAGTAGAACCCTGATAACTTGATTCTCAATAACTCAACATTTCACATAACATCTTACCTTTTTTATTTCAATTTTCTTATTTTTATCATTAAGACTTAATTTTAATAATTTCTATAATCCACTATGTGGTATAAACAGTATAGGTAAATTTTAATTAGGTACATACACAACCTAGCATATTCTCCCTCACAGTAAAAAAACGGCTGACCTTTGATATTGAGTCAGAACATAAGCAGCCGGCAGACCATTGTCACGAAAGCAAAAACTTGCTGCTAATAATATGGATACTATGTAACACTTGCTTGGAAGGTTTGAATGTTTACTGCTTTACCCGGTACATACATAGTAAGCTAAACTTTAGTTACATACTTCTAGTTACAGTACCGTTTCTCAGATTCCAGGCTTACTGTTTGTGTTATGTCTGTGCCAGTGAAAATGTTGAACGAGAAGAAAAGACAAGTTAACATAACAACGGAAGTTAAATTGGATGTGTTAAAGAGATCAGAAAAAAAGAAACATTAATACGTAATACATTTTAGGGTATATTATTCTTTTCTGTATGCCGTATTGTGCTAGAACATGCGCTTATGTAATTTGCCGTATTATGCTATGAGTTGCAAATAACAGACCCCTTATTCCGTAAAACGAGACATTTCAGTAACTCGACATACTCTCTGTCCACATTAGGTCGAGTTACCAGGATTCTACTGCAATGGTTTGAGCAGATCCAACACTGATATTCAGTTCCCTGGCTAAAGGTTCTACACAACTATGCTGGTCCTCACAAATCATATCAGTGCATCCCACACTCTCTTCAGGGTCAGGGTTTTGCACCCTCCAAACACAAAAATTGTATTACTGCTCATTGTTCTATGGTGCACACAGCTAGGGCCATGGCCATTTTGTTTCAACTGCCTTTCCTATTCAGCTTGTCATGCCATCTGTTGACATATATCAGAACTTTCTAAAAGAATGCATCTTCACTTCCCGGGAGTTTCAAATGTCTGATGTGTTAATTACTTTAATACTGGTAGTTTGCTGTTACTTTTTGAACTGTCCTTGTATAATGAAAATTGTAAGCAAATTGTACTTATATGCTGACCATGTCAGGTAGCTTGTACAAAGCTCTATTGACAAAATGGATTGTTATGATAATCTGCTGCTACTTCCTGCATTTCCTTAAAAGCCAAAATCAATTCAATTAACATAAGGCTTTAAAAAGAAACAGAATTATGTACTGAAGCATCTCTCACCAGTTTTATGTGTTTCTTGGATTTCTGAGAGTCTTCCTTCGCTTGTTCAGCAGAAACCTGTTTATCCTTAGCTGACCACAAGGATAAATGATGTAGAACTTGGCGTATATCTTGGTTGGCACCACTGATTATATCATTCAAAGCCTCACCAGAGATTTTGACACCTTCTTTGAAACAAATTGACATCATAGCACCCTGTAAAAAGACAATGAAAAATAAAATACTACACTTGCTTCTCACATTAGCTATTGAATGTATAATGTATCTCTGGCTTAAGCTGTAGCACCTGTATTTTAGCTCTTATGTTATAACCTATAGTAGAACTGCCATTCTCAATCCATAGACATTTTATCATTACAATGCATTCTAGTTTATAGAGTTAATTTTGGTTACAGTAATGTCTGCAATTCCTATTCTTATGTTTACTTTTAACTCTTCCAATGTGTGAGGATTCATATTCCATATTTCTTTCTTATACTGCAATCTACTGTTATCTATAACAGATTAAACTAAGCCAATATTGATTCTGGTGACTACGGGATCATACCCAGCATTTAAATATGCCCTCAATTAGCAAAAGTGAGAGTTTCAAGGGTTTACAGAACCACTAATGGAAATCATGATTCACTCAATATGAACAAAAGTTAGAGACCAGTTGAACTTTGATTCACTGATGAAAGAAACCTCTCACCATAAGGTACCCATTCTTCTGGTTTATTCAGTTATAAACTTGCAATTCTTGTAAGCTATTAAGGGGCCATTTATAATGAAAAGCAAACAATATTAATGATGCAAAAGTTAAGCATGAACGTAACATATGTTGTCATTCACAATGACAAACAGAAACGTAAATGGCAGCAAATCACAAGAAAGCCGAAATAGCTCAGCTAATATGGTGGCCTGTGAAGTGATCGCAGACAGTACACACAACAAAAGAGGTTATGTGTACAAATCAAAATGAACAAGAGCTAGCAATTCACAAAAAAAAAAAAAAAAGCACCACCTACAATCACACTTTGTTTTGTTGAGATTTTTATAGATATCCCAGTGATTCCTGGTCCATTACCTTACACAGAAAGAGCAATTAGCTAGTCAATACATGGTAATGGAAAATCTGATGTGAAATGGCAGAACGGTCACTAGATGAGGAATAGGGAATTGCTCTCTCGGTGGTTAATTTCTTATATTTGGCATACATATAAACATGAGAACCTGGAGCTTGCATACTTCTATGCTTATTAACAAATATATTAAATATTTACAGACTACACTTCACTTATCTTTGGTTTTAAGTTATTGAATTATTTTAAATAATATAAAGCATTCCCTCCAATTTTTAAAACCTGGTATAAATATGTGGATTATACTTTTGTTATTGTCCTGATAAACACATAAATGATGCTTTATAACTTTTAAATTTATAAGATAAAGTCATAGAATTCACATAACATACATTGAAAATAATGGTTGTCTTCTGTTCCTAGATTTAAAGATAACAAAACATAACAATAAATTGAATTTCAGCATTTACAGATAATCAACTCATACCGATAATTACATAAAAAATAAATTTTAATCCTTTTTCACAATAATTTACCACTTTTAATAGTTTAATAGAGAATATAAACACATTATCAACCTGCATTAATTTTTAATACAGATTTTATACACAAACAGATAAGAGAATTTTAAATATCAAAAGACTGTAAAAAAAAGCTTCTAAACTCTGTTCATCAAGAGATTAGAGGAGATATAAACAAAGCACCGGTTTGTATCACTCCGCGACCACGTGCTTACACAATGACGCAACACGGTTACCTACCGCTACGCGTAGGTATAATATGCATTTTACACTACTAAAAGGATATATTTACTTGATCCAAATAACATGTAGCACATGGAAATTAACTGCTACTTACGTCTTCTCTGTCCACAATAACACTTTTTCATTTCCTGCTCTCAATCTCTAAACCAATCTCCAGAAGCAGCTTGTGGAGGGAAGTTCGTTTTAAATCTGGAAGATCGGGATCAGAGTTAACTGCCAACAACACTTTGTTTAAGGTGGATGTTCATTGTTAACAAAGAACTGGTGAAATTTTCGACGGATTGCAGATCTCACACTCACAAATTCGTCACAAACTATGTACATCCACCATTTATCTGGCATGTGGTCGCTTTTTACCGGTATATTCGCCAACTGACGATTTTTTGTTGTGTGTACTGTAAATACTTGCAACTGACACAACGGTAAACTCGGATGTTAATTTCATCACGTCTTCGATAGCAAGTTCGGGATATTTCTCGCAGAACTTGTTAAATACGTTCAATATTGTTGTCTTTTAACCACTTCAAAACGGTTTTCCGCGCTTATGTTTTACAACACTCACTTGTTCCGCCATGTTATTTTCATACTGAATAATGCGCGCGCAGAATGAATTAGGCTGGTTACAGATTCACTTAACTGCATATTCTTACACTTTAACTATGCTTAGTACACTTAGTTCATGCTTTAGCAAACATTAAGTGACATTTCAGACCTCAGTAAGAGTATTTCTTCAAGGGACTATTTACACGGCAAAAGCGTCAAGAGGGCGCGCTGTGGTCAAAACGCACGTGGCTTTGTTTACGTCTCCTCTAATCTCTAGATGAACAGAGTATACCTTCAAGATGATTGTGATTTAAAAATATTAACTTACCATCTTTGGGCTAATAACAAATTTACAAACATTCATAATATATATAATTTATATTTTATATTACATATTTTATATTATACTTACTTTGAGGAACTAAAATTATTGTGCATTATTCCTTTTCTAAAAAGGATAAAATTTCAAATTATAAAAAACCTAGAATTTATCAATTTAGCTGTTTGGATTGTGACAACGTTTACATAAAATCATTTGGAAACCAGAATAAAAGAACATTGCAGAAATGCTAAGCATAGATTGATAAATCAGCTGTGGCAGATCATTTTTGGTCATTTAATCACAAAATAAATCCATAGGTTAAATTATTAAAACAATTATATGGACCCATAGATTTAATGGTTTGGGAAAAGATATTCATTCTGAAGAACAAAGGCTGCCTCATGAATTTTGAAATACTGCCAAATGATTCTGTTAAAAAATCTGTTTGCTTTCAGTAGTTAGTAATACAATGAAATCCATCACCTAGGGTCCATAACAATGGCAACCACAGCAAACACTACTGAGGATGCACAAGATTGACTTGCAAAACTGATTTATAGGTACTTGAAATAACTCAACAACTTCAAAACAAATGTAAGTGAAATTTTGTCTCTAAATATTTAATATATTTGTTAATCTATTTTGCTTCGCTGTCAATAGCTTAGTTTTCTCATTGCATTCTATGTTTATTTTATAAATTTATTGCCATGTTTATGTCAAAGTCACACAATGTGAATACTTGCATTATGATAACATGAAACACACTTCTATGCTTATGTATGTTTCATTTTGAATGACTCCTAAGGCTTCTTGTGTTTTGATAATTTTGCTGCTCTATGAGAACCATACAAATCATTCCATATGAAATCAGACAGTGGAAGATCTTCAACAGTTATTTTGAATTCAAATTTTGTGTGCTTATAGAGACTGAAGATAATATGGTTTCCACAGTATCTATATAACAAATTATTGCAATTTTACACTTTCAAATTAAATAATTTGTAAGTTCTGATGTGCAAGTCTATATATGTTAATCTGAATCTTTTAACATTCAAGATGAAGGTGCAGGTGCAGGTGCTGGTGCCACTTGCAAGTTATTCTCCTTTTATAAATATGTTGGAGACAATGCCACCAACTTTGATGGAGAAATTGATGCTATGTATCACTACAAAATTTACAAAACAAATTTACTAATAGTCTTATCTGATTCTAAAGACAATTCAAGCTATAATATCAACAGACTATCCAAAAACTGCAAAAATATATGAAATACATAATATACTAATCCAATTACAAAAACTACGTAAAACAATATTTTTCCAATGGATTTCAGCTCATTGTGGAATAAATGGCAATGAACGAGTGGACATGTTAGCGAAAAAATAATCCAAAATTATTTATAAAATAAAACAAAAAGTTCCATTCGTGTCAATCAAGTGAATAATAAAAAATACATTCACACTGAAATTTGAAAGATCTCTCCTCTTTTGAAAATTTCAACTGGCAAGAAATGAAAAAAAAATTCAATTCAATCCCAAACTCTCCAAGAATATCAACTGTCGCTATTTTTCATCTTCTCATAGGCCACGATTGTCTTGATAAACATCTATACAAAATAGGATTAATCACTGGTCTACAAAAATTAACTTTTTCTCTTTCACAAGAATTAAAATATCAGATTCTAAAAGTATTTTTCGTGCTGAAATCAAATATAATTACAGTTTGTCCGCATCGGGCAGGAGTTTTGTGTGATATTCATTTGAATTTTTATAATATTCTAAAAAATCCATAACTAGCTATCTAACTCAAAATTATAACTACCGATTCTGACTTACCTAGAAAGTGGTAGATAGTGATTTTCGGGTATATTTTGCATCTGGAACGTCTCTCATTTTAGTCCAACAGTAGTCAGCCAGCATATTGGAACTCCACTTGCCCTGGTACCTCTTCTCTATCGTAGAAATTTGCTGATGAAAACGCTCACCATGTTCATCGCTGACAGCTCCAAGGTTTTCGGGGAAGAAGTCCAAGTGAGAGTCCAAGAAGTGAATTTTTAAAGACATGTTGCATCCCATAGCTTTATAAGAATGCAGAAGATCAGCCACTATGTCACGATAGTTTTCTGCTTTATGGTTTCCAAGAAAATTGCAACATAAGCTTTTGAAAGACTGCCAGGCTGCTCTCTCCAGTGGATTTAACAGTCCCTCGAAATGTTCATCAGCCATTAATGATCGGATTTGTGGCCCTATAAAAACTCCTTCTTTCAATTTAGCATCACTGACTTTGGGGAATTTCGATTTCAAGTACAAGAATCCATCAGAAAGTTTATCCATAGCTTTGACGAAATTTTTCATAACTCCTAACTTAATATGCAATGGAGGTAAAAATATTTTTTCAGGATTCACTAAATGGACACATGCCACATTTTTCTGGCCAGGGAGAAGAGATTCACGTTTTGGCCATGACTTTCTAACGTACTGCTGTCCCACTCGCACAAAAAACAGCAAAATTTGGTGAACCCAAGTTGCAAACCAAGCAATAAAGCAATGACCTTTAAATCAATACAGATATTCCATTCATATTTTCCATATTGTATTTTCTCTAAAATTAGTTTCATATTTTGATATGTCTCTTTCATAGCGGCATGCGCTACTGGTATTGATGGAAGTTCATTGCCAATATGTAGCAGCACAGCCTTCAAACTTACTTTAGAGGAGTCCATGAACAATCGCCACTCATCTGGTCGGTGCTGATGCCCAAGAGTTTCCATAAGTGATAAATATTATTACAAAACACAACACCATATTCTTTAGAGAAGTATTCTTTGAAAACACTATGGCGGCTACGATAACTACTTATTCTTACAACTTTTTGGAGTAAATTCCACCCTTTGAGTCTGGAAGTTAAAACTTCAGCTTGCAGTTTAGACAGACTTAAATCCTGAATCAGGTCATTAAGGTCTTGCTGATTGGGAAAGTATGGTTCTGATGAACAGCTACTGGCTTCATATGTAAGATCATTTTTATTTTCATCTGAATCATTTTGAGTTTCAGTTAGGTCAGAATCAGAGTTATCACTTAAGGTTGTATCTACATATACTGGTACGGGGAACTCTTCACTGTGTAAGACAGGTCTCAATGCAGATTGCAAATTCGGATACTTAACTGTATATTTTGTTTTAGATGTGATTCCTTTAATATTTGTCAAACAAAAATAACAGTCAGTTGAATGATCCTTCGGTTCCCTCCAAATCATGGGAATTGCAAATGGCATATGATGTGTACCATTTTTCCACCCAGTCAGCAGTCTAACACACGAAACACAGCATGTATTTGGGGCCCAGCTCTTATCAAAATCACCAACTTGACAGCCAAAGTAAAGATGATAACACTTCTTTACAAGTGGGGTCATATTTTGCCTCTGAGACTTGAAGGTCAGCTCACCACAAATATAGCAGAAACTATCTCCATGATTTACACACTTTCTTGGTATGATGAAAACATTAAGCACTGAAATACAACATGCACAACATACACAATACACTTCTAAACAGAAAGGAAGGAAATATTTCACTAGTGAACAATGTCACAGTCAGCTCAATACTGACACATCACAATGCCAGACAGGTCTGAGCATGTCTAAACATGAATGAACCTGCAGTCTTGTGATATTACAAATAATTTCAATAAATACGGCTTGAGTAAAATAGCTACATATGAGGTAAAGGTTCCTATGACAGGTCAAAGAAAACGCTAAAATCATATTTTGAAAAGTAGCTTTCACAGAAAAACTATGCCTGATGGGAAAATTCTGACTACATATCTGAATTCAGGATGAAAAAATGCACTAGATTCACTATTCAGATTTCTTGTGAAAAAAATCTTGTCGACCAGTGTAACCTCTCCCCTATGCATGTTGTGCACCAAAAAAGGAGATATAGATAAAAACCATCTAGCAGTATGTGAAGGTCTGAACATACAAGAAGATTTGATCTCCAAATATTAGGAAGCCAGATGGAGAATGATTTATTATTAATTCCAGAGTATGCATGTGCTTCACACACACACACCTACCCCACACATACTCTACCTCTTGTAATTGACTATAAAGTAAATGCTGTATTTACTCGAGAATAAGACCCTCATTTTTTAATACAATTATAGCTGAAAAATTGGAAAATTAAAATAAATGTATTACTGAGCTATGAATTTAATACCTATGCTTTATTAAACACTATTGTTATTTTTTATGCCAACAAACTTACTGCTGGTGTTTTTAGTGGTTAGAGCAGCCACAAGTGAAATGGAAAGTCTGTGGTTCAAATCCCGCCTGTGGCATTGAGTTTTTCAGTTCTGATTCTACCTCTCACTATTGTTTCTCGCATGCTGCTTTGCTACTTTGCACCCCCTCATTTGCATCATTTCACAGGTCACCACATGGCACTCTCTTCTCTTCTCTTCCACCCACTCTATCACTGCATCATCCACTGGAGCATGGCATCCTTTTTTGGGCCAGAAAAGATTCAGTTCCTTTTTTCGCTGCTTTATTTCTCTGATTTCTCCAGTAACAAATCATGTTTGGTTGTACCAAATACTCTCAACCTGTTGCTCGTACATCATTCTTTTCTCAGCAAATTCCAAAACATCTAGCTTAAAATCGATGGTGAAAGTTTTTCGTGAATTCATGTTAGCACTAACACTGACTGAGACAAGAGAAACTCACTTTCAATAAAATTGTTTCTTTAGTAACCAAAGTCTTCTACTTGTAAGAAGAAAGCAGGCAGAAGGGTTGAAACTACTAATCATGCTCTAAAGAAAATTATTTTGGATTACAGCTTCTTAAAAGATTTGGCTCATATTCAACATTACATACATACTGGAAATTTGGAAAATTATCACAGTTTTGGTATCAGATATGCTCCAAAAAGAATACCTTTTCCATAAAATGGCCTTCAACTTACTCCAATGGATGGAACCAGCACAGTCTTTGTGTTCACTTTGTCTTGGAATTGCTATCAGAATGGTTTAAATCAAAATCACACTTTTTTGGTTCATACCGATAAGGACAGATGCCACATTCACTCATTTTCAAAGCAGATGTTGGACTGCTGTTTATCATGTAATAGGTATTAACACATCATTTAAAGAACATCTTGCCTGAGTTCAGTGAAGCCCATGACGTCATGTGTCAAACCATCATCTGCCAGTAACATGAGAACCACTCACCTTGGGATGATGAAACCACCTGCACTGATATCTATGCTCAACAACAAATTAACTAATGTGGCAAATGAAATATTCATTTTTGTGTTTTGTTCCCCTTTAAGTTTCTGTTTATCTCTTAGAGTATCTAAATTAGTCATTATGGATATAGAGGACCTCATAAGCTATTCAATGAAAATCCAAAATATACATTTTATTCATTATGCAAGTATCTTCAATGTATGATATTTTAATTGAAATTGTTAGTACTGTACTTGGGAAAATAAAAAAAATAGCAAAATGTTTTCCATGTAAAGATTTGTTAGGGTGAGAATTTTCTTAAAAATATTTGGCATCCTTAAACAGTGTCTCATTGAAGTATACACAATTTGGCATTACTCTGCCTGTGGCATGCAGATTATAGTTCTTCCCCTATTTGACATAGACAGAAAATAAACACTGCACAGACGTTCATATTATCAAGGAAAGACACTATTTGGACAAGCAGTGTTATGGTTAAAAACTATAATTGTAAAAACTAACTGAAATAGATATCTTCTTTGAAACAATCACACTGGATCTCTACCCTTTAAATAAATGTGCAGTTATGTACTTACCCGAATTTGCTCAACCCTTGGTTTACTAAATGACAGATCAAAGCAGTAATTAGTGAGGCTTCTGATTTTGGGATGACTCCGATCATTACACATGCAAATTATTGGTACTCGAGAACTCTTGATAAGCTGAATAAGCTCCTGCATTCCACCACGGTCTTCATTACCAGCCATGCCATCAACTTCATCCATCAACAACACATGCTTGTTGCTTGGTTTCTTTCCTGCTCCACCTGATCAAAGTGATGTACTAAAATTACTGTTTCACAACATTTTCAGGTACTACATGAATTTTCTGTAAAACATCTACAAAGAGAGTAGTCCAATGCTTGACATCTTGTATTTCTGCACTATCTAAATTTTAAAATTAGTGCCATTCAAATCTCAGGATACAGATTAAGGATGGAATTTTTCTGAGACCACAAATCCCTAAAATTGTTTCCATTGTAAGATAAGTACTGTATGTTGTCATTGGTGACATTTACTTGCCTCTAAACGAATGTCTTATAAGTTGCCTGGCCATTTTCCTACCTAGATGAATAGTTTCTTTGGTGTTGAGCCTAATCACTTCTCAAAGACTGCTTGAAAGTATCATTGATCGTTGCTATATGCTAATGACTCAGCTGGAGTAACAAGTAAGATGGATTACTAAAATATCTGTTTCACTACTGTGTGTGAGTGTGACTGTATTTGTATGTGTGTGCATGCACGTCCATGTGTGCACATGCTCATGCATCCATGAAACAACTCGCTAGTCATTGCATATAGTTTTATATATGCATTTATAAAATACAAGTCAGTTGGGAATTTAATGTTGTACTGGCATGTTATGGTAGCTCACATGGTTAGAGCAACATATGGAAAGTGGAAGATATGTGGTTCAAAACCAGGTTACAGTATTAAATTTTCTGCCTGATTCTGCCTTTCCAACCTTGTTCTACACATAGTTTGCGTGAAAGAACAATTAATTATCATTTACCTATATACAAGAGTTTGATAATGCTAACTGCAGATTTTATACATAAGGGTAAACAGTGCATTTGTTGACAGGTGTCAAATTTGGTTGAAATTGGTTTGGTTTTTTAAGGTTGATGATATTTCAAGTCCATAAATTGAAGCTCCTTGTATAATTTTTCAGAAGGAACAGAACTCAAAATGAGTGGAGAGAGCACTTGGTAATGAGAAACTAATTTCAAAATATATAACATGTGCTACCTGGATTTTAGAGAATTATTATTATAGGAGGGTCGTCTCCTTAGTGCGGTGGTAGTGCTGCTGCTTAAAAAGTGGAAGACCTGGGTTCGATTCCTGCTACTGGCACGAGGATTTTCTCCCACTGGGAGACCTGGTCCAGGGTACACTCAGCCTTGTTAGGTCCCTGAGGAGCCAATTGAGGAGCTACTTGATCAAAAAGTAGCAGCCCCTGGTTGCATAGATCTGATAACCAGCCAGGAGGGGTCAGGGCACTAAACACATACCACCTTCCGGTACTGCACCCCACTCATGATGCCTGTGGTAGGCAGAGGTGGGGGATGCAGCAGCTGGATTTTAGACCTTGGCCCGTTAAGGGCTGTTGTGCCTTGGGTTATTATTATAGGAAGT
This sequence comes from Tenodera sinensis, assembly GCA_030765045.1. Taxonomy (NCBI): domain Eukaryota; kingdom Metazoa; phylum Arthropoda; class Insecta; order Mantodea; family Mantidae; genus Tenodera; species Tenodera sinensis. The sequence continues at coordinate 250,819,595 of CM060964.1, read as the reverse complement.
AGAATCCCCTTCACTAATACCAAAATATATGTACAACCATGGACAAAAAAATTGAGTCATGTCTGGAACACATATACATTGATACATGCCTATAACATACAGACAGACATGCATGCATACACACATCATGACAGATAAACAGTCAGTTTATCAGTTCACTTTGTGAAAACTGCAAGTTATTTGGTACTCGTGGAGTTGTTCTCTGCTGTTAAAGTAGCCTGGTATTGCAGACATGACTCAACTTTTTTTTTGTCCACGGGGGGTACATCAAGGAATGAAAGAACTAAAAATATGATTGGTAACTGTAGGAGTGACCTAGATATTTACATATTTTTAATATGCTAGTAACAGTGAGTGAATCTAAATTATAATGAAAACTGAGTCTGATTGAAACATTAAACATCACTTACACTGTAAGTGATGTTTCAATCTGAATCACTTTTCACTATAGCTAGATATTACCTTTATTTACTTTAGTATTTGTCTGGATTAGCTTCAGGAGCATTTATTTTGCTCTCATCTTCAGCTGGAGGCTGAATGTTGCTTAAATTAGTTTAAAAAAATACTAAAGTAAGTGAACATAATAAACTCATACTCAGTCCAGTTATGCTTCACTGTTCTTAACTTCTCAGCTTTATTTAGAAAGACAGGGCAAGTCAGAATAATAACAATGAATAATTTTATGGCATGATTCACGAGTTATATTTGAGTATTTTCTTATCGGGAATGTACATTCATAAAGGTTTTGTTATCAAACTAAAAGACAATGTTTTTCAAATGCTGCATCAGATTAGATGACATTCTGTCACAACATATTCCTTGTTCCCCCTTCAGCACTGGAACATAGCTTACATTTTGTTTTCTTTGCATTTTGGAATATCACTTGTATTCTGTTTTTAACATTGTTTATATCACCATTAGCCTAAATCCAGTATCATCGGGCCCTAATGACCTAGTTGTCGACGGGCCCTTAAACCTGACTCACTCACTCACTCCAGCATCATTTTGTTACTTAAATGTAAAGGGATTCCATTACCTATTATACAGCATTTTGTGACTTTGAAGTTCCAGTTATCAATCTGAGCTATCAGTATATACTTAAGTGCTCCGTTTACTGGAAGGACTTTCAGATTTACAGCCTAGTACAAAAATGTTTCACTTTACTTACGCAGAATTAGCAGACATGCATTATGTTTATGGTGCTGCTTGGGGAAATGGGAAAAGGGCACAAGATCTTTATGCTGAGCTATACCCAAGGAGACATTTGCCTCATCAAGGCACCTTTACTGCTTTACATCAATGACTGCAAAAAACAGGAACTTTCCAGAAAGAAAGACATCACTCAGGAGTCTAAAAGAAATGTAAGAACTGTGGCTCCGGAAGAGGAGCTTATTGACTGGATTCATAATTCTCCATCCATAAGCACAAGAGGAATATCCCATGCCATGCATACAAGCCAGTCTTCGGTCAATAGAATTCGGCGCAAACAGCAATTATATCCATATCATCTCACCCAAGTTCAAGCACTGGGACCACATGACTTTCCACCTCAACTACAATTTGTCCAGTGGTTTCTTCATCAACACATTGATCAACTAAGATTTCCTACAACCATATTGTGGATGGACGAGAATATTTTATGAGAGAGCATGTTTAACACACATAACAGTCACATATGGGCACAGAAAAACACTAGAGCTATTAGTTACAAATTATCAACACCGGTTTGCAGTTAACATTTGCACTGCCACTGTGAATGACACACTCATACAGCCCTAATAACTATCTCCATGTTTGACAGGCCACATTTGCCTACAGTTTTTACAACATACTTTGCCAGAACTTCTGGAAGATGTTCCTTTAGGAATACACCAGTTAATGTGGTTCCAAGGGAACGGGGCACCTGTGCATTATTCCAGTGATGTGAGGGATTTCCTAGGTATAATGTATTGTGATCGCTGGATGGATAGAGCAGCACCGATATAGTACGTTCACCAGATATAACCCCTTTGGGGACATATCCAGACTCTTGTGTACGAGACATTGGTTAATGGTGAAGAGGAGCTAATGACCAGGATCTTTGTAGCATTTAGTGCTATTCGTGATATGCCAGGTCATTTTGAAAGAACTCAGCAATCATTACTACAACATTATCAACTATGCTCCGAAGTTCAAGGTCATCATTTTGAACATCTTCTATAAACACTTATGCATTGTTTGAGGTCATTTCGAGTCACTTTTTTACACTCACCTTCACTTAAATTGTTTTAAAAACAGGAAACATTTTAAGACCATTCGGTCCCATCATCAGCCGTTGGCTGACTTAAACATGAATAATACTTCACTGTTAATAGTGCTTCTATTTGTAATATTCACTTATGCAGTTGTTCAATCCTTATTTTGTTCTTATTCTGTTTGAAACCCTTTAATGGTGAAGGAAATTTTACCAACAATGGTAGTATTTGGATATGTTATTTACAATAATACATATTGTAGATTGGTTAAAAGGTTTGACCTAATTCAGAGCATTTAATATGATATAGTTAAATCAAGTTTTATAGGAGAGTTTTGTATTGCTTGTAATTATTATTTCTAACCCAATATGGTGTTTGGTGTTAGCATACATTGCCAATAAGAAAATACTCAATTATAATTCCTGAATGACGCCTTAAAATTATTCAGTGTTATTCTGACTCATCCTGTATATTAACTGTGGCATCAAACTGTGTTTGATGAAGAATGAAGTGCTTATGTAGAACATGTTTCTTGTTTACACAGTTTATACTAAATTTGGCAGAAAATAAAATGTTATAAACAAAACAAAAAACATAATTCACATTAAAACAAACTTATCAGTGAGTAAAATGACTTAATCTGACCATAGCACCAAGGTTAATCCTACACAAGATTAAAGGATTCACGTTACGTGAAATAAATCACAAAACTAACTTGCTTTCCATGCATTTTGTCAAATTTAATAGTGATATAAAGTGAAACTTGGGCAACAATTTTAATTCAAATTATTTAATTCCAACTTTACCTTTGTCCCTTGAACTTACTGTGTAAACAACAAATAAATATTGTCTTTTGTTTGACGTAATTTTATTTAATCCAAAGAAAAAATCTCCAAGTCGACATCGGGTTATAGAATATGTTGTACAGTTAGCGCTTTTTCTCCTTTTGAGAAATGAGCGATATAACACATGACAGACGACTGGACTGCGCTCCATTCATGAGAACATCTGAGAGAACTTTGTAGAATATTGGCAATTTCAGGGACAGAAGAGCTTGTGTATGGCTCAAATTCTGATATATCAATAAGTCTTCTACATCTCCTAGCAAATATATGCTCTTGTGCCTAAAACATTCTATATATGATGTACTCATGGCAAAACTGTTTTAGAATGATTCATGATATTAGACTATCAGTGTGTACTGTTGTTACTGTATTGTATTCATATTACTGTATAATATACTCTGTTGACTTCAGAATATGTTATATAGATTACCATTTTTTTAATTAAAATACTTTCTTAGACCCTTTGTATTCATTACACAAGTTTTGCTGTACACATCTCACATGATTTTCATTTTTGGAGAGTGCAAGGAGATAATAGTGTCCAAATTAGTGTCCTTCAATTAGAGACCCCTTAAATTCCTTAAGAGCATTTGAATCCTTCCAATGTTATTCTAACTGCTTTTTCCATTTTGTATTACTGAGCTGATATTATGTCTACTTGATGTGCTTGAGCCTAATGGGCCCAAGGGTAATCAGCAACTCAATGTAGTAACAAGTATGTAAATGTATAATAATTTGTAAATGAAATGGAAATAAAGATTACATAGATTATGTCTACTTGATAGTGTGAATTGCATTTTCTCCAACACAAAAGAATGCACCTGAAATGTAACTCGCTGCTAACCTGCACATTTTTTTTCTTTACTTGTGTGTTTTGTGTCTATCTTGCTAACTTGCACATTTTTTTCTTTACTGATGTGTTCTGTGTCTATCTTCATAGAAATGTCCATTTCGCCATTTTAAAGCTAATATAAACCTATAAACTTTTACTATAGAAACAGACATCAGCATATACAACAAATCTGAATGTATTTTTCATGTTGCTATCATTTCCTGTACCTATGACCCATTCATTCTTATTCTGAAAGTATTCCCATCCAAACAATGGTATTGTGACATTGGGTCATTCAACAATATATGGACCAGAGGATGCTGGGTGACCTTGGATATGGCGAGCAGCTATGTATGCACATGGCCGTAATAATGGCTGCAAAACATAAAGGAGGTCCAAGACTACAGGGCAACTAGCGACTGTGTGTGTGAGATCGAACAGTGTAATAACACTGTAGTGTCCAGCAAGCTCTAGAAGCTTCTTTGCTGAGTCATTGTACATGTGCATGTGGAAAGAACTCAAAAGAGGTTACGTCACACCGGCTCCAATATAAATAGGACAGACAGTGAGCAGTTCAGTGAGTTTTACACTTAGTCAGTTTTTGGTGTCAAGACTTTCAGTGAATGTCAGAGTAGTTAAGTCATCATGTACAGTTAATTCTAGTTACAAGAGTGAATCGGCCAGCCTGTCAGTGAGTATGTATGTATCACTGAGTGATTGTGTCGTAATGATAAACATATAAGAGACAGTGAAACATGAGAAAGAAATTGAAAGAGTGAGAAAGATTAAAGGAAGAACAACTGTGAATTGTAATAGTAGAGTAGACAATAAACTGTGTTAGCAACGAGAAGGAAATTGTGCATTTGTAGTAAATTTAGAGGACAATAAAGTATTAGAAAAAGTAAACAGACTTAGCATTTTCCCCATTTTGTTTCAGTATTAAATTTGCAATTACCTTGAAAATAACCAGAAAGCGATTTGCTACTAAGCAGTTCAGTAACTTCTTCATGCAGTAGCTTTTTTGACCTTGTGTCAGAGGCATTGAATTCCACAATGTCATAACCCAACTCCTTGCATACCAGATGTGCAGTAGTAGTTTTACCTATGAACAAAGAATAACCATTGAGTTCCACTGCAATAAAATTTATAAACATTTGTGACATAATTATCATCTTTATATAAAAAGCAAACAAATTAATTTTAAGGCCAATTCATGATAATATGCGAACAAAAAGCAGGACAATATGCAACATAAATCATGCAACTGTAACTGATAAACACATAAATGATGCTCCGAAACTTCTATCCTTCACAGTTTAATTTATACACTGATAAATTAAGAAAGATGAACTTGATACAGATACAAATAAATTGTCAACGCTACTTTAATTACTGTTTTTAATAATGATTTTATAAATAAAAGACTGAGAAATGTAAATATCATTAAGATATTTCTACACTTAAAAAAATAATAGTATATCCAAGGAAAAACTGAAGCTATTAATAGTGAAACAACACAAATCTTAAATAAAACAATTATTTAGAGACTAAAAGCTTCACTTGTCTGAGCCGAAATTTCATCTAGTGCTCCTGGAATAAGTCAAACTGCCCGCCTCCACTCCAAGATATTGTAAGCGGAGTATCAGAGAGGGAGCCAAGTGTTCTCCAAAGTCAGCGCCCTTGCACTAGTTAGAAAATCAGTCGCGCATGCGCAGGGCTAGTTTTCAACCAGGTTTGGACTGCCGTGGGATATGTCTGGTTCTTCTAGATTGGGCTCTCACAGTGAGAGGACATCGGCTCTTCACGGCTTAGTAGGGAGGCATTAAAATGTGCCCACGTTGCCTGTAACTTTTTAAAATTTCATTCTAAATGCCCTTCTGGCTTACTTAGTTTGTTTTGATTTGTGTTTGCCGTGACATAGTGCTTTAAACAAGCTTAGGATGGCAGAAGTTTATGCGCAAGAATTTCATTTCATTTAAAATATAGCTTTGTGACATTTCTAATATGTGAATCTGTCAAGTGAGTTTGCAAGTTTTCCAAGGCAAGTTAAATTCAAGTTGTTATATTTATATTTGTTATTTCTTGTTGTTTAAATAAAGGCAAGCTAATCTTGCTCACTTTGAATTCTTACTTTCTTTCCAAGATCCTAAACCCAGCACGTTCACATTACAGACATAACCCATTACGTTACATGTCTTAGTATTTATTGCAAGTTCTTGAAATATTATGCAGACATGTTTCTTAATGCCTCCATCATATCTTTAGCAGTCTTGTTCAAACAATACTAAGATAAGTGAAGCTTTTAGTCCCTAAATAATTGTTTTATTTAATAATAGAACATGTTATAAATTTATTTATAAAACTTGGGCAAATTAAAAAATTTACAAAAAAATTTAAGGAATGTTAGCTCCCCAAAATAAATACAATATAAAAAAACCTGATGTGTTACATTCACATATACCCATTCTTCAACATATCCTTAAAAATGCTTATTCTATTTCTCATTATCAAGATAAATATTTGTTGTATTTTGTACAAGTTATGCACTTTAATGTGAACCACATTGTTTTGTACTAAGATTTTGTCTCACTGAGGTTCACCAGGTATCTTCAAGTCATTCAGACTGAGCTTCAGAGCTAGGGTTGTCAGGTTTTCTAACTGAAAATAAGGGAGATTTCAGGAATGGTTTTCCCGAAAGCTTGACATGGCCTATCGACCTTTTACTTTGTTGATTTCAGCAAAAAATGTGCACAGAACTAAAACATATCATATTTACAATATGATATGAAACTATTGTGAATATTTAGCATTTGATTTACACTCATCCAGAAGCTTGACATCAGTTCTCACATAATTAAAGAACTCTTTGCAACTCATTTTAAAATTTACTGTAATAAGCACTTCAGCTTTCATAAGTTCTCCAAAATTCTTGTTCCTTACATCAGTCCATTTATTGTTCATTAAGGAAAACACTCTTTCTGTATGAGCATTAGAACCTGGAATACTCATTACAAAACACAGCAATGTTTTCAAATTTGATACACTGATTCCATTTTTCCTGCATTCACAAAATACAGACACCCCTTTTTCACAAGCATTTCCAGCAATATTAGCTTTACGGTTCAAAATTTCCTTAATACTACAAAACTCATCATATAGGTCATCCTCATTCAAATCAAATTCGAAACATTCACAAATATGTAATTCTTTAAACTCAATTCCATTGTTAAGACAAAGAGGAAGAATGCTATAAATGGAAGAATTTTGCATTATGTTGAAACATTTTGATATATATATATATATATATATATATATATATATATATATATATATATATATATATATATATATATATGCATACAAGTTGCTATAAAATTCAATGAAATTATTTTCTGCCTTATTTTTATCTCAAGTTTCTAGCACAGCAGGGACCTTATGTGTTGTACTTCCAAAAAACATATCTTTTCATTGAGAAATTTTATCCAAGAGATCCCTTAAGGAAGTAAAGGTTTCCATTATTGTTAGGTCTGAATTTTCTAAATATTTGCTTATTTGTAGGAGAACACTGCCAACATGAGAAATAAATGCCGAAATAAGCCTGAAGAATAGTCTTTCCCTGGATCATTGTCATTAAAGTATTTTGCAAACCTTTAAACAATCTTCAACACTTCTTAAATAACTACTAATGGCTTCCCAATTGCATGAAGCTCTTTCCACAGCAAGTGTGAGGGATAGCCTTCTAGTAGGTACATGTCTAAGTATTTCAGACCACTCTAACTCTACACAAGTACAAAATGATTTCAACTTCTCTCTCCTTTTAGCAGAACATGCAAAATAATCATACAATTTTAAGTCACATAATTATATATCAATGTCCAGGGAATCGCATGCATGTTTACAAGCATTATGTAGAACATGATTCAAACAATTTGCATTAGTATGTTCCCATTATCATTGTTTAATTATTTCATCACTGAATGTCTGTTACCAAAATTAATATTGGCATTATCGGCACAAAATGAGGAGACATTCATCAAACTTAACCCATTACTTTGAAGTGAAGACTTCAGGAGATTATATATTCCCGTAGTACTCTCATCTGTCTGTTTTATAAAATTGAGAAGTTTATTCCATATTCCCTCAAAAAGATCAAAATACCTTATAACAATGGGAAAAATTTTACAATTTTTATGGTTTGATGCATCTGTTGCTACTGAGAAATAAGTTTGAGACTTCTAAGGATCATTAAAAATATCAACAAAATCCTTAATGCTTTTTGGGGTTAAAACTCACTGCACTATAATTTCCACCTTGGTATGGCCGCATGATATTTCAGTGGCCACTTCTGAATTACTGAATAATTCCCGGAGCAGTTTACTTCCACAGTCCATGCTGCTATTACTTAAATTATGTTTGACTGTATGGTAAACTTGGTTACTTCAGTGATTATCATGTTATATTTTCCTGTTGATGTTGCAGATTTAAACAATGTAGAGATTTTGGTGCTCTGTTTTGCATCCCTTTCCTTGTTTTAAGGACCTATGACACTTAAGACATTAAATTAATCTACCGGATCATTAACCTCTTGAGTGCTGGCCATTTAAAACCTCCACGGGCCGAGAACTCTACCCAATATCCAGTGCAGGGCATTTAAATTGTTAAATGCGCTAAAAGTGCTTCGTAAATACACAGCTGTATTTTGCGTAAATATTAAGTTATTTTAATGAAACTAAAACTCGTTATATGCAGTATACACGTATGTCATCAGCAAAGTAGAGTTGCATTTACAAATCGTTGAAATGGCACTATTTTGTTTCACTGTGGTGAAAAGTTAACTTTCCTCTGTCGAACGCATCTAATATAAGTTCTCTGAAAGAAACAGTACTCAACCCATTGCATGTGTGGCCTGTGCGTCAGCAAAACAAAGCATAGTGTGAAATACAGCACTAGTGTATGCGTGGTCTGTGAGTCATCAGAATAAAGCATGTTTGCAACTTTTCCTTACGCGTGTTTCATAACTTGTGTAGCAGGTTCTGTTTCTTTCTTTGTTGAAATACATACATATACTTTCCTGCTTGTAACTGAAGTGAGAAGTGGTATAAAAAGGTATTTTTGCACCAACTGGATATAACGATATACAATTGTTTAGTAATTTGGAGAGCTCTAAACCCACACAAGACAATGACCTACCTGGACTTCTGACTATCAATAGCTCGCAGCCTAATTGAACAATACCACGTTGAGAGCCTCTTCATACTGGGGGTAGAAAATCCAGATCCCCTGCACCCCTCAGACTTCAAGGAAAACATTATCCTAAAAGGATACCGCCAACAGCAAAGAAGTCCCGCCCATCTCAAAAGTGTTTCGTGTGCCGCACGAAGGGAGTTTGCAAATGTGGAGATGTGCCCTTGTGTGTTTATCCGTTTTGAGGCATATCACTGCAGAAGGAACATATAAAGGTAAGCCAGTAAAGTATATAGAATTTACTTAAATGTTTCATAAAGGGAAAATTAAAATAAGTTGAGTCAGACAAGGGATAAATAAGGGTAAAATGCACAAACGCACAGGATGTGTATACACGCCCATAGCGTTTATCCGCCATTTTAAATGGACGTGATTTTATGTCCATAGCGCTCAAGAGGTTAATATGGTATATAATAATAAAAAAAAAAACGCACACAAGTTTAGTGTTATTCACTGCAAAACGGTGATATATTACGAAATGTAGTTATTACAGTTTTCTTTTATCTGCACTTCATGCATGCTCCAAACAATCATTGCTCCCTCCATGTGCTATGCTGAAATCTTTTCTGCATAAAGAGCTACATGTGTAATGCTCGTTACCCTTCACAGGTCCTGCCCAAAAATAAGTACCATCCCAAATAGAAAGATAAACACACATTTACTTAGGTGTCTTCTGGGTGGAGTTTTGTTTAGTTCATTGCAGCCATTGCCTTCCATGATTTTACTTGCTTTATAGAATCACAAACAAACAAAACATGTGTTCCTCTCTTCAATTCAAAGATGTAAGTGAACGAGACACGTGCTCATATCACGCATCATATGACCACAGGTACCCTTAAGGATTGGCTACACTCTACTAGCCAATAAGAAACGAATGCTCACTGCTACCAACAGCTATTTAAAATACTGCTGCCAACATTGGGAAAAAGAAACTATTACTTCGGCATATCACATATGCCAAACATCCTTCTAAAACTAAGAATTCATGGCAGTGTATGAAATATCGGAGAAATCGGGGGCTGGGAGATTCAATCAAATAAGGCTGAAATACGGGAGAACCCAGAAAATACAGGAGACCTGGAAACCCTATTCAGAGCTTCCCCGAAAATTCAAAGCTAACTTCTCATTTGTCATGAAAATATCTTAAACATGTGGTATTTTAATCAAAATTCTTAGAGTCACTTATGAGAAAATAAACATTTTCAAAAAACTTTCCATATAGAACAGAGTCACCCAAACTTTTTCACATGCAGGGCCATTAATTAACCTAGGTGAATGGTCACAGGCCACATGTATAGTAACAAAATTATATAAGTTTCATATTTTATTGAATACCAAAATACTGTTTACGTAATGCTTTTAAATTCATTTGTATTTTACACAGTTTAGAAGAGTCTTCTGTTATAAGTGTAAAAGTGTATTCAACTTACCTACTGAGAAGTGTGGAAGTGGTGTTTTGAACTTAATAAGAACTTTGTGCCTGGTTTTTGCTTGGATGTGCTTAGAAACAACACATCATTGAGATGTCCAGTACTCAAGCTGGATCTTAGCGCTGATTTATTTAGGTTCGTTTTGGAAAATTTTGATACTCATACACGAAAGCACACACACATTGAAGCAAACATGGAGATTAAACGACAGGCTTGTTTCTTCAGTACTGAATATGTTTCTTCTGGCAACAACTTGTAGAAATAGAGAAGGTCTATAAAGCTGAAAGCTACAGCAGCTCTGGTACTTTGTCAACATCAAAAGTGACAGGTGACAAAAACAGAAATTTCTGATTCCAATTTTACAAAATGGACAAGCCTATTTGTAAATTATTCTTCAAAGTCCTAGATAACTTCTGCAAAATAATTTGCATTGAAAGATGCTTTCGGATGTTGTACACAATTTAGTAAATTTTTGTTTGTCCATGCTGGTACATGTCAGTAACCTTGGAGTTCATTAAAGATGGTTGATGTGTAATACGAAATGCGTGTTACTATTTCATCAGTTATTCCAGGTATTAGACCTGATATAAATTTAATAATAGCATCAAAGTAAAGATACAGTCCATACCAGACCTCATAAGTGTTAGCAACTCTAAACATGATCCTAGACTGCCAGATTACGAACGGCAAATTGTGATTATTAAATTGGGTTAGAAGATCACAAAATTGCAATGCATGAATGCAGAGGGAAATCCAAGCTGTTTGAATGACACAACAACCAATCACACGCAGCGTAGCAAGCTGAGTAGGAAGTAGCCAATCAGCGTCAAGGTTTCATAAGCATTACCAACCCAACGAGCAAGAAAGTAGCAGAAAAACTTGTTTTTGCTAAATACGCAAAACTTTATGCTGCTCACGTATTCTTCTCAGCGGATTTCACAAGGAAATTCAAGAATATGGTGCATGAACAAATAAAGCAACTTGTTAATGCTCGTGCTCGCATAAAAGCAGGATTAACATGCTTACAAACATTTGTACAACAATATCAAAATACCTAAGACATCTTAAAAGTGAAGTTACAAGTTCCTAGACTACAAGAATTGTGGAAAAAATACGAATCTATTCAAGATCAAATAGAAACATTGGAAGAGAACCCAGAAACACATAAGGAAAGAGAAGAACTCAAGGCTCAGTATTACGCAGTGCATGTGGCTATGCAAAGACTCATTGATGACCATGAAGCAAGAGTCAGTGTACCACCATTATCATCACAAGATCGGTGCATTCAGCAGCAGGCATACATATAAAACTCCCAGCAATCCAGCTACCTGAGTTCACTGGTAAATATGATAGGTGGATCAGTTTTAGTGATACATTTAGAAGAGCCCTAGTACATGAGAATGCAGAATTGTCTGACATTCAAAAGTTTCATTATTTGAAATCAGCACTGAAGGGAGATGTTGAACAAACAATAAGTAGTATTCCTGTGACTGCAGTTAATTATCATATAGCCTGGGAAGTATTAACAAAAAGATTTGAAAACAAAAGACTCTTTGCATCTTGTCATATTAAGTCTTTTCGAGTTGAAGGCAGTACAAAAGAATCTGCACAAGAGCTCACTGAGTTAGTGAACAGCGAGTCCAATAATGTAAGCGCTAGGGAAGAACTAAGTATACCAATTAAGCTAAGTGATGTCATTATTGAACACTTGATAACACAAAACCTAGACAATGCAACCAAGAAATCTTGGGAACTTCATTTAAATGATATACCATTTCCTCAGCTACAAAAATTCATTTCTTTTTTGGACAAAAGACAAGCATTGGAAAATGTGGCAGCTAGTAAACAGACGTCATCTGATGCAAGAACTCATCGCACATAAGAACCATAAGGGTCAAAACATGAACACTTTCACTTCTGCGGCTAGTTCCATTTGTCCGAAATGTAAGGCAACACATGCATTGTACAAATGCAATACATTTATTCAGTCTCCAGTCAGTGAAAGAAGAACATTAGTTTCAAAATCAAGGTTGTGTTTCAATTGTTTACAAGAAAAGCATATGGCACAAAATTGTTTACAGACAGGACGTTGTAAACAATGTAATAAGCCACACCATACTCTGTTACATCAGGTCTGGCAAGAAAATCCAGCTACAGAAGAACGTCCAACCAGTCATGATAATGAACGAGAACAAACTCCTACATCCCCACACCAAAGTCAAGGAAGCTATTACAGCAATAAGAAGCAGGGATCAAGAATGTGCCCGAGAGTTTTACTTGCTACAGCTGTAGCCAAGGTGCAAGATGTAACGGGACATTTATGTCGAATACTTTTAGACAACAGTTCACAATCTAGTTACGTTACAGAAGATTTAGCACAGCCACTCAGTTTGAAACGGAAACATAATGTAGTTTCTATAAATGGTATCAACAGTACTTCTGCATTGGCTAAACATAGCACAGACATTCTATTGAAATCAAGAGATGGAAATTATAAAGACACAGTGACATGTTTCATTTTACCAAAGGTGGCAGGAGAGTTACCTAGCTCCTACGTAAATATCGCTCAACTGAAAATTACCAAGAATATTAAACTGCTGATGAAGAATTCAACGTTCATAGAAAGGTGGATATGTTGTTAGGTTCTGATGTCTATCCTTATGGACAGTGTATAATAGCCAAGATCATCCTGTAGTTCAAGAAATGCAGCTAGGTTGGATTCTGCTTGGACATTTACCAGGTATTGAACCAAGGGTCAATTTCACTTCACTGTTTCTCGGAAATGAAGATCTGAATGAACTACAGAAATTCTGGGAACAAGAAGTCATCACAACTCATTATTCCAAGGAAGAAGAGGAGGCTGAGCAACACTTTGTGGAAACAACATGCAGAGACAACATAGGGTGATACATCGTGAAGTTACAACGCCGTTCATTTCATCATCCTCTTGGTGATTCTTACAAGTGTGCTGAACAGAGATTTTATCAGTTGGAGAGGAAACTATCAAGAAGTTCCAGCTTACGTGACAGCTACACTTGCTTCATGGAAGAGTATTTGTAATGGTAATGGTAATTATTATTTATTTATGCCAACAAACTTACTGGTAATACTAATAATTATATTATTAATATATTAATAATTACCATCTGAAGGTTATTTAATCCTGGGATATAAAGTACTTACAATAGTAAGTCACCATTGGGGTAATTTGTCTCTGATGTGAGACTGCCTTTGTGGTTTACCAGGAGAAATACGAACTGGTTTGAGAATTTAATGCCATTCTGGCAGTTTGTCACAATTGCTCAGTGGTAGAGCAGCCGCCCGGTAAGCGGAGGGTCTGTGGTTCAAATCCCAGTTGTGGCATTGAATTTTTAAGTTCCAGTTCTACCTCTCAAGCATATGGAGTATGTTTATATGTTCGATCAGTAAATGTGTCTGGAGAAGTTACAGTTAAACTTCGCATAGCAAAATCAAGAGTGGCACCAATCAAGCTGATTTCCCTACCAAGATTAGAATTGCATGGGGCACTTTTGTTAGCCAAGTTAATACAAAAGGTGATTCCTATTTTAAATTTAAGTATAGATGAAATTCATCTTTGGACCAGGGTTGCCAACTCGTACGATAATTATGGGGGCATACGATAATTTTAATGTTTGTGCGATGGTTATCAACCCGTACGATAATTATGGGGGTGTACGATAATTTGAATGTATGATAGTTCGATATCAGCAAAATATTATTTTCACTGGTTTGTCACTCCAGCGCAGTGAAACTAATTACAAATAACACCACTTTTGTCCTCATTGTCTGTCTCCAACCCATAGCTACTAAGCCTACTACACTTTATCCTCTTATTGCCAGTGTGCCCAGGTCTGATAATCTCAAAGAAGAATATGTCACTTTGGTGGGAATACTGATTTCAAAGAACTAGCAGCCTTTGCATTATCAGTGGTTTCCTTGCCCTACAGAAGAACTTCTTATGAAAGAGTTTCTTCTAAACTGGATTTAATAAAAACCAAAGTTAGAAACAGATTGGCACTAGATACAGTAAATGAACTCATTTTGTCGTTTCAACTTATGAAAGAACGTGGTAGATCTTAAAATCTGCAAGTCACCGAGAAGATGTTAAGGTTTATCTCAACAACAAACTTGTACAATGCTGCAACGGTTGAGGAAGCTGAACTTTCAGATGAATAGTGCGAGAAACATAAGTTCCAAAGTTGTAATATTTGTTGAGGTCATCAATCTTGTAAGTGGATATAATAAGCATCATTACTCTTATATTTTCATAAGTATTATACTGATATTTTTATTGTTGTAGCGTTTGCTTTATGATGTACGATAATTTTGAATCCAAATCTATAATTTTGAGTGGCTGGTACGATAATTTTACTTTTAAATGTTGGCAACCCTGCTTTGGACTGATTCAGCAATAGTCCTAAGTTGGATGTCCAGTGAACCTACTAGATTGCAGACATTCGTGGCCAATCGAGTAACAGAAATTCAAAGGTTGACCGAGAAATGTATATGGCAACATGTATCCTCAGCAGACAATCCAGCTGATATATTATCAAGAGGAATTGAAACCAAACATTTGAGCCAACATCATCTCTGTTGGAATGGTCCTGCATTTTTAGGACAGGAGGATGGTTCGTGGAAATCCATGGAAAATAACTCGAATGAAACAACACTTGAACAACGTAAGGTGAATTCCTGCATGACAGAAACAAGAAAACCTAATGAAGATATATGGTCAAGATTCTCGTGTCTGAATAAGCTATTGAGAGTAGTTGCCTACAGCCATTGATTTGGGTGGAATTCAAGAAACAAAACTGACAAAAGAGTTGGTCCGCTCCCATATCAGGAAATAAATGAACCACTTCTACTATGTATCAGATGGGCTCAAGAGAATGAATATGCTCAAGAAATAAGAAGCTTAAAGGAAGGAAGGGAAATTGACAAATCCATCATGTTGTCAAATCTCCATCCATACCTGCACAGTGATCTATTGAGAGTGGGAGGAAGACTAGGCCAGTCTGTCTTATCATATGACAAGGAACATCAGTTAATATTGCCTCCTAAGCACAAACTCACAAATCTTAACATTGATGCTGAACTCTTAAAACTACTTCATGGAGTAAGTCAATTAATTACTAGCTTACAAGCAAGATACTGGATTCCTCGTATACGTCAAGTAATTCGAAGGAACATTCATAAATGTCTGAGATGTTTCCGGTTGAAAGAGGTTTCTACTGAACAACTAATGGGGGAACTTCCTAAGCAACGGGTGCAGCCTGCATGGCCCTTTTATAATTCTGGAGTCGATTATGCTGGGCTACTCAGCATGAAGGTTAGTTTTGGAAGAAGCAGAGGCATCCAAAAATGTTACATTGCCTTGTTCATTTGTATGAGCACAAAGGCAATTCATTTAGAACTTGTGACTGAACTGACAGCTAATGCATTCATCGCTGCCTTATGAACATTCATTGCAAGAAGAGGTCATTGTCAAAACTTATTCTCAGACAACGGGACCAACTTCATAAAGACAAATAAAGACATAAAGAAATTATGGCAATTGTTTGCTTCTAAAAGTCTTGCAAACAACATCAAGAACTTCGCTGCTTCGGAAGGCTTTTCCTGGAATTTTATTCCACTTAGTTCACCCCATTTTGGAGGGTTGTGGGAGGTTAACGTGTGTTCTATGAAACATCACTTGAAACGAGTGTTGGGTACAACTCCATTGACATATGAAGAGCTAAGTACCCTTCTCTGCCAGACGGAAACATGTTTGAACTCAAGGCCTCTGACAGTTCTCTCTGATGAGCCTCAAGACCTTCAGTCTTTAACACCAGGACACTTTCTAGTAGGTTTATCACTCACTGTATTGCCTGAACCAAACTACACTGACATACCATTAAGTAAACTAGCAAGATCGGAGAGGCTCCAGAAAAATCTTCAACTCATCTGGAAAAGCTGGTCCGCAGATTACCTGAATTCCTTGCGGCAATGCCAGAAACGTAGGTCAACTATGCCAGATGTAAAAATTGGAACTGTAGTGTTACTGAAGGACGATAATATCCCTCCTCTTATGTGGAAACATGGTGTTATAACAAAGACATATCCAGGACTTGACAACCATGTTTGTGTGATAGATGTGAAAACTTCCAGTGGAGTCCTCAGGAGAGCCTTAGTTAAAGTAGTGTCCCTTCCTCTGGACAGTGATAATTGATCAGATAGATCAAGGGGCGGAGTATGTACACGATTTAGTACATTTTTGTTTGTTCATGTTGGTACACATCAGTAACCTTGGAGTTCATTAAAGATGGTTGATGTGTAATAAGAAATGCGTGTTGTTATTTCATCACTTATTCCAGGTATTAGACTTGAAATAAATTAAATAATAGCATCAAAGTAAAGATACAGTCCATACCAGACCTCATAAGTGTAAACAACTCTAAACAGATGTTGGTTTTTAAAAGTAGCAAAATGTACCCAGTTCTCCAAAGAAATTTGTCTCTCTTAAACAATTTCAATTTAAACTGACACAATTTAACTGAACTATATGCATCCCTGATGAGTTTGTCTTTACCTTGTAGGTTCATATTATTCAAATGTTTGGGCATGTCAACTAGGAATGCTAAATAGGACCACCAGAACCACCAGTTGGGGTCACCTAACAACTCACATGCATGCCGTTTCTCTTCTAGAAATTTGCAAATTTCCTCTCACAGCTAATCTTTGATGACTAAGTCACCTCATTTCTGCATGGTAAATTACGTCAACATATTCACTATCCTTTTGATCTAGAAAAGCTTCAAAATTGCAATGAGTTAAGGCCCTACTTTGGAATGAGTGAGTGAGTGTTTGGGGTTTAACGGCCCGTTGACAAGGTTATTTGGGCCCCTACTTTGGATGAAGTTAATTAATTTGATGACACTCTGTGTAACATCATGAATCCCTTTCTGCATAGAACCTCCTGATGTATAATGCAATGTAAGTTATCCACTTTGCTCCCCATAAGCTTCAGTTTTTTTCTTAATCAGCTCTGCATTCCGAGGTTAACTTCTGGCATACTGGGTACACCGTCTGTAGGTATGCTGCACAATCTTTTCCATTTAAGTTTCATACTATCCACTGTTTTAACAACTGCAAAAAATTAGTCACTAACTTTTGTGGTTCCATGCATACTTTTCACCCCTATAAGTTCTGTGATTGTAAAGTGCATGTCCACATTGATAAAAACACCAATAACCGCGCAGTATCCATAAAATCAGTACTCTCATCACACACAATAAAAATATTTTCCTCTTCCCAATCAGTTAATGGCTAACACGAGTTGCCAATTCTTTCACACACACTTATAATATTTTTTGACAGAGCAATAAATTTGAACATATCTACTTTTTAGGGACACAAACTTACAGCAAGTCATGAGGCAAATTCTCCTAAGCCATGCAGTTTTGCATGCTCAGCAATAAGTTTTAAGCCTTGTAACTGGCTTTAGTAACAGTTTTTTGTTTCAAATTTCTGCCATCAATTAGAAATTTCTGTTGAGTAGCTTTTTTGTTGCAAAGTTCTTTTGCCTTCAAAACACGCCCATGATCAGTAAATTTGTCAATTAATGGGAATGCTTTGTCTGCTAATGCCTTTTTACATTATTTCCCTTTATTACTGCTATCACATTGCTACAAACCACACACATCACTTTGTTCATGTGCTGCTTTACAAAATAATTACAGAGCCATTATTCATTATATTTTCTGCACTTTGTATCAATTTTGCACTGTTTTGAAAGCATTTTCTACTTGTAAATTCTACTACACAATCCACTCAGAAAAAAACAATCATTAGTACGGAATACAGGTACTCTCCAACCCAGTAAAAGGTCTCAACAGATAATGGCACATAAGAAAGAAATAACCTGCTAAAGATGTCCTTGACTGCTGGCCAGGGAAGGATAGAACTCAAACTTGGCAATGCATCATCTTTTTTCACTACCCTCTGTTGGCCAAGGATGTCCCATAATGCTGAAATCCCTTGAATATTATTTGGCCTAATGCTTTGGGAGAAACATATGTATAGGCTTGTTCCTTTTGTATTTCTCTACTGAACCAGTTCAGGCGTGTCAGGCTGGGCACAGAAAAAGCACTGATGGGCCATAGTTTGAGTGGCCCTGATCTAAAGGTTAGTTTAGAGCAGGGGATTTTCTTGAAAATATGTTACATCCTTGGAGTTCATGAAATCTTGCTATCAAACTCTAGGGTGGAATGCAATACCTTCTCTACCTATGTGATGGTTGAGGAAGTAAAAATCTTAGGATTTCCTAAAAAAATAAATAAAATTACAAAAAATAAAGAAGAACAGCATTTATTAATTCTGTTTAGACTGTGACCAAGTTTACATTGGAAAAAATAAATGTTATTCAGAAATTGGAGTAACAGAACATTTTAGAAATACCAAACGCAAACTGATAAATCAGCTGTAGCAGATGTCAGTCTGGACCCAATGACCAAGTTCTTCACTGCATGCTCCACATACTTTGTGCAGTGTCCAAGCTTTACTTCAGTCTCTAAGTTTGATTCCAAAGTAGGCAAGATAGGATATTTTCACAAACTCTATAATATTACGCCTCTGCTTAGGCAATGTGCATTTCCCACGCATATAACAAAAGTGGTCTGGATCATTTATACATGAGCAATGCGACATGGTACATACTTTCATACTGAACTAATAGATCACAACATTCTACTCCATAATTCAGCCTGAAACTGGTTTCATTTCCAAATGAAACACAGACTAAAGAAATGTGAAAGGAAGTAGACCGGATATGTATGTGCTCACAAAGAGTGCATCTATCACCAAAAAGTGGCCAATATTTATCTATCTCCCACAAATGAACATTCACTAAAGGCATGGTGGTTATCTCACCCTAAATTCCTTACGTGTTGGCACCCTGTAACAGATAAGAAACATCCTGTGCTTTCAGTTTTTACTATGAACAACCTCATAAGTATTTCAAACATATTTCGCTTTCAAATCCTGGCATACTAAAACTATACATGTTACAGCATTGCAGTATATATAATGATGCTATAAGTTCCTATAAACATAAGAAAATTATGCTATAAGGAAAAAAACGATAGGAACTTTCTGACTTTGAATTTGATTTCAACATGGTAAAAATACCCCAAAAACATTCAAACTTTGGAGGCGAGAATTTCATTGTAGGCTAGTGTAATCTATCACCTAGCAGCAGAACAATGTAAGTATAAGAGTAAACAGGGAAAAAGCAGTTGTATATGCAGTCAAATGATTACAAAACCTGTTCTTTGAATTTCTATTTTAAAAATTTGATGTCTGCACTCACAGAATTTTCTCTCATCACTCTTGTATAGCCATGGAAAAAATGATTGAGTGCATTAGAAGAGCAGAATATTTCTAAGTCCCATGTCGTGTTGCAGTGCTGTTTACACAAATGAGATTTTCAACATGCAGCTGAGTTTATTGATAGTCTCTGTTCCATATGTTATCGTCTGTCGGACACATAAATAGGCTGTGTCTTGAATCACCACTCGCATTTGCATTTGCAACTATGTGTACAAATGCCAGTGGTACTTCAACAGATAGCTTATTTGTGCGCCCAACAGAGACTGTCGATCAACTGAGCTGCAACACGACATAGGACTTAGGAATATTCTGCTGTCCTAATGTGCTCAATCATTTTTTCCATGGCTGTACAAACTATTCTTAAAAACACTTATTCTTCTACCTACTTCATTTTAATTGAGATAAACTTTTACAGAAATAATTATATTACATATTTTCTTATAGGTACAGTCAAAATAAGAGGATGCAATAGGCTTAAGCGTTAGTCAAATCTTTCAAGAACTGCTCACTATATGGAGGCTTTCACATTCCATTTTCTTTGCATGGCCAGGCCATATAATAACAAATGACTCCCTATTTGAGAAAAGCACAAGTATTTGAGAATTCAAACCTATAATAAGGAATAAGTCAAAAACAGTTATCTCCACAAAAAAAAATTTATCTGACTTAATTTTGTGTGCTTTAATGAAATCTATATTTTTTGTGTAATAAGATTTTGTCTATCTCCACATGCACACACGCGCACATGTGCATGCGCACGCACACACACACACATACATCCACACCTGTCTCTAAAAATGCTTCTTTTAGATTCAGGAAACCTTGAAACTTATATTTTCATTGAAATCTCGGTATTGAATTTTGGGTGGAATGCAACACGTTTTCTACCTATGTATATAGTAGAGAAAATAAAAAGGTAAGTGAAGTATGTAATTTATAATTTGTGTAGCTATTAGTTGCTTCACTGTTACCTGTACTGGCTTCGATTTTTACTTAACATGCAACATTTACTTCAACAATGCCAGGAATGAGAATTTATATTGATGACTAGGCTTAAATAGCTACATTAAAGAGGAATCAGATTATGTGCGTTCGTAGTGCATGTAACGGCACAGTGTGGGGAATCGGTTCTGTCCATCTGCTCTACAGACAAAACATGTACAACTTCATTCTTTGGGTAGATAACCTAGTGTCTGTCAGTCGGTCGATTGGTCGGTATGTGTCGGTCGGTCGGTATGTGTCGGTCGGTCTGTGTCGGTCTGTCTGTCTGTCTGTCTGTCGGTCTGTGTCGGTCGGTCTGTGTCGGTCGGTCTGTGTCGGTCGGTCAGTCCGTCTGTGTTGGTCAGTCTGTCATTCTGTTGGTCAGTCGGTCGGTCTGTCATTCTGTCGGTCGGCCGGTTTGTCTGTCTGTCGGTCGCAAAGCGGAATCGGGAGACGCTCTGTTGCCGGATATCACTGGTTCCAGCCACATGCTTCAGTTTGTGATTTCTGTCACATGCATCTAACATAAAATAGTGGTCAAAGTCCTCTACGGAATTGTGTGGCTGGATGAAACATGGGTCAATGCCAGAGGCAACATGACAAAATACCTGCATTTACCTTCAATTATTAGTAATAACAAAGTATTATTTATTTATGCCAACAAACTTACTGTTGGTGTTTTTAAACACACAATAGTAAGTCACCATTGGGGTAATTGTCTCTGATGTGAGACTGCCTTTGTGGTTTACCAGGAGAAATACGAACTGGTTTGAGAATTTAATGCCATTCTGGCAGTTTGTCACAACAGCTCAATGGTTAAAGCAGCCGCCTGGTAAGCGGAAGGTCTGTGGTTCAAATCCCAGTTGTGGCATTGAATTTTTAAGTTCCAGTTCTACCTCTCAAATAACAAAGTAGTTTATTGTCCTTCTGCATTCCTAGCTTATGTGCATTGTTTATGTGGTTTTTAATGCGATAGGAAGCAACGTCGTCTGCTACTGTGTATTAGCAACTTTGACAACGTTGCAAGCACAGAATAGCCAACTTGACGTGAATCCATATGAGCTGTCAAGTGCAAACTCACAGCGATTGGGGTATAAGCTTATTGATGACCATAGTGATAGCAAATTAGAAAGTAGATTTTTATGCTTTGGGATGCCATTTGTTCGCAACTGATTAATTATGTCTCTTCCACCTGCTTTTAATTCAGCCAACATAATTCGGGTTAGCCAAATGTCAAAATTCAATATAGTAAACATTTTCTAAATGCAGGGGTATTTCAGATTCCTGTTTTAAAAGTATATTTCCTTTATTAATAGCATATATTAAAGTTATTTGTTGTTCCCCAACACTAAATGAATTTGAGGGAGTCAGGATGAACATTTGATTTGCCCATCTTACAAGAGAATGCTCTAATTGCTGATTTATGCCTTAGCTGCCTTGGATAATTTCAACAGTGAAGAGTCCAATATGCACAATATGAATCTAATATAACTATTTCTGGGAACTGGAACAAAGACATTAAAACTTGAATCAAGTCTTTTTTGCAATTCCTAGGACCCAGTAAACCATCCCTCACTGTGAATGCTTCCATTGTAAAACACATATTTTAAGTTTGTTATTCTCATTCTGCTTTATTTTCCTAGTTATTCTGAACCAAACTTTATGTAGTACTTACCGACACCAGGGGGACCAGAAAGTAAAGCTGCCTTGAAGAATGCACCATTATCATCTTTAGCCCAAGGACCTACATGACAAAATAGTAGCATTAATTTTGGGACCAAGCTCTAATAATTCATTTGCAACTAAGGAGGTAGGAACAGTGTCAAAATTCATAGATGGAGTTCTGAACAGCAAAAGGAAGTAACATTCAATAAAATTTCTTGCACTTAATCTGTAAAGCAGACAACAGTAAAGCAGACAACAGTATTTGCTTCCTGATTGCATATTACAGTATACAAAAAGCCAAAGTTCACTCCTCCTGGCAGTATTCAATATCGTTGTAGTGTAGTAGTGGAGACATATTTTTTAGGGATACCTGTCAAGAAAATAATAGGTTTTAACCTAAAGATCCAAGATCTATTTATCAGCTATCTCACTAAATATTTTTGTATTTCTATATCCTCAAATCCCCTTCTTGCCATTTTCCTAAAATTATTCATGTTATTTTCTCTTCTTCTCCATATTTCTCCTAACTTATTACTTTCCAAATTTTTCCTAAAACAATTTACCCATCCACTGTCTAGTAAACATCTCTCCGGTAATTCTAGACACTGCTTTAACATATTTTTTTCCTCTAAGTTCAAGATTCTATACCAAAACTACAAAGCTCTTTCCATAATCTTCCCCTTACTTGACACTTTGCCCAGTTCTATTTGTGCTACTTGTCTAACAGTCATATTTGGTTGCCCGAACATTTCTCTACAAAATGTCCCATGCACCTCAACAATAACTTCCAGCCCCTGTTCTAATCCCCATACTTCTATACCATATACCATTTTTGCCTCAACCACCATACTACATACTTTTTCTAGTGATTTGATGTTGATATTGGGTACTCTATATTTGCAGTTCCTGAGAGATGATAAAGCTCCTTTTTCTTTTATCAATACAAATTTCTTGTTTTTCCCAGTTACTGTCACCGTCTATTTTAACTCCTAGATAATTACATTGTCACTAATCTATATTTTTTATTTTCGTTCTTCCATTTTTCATATTTACCCGATTCCCCTCCTCCCTTTCTTGCACACAACAATCTGAGTTTTAAGCACCATTTCTTACAGTATTCATCAATTCCTTTCAAGGATTGTATCAAGCCATTAACTGTAATTGTCCCTGCAAAAAATAGTTCAGGTATCTGGATATTATTTATAATTGGCATAAAATTGTTCTTCCTCCCAATTTATAACATCGTCAATATAAAAGTTGAACAGTATTGAACTTACTTCCCTTCCGGAGATTGCGCTAATGACTAGACTTCGGATATGTAGGTCTCTACCTATTGTTTCCCTTTACAGACTATTGAGCCTAACAGATAAATTACACATATAATTGACCTAAATACGTATTAACCACCTCTTATAGTGAATACAGGCATCTATTTCAACATAAATGCCTTTTTTTTAAAATTCCACTGAATTTACTCACTACACTGTTGTACTAAATATATAATTACTATATAAATACTAAATATAATCAACAACAAACCTTTCATTGACTGGATACTTATTTGATTTCTATTTGATCAAATCAGCATGGTGTCATTTTTAAAAGACTTAGCGCAACAATAAATGAAATCTTAAGGTGCCGCATGCAAAATAGGAACATGGGAAACGGAATACAATAACAATTGGTCCTCGTCTGGTTTTATTTATTTTTTTTTTTTTAAATTAACGTCCTCCAATGTAATGTCATATGTCATAATGTCATAATGGTGAATGAATGAAACGGGTGAAATGGTGCTCAAATGAGCCTGAGGTCCATGGAGCTTTAAGTTACCCAACATTCATCTTCTCAGGATAAGGGAAAACCTCGGAAAAAGCCTTAGCCGGATAACTTACCCTAAGCGAGATTTGAACTCGCAACCAACAGTTATTTGAAGATAAAGCGAAGTGTCAGTTTGTGTTCATATAACTATATTAAAGTCTTTGGTTGCTGTGATAATTTTTGTGCTAGTACTGCAAAATGCCTAAGAACAAATCTACCAAAAGTGCATTAATAAGAACATGGATATCAGAATTTCAGTCTTATAAAACAGAAGGGAAAATAAATCTTCCATCAGGTCTGCCATAAAGAGGTAAGCTTTTTATTGTATTTTCTGTCATTTTTATTACTCAGATGAGACCATGTATGTTAACTGTCACGATTAATTGTACCGTATGACTTTTTCTTCTATCTGAAAATGATCTCAAATTTGTTTGATGCATTTTATTAAGTCCAATACTGGGGT